>JAHLSL010000010.1:11708238-11824655 GCA_025920805.1 Petroica traversi
AAGAGAAGAGAAGAGAAGAGAAGAGAAGAGAAGAGAAGAGAAGAGAATTAAAACTTTTTATCCACCAAAATGAATTTTGCTGTTGAGAGTGTAGAAGCTATTTTAGAAAATTAGAAATTCTATCCTATTACTATTAATTGCAAAAATTCCTGAAGAACTTTTTAAAACCTCATCCTGCTTGTTCATAGCACTCTAGGGCATTGTGGGACACAGGAAACAAGTGTGTTTCAGTCCACCTTCTTCATTATTCAGCCACAATGCATTTACCACATGGTTCCTCCTACTCATAACAATGCCCTGATTGCATTGATGATGTTCTATGCTGATGAAGGATTGAAATTACAGTAAGGTGACAAGGAAGTGCAATAGCTCTTGGGAAATGTAATTGCAGCAGCTGCCTTGGAATCAAGTGGCAAGTCCTCACATTTTGTAAAGTTTTACTCAATAATTAAGCTTATGAGCCTAGAAAGTCTGACTGCTTACCTTAGAAGGTAGAAGTCACCTTAGAAGGTGAGAGTCACATCATGCATCCTTTCAGCATTTTAATGGAAAGCTTTAAATCACAATTGTGAATGAACAGATTGCAGTAGAGTATCATTCCTGATTGCTACAGAGCCCTTTGTTTCCACAAATATTCCACTTCAGTTGTAGCACACGCAGTCCTTCCATTACAACTGAAAGGTAACATCACAGATAGAAGAGAGAAGAGAAAATGGAAGCTTCTCTTATTTAAAAAATGTCATTTCCTGATCCACAGTTCACAGACCTTCTGAGACACTACAATCTACAACACCGAACTCCCACCTTTGAAACGGAGGAGTAAATGTTCCAAGGACAAATTCCAACTCAATGCAGAAATCTGAGCATGTATCAATGTAAACCTATTTGAATATGTTTCATCTGCACTTGTTACAATGAGCTGGGTGAATGTGGAGAGAGGCCCTTAAGGAGAAAAAGGCACCGTTAATGCATCCCAACAATGCAGAACTCAAGACAACAAGCTTCTCAAGGCAGCCCCTGCAGCATGCGGAGTCAGATCCCTTCCAAGACATATTTCCAGAACTTTCCAGGAATATTCCAGCAGCACTCATGGCTCAGGCAGCACTGCACCAGGGGGTACAAACCAGAACAGTGCTACACTAAAGTCAACATGGGGAGTACAGCCTTTTTTGCTGAGACAACTGCTGTACTAAAGGAGGACCATGTCTTAAACTTCCTTCTCACCCATCAATGGAGGGGAAATTCTGTCTGCTTCCCAGCATGAACAGCAATCCTTGGAATGGTCTTGTCTTCATAGTTATAAGGCTTATTCAACAGAAATGTTTACTAACCTGTTTTTTGAAAGTGCATGTTGCTTTCATGAAGGACATAAGAACAAATGGCTCATCCATAAACAAGGTTTGACATGAGGAGATGTGTTGCTGTACATCTCAGCTTGCTGTAAATTCACTTCCAATGTACTCCTGTCTTGTGCTTTATGCCCTGACACAGGCACACTTGGGATGATTTAATTAATTGAATGAAACAATCTGAAGAACTTTAGATTTCATTCAGCTTTAGGATAATTCTAAACCCCAGTGTGAGACTGGAAGTTCAATGACCAGTGTGAAATGGCCCACCATAAGGCTCTTAAACAGCTAGGATATGGTTTCATGAGGACATTCAAAAGCTACCCCCAAAATTACTGCAAAACTGTTTTCAACACTTACTAGCTTATTCCCCAGAGGGCTTCTTTTGCCTTCAGTACATCTCAGGTATTTGGGAAGACCTGAGTTTGTTTCACTCACCTAAATGAAATTTTCTGCGGTATCATTTTTAGGCTATGCAGATATTCCAAGAAAAAATGCAGGACTCCTACAGACATGCTGTAGGAATGTGAGAAATACTTGTTGTAAGAGAAAATTTGGGGGGGCTGTAAGACAACAAATATTAACCATAGCTTTAATTTTCTTCCACATTTGCCTATAACCAGTAAATTTTAACAGATTTTGAGTCTTACCTGCTCTGGTGAAAAATATAACTCATATCTAGTTGAATGATGAATTTGCAAACACCCAAAATGACCTGAAATGAACAAACAATCATTTTTCTTGCAGAGTTTGCACAGATATCTGTTTTATGGAACTCTTAGGACTAAGGTAAAAATCATCAAGAGAGAATAAATATTTAGCTTGGGCTGCAGTGGGAGAGTATATTAACACTCCTCTGCAGTTTGGGATTTTTGCTGGAATTCTAAGCAGAAGTGGCAAGAAACCACAGAGAAGATTGGTTTCAAAGTGTGCTTACATTAACTACAAGCAAAACATGCCAAGAATCACTTATCGCATACTAATTTTATTGAACAGAAATATTCAACACAATATAAATTTGGACTTTTCAGCATATACTAAGCAAAGGTGTCCAAGCACCTTAATTTATGTGATAAATCTAATCTCAGTTTGCTATGAGGCTTTCTGTGAAAGAGCCATGAGCCACATATGGCAAATGAGGAGCTAGAACATCCAAGAGCAGCCACACCAAGCAACATTGCAAAGGTATTTATGGCAGAGGTAGGATTTAACCCAAGTTCCTTAATCCCCAGCCTGTCCCTGAAACTCAACTCGCAAATTTATCTCAACTCAATCAGTGGGGCTTTTTCTGATTCTTTTCATTGTATATCTCAGTTTTGAACAAAATAAAATAACAAATAACCAGGAATAAGATAACTCTTATTTCTTAACTGCAAGGAGATAGGCACCTGCTATGAGTTGGGTACTTCCAGATGTCCCCTGCACTCAGCATTGTCTCCCTCAAACCTTGCCCCATGCATTTTTTAAATGTCTGTGGAGAAATGTCCCATCAGTGCAAAGATAATTTCTACTTAAAACACATATACCAAAGTTCTTCTAAGTTGGCTGACTGACAAAAGCCATTTTTGTTATCCTGGATCCCGAAAGTCAGTGGCACCTGAAAGCAGAGCCAGAAGGCTCTGTTGCTTAGGTCAGGCTTTGTCCACCTTGAGCTTGAACACGAACTTTGTTCATTTGTTTTTTATATAATGAGGGTTTTCCTTGGGTAGGGTGCTGCCCTCTTTGGATTGGGGTGGGGTTTTTTTTGTTTAAAAAGCAGTCTATAGGAAAAAGTATGCAAGGATATCAGTTTTCACATTGTTGTTGACATGGTATATACAACTGCCCTCTTCTGTAAGGACTTTGGGAAAGATCTATGACCTATACCAACTTTGACCCAAGCCATTACATGCTGTTCTCTCACTTGAAGTTCTGACAGTCCTGTGAGACATGGCCTCAGTCCTGCCAGTATCTCCCTGAGCCAGGTGAGGTTCTCTGTTTTGAGAAGTACAGGCACCCAGGTGTCCCAGACAAGCAGAGCTGTTGCATGAATTCAAACTCGACTAATGTTAACAGCATCTTTGCAAGCAAAGGACACTTGTCTCAAACCTGGTTTAACAAGTATTTCTCTCTATGCTGACTATGACCTACAAACAACTGGGTGCTGCTTGGTAAACAGAGGTGTGTGAAAGACGATGCACATGGGCACTGGCATGTGCAAATGTGGCCTCTGGTGAACTCTCGGTACTGTTTCATTACCTGAATTCTTATAATTAACAAACATCTGCCAGCCCCTGCACTCTGTCAGAATACACCACTGTTGTTCCCTTTGTAGTGCCTTTCATAACATATGTAAACAGGTGGAAGAAAAATCGTGCTGTTATCATCTTTTGATTTTATGAGTAGCTGGGACTGTTTAAACTATAGATTAACTTTTACAGTCCCATCTCTCTCTGCAGCTCCCCCTATTGTGTGTGAATAGCCAACTTTCCAATGTGGGTGTGTCAGGTAAAGATCATTTTAGTAGATATTTAAAAGGCAGGGAGCCTTGTTTCAAAGAAACTGAAATCATAATACTCATTTCATCTCCCCGTGTATGCTTTGTCACCTCTCCTCCCCACAGCCTCAAACAAGTCTACATTCTTTGGGCCAACATCTCAGTAATGCCACAGGTGTCCTGTATGCTACCATGATCACAATGTGGGGACAGGGTGTTCCAGGAAATTCAGGAAAATGTGTATTTTCTTGCTTTTTCCAGGTCAATACTTTTTACAAAACTACACTTCTTATGGGACACAGCTCCAGGTCCCTGACAAAGTGCAGACCAGACTGTGGATGTCTTTTCTAGCCCAAATGTGAATTATGTGTCTGCCCAATGGTGAGTTACCTGGGAACAGTGAAGAGCGCCTGCAACAGCAATTCTTCCATCTGAGTGGTGCTGTGGGAACACTACACACACAGGTCTGCAAGGTGGACAGCTGCATAGCCAAGCACATCACAGATTAGGGGCAACCTGGGTGTTCTGCTTCTACAGCCTCGCACAGAATGCTTTATGAAGACACATCACTCTCCCACCTCAACTGACTAAGATGCTTTTGTTTCCACCCAGCCCGAAAACTGGGTGTGGTTGACAAAAGTGGAAAGAAACGCTATACATTCCCTGACTGCCCATACTTCTCTTGCATTTTAATCCACTTGAATTGTCTTCATTTTAAGATTGCCCAAAGAACTAAATATGAAGACATAGATAAGTTATTCTGTGTAAGGAGATCTTCTGCAGTTGCCTTCTCTCACACTTCTGTACAAAATAAGCAGAGCATGTACTTCCAGGATTTCACTTCAGACGATGCAAGCCAGCAACAAGAAATAAGGGTACAGTATGCAGAGTTTGAAGCGTCCCAGTGACTCAAAGTCCTATTCCCCCACTTCTTTTCCCACATAATCTTTCCCCTTTAAATATATCTCCTTTCTCTTGGAACATTATTTCTACTTAATCTGCAACCTTTGCTTTCTGGTTCTGAGCGATTCCTCCCTCCAAAATCTCTTTATGCAACCAATTCTTCCCCTCAGCAATGAAAGAAGCCTTAAAACCTAGAAGCCCATCTCTGCTTGCTAACCTCCTTTTTTCCCCACATTATGCTGCTCTTTCAGCTCCAGTCAGTTCTGCCATTTCCATGATCTGTTCCCAAGAGGACCTCAAATGAGGTCCCAGGTGAGACATAGACTATTCTTTCCCTGGTCACATCATAATAAGTTTCATGTACTTCTCAGGGCTTTGAAGGTTGAAAGCATTTTCTATCACTCATTAAAAGTGAAGTCAGCGGCTGATGTGGCTGAGCTAGGTTTGGATAAAGAGCCTAGGTGTTCTGGAGGCAGACCGAAGGAAGGGCTTGAACAAACATTCCTTAGTTCAGGAAAAGATAGAGACAGTCCCACCTAAAATACAGAAGCAAATTTCATTTTCCCTACAAATTTTCTACAATCTATTTTTTTTTTTTAATACAAGATATTAGCAGTATCTCCTGAGCTTGGATTAACTATCCAAGTTAACTACCAACATAAGCACTTGTGAAGAAAAGTCAGTCCACGGACACTATGGAGAGATGGTTTTTCTACATCAACCTTTTCTAAAGTGCTTGTAGCCACACAGAACATCTGAAGTGTTTGAACTTGTGCAATTAGAACAAGTTGTCAGGGACACAAAAAGCTTTTCAGAAGAGCACAGAAGCTGCCTGTATGTGCTCTACCAGTGTCATATACCTTCAGCCTAGGAATCATCAGAGCCTAGGCAGCAGGATATGAAATAAAAATCTTCTACGCCAACCCTATTTCAGCAAGCTGCGATTTTTTTCTCTAATAAACTCTCTTCCCTGCAGCTTTTCCTTCTGTCTCTAAGTTCTTCCTTTTTTTTGTTCTCTGCCCTCTGTACTTTTTCTATTTTTCCTCAATTTCTTTGTCTTGTCCCTCCTCTCCCCTTATTTCTTTTCCCCTTTCTTTCTCTGCTCCTCACCAGCGTACATTCTCTCCATATCCTCATCCCTCCTCAGTCCCAGTTCTTTGATTCTTTTTTTCTTTTTAGCCTCTTCTCTATTATTTTTCTCTCTCTTTTCCTCTTTGACCTGAATTAAATTGTTGCAGTTGTCTGTGCCAAGTCAAGAAGCCCTAATTTCTAGCCTCATTCCAGTGTCCAAACTACTTTCCTATTACAGAATTCCTTAGAAATTTATAATACAAACTTTTAAGGAAAATGACAAGACAAAAAGTTTTCCTGAATAAATATTCTCAGAGATTCAGAACTTGGATTTAAAGTTTTGGTCCCATGCCCTGTGAACACTGGGTCCAGTTGTGAGAGTCAGATAAATTTTCCCAGATTTTGGCAAAGGTTGGCAGCTGGCAAAACCTCATTAATGGCAGACTTCTGGTTCTGGATTTTATACACTGGCTTTGTTCTAAATCAAAACAAAATATCCAAAATTTGAAATGCTACCAAATAAAAATTGCTTTGAGTTACAACATTTAGAGTATATAACATTAAAAAAAATTATTTTAAAGTAGAATTGGAAAAGCATCCTTCCTTTCTAAATACTGAGATGGGATGTCCACCCTAGACTTTATCTGCACAAAATTTTCATTAATTCCAGAGGATTTTTCAAAGTGCTCTCAGAAAAGGTGGGAAGAAATCGTGACAGTTTGAATATCTTTGAGAAATAGTACTGTGATTTTAAATGCCTTGCATGTGTATGGTCCCTGGGTACACATGGTTGCTCTGCTGCAGTACATTGCTAGAAACAGCATCAAATGTCACTTAGCATTGGCATTCTATGGGCATAACTGAATTCCCTTTAAAATAGCTAATGTGACCTCTAGAACTACAGTTATTGTAAAATTACAGTGCCCATGAACCTAAGGAAACAGGGAGATAATTTGCCCAAAACAAGGTCGCTTGTGTCTTGTCATCGCAGTCTAAAGGTAATAAGGTTTGGCGACAGCAGCTGGAGTCACTGGGTTGATTTCTACAGGTTGTTAGCTCTTTGGGAGGAATAGTTGTGTGCTGTCCCTAGCCAGACTGAATACCATAGACCAGAACTCAGCTGGCATTTGCAGCCAGCAGGACCTGTGCAGAAGGAAGCTAAGCTGTTAACTCACACATTTCATCCTGATCTGAGCAAACACCCCTGCACAACCATTGCCGAGCTGTCTCTTACCTGACAGGAACCCTGGGACATGAATGGTAGAGCCAAGCAAGAAGTGTCCTGGGTGAAGCTGAGACAGTGAGTTAAACTCAGCACTGCCTCTTGTTAATGGACAGCTGGAAGTACCAAGCTGCCACATGGACATCTGAGGCAAACATTTGCTTTCAGCCCATTTGAATCTAGGAGGCCCATCAAACAAGCACAGTTATGGTATGTCCTCTTCCACAGCCAGGGACACATGTTCCCACACAGCCCTGTCTGAGCAGCAAATGGCCATATGAATTTACAAATCAATCTCTGCCCACTATGGAGAGAGGGGCTGTGGCATCTGCACACACTTCTGGGGCTCAGACTTCTTCAGAAGTCTCTCATCACTCCCTTTTCTACTGGACACATGGACAAAGAGCTAGAGACTGACTAAAGTGAATGCTGCTCTGGATAGCAAAACACTTGAATGTGTCCTGCAGCACTTCTCAATATATCCACCCAAAGAAAGCAGGGCCTCTGACTCTCAAAATCCAGTGACCCCTCTCTGTTATAGGATTCTTCCTTCCTTCTCCCACAGCTCATCTGCAAGTGGCTCTCCTAATTTCTTGAGTTTTGAAATGTAGTATGATGGTCCTTTAGATTAAATTTTTATAGATCAGGAAAGAGAAGCAGTACAGACACTTCAACAGACAACTCTCATAGAATCCACTGAAGAAAGGCTGGAAAGAAAATACAGATAGGAGTGGAAAAAAGATGGAAGCTGGCATGACAAACAGGAGAGTGGGTGGAAAGGCAGTGGAATTTGGCCCTCACTAACTGGACAGGCCTTAGACTGTGGCCAATTCATTCCTACAATCCCTCTCATGTACCCACGTGTACATCACTGGCAGAAGAAAGAAACGGCTCAGAAAGCACCACAGACACAAAAAGCTTGGTGATTGATTTAGATACATCATCCTCACAATGTCTTACAGAGGAGAGCATTTCTCATTTTATTTGTTCATTAAACAGACCAAGTGTCTCAACTAAAGATGAATGAGCAAAAATTGGGAGTGAAGTGGCCCTCTGGATTTCCCGCACTCTGCCTAGGCAGTAGAGGGAACCAGCTTGAACACAGATATTGGAAATGCTGCTAAGGGATGAAATGACACCATTTGAAAAAGGTTTTGCCCTGATTTGCATAATAATAAATACATGTATAAGTGGAATTAACTAGCAGGGGTTTTTTTTCCATCTATTTGTTTTAATTATTTCAAACTGTAATGTTTGTAAATGTGATCGACACTAAACCTTTATTTAGACTGTGCTTTGAATAAGTATATCCACATTAAAATTTATAACCATAACCTATAAATCACAGGTTTGGTTTGGTTTGGTTATGAATGTTACAAGTGCTGTATTAAGCTTCCAAACAAAATGAATTCTTGCTCTAGAAGACCTTGAGAAGTTGTGCATTTCTAATGCAGAATGAGATCCACAGCTTGGATCAGCTGTTCGCAACGGCTTTAATTTCTGAGAATTGGATTTTCTCATTGCAGCCAGTTTAAGTACATGCTGAGAGACAGAACATAAGTTACATTCCAATACTGCATATGTGAACTCTGCCACAATAGGGGAGATTTTCAGTAGCACAACTGAAAATTTGGCATCTCAGTCCTTTCAACTGTCACTGAGAGTTGGATGCATTTCTTGTTGTTGTTCTTTGTGCATCCAAAAGAGTCTATATGTAATTATGTATTTTTATGGAAAGTACAGAGCTTGATTTCTAAATACCTTCTAACTCATACACTATCCAAAAGCCAAAGGATATCAATTATTGCAGAGAGAGTTTGGTTTATTACTTTTTTATTCAGTGATTTTGCTTCAGATCAAGACCAAATATCTAGGTTATGTTCTCTTAGGACTATAGTTTTCCATATTAATCTTGCCTTTGTTATCTCAATGGCTTATTTGTTAGGCAGAAAAGATATGACTGGGCATGTGTCACTGTGGAATACAGGAAGATTCACTGAGATTGATGCAAAAGCAAAGGGCAAGAATTAACCAACCCAGCTGTCCAAAAGCCAGGGCTAATGTTAACCAAGAAGCTCATTGCTGTGATTCCATCAGAATGTTCTTTTATTTATTTAACTTTTCCATTTTCATTTTTTATTTGGGTAAGATAATTGCCTATGATAAGCTCTCTCTGTGTAGGTGGGAAGCATGCAGAAACCCAGCCTTTAGACTGGAATATTTACACTAAGCCTAAGCATTAATGATGTGTAATGGCCAGACCATATTTGCATATTGAAATGATCTCAATTAAAATCCTTTATCAGATGACTTCAAAGAGAGAACCTCTCAAACTGCAATATATTTTTCCATGAAACACAGCCTATTAGAGATTTAATGTGTTTATCTGCATTTCTAGAGACAATAATTTAAGTGTTCATTTCATAAGTAATAAAAGATACACTTCTTTCCCCAGGCTCTGTACCACAAAATTCTTTTATCTTTCTTTATAATGCACTTACTGAGCCCTGAACTTCTTTGAAGGACAAAACCACAAAATAGCCAACAGAACTTGGATTAAATAATGCCTTGGCCTTCGATATTTTTTCTCATCCTGAGAATCTAAGTACATTACAAAGATTTACACTGTCTAAAAGAGATAAGAGACTTAGAGGGCTCTCTTCACCACCACCGGAAGACAATCTTCTCTGAGTAGGCACACAAAAACTTCTTATGGCATTGAGAGGCAGAATGCAAGTGAAGAGTCTTTGCAAGAAGCAATAAAGTAACCTACATAAAGATGGTAAAATGCTAAAAAAGAAGGAAAAAGATAATTTACCAATTTCTTGATAGATTTCCATTAATTGAAAAAGTCTCCAGCCACATGCAAATTTTAAATCTTATATTTTAAAATCTTATATGCAACTTGAAAAGGAGGAATTCTGACAGTCTTTTTAAGGGATTTCAGTTATTTTACAATATATTAAAAATCTGTTTATTAAAATAAAGACAGCTGGAAAACACAGCATTTCACTTATTTACAGAAAGGCCTAGGGGTAATGAGTTAATAAACAGGGGGAAAATATATCATTTAACATATTAGAGTGGAAGTTAATACATACAAACCATTGGAAAACTGGGTTCTGAATGTAGATTATTTTCTTGTAGCTGGGATATGTCATTGAAAACCTGTGCGGCAAGTATTTTTTTTTTATATTTGATTCTTTATTGTTTTCTAAAGCCACATGAGTCATTATCAGCAGGGTCCTGGACAAGAACTGTGCCTTCATAAAAATAACCTGAAGTTCCAAAGACACAGAGATTTCAGCACAGAGATTTTCCATCCGGAATTTCTCACGGGAAGTAGTTACCACCTGCAACTCAGACATCCAGCAAGGAATGATACAATCCTGTGATTTGAGCAACCTACCAACCCTTGCAAATAAAAAAAAATTGCCAAAGAGGCCCTACTTCCTCAAATCTAATACTACATTTTCTCGTGCCGTAAGGAATGATGACCCTGGAGCCACCTATTAGGGATAAACTCCCTCAAAATTATCTCACATATATCATAAGGTGCAGTGTACACAGGGAAGCAGCTGCCACGTATCAGCTGCTCTGGGGTAATTACCAGTGTATATTCTCACAGTAATGGTGAGGGCACTTCCTCATCTTTCCCTTCACAGTAAACCACCTCGCATTTATGACAGGGTAAGAGAATAGACAGCCTAGTTACCACACAGCCACTGATTTACAACAGCTTCTCCCTTGTGTATGCACTCTTGCTCCTCAGCAAACCCAAATAAGTTGAATTAGCCCACCTTGAACTCAAAACTTAAAATTTTCATTTTAATTTTCTTATCTGTTATGCCAAGAGTCTTTCACTAAACAAGAAAGTGAAAGCTATTAAAACAACTCATTTGTTGTTGCAGGAAAGTGCAAGAAAGTGTTTGGTTTTAATTTAGTTAGGAGAGAGATGGATTGGTAAGAATTTTAAAATAAACAGAGTCTTAGGTGCTGCCTATAGTGTGATCATAGCATTACAGTGTTAAGGCAGTGTTCTGATTATCAAATTTGAAGTAATGGAGTACAACAGAAAATCAAAGACTAAAACACAGTGGAATCAAATTAAAAATAATAGACGAAACTTACTGTAGTATCTTGAACCACACGTGTGGATGTGTGGGATCAGCCTAGATTTACCCATAGAAAAGAGTAAATATGATCTACATGGAAGAGCCTATAGTCTGAAGTGTATCTGAATAATTTCTTTAAACTTTATTAGCACAAATATACTGTATACTCTATGGTATATTTAGCAACCTTATTAACTAGTATTAGAGGGTAGCAGTAGTATCTAGAATTTAGTATTACTAGTGCCTAGTATTAGTACCAGGTATTGATGGTCCTAAATATTTGTACTAGTACTATTGTACTACACCAGAAGAAAATCAGAGTAGCCTGCAAAACATTTGTCATCAGAATACTGCTGTGAACCAAAAATAGAGACAATCAGTGAATTTGGGGCTGAACACATCAGAAGACAATCAAGAGTAGCCTACAAAGCATTTGTCATCATAATCCTGCCACCGAGACAGAAATAGAGACAACCAGCATCAGTCAGTTTGGGGGGTGAGTACACATTTCCAGTGTGCTCTTTAGAATTTTTTATTCTCAGACAACCAGCCTTCCATTATAGGTATTAGGCTAGCAAAAAAAAAACCTCCATCAGATGAGGCAGAACACCAAGTTACCACCTGTGTTTCAGGAGGTGCAACATTCCCCTTGAGAAATAAGAGCAGAAAGAAGGGCTACTGGAGAAAGAAACTCAAAGGCATTTGCAGCAGAATACCAACACCCCATTTACATTGATGTTTCTCATTGTATTTGGAAGCTTGAAAAACATTACCATCATTCATGCTTTGCTGTAATTGGACAGAGTGATTAGAACACCTTTTTATATTAAATGCACATTTTCCTTTCAATATTATCCATATTAAATGAGAAGAATACCATTCAGCCAGTCAGCAATTATTTATTTTATCCCTCATTTTTAAAGCTTTTTCTAATTTGTGGTGTTGTAGAGAAACTGTACATGAAGGCTGTCAATGTACACTGGCTTTGAAAGGAGAAGAATCAGAAGAGAAGCTCTTTCAAAATGCAGAGGATCCTGTAAGGAGAAGAATTGATTACTGCCAAATAAGATTTCTGAAAATTTATCATTCAAAACAAGAGGTTAAAAAGACAGACATTGACAAGGGAAAGACTACAAAAAGCAGTATGAGAAATTCAGACAGGATATCCTTCTGCAAAGGACTGTCATTGCACAGAATAAAATGGTCTTTCTTGAAGGCAGTAATAGATGTAAATGGTGAACATCGGTTCAAGAGGGAGCTGAATATGTTTGGAGCAGGGAGCGAATGTAGCCATGCAGTCATAGAGAGATAATTGTGCATAAGATGGTCAGCTACCATACCTGGTGATTTGTATTTTCTGCTGCCAGAGGGAAGGGTTTGATGGACCATGTGCTTTTCTCTGGGCTATTATTACTTGTGTGTCTGTAAAAAGTGCCCTCTGCTATCACAGCAGCCACAGTAATAATATGTAAGTTAATAATATTGTTTATTCTGTAACCATCTCTCATATTTAATGTTCAATCACATCTCTTTCCCTTCCCACTAGACCTCCCTCCTATTTGCATTTGAAGGCTAAAATCTCAACAAAATCTATTTAGTGTGGGGGTCTTTTTCAGCTCTCACTGTCCCAGCTCTGCTGTGGTGTCCCTGTGTGATACACACAAACATAAACACATGTGCTCAGATACTGTCTCAAGATCTTTCTCCTCTTATTTCCTCTATCTACCTAAAACTGCGTTTGAAGTCACTGTACAAGACAGGGCCATGAGTCTCTCCATGTTTGCCTCTGAAGGGGAACACTTGTGAGATTCCTATTCAACCTACCCTTGCCAAACCAGGAAAACTCAGTCGGCAAAGCCATGACCTCCCTCAGATGCTTAAGCCACCTTTAGTCCAGCCGCATCCAAAATGAGACACAAGCTGAAATCTATCCCAGCCTGAGAAACTGGTCTATCACAGCTCTCACGTGTGCCTAACATTTCCTCCATCCTCCAGGGGCAGGAAGGAATGGCAGAACACAAACCAGAGAAAATACTCCAGTGAGTCTGGCAGGTACACTAACACTGTGATGGTGCTGAATTACACCACTTTCAATCCTCTTTGTCAAAAAACTAGGAGATTTGAATTAAGTTAGCAACTTCTTTTATTACGAAAATTATCTAAACCAGAGGACTGTCTCTCAGAAAACCAGTCTATTGCATTTTGTATTTAAATAGAAAATAAATTTTCTTCTAAAGTGGCCTTTTTGCCTTTACATCACTAGTCCCAAACAAAATAATCCTTACTGGACAGACAGTCTCCTACACGCAGCAGATGCAGGCAGGTAGATGAAGGAGGAACACAGAAGAGAAGTCACGCATCCATGCCCACCCAAGCTCAACACCAAGGCACAGCAACCCTCATCCCAGCTAGAATAAGGCCTTTTCCATTTCACACCATGCAGAAAACAAACCCTGCCGCTTCATTTCAGTCAACACGGCAACGTCAGTTTTTACCTAGAGACAACTGCATCCCATCTGGTTTTGGTATGAAATCTGCTGGATAAATCACTGTGCTGTTTTTTGCCGTGATGGAGTTAATTTTCTTCATAGTAGCTAATATTAAGCTTTGTTTTGTGTCTGTGCTGAAAACAGTGTTGGTAACACAGGGATGTCTTTATTATTGTTGAGCAGTTCTTACACAGAGCCAGGGACTTTTCTGCCTCTCATCCCAACCCACCATTGAGTGGGCAGGGGGTGCACAAGGAGTTGGGAGGGGACAGGGCCAGGACAGCTGACCCCAACTGACCCAAGGGATAACCCAGACCATATGGTGTCATGTTTAGAATATAAAGCTGGGGGACAAAGAAGACAGCAGGGAGATATTTGAAGCCCTGCTATCCTGGAGATGTCTGAACACCTGCCTGTCCATGGGAAGTGGTGAATGAATTTCCTGTTTTGCTTTGCTTGTGCATGCAGCTTTTGCTTTACCTGTTAAACTGTTTTTATCTCAAGCCACTTTTGCTCTTCTGGTTCTCTCCCCCATTCCATTGTGGAGTGACTGTATGGAACTCAGGTGCTGGCTGGGCAGAGACAGGAACCTCTACGGAGCAATTTAAGCTAAATAAAATCTGAATTGCTCTCTAGGTGACTGTTGTCCTTCCCTGACTAAGGAGGAAAATCAGATATCCCCTTGATGGATACCATTAAGTACCTTCTCTTAGAAAGGATGTACCCGGGCCTATCTGAGAATTGCCCTTCCCTGAAGTGTTGAAGGCCAGGTTGGATGGGGCCATGAGCGACCTGGTTTAGTTGGAACTAGATGGTCTTTAAGATCCTTTCCAACACAAGCCATTCTGTGATTTTGTGATATCTGACTAGACATACATAAAATGGATTAAGGTGTTTGCCTGTGATAACATAGGGTAAGACAGAAAAAAAGTAATAAATACATTGTCACACACTGATAGTACCAGTTCTCTGAATTTCTTTTGCAGCATCCTTCCAGCAATCATGAAGCACTTTAAAGAACCAGAAGCCTTGTCTATCTGGCAGAAATACATCCTCTAGAAATCACTTTGTCCCACTTAGTGCATTTCTAAGAAAACTTCTAACCATGCACGCAAAGATGAAACCCCTTCACTCATCATTTACCTTAACACCTCAACCTCAGTTTGCATTGAAGGTTCATACCTCTGCACTAATTCCATTTATAATCCCATTTTTGTCCTGAAGAATTTACCATCTCCCTAGGCAAGGAAAGGCAATCCTTGCTTGTGTCCTGCAGAAGGGAAACTGAGGCCATGGAAGTCTTTATTGTACTGTTCACACTCATTACTAAGACTTAAAATTGTTTCTCCACTAAAACATAGAATTATCAAGATCCCATAAGTTCAAAGAAAGACCTTGCACACAGTGTTGCTTTCTGAAACAATATTATGGGAAGAACAGTTTAGAAGGAAAAACAGGAAATAGAATATTGAGAAAATAAGTGAACTATAGAAACACCCATCATTGTATCAGAATTTTAAAATTAAGAGTTCTTTATGTCCTTTAAGAAAGGTTTTCTGTAGCATTGGGAACTATATTGTCCCTTAAGAATCCCATGCAGAAAGAAACTTCCTATGAGAGAGTCCAGTGGTTTTACCCATAAGGAAATAAGGGCTTTTGTCTTCCACTGTATTAAAAGAAAAATATTTGTTGTCAATCCTTTAACCCTTCTGTGATTAGTTAAAATGCAGGAATTCATCTTCAGTAATGTCTTGTTCTTCTTTAGGCATACCTATTCCCCTCTCCCACTCTTCATCTTAGACCAAGATTTATTTCATTAGTTCAACAGATAGGGCTGAATCCTAACTCCAATTCCAAAAACATTTGGCACTAAGGAAATTCCAGTCAGTGCCAGCTTTAAAGTCTGATTCTGAAAGGCATTAAGCAGTCTTACAGCAGCCACAGAATGCAAGGTCCTTTTGAAAAAAAAATCCCCTTTCCCTTCATCTGTGCTTATTAGAGCTCTAGAGACCTAAATGAAAGTATTACTGCACCTGCAGCTTTTCAGAAAAACACACCCTTCTTCACACTGCTATGAAAACCAGGCCAACAACAAAAAAGAAGTAAAATTTCATCTTGAAAACAATGAGGCTTCAGGTGTGAGGAAGGTCATAATCCAAAGACAGTACAGTTCACAAGTGAAAATGGGGACAGAACTCAGCCTGAGTTCTTTATGGTGATGGTAGATGAGGGCTGGCTTTAAATTCCTAGGTGGAATTTTGAAAAACTGAGGCTTGAAAAAAACCCAAACGCAATGTCCATTTGATTCATAAACTAAGTAAATTTGCCCCAGAAAGCACAAAGGTGCAAACATAGAGGGCTGCAGTGTGCCATTTTAAGAGTCACTAGGATGGGTCAGTAGAATGGTTCATGAAGGCATATATTAAACAAATTCCCCCCCCCCCCCCCCCCCCCCCCGAGGATATCATTAATGCTTCTTTATTTAGTAGCATGAAAGGACATCCCCAATATGTGTGCCAGACAAGGATACCTACACTTCCACATTCTTTATCTGAAAATGTTTGGGTTTTTTGCTGAATGTGCATCCTATCCATAGGAGAGGGTCTAGCAACAATGCAGTGCTCTTCTTTTCTTTTTAAGTATGCCATTACTTCTAAGTGTTGTGGTCTTCTTTGTAAAGACATTTCCACTAGAAAGCAAAGAGTACTTTACAGCACCCTGCAGATTTCCATAAATAACAACTGGACATGAGAGTTTCTTTTCACCTATTCCATAGAGGGGGACATCCAGAGAAGAGCCAGAAAAGGAGGAGATCACTTTAAAATGCTTCTCTCTGTCATTTCCAATACCCCGCCTAATTCAGCTGGGCCAAAATCTCACTTGAAGCGAGCTGAAGTAGAAGCTTTTTCTGTGTCTATGGAACCGTATCCAGCTGGGAGAGCAGTTAAATGCTTGCCCATCCCCTTAACTCTGGGCATGTAAATTCAAGACAAGGAGAGCTGTTTTGACGTTCTTGGCTGGAAATCACTCTCCACACCTATACTTTAATGCATCTCCTGTACGTGGTAGTTTGGCTGCTTTCTCTCCCCACCATCTGTTCCGATGGCACGGTGCCTGCTCACAAGTTGAATGATATATAGGTGCCAGGCAACAATGCTTTTTGATGGGTAGGCTGCACAACACTGCAATTGTCATCTCTTGTGCACGAAGGCCACGCTCAGTGCCAGCAGCGGAGCATTGGCACTTTGCACCTCCATGCTCTTGTTCACACCTGTTGACACTTACATGCCAGAAAAGGACGACTTGAACAAGGGACTTGTTTAACTTCCCATGAGGGATTAGCAGTACCTGAAAGTCTATCCGGCCCCTGGCCCAGTCATCATCCTGTGCATTAAGCAGACATTGGGTCAAGCCTGGAATGTTTCTGTGGGTTTTCACCTCAATATTTTCCTAGACCTGTATGTCTGAAGGGAAGAAGGAGCTATTTGCCCACTGAGAAGAGAATTGACCAAGCAAGTCACTTCTTTTCCATGGCTCTATACAGACATTTAAGTGCAAGTCTATGCAAACCGTGTATTTTATTCATGTCCCAGCTAAGGGCCTACAAATTCAACATTAATTTCACAGGTACGACCAGCGTGCTGCAGATCCATACCAGCATCACTTCTCCTTTCCACATTTTCATATCCACATGTATCACCACTCCAAACCTTGCCTATGGACTTGATATTTTCAGAGTTCAGAGCAGTCCCTTTTCATGTATCAGATTTAATCACATGCACCTGTCATTCAGCTCCTTTGAGTAAAGCCTTTTTTTTGTAGCTTCTAAAGCAGTAAAAATTTATACTGATGGAAAAGAATATCAAGAAATTAAGGTAATGCGGAACATCACAAATGAGTCTAACGTGTTTTAAAAACAGTATGTTTGAGGAACGGACAATATCCAATCCCTGCAGCAGATGCATGCAGAAATTCCATGTTTTAGAGAGGACAAGATCTTACACACACTAGCTAGAGCTAAAATATGTGATTTCATGAGGAACTGTAGAAAGACCCAGGAATGTGCAGGGACTGGACCAGAGCATTCTGCTCTAGGGGGGAAAAAAAACCCCAAATATAAACGTTAATTTTAATCCTTGACTTTAGCAGAACAGATAACTAAAATCAGATTTTTTTTTTTTAATATCCTTGTAATTAAGAAAATAGTTTTCCTGAGAAGGAGGGGATAGGGGCTGGTGTCAGGGCTTTGCTGACAATATCAGACAAAAGAAGCTGAGAAAAGAACAAGAGAGGTTCCACCAGGACCACACAAACCCACCATCTGTGGGTTACATGTATCTTTAGCAAAGACCAGAAGGAAGCAGGAAATCAGTAAAATATTTCCCTGACGCAAAACCTCTGGGGAACTGTCCAGAAGAGATGGAAATTACCTCAAAATGCTTTCCTCTCATTCTACCCTAGTATGCCTACTTCAAATTATTTTAAATCTTATTGCAAAAGACACTCAAAGTGCAAATTTTTGCTTATGAGAAAATGAATGCAGCTGGGAATGTATGTTCTGGTTGTGTATCCCCTTGGAGACAGTGGAGAGCATGGAGAGAGCTTTCCATTGTGTTGCCACATTTGTGTATCAACTGGATTCAGAGCCCTGACCTGGAACAGTTTCAGCAGGGAGGTTTTAGACATTGATTTGGCTATCAGTGTGGATTTTGCCCCAGTGCTTCCCTGAGACTATTTGTGTATTTTTGTTAGACTACTGAGTATGGTAAGATTATAACATTTGATTATTACTAACCTTATAAATACACATGGAGAGGCTGAAAGGCTGTAGAGAACATGATACATGCACATGGTCAGAGGGAGAACTGTTCAAGACATCAGACTCTTGTCTGCAGGAATACAGAGTATTCTGTAGCTGCTGGTTTCTCTGAGCAGGGCTCAGTTTACGTGGGGACCAACCACCCAAGGCTTGCACACCTTAGTGCACTTAGTGGGAAATAAGAGAGATGCAATCACAAGAATTTCTCTGTATTTGCTACCCACTGTTACCAGGTAGCTGTTATTTCATTTCTATGAAATATCACAACTATGTAAATAACTCAAGTAATAATTGTAAATGGATGGCTGTACTAAGGGAGGTGGGGGCAGGAACCATAACTGCGCAGCTGCTAAGGCTGTGAAAATTCAACCTTAAGCAGCCTGAACATTCATTTTACAGTGTACATCACTGATTACTTTATTACATCTAAAATATAAGTCAGATCACTAAAAACTCCAGGGAGTAAATTACTAGCAGCCATGAAGCAATGCACATGCATACACCTACTTTGACTTTTAAAAATGATTGTTTTCCAATGGCTATGAAAGATTTTTCTATTTCTGTTCTGCAAAACATCATTATGTTACAAACAGGTAAATATTTCTAAGTAATATTAGATGCGCGTGGGAGCATCCATCTTCAGCCTTTCACTGTGGACTCACTAAAGGTTCTTATCTTTATGTATATTTGAACA
Source organism: Petroica traversi (assembly GCA_025920805.1). Lineage (NCBI taxonomy): Eukaryota > Metazoa > Chordata > Aves > Passeriformes > Petroicidae > Petroica > Petroica traversi. The sequence goes on from JAHLSL010000010.1 coordinate 11,727,377, forward strand.
AGAAGATCTACATATGCTTGATCTCAGTATGAACCTCTGTATGACCTGATTTTGTTGCCATGGCCACCAATTAGACCAGCCTTGTTGACTGCAGAACAGCAGTCAAAGCATCTCTATTAAGTTCTGAAAAAGAATGTCATATTTTATCAGCACACTACAACAGCTTATCCTCATGGTAGTGTTGTACTGTTTGTTTCTTCCATTAACTCTGTATTTATGCATCTAACTTAAAAGACAGGAAAAAGGGGGGTGGGGTGTGTGAAGCAATGGCTCTGTCACTAGCCAGAAGGTTCACTTCTCTTACTTTTTTTAGTATCTGATTTTGTTTTCCAGGTTTTGTCCTCTTAGAAGGTAGTAGAAAGACAAAGACTATTTTTGCTTCATTGAGATAAACTTAAAATTTTCCCCTCAGTCACTGTTTTTGAGGATCCTTTCAGCATTTTCCCAAATGCAGCCTTGTCTCCCTTCCAGTTTGTGACAAATCAGTAGAGAGTTGCCTCAAAAGCTCATTTGGCAAACACTGCTTCTTAAACTACCTTTGCCCTGCACTAGGTGTGTGTGAAGCTACTGAATACTGTCACATGCAAGAAAAGACAGTTCAGTGCCATCAATATTATATGTTGGTAATGCCTACCTGAAAAAAGCCCAAAACCAACCAACTTGTAATGTACTCAGTTTACATCAAAACAAATACAGATTGGAGGATAGCAGAGTTTCATGAGTAAATCTTTTATTTCTCAGGCTTCCTCTTCAGAAAATAATTTTCTTAGTATTGTTTTCATAAAAGCTTTCAAATGCCCTAAAATAATACAGAGAAATTGGCTTTTATTTTGAACAGAATTTCTCAATATGTACTGCATCTCTTGGCGTATCTATTATATTAACTCAAGCCTTAATGATACAATGGTTAAAAACAGAGTACAGATGTGTATAAATGAAAAATGTAATAGATTTCCCTCTTAATGTAATAGAATTGGCACGAGGTATTGGAAACAGGAGTGAAAGTAGTCACTCAAGCATTGTGTTTGCATGTTATTTAAATACAAGTGGTTGAGGTATAAGTACCTCTAAGTACACCTGAAAGAGATGGTGCCTTGTAATCATTGTTTCAGCAATTGACAGTTGTTTACACAACAGCAGCACATTCTCTACTGATTTGAATAATAAACATGTTTAAACACCAGCTGGATAATAGAAGGATAATTGAAACATAGTTTAAAGCTCTGATTTACAGGCATTGTGGCAACACTTTTATTTGTGGTACAATGCTATACTTCTGTGCAGCCTCTTGAAAAAATTAAATAGGCATTGTTTCAGACAACTTCGGGATATATTTAACTCAATTAATCTATCATGCATTTGTGTGCCTACACAGATGGACAGACAGACAGACAGAACAAAGAACACACCATCAAAACTCCCAAAAGCCTTATGCTGGTGACCTCATGCTACTTGTGCTTAGTTTAATCATACATAAGCTGGGCCCTTACCTTGTGCGGATACTTCCCAAGTGTGAACTTCAGAGTTTACAGTATTGATGAAGCCCACAGACTGCTGGAACCCAGGGGGCCAAATCAGGGACGAAGCACATAGAGAGAGAAGCAGTCTTCCTTCAGTCACCTGGCAGACCATGGGCCACAAAGGAACTACAGAAATTCTGTGAGCTTTGAGGTGTTACCCACTGCTCCTCCCTTCTGTTCTGCACCTGAGTTTAAGCCGCTCAGAAATTACCACTTGGGCCTGTTTCCTAAAATGAAAATTCAAAGAGAAGCTGAAAAATTATACCTCTGTATTGGTTTTCTTAAAAACACCTCTGCAAATATTTTCTTAATGCAAAACCTACCAGCTGAGAAGCCTAAAGGTGTGGCTGTAGATTTCCATCAGAATTTTTTTGTTCCCGAGCATCAGATAATCCAAGGCAGTCTAGCTTTTGTTTTTCATGCTGTTTCTGATCTCTTATCCCAGTTTTGAGCTACAATTAATTCACTGACAAGTATGGAGGTGGGGACAGTTTCTACACACGCATTTAGGTTCAGCTCTCTGATTCAGTCTCACACTTTATTCAAATGCTGTGGAGACTGCTTGATTCCAGTCTGTACAAAACCTAGAGCTCACTCAAGAAAATTACAGATAGCAGGACTGGCGTCTTTTATGTACCAAGCCTGGGGAGTTGCTGCTGAATGACCCCTAGGTTAAAGGCTTTAAAGAATCACATCAGCTCAGACCCTATCCAAAAAAAAACCTCAAAAGCAATAACTTACAGTAGCCCCTCTTTTCAGATCTTTCATTCTTTACAGGTATAAAGTACAGACAGGAAAATGGAGAGATCCAAGTCACTGTTTCCAGGACTTAAGTTTTGGATATATAAATATGACAGACAAAACAACTTGTGTCAATTTTTAGGAAAAATGTCTGTCACTCCTACTGAAAATTTATATATTTTGTACTTATAACAATAGTACCAAAATTTTAAGATTTTTCCATATATAAAATTAATTTTTATTTATTATTATATTTACCTTGGTGGTTTTTCTAATGTTCTTAAGACAGTGGCTTTTCAGGGCCAATATTTCTAAAAATGGCCCATTATTTTCCTTACCAGTGGTCCATTGATTTTTACCTTGTTATTGACTGAAAAACCAGGGCAGGGAACTCACACCAGGCCTGTGTGTTCATGTCAACCCATGTAGCTAAACAGATGCTGCTGCCTTTCTTTCCATATGGAGCTTGTTCAGGGCATGTGACTTCACTCCTATATAACCCAACTTGTACCTCTTATGAACTCACAAAAAGCTCAAAAATCTGCACTCTTCCAGCACAAACCAAATAAGACCATATCCCTATGGACATCAGTTTCACAGTATTAGAATTTCGAAAAGACGGGAAACATGAAAGGTATTTCGCGATAAATCCTGAAACTTGAAGTTGTAGAAAGTTTTTAATGATATTGCTATGTCTATAGCTGACAAATATACCACAAATACTATTAAAACCATCAAAAAATTCAAGAAACATTCTGCCCTATGTATAAAAACCTACTCGCTTGCTCACTTTGGTGTGTCTCATATGTTTAGTATGTCTGAGGATGGGATCAGACCTTCCCTGGAAATAGTCTGTTAGCCAATACAAGGTATCTACAAACACACACATGTGCCCCAGCAAACCTGGCATGGATAAGTTTGAAAAGAGTAGAATCCAGATATAAAGCACAGAAGAGAACAGGACACATCTATATACACCTTTCAGTTAATAAAAATACAGTCTATGGCTGCAGCTGGAAACTGTATTACATTAAGAGTCCCTAATCTCTTTATGATATGGAGCAGAGTTCTGTACAATGTTGCTAAATACTATGTATGCCATACATTTTTATTTCTGGAAAAGAGAATAATCACAATGAGCAAGTCCTATCGCCAGATGACGGATGGATGCTCTGAGATACTTTTGGAAGAGACATAAAAGAAGAAATGCTCCACATACAGTGATATAGGAAGAGGCACAAAAGTAGGGTGTGGATCAGACTTAGGGAGGCCTTTATCTAAGGAACTAACAAACAGAAGCTGCACTTGATAACAGCATGCAGTTGGATAAGATGCATGGAAAAAATCACCATGAGCTTCCACAAGATATGATGGGCAGACAATGGTGTGCTGTAGCTGTGGGACAGAGTTAAGCAGTTTCAGTGAGCTGCATGTGTTATGGTTCCTGGGCCAGATTCTGACCCCTTTGTGCAAGGTCTCAGGAGTGCCCTACAAAAGCTGGGGGGTTTTCTTCAAAAAAAGGAGCAATGCCAGGTAGCCGAGTGCCAGGATGACTCGCTCTGCACTACCCATTCCTTACAGGAAGACACAAGTTCCTGAATAGGAAAGGATGAGGCAGGAGTGCACATAAATCCAGCTGTCCAGTACTCCAGAGAACAGGTCTTACCTTGCTAGCCTTGTTTGTGATTTTGCTCTTTGAGTGTCATGGGGAACCAGGCTAGTCCCAGCCATTCCTCTCACTATCAGAACTTCTCTATATTCCTAGCCCAAGGGGAACAGGGGAAAATAAGGCCTAGGGCCATGGAGGAAACTAACATCTAACATCCAGTGAAAGAGGCCTATTTCAGTAGTTTTCTGAAGCACTAAAGAAACTAGATACTAAAATTCACCTTCATGTGTTAAATAGCAGTAGTTGAGAGAAAATCAGCAGTGGTGAGAAGGCTAACCCCAGAAAACATATTCTGACTTTGGGCCATGGACCCATCCTATCTGCAAATGATAGAAAGGATTCACATGTGTCCTGTTTTGCATGTTTGACCACTCTGAGTGTGCAACTACACCATTATTAGCATCATGCTCTATCCCACTGAGCTAAACTACACAGCTTGGAGGCAACCTCCAGCTCTAGAATGGCTTACCAGAAGCTCAAAAACAGAGAATGGTTGCTGTGTGTAGATATACATACATGTGTCTGTAGAAAGTCTGGCAAGGCAAACCCCTTCCCAACCTACAAGCCTTGCACAGCTCAATCCTCAGACATTTACTGACTTACAAGGAATCATCACACTGAACGTATAGGAAAGAAGAACCTCATTATGATTTGATCTTCTGCAACAAATTCATGATGTTATTTTAAATATATTTTTCTAGACAAACAGTTTCAGTCAAAACATCTTGTTTTTAAGTGTCTTAAAGGGTATTAGCAATAAAGGGAAAATGACATTTCTTTATCAGCTATGATACATATAATGTGACATTCAAACACAACAAGTGCTACTGAATAGCTTGTAAGTCACAAAAGGTGAATGAAAACACTTACCTTTAAAAATAAAAAAACACACTTTAAAAATAAAAAAAAAAGAAGATGGAGGATTCTCAACAGAAATATACACTTTGACTTAAAATATAGGGTAAGCAGCATTAAAAATTTCTAAGCACAAAGCCCATCTATTAAGATTCTGAATAAATAGTAAGTCTAGTTAGGAAGAAGTGTTCCCATTAATGTAAGGTCAGTTATGTCAAGGACAGTAAATGAATCTGTCGTTCACATACACCAGATTGATCTATCCAAACTGGGGCAAGCTGTGCCACCAAAAGTGTATCTTTACAAGGTGTTAAAGGAGATCAAATGTTAACAAACACAGAAGAACAATTAATAAACAATAACTTCCCACTCCACCAGTAGCTGTTTAACTCACACGTACTGTTCATGTGATATTCAGCTCAAATGAATGCTCTAGTAAACAAGTTGTATATGTAAAGCTACAGACCTCCAGAGGAGCCAAAGAAAAGAGGTTTGCAGTTTTTAAGAAATGCTTGGGTTGAAAATGATTCCCACACAACTGGTACAAAGTCACTGCAGCTACTCCGTGAGACCGTGTTCCTATCATCTGCAAATGAGAGCCAGGCAAATTCAACTGAGGAATTGGGCACATAACTTAAACAAGCGTCAATAAAGGGATGAAATGGTGGGTTCATCTTTTAGATCCTTCAAATGAAAACAAGATGTCTTTCTGGCTGATACATCCTAGCCAAATAACAATTTGTATGCCTCCATGAAGTAGTGACTGGATGAAATTAAACTTCCTCAAATATTACAATGAACTATTTTAGGTCAGCATTCAACAAAGTGTTCAGGAATTTATGCACAGAACTATGGCTATATTTGTACGGCAGAGGATGTCCCAAAGGATATCTACCTTTTCTTGAGCTGGCCACCTGGGCATCTCTGCTTAAAGCTGTTTAGAATTTAGGAAAGACAAAAACCAGCATGTAAGTCCCTGGAGAAGGTAGGTACATTCCAAACACTCACTACTCACTCCCAATATTGGTGGTGCCTACTTCTTGCCCAATAGTCTGGCATTCACAGCACTTATCTAATTGTGAAGTCAAAATATTGGACCTGGTTTCAGTCTGAGGCTTTCGAGCTCAATTCCCATGAGAATGCACAAAACATGAAAATACAGAAGACTTTCAAACTGCTGTGCAGTCAGGAATGGAAGAATCATGGCTCCAGACATGCCTGATCCTCATTCTGTAGTTATGATCCTCAGCTAGGAGAGAAAAGGGCTTAGGGCTCTCATCTTTTCCTTCTGAAGAGTTTCTGATACAAGTAAATAATTAGCTATTATAAATCAGAGTCTCACTGATTTTACTTCCTCCCACAGGAGTGACCTTCTGCACCACAACATCTGACTGTGTATCTTCAGTTCTCAACTGACTAACAGCTTTGGTCCAGCAAGTGAGAAGAAAAATGTTGGGATTTTGTCCTCTGAGGAAAAACTCACAGCTTGCTGTTTTGTACATATTCCTGGGTTGTAAAAAAAATGTGACACCAAATTCCACCTGCATGAGTAAACTAGAACTCATCCTTCCCTTTCATGTACAAGAGCCCAGTCATTGGATTTTTATCAGAGAGAGATCCTTCCTCTCCACCTCTCTAAGAGAACATGGTTTTCTATCTGTAAAAAGATTCTGAATTCCTCATTTACAGAGGTACTCACCTGTGGTGCTGAATTTGTTACTACAGCTCATAGTTCCAGAAAAATCACCTTGCCTGCAGTTCCTGTCAGCTGGTAAAAATGTCTCAGGAGTTAGGCTGCAAGTGGTTTAGAACCCAAACTCTCCCTTCTGTACTGCTTTGGGACCCAAGGCATTGGTCTCAGCTCTGCCATCACTCCTGGGACTGATCACTCCTTCAGGCTCTCCATAGATGTCTGAGAAACTCCACACCTTTCCTGAAATAGAGCTGTAGCTCTTTAATGAAAATTTCAGTCAGTTGCTTTATAGGCAGAAATGCATTCCAAATTATCCAACTGTATGACCAATGCAGAAAACCTCAGGAACCTCCTGTTACCCAGTTTGGCCTGTACATCATCTGTTTGGCTGATAGGAAATCTCCATAGCCTTAAATCAAACATGAGAATTTCCCACAGCTGGGTAAAATATTGCCTTGCAAGAAAACCTTTGTGCTATGGTATCAGCTGCCTGGAAACAAAATGTAGGCTAAATCAGGAGTGATATAATCCCAGCAAATAGACCCAGAATGTCCATAAGACCGTACAGTTCTTCAGGCTCTACTGGATTACAGTTTTAATTACATATTTCAAAACTACAAAAGGATTCATTTAAGATAGAGTTCAGAACAGAAATGTTAAGTGTGTCTTTCTTTGCCCAAAGCAAAATGCTCACATACTCTGTGGAAGACTGTTTAATGAATAGCTCAGAAAAAGATGCATACAATGCCTACTGTAATGAGCCTACCCAAAGGTTAAATAGAACAGAAAACAGAGTTAAAATTCAGCATTAACACCAAGACCATAGTTAGTGTTAATTTCCATGGCTCTAATGAAATTTCATAGACTTGTTTTGGTTTGCATCAGAAAATGATCTTGTTCATAACATATTTCCCTGTGCTCTTCAGACAAATGCATTGTGTATTTAAATGGAGATGTCTAAAAGGAATATTAAAAAAAGGAAAAATTATCTTTGAAGTCTAGCAGTGTCTTGGATAAATGATCTGTTGAGAAAATGGAAGTGGAATGTTACTATTCCCAGCTTTTAACTATTGATCCAGAACTTACTTTATAGGACTGGTTCTCAGGATTCCTAATGTGTTTTCCTCTTGTTTATACCACCAGGGGAAATTCAGGTTGCAAAATTCAGCTGGAAAATTAACATCACCTCTGGTGTTTTCACAAGCAACCCAAGCACCACATGCAGCTGTGCCCACCAAAGGCTGTGAGGGACAGAGTGAAAACTGCTGCAGTTTCATGAAGCCAGCCTGGGCTGGGCCTTGGGCACAAGTCACAGGCACCATCAGTTCTATAAAATGAAACTTTCAAGTTTGAAATAAAATATTTCCTACACTGAAAATATTTTGATGGTCGAGAAAAAATCTTACGTGATTGTGATCAACTCTAAAAATATTATAGGCAATGAGCAGCTCATCTCAATAATTTCTGCCCTGACTTGCAGGATTGTGTCCTCTTCTTATTTTGCAGAGAAGCAATGAGACATGGGAAGAGTAATGTTAAGATTTTTTTAAATTCCTGGTGATTTTTACTATCTTGGAGTTTGAACAGTCCTCGCAAGACACCTAAGTATTACTAGTCCAAATTTCCACAAACCTTGTGAATCCAGATCCCCAGACTCTGAATCTGGTGCCTTTACTAAACACATTGGAATGGATGCTGCCCAAAAAGGCTCACTGGGGCAGCAGGACAGTCTGAATTGCACCCTGGAGCTGGCAAATTTCCCAGTTATACCAGGAGGACACAAAGTGGAGTGCACACGGAGCTGCACCTTCACCCCATCTGTGAGGGTGATGTTGCACTTTCTCACAGAACAAGGTGAAATGTTCAAAGGAGTTTCCCCTTGCAGAAACATATTTCTTTAATTTAACTTCTCAAAATGGCTTTGGAAACACTGTGTAGTGTTGTTTCATTTTTCAGGTGTTCTAAGATATTCCTATAATCGGTGAATTCTGACAGCGTTATGAATATGGCCAATCTGAGCGTCATGTAACATTTTTAGAAGTCTTACAAAGACATAATAAATTTTGCAAATATTTAGAAAGAGAATTAATGTAATATATGTAAAGATCTGCACATATTTGATAATCTTGAACCAATTTAATAAATCCTGTCCAGTTTTAATAAACATTGGATTAGGGTTAAACTTATTACAAACAGTAAATTAATAATGAAAATGTTTAATGTGGACTGTATATACAGTACTTTTAAAATTTTAATTGTTTTTTGAAGATCAGGAAAATACCTGCAAATCATGTTACTGTTTTTAAAACTTTATTACCCTGGAAAATATGCACATAACCCATACTGTTATCAACATGATGACTTCTAACAGTCTACAAAAACATGGTTTTCTTGCCCTTAGAGAAATAAAATCTTATTGGAATTGTAGCTGGATTACAAGTACCTAAAATCAACAGGATCATAAAAAAAAAATGGGTGATGATAGGACAATCCAGGGGGGAAAAATAAAAAAAACACTGGACATGTGAATTTATAAATTAATAGAGGAAAGTGCAAATAGAACTGTGTTCTTAAATCTACCTCTGTTTACATGTGTAGCCACTCCTCAAGGGCAACACACCTGACATTACTAATTTATGGTGAAGCACAGCACATGCATAACCTTGTGCAGGGCCATCCCAAGCTTCTCCATAACGTTCACCCTGGGGAGCCTGAGTTCTCCAATCAAATGAGGAACTGCTGCTGTTGGGAAAATCAAACTGCTACATTTCCCACAGAAATGTACCATTTACAACAAAATTTTTATTTCTGTTTGCCATCTCATCAGTGGAACAATTAGGCGATGTAAGAGACGCAGAAATGTCACAGCACCTTTCATGTTAAATATTAACCAAATGAAACATGGTAGAGTGGTGATTGAGGGACTTTTAAATATGATTTTTTTTCAGTCAGTTTCATCTTAACACAAAAGTTCTTCAATTTTTTTTATTATTTTATTGCACTTTTTCTTTTTTAAATCACAAGGTGTTTAAAAAATGTCTCAGTCTCTTGGGACACCTGAAAAAAGTGTGCTTGATTATAGTGTGTACTTCTGGGAGGTCCTTAAGGAACAAAAATAAGGGAAGCTCTAGGTGAAAAAAATATTCACCTTAGTTAGTCAGAAAGATGGAGCAATATTGCTTCTGCCTATCTTATTTTCCACTGAGTAATATTCTTCTTTTTTACAGCAGAACTAAATATCTGAAAAAATGAATTAGGAATCTTGGGTTTTGAAATAATAATTATTCCTAGAAATGTTCAGCAAAGTATGTGGAGAAATGTCTATTAGAGGAATTAAGAGGAAGTCTATTACTAACTTGAAAGTTCTGTAAATGAGCTCTTATTGCCTGAGAGTCAAAAGCCCATCAACCATAACCTCTCAATGTAGACAGAGACAACAAAGTTTGCAAACATCTTGCACTATCTTCCTCTACCAGCAATTTCCCTGGTTTTTCTCATGCTTCCCCAGTTCAGTAAACTGGAATTCTAACAGAGCTGTTTCAGGCACGTAAGTCTGAAACAAACATTATATTTATTTTAACAATCCCTGAGCAAACTTTTAGAGTGTGTTCTGTTATTATATCCCGCAGTGTAATAGCTCTTGTCCACCTTCAAGTATGAAGTGGCATGAACTGCATTTTAACAAAACTGCTCATCTAAGCAACAGCAGGGAGAGTCTTTGCATGAGCAAAGCAAAGTTTGCTCTCCAAACTGCTATAGATCAGTGCCTAACAAAAATCTTCCCTAAGTAAATCTGCCAGTGAGAGGAACATCTGAACATACTGTTAGAATCCATCAGCCTCAATTCTCTGCAGGAGAGGCATCCCTCCCTCTTCCTTTCCATTAAATACCTTGGCCCTTGCCATACAAACGAGCTGCAATAGGACAACAACATTTTGCTTGGCAAGAACAGGGTTAACTCTGTGATACACCTTGATCACCAGCAGGTATCAAACTTTGTCAGGAAAGGAGATATCCTCCAAACAGGAAGAGACACAGCACTGCTGAGAATCCCCCATCAAATACAATAGAACATGAAGGTATGGCTCAGTGTTTAGCTCTGGCATCCAATAATGAGTCAGAACCCTGAGGACATTGTCTTAGTCAGAGATGTGAAATGCAAATGTACAGTAACATTGACAACTCAACACCAAGCAGAAAACAAAGGACTTGAAAGGTACCTGGAAAGGTCTCGCGTGAACACTCTTTTTTTTCCTTTTTTTTCTTTTTTTTTTTCTTTTTTTTAATGGGCCAGAAACATATTCATTTATGTGAAGAAGTTAAATGGGTGATTTTACTGATCACTGGAGTCCCTGAAAATGCTCTAGCAGAATGAAATCCTTGAGATGGTACAGAAATCATTTAACAGCGAAAGTCACGAGAAGCTCAGAAAAACTGGCTCAACATAAAAAGTTGGGCTATGTGAAATAAAATGGATGAATTTGCGTTCCTTAAACATGGTCACAGGACTTTCCAAGGTATTTTCCATCTTGAAGATTTAATCATAAAGGCGTTAATATCTAAGGTAAATCATCCTATCTTCCTTTAGTGCTCCATCCTAAATGAAGAGAACTAAGAGAGCCAGAGTAACACTGTTCCTGCCTGCTTAATTCTCCTTTGGCTCGTGTGTTCGTATTCCGTAAAGCAGAACCATTTAGCTGGGGAAAAAAAAATCTTGGTTTATGAAAGCCAAGAATTATTTTCAGTAAGCTGAGAAAAGTCATATATATGAAGACAGAGTACTTTGCAATACCTGAGGGTTAACTCATCAGGAGCCTCAACTCTGGGGTGCCACACATATTTCATGAAAGTGACCTATGAGCTGCCCACATCAGCCCACACCATGTTATTGGGAAAGCCAACCCAGGAGGAGGACAGATGTGCCAAGCCTTCAACCCCAAAATATGATCCAGCCTGATGGGACCAGTGACAATTCCCCTGGGCAGTTTTTCATCAGGGAACACACCTGCCCTCCCTGTTCCCACAGTGAGAGGAAATCTGGACACAGAAGGGACCACAGCACCCTTGGCACCCACTCCCAGTAGCCCATCACAGAACCACCCACCCACTGTCCAGGCAGAGACCAAGAGAAGGAAGCAAGTGGATAAGCAGCAGTCCCCTGCATCACTGAAACCAGTGAGGAGGGTTTGCAACAAATCTAAAACATATTCTGAGTTGAGGTGTGTTACAAAATGAAAAGTTGGGTCACATTTACAAACTTTTCAGTGAAAGTGGGGCCAAATTTCAGCAATCCAATGCCAAGCTAAATTTCCCTTTCCCAGATAGGGTAGTGGGCAGCTTATAACTTCAGAAAGAAGCAGAACAAAATATATCAGGAGACCATACTGCCTGATCTAAGGTTGAGGACATGCAAAAAAATGAATCAATTTCACATGATTCCACCCCAGAAACTACTCTCCTCCCAGCACTTTGGGGAAAAAGATATTTTATTAGAAACTGAGGGCAGGGTCAAACAAATTTGGCCTGTGTTATCAGAATGTGAAGATTATAAAAACTTACAGTAGAGCTCAGGAGACCTAAGACTAATAACAAGTACAGTAAATGTTTTTGTGAACCCAAAACAGGAGTGTATGAGGAACAATAACTTCAAAGCTGGGGGGAAGGGTAATTGTTTGCTGGTAAAAATCTAGTGGAAGCAGTGGCTGGGGGAAATATGTCAAAGAGCAGTGAACTAATAAATACATGGAAAAGAAATATTGAGAGCCCTTCCTGGACTGCAAGCACTCTCCTCTTTTTTCTTTTTTGGTACATTTCCTGCTTTCTTTTCCTTGCATACATGTACAGCCACAATTCTCAGGGAGTTTTTCCCTAGCTAAACCGCTCAGAGGTAAATTTGGAGGTTCAAACAAAATGTCTATTTGTTATATCTTGAAGGGACAAAAGAAAACAGCAAGGGCTTTTATAGCACAAGTAGACAATTCTGCAGGGTAAAGCACCTGGTATTGACACACCTAATAGCTGTCTTACATGTGTCCTAGTGCAAACACAGTCATACATCTTTATGCCATCAAGAAATTTCTTGAAGTCTCTGTCTCCCTCTTTCTTCCTATCCAAAGAGACAAAATCCCTTTTTTGATACACAGGTCCCAAGCTGAAAGGCAGAGATCCTCCAATGCTTGCTCATATCTCTGCCAGTGGCTATCTGTTTTTCATTCATATTCTCCTTCCCACAACAGGAAGACAGATTTGAGAGCTGCTGAAACTCTTCCAGTTCAAGCAATGCTTTTGTAGTTCGTGCTTGAAGCCCACCACATACCACCCTTTGCACAGTATCCAAAGAGAGTTGGCTGACCAGGCAAGGCAGATACATCAGGAACTTTGGGCTGAATGCCTCATCCCCAAACCAATTACCCAAAGTGTCTGACTGATGCCACATGAGACTGATACCACATGATGAATTGACAATGGAAGGAGCCTGGACACTTGGCTGAAGTGCTCTGAAACTCATAGTGGGAGCTGCCTTGTACTGCAAAGGCAAAGTCAGGCTCTGACTAGGGTGGTGTGAATCTACCCTCTTCAGCCCAGGAAGTCTCTAAAAATTATGTGTGTTCTTAATTCTCTCCCAGGATCTGATACTCAGAGAAACACTGCACTATGCAAACAATACATCTGAGCAATTCCATGTGCTCTGCCCACAGAACATGTCTGAAGGTCCCTTGAGAGCTGCGTGGGGAAAAGCACACACCATTTAGCAGATACATCACTACACACAAATGTATTTTGTTCCTTTCCCAATAAGGCCTTTTAAATTTGTTAAAAAGTATTTGCAGAGAAAATGAAAGGAGCCCCTGGCATCAGGAGTCCTTGGAGAGCGAGCTATACACTGGCTAAAGGCTCTGCTGATCAGAGTTGGAAGGACAGCCTGACTTTATCAGGAGGATCAAGGAGAAGAAGAGATGGAACATGGGAAAGGTTGGAGGAAGATAAAAAGGAGGAATTTATCCATCAAGGTCAGTTAATTGGAGAGAAGTTTCTGCATTGGGGTGGCTAGAAGCAGTATTAATCCAAGCCAAAATTTTGCCCTTTTGAATCTTGTGTGTTCTTCCTGTAAGGCTTTTACATTGCCATAGAAAAAAAAAGGGTCTATTTTGGTACTGAATCATTTCAGGGCAGGTTTTTCTCTCCATATGTTTGCATAAATCTACAGAGGGCAATGGAGTTACACCACTGCATGTTGGTGTTAGATCAGAGGCAGGCTTAGTATCTCTCACCTTGTCTGACAGACTCTTTGACCCATTTCACTCTTTTTTACATTGTCAGCGTTCCAAAGTCAAAGACGGTGCCCAAATCTAAAGCAGATTCCAACTCTGATGCTGTATTTTAAAGACATAGGCTCCCTTTTTAAAATAATGCATTATTTAAAATACACTTTCCTTTGTGCTAGTCTTCCTGCTACACCCAAATGATCTAGATTTGGGTTAGGGAGCACACATATTTCCAGAAGGAGGGATTCCATTTCCTTCACACCAATTTCCATAGCATCATCTTCATCATCATCATCATCTGCTTATTTCTGCCCTTGATCACATCCTCTGAAAAGCTGGCAGATGTGAAACCTGAGTACCCATGGGCCTCCACACATCCCATAGCAGTAGGTATCCAAAATGGTTCAGACCATCTCTAATTTCTCTGTGGATCACATGTCTCCTTCAGAAAAAGGGTGGAGAGCAGATGTGCAAAACAGAGACAGATACTATGAGAATCGTATTTCTCTTTTACAGAAGGGAGGGGTGAGTGTGTGTATTGGGCTGGGGATGGAGAAAGAGGTATATGTGCAGAAGAACAGCAGAAACTTAAAACACAGGTATGTGATTGGATACATTAACTGTGTGCAAAAGTTTCCTAGTGAGAATATTTCCGTTTGGATGATTTAACAAATGTAAGCTGGATCAAGTCTCCATTATGCAAGAAATATGTTAGGTTTCTTCCCTAGCTATGCACAAATGGCTGGGGAAAGCTGGATATAGTCCCATCTTATAAACCAGAATCAGAAATAAATTAAAAGATTTATAAATTGGAGGTGCAATTCTTCAGCTACATTGGTTTAAAGATGGTGAAATGAATGACTAAAGCATTCACTCACAGTGTGTTATGAAGCAGATCTAATGTGCAGGTTTTGTGACCTGCAGTGACTTTAACTTCTCAGTAAATCAAAAAGCTTAACAAATATTAAGATGGCAAAGATTACCTGTGTGTGCCAGATTTTATCTTTTATCCGTTATCATTTAGGAAATGAAAAGCTTGAGTCGGAAATCAGACAGCCAGTCACGTGATCCAGGCAGTCTGGCAGCCCCACAAGACAAGAACCTGCAGGAGACACAGAAACTACACATTCACTGATTAGTTTTTAGTCCTTAAGAAATGGCTCTTTTTATTGTTATTATTGTTAGCAGCCAATGAGCTTTAGAATCAGAGCAATTCCTTTCTAAATTCTGCTGTGATGAAAATTCATTATCCACCCAGCCAGAGGAAGCAGCTGGGTGTATAGCTTAACTCACAGCCAGGCTTAGGGGCAGCCCCACACTCATGTGAGCTTCAGAGGAGTTCACATTTGCGGTATAGACCACCAGCACCTGTTGGCAAACACAGAGGCCAAAAACTTCTCCTTTTTCAGTCTTGGCCCAGAGCAGCAGGAACCTGGCTGGCAGATAGGATCTGGGCTAAGCCACAGGTTATGGATCCTCAGCATGTGGGGAGATCTATCACAGTTCAAGTACAGCATGCCCTTGGTTTGGTAATACTGTGCTGCAGTTCCTTCCTGAGAGCACAGGAGGAAGCTGCCCAGCGCAGGTGTTGATAGCCTTTCAAGTATGACACAGACCTTCAAGGTGAAACAAACACTTGTCTTGTACCCCAGCATGTCCCAAACTAAGGACTGAGGGAGTCAGTGAGAGATTAGTAACTACTGCCAAAGCAGAGTTGGATTTTTTTTTCAAATATTTTTTAAATACTTGCTGATATATTAAATTAACATCAGGTCTGCTGGTGGGATGCTGAGGTGGAGTGAATAAGGTCTGCTTCAAGGCCACAGAATAATGGAGATACCTAACTGTAACAGGAATTTGAGCTTTTCTAAGGTCCAGCCTCAAATCTGTACAAAGTAACACCCTCAGCTCTATTAGCTTGTAATTTTCTCTTCCTTTTCCATACAGAAATGTAGATAATCTCAAAGATTGGTCAATCTCTGTAACAGACCTACAACAATCACATCAGCTGTGCATGACACTTCAGGCACAAGGTTTGCATATATTGTCTTTGCTCCAGGAAGGTCTTCCCCTCCTTGCAATCCTGCAGCCCCTTGTCCCAACTACCAAAGGCATTTATGGCCATCCCTTCCTCTTCCTTCTCACAGCCATAAGTGAATACACGTTGAACATAATTTAAAGCCCAAGGAGAAATCAAATGGAAAGAGTTTCATAAAATGGATGATCCCTTTTTCCCTCAGAATGTAACATCTCAGTTTAAAAATGGCATCAGTTTTCTTCTCTTTGGAAGCAACACTATAGCCGTTTAATATTGGGTGATGTTGATTTAAAGCACAGCAAATAACAATCAATTTCTCCTTTCAGCTGATACAAAAAAAAAATGTAAGAAAAAGAATAAGACCATTCAGTAAAATGAAAAATAGAACTGGGTTTACAGTCTTATTTCCTATATTACTGTCCCTCTGCCACAGCCTGGAAAGGACCACGGGCCAAAAACTGACAAAGTGAACCATTTCCATTGCTGTCCTTGATGTGCCCTGGTAAGAAAAACAGAAATAATTCCAAGCAAGCCTGCTGCTGGGGTAGTCAGCTTCATTCCACCAGTGTAAGCAGTTCATCAGCAAACAATATTTGGCCCAACAAGTAATGCAAAAATAATGCTATATCCAAAATAAATTAACAAGCAGTTTGCAGGTAAATCAACAGAACAGCTTATATATTAATAAATAGAGGCCAGCAATTAACAACAACAAAACTAGTCAAGTAAATAGAGAATCCAATTTCAACAAAAGGAACTGTGGGATCCTCTGTTAAGTAAATAGTTTTGCTGAAGGTTCAATATGTATTAGTGCTCCATTACAAGAGCATGTAGTGATAAGGGGGAATGGTTTCAAACTGAAAAAGAGTAGGTTTAGGTTAGATATTAGGAAAAAAATATTTACTGTGAGAGTGGTGAGGTGCTGGCACAGGTTGCTGAGAGAAGTTGTGGGTGTTCCATCCCTGAAAGCATTCAAGGCCAGGTAGGAAGAAAATCTGAGCAACCTGGTCTAGTGAAAGGTGTCCCTACCCATCGCAAGGGGTTGGAACTAGACAGTCTTTAAGGTCTCCTCCAACCCAGGACATTCTGTGATTCTGTGATTCCACCACATCCATGCTAAAACTACCGTGGAGACTCAACATTAATGACTAATATTTGTCCTGAAAGTCAGGCCACCTCCTGTGGAAAAGATGGAAATGCGAGTCTTCAAGACTGTGGAGACAGACATCTGTACTCTAATAATCTTTTGATAATGTGATATATAATATGTATATATTTGATATAATTAATTAATTGCAGTATATTTCTAGAATCTTCAAATCTGTCTTCTATTTTTAAACTTCTGGATTTAACGTTAAAGGAAATTGTGACCTAATGTCCCTGTATTGGAGCACGAACAGAACAAACTCTGTCAACAACTAGCAGAGGGCTAAAAGGTAACTGTACAATCTGCTCTGAACAAGGGCTGCTGTGTATCTCTTTTCTGCCAAAAGCAGATTGCAACTCAGCAAGTCAGTTTTCTGCCCTGCTCTCCCTGACTTTGGGAAGATGTCTCACGGTGTGCAGTCACCCCTGCCACACGCACAGCCTGACACCTCTGGCCAGTGGCAGGTGTATGGGGATGAGGGCAGCTTGCTTTCTGTGTCCTACCCACTTCTGCCTTGCTCATACCTTGATAACTCTGGGGTAAACCCTTGCTCTCCATTCCAAAAATATGGCATCTGCATCAACCTGAGTCTGACCAATGGAATTAACTGACACTGGTCTTACTTTATTTACCAGCTGTGGACTCCGAAAGAAAGGTACTGAAAACGATAGGTTAAAATAGACCAGAAAACCAAAAAAAAAAACCAACAAACAAACAAACAAAAAAAAAACCCAACAAAAAAACCGACAACAACAACAACAAAAAAAACAGCAAAAGAAAAACATCCAGAAAAACCAACCAACCCTACACTGCACAGTCTCACCACTATTGCTTGATCACCTTACTCCAGGGCCTGAAACTACATGCAAAGACAAACTTGCTATTAAGAGGTCAGTGTCAGTTTGTGATTAGAGCAGGATGGGGTGAACTCCTCTGTTTTGTCAGGGAGTAGAACAATATTCCTTAAAGAGACATAGGTGTTTCCATTAGTACACATACCTGAACCTTTATTTTCACATTCATTGTTTAAGCTCACTGAAGAAAGGACACTTACCATATTGCTTTCTGTTCCCACCTTGGTTTTAAATCATGTTTGCTCACACAGAGAAGACCTTTTAGAAGCTCATGGCTGAAGCATTACTGAGCTGAATCAGAAGCTGGGGCACAAAAGTAGAGGACCTGCAGAAACAGAAATAGAAACTGTGTTAAGAGGTACAACTAGAAAGCTTTCTTGTTCTACATGGACAAGTCTGAGTAAAGAGGATGACAAGCCCAGGAATACTTTGACACAAACTACTTGCAGTGGCACTGCATTCACATTCTTGTTAGCTGAAGGGTGAGTGTCCTGGTTTAGGGCAAATATTTAGGAGGAAACCTCTGGGAGAGTCTCCTCTAGGGAGAGCCGATTCCAATCACCCCTCCCCCTACAGGTCCGGGAAGAATTTCCTTAGAGAAAAGTGGAAAAAACTATTTATTTAACAAATAGAATATTCACAAGCATAGAAAGCAAATTTGGATAATATGAAAACAATGAAACCTCTCCTTCCTCTGAAGAGATGGTAGATTCAGAGTCCGCCTGAGTCCGGTTCAGTTCTCCAGTGGGGGGGGCCGATTGCCGGGCCCGGCTGTAGAAGTCAGCGAAGGGGGGGGCCCCCCCGGGGATTTCCCTGGTGTTCCGGGCCCACGCGAGTCCCAGGAAGAGGAAAAAAAGGAAAAAAATACCCAGCAAAAGAAACAAAGTCTCTCCCTGCAAAAAGCTGGGAAAAATCTGAGGAAACCCTCCGCTGTGAGCTCTTCCAGCACCCACCCCAGAGAGAGTAAAAAAAAGAAAAAAGAAAAGAGATAACGCTGTCTCGCTGGAATGTAGCCTCTCCGCTCTCTCTTGGCCTTGGTTCGTAGGAGTAAAAGTATCCTGCAGACAGACGGCAAGCGTTTTTTTTTTTTCCTCCACCTTTACTTTCTTTGTCTTTCTGGGACCAACTTAAAGCTGCAGAACTTAATGTCCAGCATAAGCAAGAGGACAATTGGGGGTACAAACAGGTCATATGGCCAACCCAGGACAGTGAGTCACTTTAATTATAAAACTTCTGCTATTAAATGGCCTTTAGTAACTAAATGCATTGCCATTTCTTCAATTCTTATTACAATTTAATTTACTCATTCATTTTTCTGTTCTCTGAGTTCTTAATAAAGTGAATAGCTGGCATCTTCTAGTCCTGCTCCCTTTTGTATTCTTGCCAATAGAGTAACATCACAGCATTTTGCAGAAATGTGGTTTGGGCCATTTGACATTTTTATGTCTAGTACCTTTTATATGCAGTTCTAGTATTTGTTTTAACCTCCATTGTTTCTAATATCCCCTGAGAATCTTGAAAGTAACATTATTTCCTTAACAAGTTTGGCCTTTCTTCCTCCTACTTAGCAAATCATTTTCTTGTGGACTTATTACTTGCTGTTACAGAATTTAAGCAATAGCTACAAAGCATTATTGCTCACCTAAATCAGGGCTAGCAAAAAGAATCTATAAATAAATAACCATTTATCTTGTCTTCTTCCTAATTTTTGACACTCTGCAAATGAGACCACTGGAGAACACCTCCCCAGATCCTGAGTTGTTTACTCCTCCACTAAGGTTCTGTCACACTTGAGAAATCCATTAATACTTTGCTTCTCCAGCTCTGAAATTTGGCTTGTGGTGATAATCCTCTCATACCTTGTTGTTATTTAAAATAAGGGAAGGAATAGCATTTGATGGAGGGTCTTATGGAAACCTCTTTAAATTTTGAGAAAGGCAGGTCCCAGCAGATAAACTCCCACATGGGAATCCCATATACAAGATGGAAACCAGGACATACCACCATAATTTAAGATGACCAAGTAGATCAAGTTAAATGAACTCATAGCTTACACTTTCTAAGGTGAAAAGCTCAACACTTTTACTTTGTTTCCTTTTTTCTTCCTTTTTTTTTCTTTTTTTATTTTTGGTTACCATTTGGGTTTTTTCTAGAACAAAAAGGATTTTCTTTGGAAATACCTTTGTAGTTACCAAATGTCTTTTAGTTATTCAGTGGCAGGAATTACATTCCTCAGAGGGAAACAAGACACATTAAAATCCTTAATCTCAGTCCCTTAATACATGCCATGGGGGTTTTAAAATCTTTCCATGGGGCTGCATGGACTTAGACTCCAGTCATTATGTCCATGGGATACCACAGAGACTATCACAGGGACTTGGCTTCCAGTGTCCCAGCATTTCCCTTCCCTGTAAACCTATTTGCAAAGAGGACTTGAATACTCTGGGTTCCCTCTTATTCTGTTCCTGGTTTTGCCTTCTAGGTTGTTATAGAGAAACTGTTCCCAGGCTTTCTCCTCAGCAATGAGAGCAGCAAAACAGGCAAAGGTAATTAACATAGGAATTCTCTCATAACAGCATATCTGTATTCATATTTTTTAGCACACAGCAATTTTTAGGACTTACATATATTTAAGAACCATGGAGACTGGAAGCTCCCAGTTCTTAATTTCAAGGTTTTACCAGGGGAAGGGGAGGAAGGAGGCCGAGTTGAAGTGCTTATGGGAGACAACATCAGCCCTGACACAAACTGCCTGGAACACTGCTTGCACAGGCAGAGGGACAGCAAAGAACACAACACCCTGTCTGCCTTCCACAGACCTTTGTTGGTTTGCTTTGAATGCTGTTTTCCAAAAGAGGAACTGGGATAAGTAACTCAGCCGACAGGCCAAAGGAGTCACAATGGTTATTTAATTAGGAAACTCTTCTAAGCACTTATAAATTAATTCATGGCCTAATGTGGTGTCAAGCTGAGGTGAATAAAGGTTAACATATTCTATTAGTCCCAATTGTCACAAGAATTTCATAGAATTTTTTAGATTGGAAAAAATCTCTAAGATCATCAAGTCCTACTGTTAGCCTAACATTGCCAAGTCCACCACTAAACCATGTCCCTCAGTGCTACATCTACACATCTTTTAAACTTTCCGGGGATGGTAACATCACCACTTCCCTGAGCAGCCTGTTCCAATGCCTGAATACCCTTTCCGTGAAGAAATTTTCCCTAATATTCAATCTAAACCTCCCTTGGTGCAACTTGAGGCCATTTGCTTTTGTCCTGTCACTTATTACCTGGAGGAGAGCCCAACCCCCAGTTGGTTGCACCCTCATTTCAGGTAGCTGTACAGAGTGACAAGATTACTTTTCTCCAGGCTAAACAACCTCAGCTTGCTCAGACACTCCACCTAAAACCTGTGATCCAGAACCTTTTCCAGCTCCATGGCTCTTCTAGGACACACTCCAGCACCTGTGTCATTTGTAATGAGGGGCCCAGAACTGAGCACAGTATTCAAGGTGTGACCTCACCGGTGCTGAGTACAGAGGGGCAGTCACTGCCCGGGTCCTACTAACCTTATCAAACAACACGGTTCATTAAACATAGAATCTAAAAATTATGTTCCTCTTAATAGAAATGATTCATATGAACATGATCTGAAGAGTTGTGACTTATTAATTCAGACATAAATTTAATTAGCATCTGATTTCAGTTGAGTCTCAATCTGAACAATAAGTTGTGTTGTAGGCCACATACTGGAAGCACTATCTAAAGTGAAATATGGAACTGAGGCAAGATGCTTGTCAGTGTTCTCAGTTCCTATCCCTGCCTCCTGCTGTGTAAGAACAGCACACCTGTCCAGCACAGAATCCCATTTAATTTAAAAATAATAAAGGGGGGGAGGGTAACCTGTCCCCCACGAAATTCAAATAGTTAAGGACCTCTTTGAGAAAGAACTGCTGAAAAGTTAAGTGGGCTCTTCCAGGACAAAAAACAGGATGGGACAGCTCAGCCACCACGGATGGAAAAAGCATAAGTCCATGTTGAGAATCTGCAGTAAAACACACCAAAAGACAATAAGATGAAGGAAACTGTTAACTCTTATCCACAAAACACCAATGCAAAACTCATCCTCCTGAGGCTCCCCTTCACCATGTCCCTGATGCAGCCAGTGGCATGTTCTGCTCTCCACATTTGAGTCCATGCTCCCTACAGTGTTGTTGGGATCCAGGAGCACCCCAGACAGCACCACCCCTTGCTGTTTCAGCAGGGCCACTTAAATTCTTCATGACTCAGTTTTCCCCTCTGTAGAACAGGGATAAAACTGCAGTCTTGGCAGAGATCTGAGAACCTTAATTCACTAATGTCTATAAACCCCTCTGAGGTTCTTATTCGGAAGGCACAGCAAAAATGCAAAGTATTATCACTGATTCAAACTGACCTTCCCCTTGAAATATCACCATTTGAGCTATAATTCCAAATCCTGACTCTAACCAAGTGCTACGCTGTGGGATTAACCACATTAATGCTTAAAGCTGTTGCTCTTTTTTTTTTTCCCCAGTGTTCACAAGCTAATGCTTGTAGGGGTCTAATCTTGGACAATTCCTTAATGATACAGATTTCAGATGAAAATTATTGCTACATTTTCCTGTCTTCTAACAGAATTTAGTCTCAATGCCTACTCAATGTTGGAATGTTTAATTACAATTATAACATTTTTTTTATAGTCTTTCCTAATTTGTGTGTGTCTATCTGTTGTCTGCACACAAACTGTAAATCATTGTATTAAGAGTGATTACACACCCACTGACACAGAAAATTCGTGAGCGGGTTGTGAGACATAAGAGGTTTACCAGATTGAATGTGGCATGGCCAAATATTCTACAGAATTTATTATTATTTCTAATCAATCCTCCTCCTCTAAACCAAGATCCCTTAACTATAGCACTCTCGCTGTACTTAAGAAGGACATTTCAAATGGATGTATTTTAGAAATACACTCACATAACTACACACAGCAGTGCTGCAGCCACATTTTCAAACACAAGGTTATGGGCAGGTGGTTGGGTTGTCATTGTTAGGCCAAATCTTGCTTCACTTGTACAGACCTCGGGTATAGTCTGGTTGTTTCTCACCAGCAAACACCCCAAAATAATAGGATGAAGAGCAAAGGGTGGTGTCAAACCTATTTTCTCCATTGTTGATCTGCCCTGGGGCTCTGTCCAGGCAATGCTCCTGCCACAGTCATTCAGGTTGTCCCCAGTAAGGGGCCTTGAGCCGATGCAATTTAAGAGCATTCCTCGTCCCTGTAACACCAGGCCACTGTGATTTCATTACGTGACCAGAAACTAGCACTGAGACGTCATTATTATTGTTATTAAAGGAATAAATAGTCTTAAATCTTGTTAAGACTATTAACAAGACTATTAAGAATGGATATCTGAATATCCATAAACAAGCAGACCAGACACATGGTAAAGGACATAATGCTGATTGTAGTGATGTCGAATGTGACCAGGGGAGGAGGAGTTTCCCAGCCCTGTCATCACAGGAGCCAGGACACCTTGGCAGAAATGCATTTGATAAGTGGGCATACCAGTGCCAAAATGTTAATTTTTGTACAGAGAATATGCCCCCTGGGGAGAAGACAGGCATAGCAACCACATTCCAGCCTTGGGATGGACTGCAATGCGGCAGAAAGGTTTATGTCCACCCCCATATCCTGGTGAAACTGGGGTGAGATGCTGTTCTGGCCACCAGGCTGTTTGACTGCTGTAGATGATCACAAGTAACTGTCCCCAAAGGTCCCTGGGGGTCCCTGCAGGGCACAGCAGCCCTGCCTGAGATGAGATTCAACATTTAGGGGAAAAAAGGGCAAATTGGCCCCCCATGCCACAAGCAAGAAGGTGATCTGTGCAGAGCACTGCATTGTGCACTGGGGTGAGGCCTCAGTACTCTTGAAATGCCTCAAAAAGCAGAATTTGCTCTCATGGGAAGTAATGATTAAGAAGTTCAGCTTTTCACTGGCATATTAAACTCCCTGTTTTTAGAGTGCCCAGAAACTTGGCATTTCAAGGAATACCCAAAGGACAAAGATATCTACATATTTTGTCCCAGAATCCCGAACTACAAAAGTCGGACAATGGGACAGACAGAGGATGAGTGAGATTAACAGGCCAAGTAGGTCAGGACCAGTGTGATTCTCAGGCCAGTACAACACAGCACATTGAGAAAGCTTCCAAGAAGCGTAAACAGGAATGGATGTTTGAGACAATGAATGCCCTAATTGGATGCCCATTCTCACCGCTTCCCTCAATTAAGAAGAATCATGGATAATTCTGCCAAGATATTGATGGACAATGCAAGCATTGGCTTGAAAACTTTACAATTTAATGAACCAAACCCTACTCAGTTGTGAATTACAAGAGATCCAAAAATAAATCCAGTAGAAAACAGTCCAGTGACAGTTAAGTCAAAAAGTTACAAAATTATTAATCACTGAATATTAATATTTTCCCATTAAAGTTACCACAATGCATATAGCTTTTGATTTCATATGTTAGCTTCATGAAGTTTCTGAAAACCTTTGAAGACTGTCTGTTACACATTAGAGAATAAGCAGCTGCACTACCCCTTTAAATTAAGAAAAAGGAGAGTAAACATTTGGTGAAATGGAAGATGAATAATTCCACTGACAGTTCCACACATTGATAGCCTCTTAAAATACAGGTGTTGAGCCAACTCTAAGTGTACCTCAGCCCTGAAGTGAGAAGTAACTCTGGACAGACTGACCTGCAGGGACCCGTACTTGCACTTCAGGAAAAAACATTTTCCTATTGCAATAACAGTATGAAATTCACACTGAAATGACACTTGTTGCAGATGTTTTAATCTCTTCATCAATCAGCTTGGTGTCCTGTTATGTCATTACAGTGTAAGGACTTAGTGGCCACTTGTGTTTATCAATGGCTTTGAGGACAAATTTACTCATTGCCCAGACTGTTTATCTGGAGCTTGTTCTTTCACAGCTGCTATGGAAGAGCTGAAGAAAGTTCTAGGGTGGTCCCGTGCTTTTAGAAGCAACTAAGAACACCATCCCTGTAAATGGAAGCTTCCAAAAACTTTTTTATGCTTCATCTGCATTTTGAGACCCATTATTACAAAATCAGCCCAGGCCTTGGCCTTGTCTAAAAATGCCATTTTCCTCCTGCAGGCGGAAGCCTACAAGGGCTATGTGAGCACAATACCAGGGTATCGTACAACTAATTTCTTTATTGACAGGACAAAGCTCAGACACACAATAGATATAGGCCTCATGTCTAGTGGAAGAACTTCAATGTGATATAGTTAGCTGTGTCATCTGTGTGATGCACTGGCTTTCAGCAGAAAGAGAAGTGCATTGAGAAATGCTCTTCCCCCGACATTACTCAATATTACACATTCTCAGATCGAATTAAAATTATTAAAATCCTTAGAGTACAAATGTTTATGTTGAGAAGAACTAAAATATGTAGATAAAAGGGAGGAGAAATTAGAAAGATCCATTCCTGAGCTTCAGAAGGGATAGCACACTTCTGCTCAGAAATCTGCTCCTCTGATTTCAAGGCAGTATTTGGCTGTTCCCAATGCAGAATCATTTTATGATAGTTGAGAGCAGTCAAACCCCTTGCTTCATAAAAGAGATGCAAAGATTGGCTCACCAGCATCATTTAAACTTGCCTTCAAATGTTTACAGATGGACCTTGAAATAAAAGGACAAATAAACACATGAGTTTGTGTAATAGTCCCATTCCTCTCTCTTCTCTCCATAAAAACACAGGCTCTTCCAGGTCTAACAGTACTGTCTTAAATCCTTTTCTGCAAAGGTTCTTT
Organism: Petroica traversi; assembly: GCA_025920805.1. Lineage (NCBI taxonomy): Eukaryota > Metazoa > Chordata > Aves > Passeriformes > Petroicidae > Petroica > Petroica traversi. The sequence continues at coordinate 11,753,025 of JAHLSL010000010.1, forward strand.
TCACTTGTGAAAGTTGATGCACAAGGCATCACCATGAGGTCAAAATGACAAGAAGTGGAACCAACCACCCAGCAGTAATGCTCCAACATCTGGTACTCTCCCTTGCATTGTTGTTTCATCTGGTGTGCACATCACAGCATTAAAAAATGACTGGCCCCTTCAGAAACCTGACAAATCAGCACTGATAGGATTTCAGAGTGCTGACAGCAGCATGGGAGATGTATTTAACATAGTGTACCAGGGTGATCAGACATATACAGTTAGAAGAACTGACCAGAAATGTAGAAAGAGGAAGCCATCAATGACTTAGGGAGTAGTTGTTTTAACAAGAACATCCAGAGAGCACTAATTAACAAACAAACTAAAGGGGAATGGGCAAGTCATCAAGAGGGCCATCAGTTCAGGGCACCCAGAGGCCTGGCTGGCAGCACTGCAGTCACAACAAATCAGAAAAGACAAAGCTGGAGGAGTCCCCAGGACCCACAGCTCAGGCAGCTGGTACAAGGTCTAGGTCCATCTCTGCCCTGTGTGGTGGGAAGGCAGTGATATTACACCAAGCACACCAGTGCTGCAGCAGAGTCTGTAAACAAAGATGAGCTGCTTCACAGAAGATGCCACAGAAGAGGTATCAAAAAGAAAAAAAAAAGAAAGAAAAATAATGGGCTTGTACGTTTGCTGACATTTGCCTTTGTGCAAGAACATTCTTTTAAAATGAAGGGCTGTTTTATTAATGTTTGGACTTTACTAATGTGAAAGGCTTGAAGTGTATATTATTGCTTTGTATAACTACATACTTAGGACAGAACTGAACACCATCAAGCATTTAAATCATAAAAAACCCCACGTGGCTCTTGGGCTTTGTGATTTGAAAAACTTGAAAGCACTTAGAAACCAAATCGCTTCTGGCAGTCATTTCACCAATCCATCCTCTCCTCTGCCTGCCAGCACACTCAGGCGCTCATGAACTGGGAGGGGTGAAGTGGTGCAAATTTGGCTGACAGTTCATGCAGAATATTTCTTCCCACACACACAGGTAACCTACTAACTTCTCTCCCATACCCCATTGCTCACAGTGCATAGGGGTCTCCTAGAGTGGATGATCCATTACTGTCCCAGACAGGATGATATCCAACCCCCACAAGACCAAATTCAGTCAAGTTCTTAAGCCTATATCTAACTTAGGTAAAGGAGTCAACTCCTGAGCCACACACTTATTTGTTAGAGTTTACTTATGAGCTACAAGATGTGCCTAAAGGCCCTACAGAGCCTTTAAGATGGCTATACAATCATATCTGAAAAAAATATAATTTGTTTTCTTTACAAACGTACATAAAAATACTTAAATTTATTAATATAAAAAGTTTACAAGCAACTGTGTGTACATTTTTTGTGTACACACAGAATCACCATCACGTTTTTTAAAAATAAAAAAAGGAAAAAATGCTCTCATAGAGTTTTCCAGAAAATAAAAATATTACAGATAACAAAGCATATATTCACATTTTTAATTAAAATGGATACTCTCTATTCTTACCTTGCCTAGCTCTGATGTTGAGTGTCCTTATTATATGATCACCAAAATGTTCCTGCTATCCAACATTGCTTTAAATTGCTAGGTTTGGGGGAGGAGGGCAGCTGGGTGTGGTGGGTGTGTTTGTTGCTTTGTGTTGGGCGTTTTTAAGTCTCTTACAAATTTTACAAGGCTACACACGCTCAGCAAAGCTCCATTTTCACCCACATTTCTCTTCCATTAAAGCTGCTCACTTATATTAAATATAGCTACGAGCCAAGAGAAAATTATTAGAAAAAGCACTATCATTAGTTTAGCACCATCAGGACAGTGTTTATAAGAGTTTATACTACAGAGGAGCTCATATTTGAATAACACATGCATATTGTCCTTAGACAAGAAAAAAAAAAATCTAACCAACCATGTAAGCCAAGTCACAAAATTTAATTAAGAAGATAAGAGTTGGGTTTTAATTTTTTTTTTTAGGTTACAGAAAAAGATAATTTTAGACAGCAAATTAGCATCTTCTAATAATCTTAGACAAAAATTATTTTGTTTTGCTTTGGTTTGTAAATTAGCTCATGATTAAAGTATCTCTCTAGTTGAGCTTCATTGCCTTTTTGTGCCTATTTTCTGAATGCAGCCCTGACCTGAATACTCTTGTAGCTCAAGTACAAGATTTGAAAGCATGAGAGGAACAATTATTATAAAGTGAAGTACTTACAGTTTTACTGCAAAATCAATGAACTTTCAAGTGATTTTTATCATATTTTGCAGCTGTTCTGTTTGCTTTGAATGATGTTTATCACATCAAAAATTGGAGTACTTTTAAAGGATGCTTTATCTAGAAACTTCCTCCACCTTTATTTTCTTGCCCCACCCTGTGCTGTAAATGCAAGGATATTTTTATCTTGTGATTTCCCCCTGCCTCAGAAGTTCTCTCTCTCAACATCTAGGCCAGTGCCTTTGGTCATTCCGTGCCCTGTTCTCTCTCATGGTTCCTTAAATGAGGAAAAGTTCTAAGTTCCAAATTTAATTCACAGTTTTGCAGCAGTTCAGTTCCTTGTTCCCATTGAGAGCTTCCTCTGTGGCCCCTTTACTATCTAAAGGAATAGGATCTCAGTATGCAGGAGCTCAGACTGTCTGTCAGGAGCCACAGAGGGAGGAGTGATGAGTGGCACTCCCCCTTCCGTGGGACCAGATCCATAATGTCCTGTGGACACCAGATGTGAATAACCCATGGATTTCATTGGGTTAGAAACACATCTCATCTTATTATCTGCTACATCTCTATCCAAGTCCATCGTCTAGCTCAAGAAAGGCATCTCCTTCCCCAAAAGGGATTGCCAAAGTCATGAGTTTAACAAGAAGCTCTGCTCAATTACCTTTCCCCGCCTTGACCTTTTGAGCCAAAGCTGTATGTTCTGGGCAATGCTTGCCATATATCTGCTTCTCCTTCCCAAATGCTGTGGATTCTGTTGGATATTAGCAACTCAATACCACAAACTCTCATCCCTGGGCAGAGCTCCCTTAGCAGTTCCTTGGACTCCAACCTACCTATATAATTATTCCTAAAACCACAGAGTGGTTTGAGTTGGAAAAGATCTTTAGACCATCTGGTTCCAAGTCCCCTGCCATGGTCAGGGACACGTCCCACTAGACCAGGCTATTCCCAACCCTGCCCAAGCTGGCCTTGAATGTGTCCAGGATGGGGCAGCCACAAAGTCTCAGGACAAGCTATTACAGCACCTCACTACCCTCCTGGTGAAGCATTTTTACTGCGGTACTCCACTGCCTGAGCCACTACACACACAATTCCTAAGTGGAATTCCTAAGAGGCCTCTTACCTAAGACAATTTTCAATCCAGGTTCAAACCAGTTCCAAAAGCAGGGGCCAAACACGCATGACTGGAGGAGAAAGACAAGAGAGAATGAGGTGACAATAAAAGGCGAACAAACAAACTTAAAATATACATAGAGTGGAACAGTCTTTTAAGCATTACAACAGAAGAGAGTTTGTTCATGGGGTTATACCCAGCAGCACTGTATAATAAAATTATATTTCCTACATTTAGCAGTACATAAAATTAATGCAGCTGTGTAATTCCTATTATACTTCCTTATATAATTCATATCATTTCTATGTTTAAATCAATAGAAATTCAATTTTATTTAAATGCTTACTGATCACCAGTAAAACCTTTGCTTTCTTTTTTTTTTCTTTTAACCTGAATTATTTGTTTTATAGAGCTAATATGGAGCTGTACTCACACTGTTTCACAGTTCAAGTAACTGTCAATCAGACCTACTTTTAAATCCCTTTAAGTTACCTTTGAGACAATATCCTTGGATGCTTCTGACCAAAATATGGATTATGGAAGTTTTGCAACGTACAACTCTGCTGCTTAACTTAGAACCAGGAGTAAATGATCCTTAGTATTGCCACTCCATGGTACCTTTCCAGATACGCCTGCCATGGGAAATAAGGTAAAAACACTTAAACTAAAACTCAAGAGAAGTTGATGACCATGGCCCAACTCATATATGACAAATTGATCATACATCTGAGCCCAAGGAAAAAAACAGAGAAAGACTTTGCATGAAAAAAGTATGAACCCCTCTAGAAATTACATAAATACTTAAAAGAGTATTTCAGAGGAAGTACTACTTTGAGGTTGTGTATTGGCAGTTATACCATTGCAAGAGCATTCATTTAATGGATCACACTCTGGAGCACTTCAACCATCTTTTGCTTATCTTCTGACCAAGCAGGATCATAACAATTCCCTTAAACCCTTCCCCTGGGGTTGACTTTATTTAAATTTACCTGCCTACAGCTTTACAATTGTAGTGTCCAGCCTCTCTCTTGTATCTGCCAGCTTTTCATCTTCTCACTTATTTTTTTCGTCTCTTTCAAAACTGCTGTTAATTTGATTTAAGAACTGACAAACCTAAGCAAGAATATCAGGCAAGCAGGTGGGATTATATGTGCAGTACAAGTAATTTCAAGTGGAAAACAAAGACATTTGAATCCTTGGAATGCAGATCACATTCTTCCAAATGCAAATAAGAAGTCCCACTTACAGTTACTCCAAAATATACTGTTACATAGGTACTCCTACAAACATATCATCCTGAAGCAAACAGAAAAAAGAAGTAGATGTTGGCGCAAGTCTCATATTACCAAGAAAAAAAAAAAAAGCACAATTTAATTTTAATAAAATTAGGAAGACCTTAATTTCAGTATTGTTATTTTCTCTAACATGTCGATATTTCCAGTACATATACATAAAAATACAGAATTATACTTGACGAGCTTTGCACTTCACTGTAAAAAGACTGAGCCAGTTGCTACTTAAACCTCCTGGGACAGAATCTTCTCCTCTTCAGTTTGTGGTGCCTTAAAACTGCTTGACACTAAAACAGATAAGCTGTTTGCTAATTCTTTTTCAAAAATTTGTTTTTCCAGATTAGTATAAAGGCTGTGTATGTCACAGAACAAAATTTGTAATTGCAAAGACATAACAAAAGGAAATTTTTGCTTCTACCAGTAATTTTGAAAGAAAAAAATAAACACTCTGCAAATGGGACCTGATAAACTGCATTAGCAGTAGACAAGCATCAATGTAATTGTTTATTTTCACCTCTTCCATACTGATTGAATTTCTATTATCTCTTATTTTGAATCCAAAAGCCATGATTAAACTGCAGCGCATCTTACAGCACAACACAGCAATATTTTCCAGCGACAGAGAAACCACTTCAGTCTTTAAGTTGTTCCAACAGTTAATTATCCTCATGTTAGAAATGTGCCTTATATCTAGTCTGAATAAGTCAAGCCTCACCTTCCAACCCTGGACTCGTTTACATCTTATTGCTTCCTGCAGTACTTGTATTTTTCTCCTCTGTAGATATATTAGTCTCTGTTTAACCTTCTCTTTGATTAATAAAATTCATTAAATTCCTTTGCTGCCTCATTCCAAACCAGGTTTCCATTCAGGTAATTCTTTCTGTCACTCTTTCCTGAACTCTGAGCTTTTTAACTTCCTCGTGAAGTGTGACCCCTTGGAGCAGACACAGTAGCAGCTGCTTCTCCTTAAAGTTTTTTTTTTTCCTCTCTCCAAGTCAAGGGATTTGTCCTTCTGGCCACATAATTCTATAATTCAGAATTTCTCTGCTGGAGCCTCAGCAGATTCCCTGTATCACATTAAGTGATTTGGCTGCCAGAAGAGCCAGGTGAAAGGAAACAGAAAGAAAAGTTGTCAAGAAAGGCAAGTCTGTGCATTTGGTTTGCTTCCAGTGCTGCCCTGAATCCAGCCCTCACAGGTGCAGCTCATAAGAGGCTTTCTGCAGCTTTGAGGCTTATTTAATTTGTATTGCTAATGCTGCAGTGGGAGAAGTCACAGCAGACCTCTAAGCACTAAAATCTGAGCTTATGCAGCATCTCTTTAGGCAGGCCTTCCATCTCTCTTGTTCTCTTAGATGAGGAGCATAAAAAACACATGATCAAAATCTGCAGGAAAACATTCAATATAGATAATGTACAGCTCTCGTAACGGGAGCACTAAGTTTGGGGAAACCTGTTATCTGGCACAAATTCTAGAGCAGAGTGCTTGTTTCAGCTACTTGCAACACAAAAGCTTTAAAGAACATTAAGGAGGAAAATGACACTGAAAACGGTTCCCTCTGCAACATTACCTGCTCTCAGATGGGCTAATACCCTCTGTGGTTTTGCAAGGCATTAGTGGAAAAGAAATAATAAAATAACATCCAACAGCAAGTAAAGAGCTCTCAGGGTCTGGGCCAGTAAATCGTGTTAAAACAGCATTAGTAGTGACTATAAGCCTCTCTAAGAAGGTTTCAGAAAACAGAAAAGTAGTCAAGATGCTTACAATTTTAATGGATTGTTTGTCTTTTCTAAGAAATAACTTGCAGGGATGAATCCAAGCCCTGCAAAAGCTGGTGTCAGAGGTCTTGCTGACAGACTTCCCTGTGTGCTGTCCTCGCAGATTCCCTGGTTAGCTTGTGTGTAAATGCAGAACTGAACCAAAACCTCTGTCCTGTGCAACACAATAGTCTCGTAGAGTTTTAAACATCTACATGCCTCACAAATCATTTGTGTGTATTAAATAATCAGTAAGCCTTTTTTACATGAGTGTCCTTGTTTGCTTTATGCTATCAAGTATCTTGAATTACATTCCCTAAAATCATTATACTGCCTTAAAAAGCTTCTACATTCAATATATTTGATGCTGAAGTAATGTATTTGATAAAAGTTCTATTTAAAACATGAATTCCTGGGCCTTATGAAGCATTTATTAAGAAAGTGTAACTTATTGGCCTGAACTATTCTGGTTCACACAGATTGCTTTTAAAGGAGTGGAGTCTCTCTCACTCTGTATAAAAGACAGTGGTAGGCAGTTAGGGAAGGCAGGCTCTAGGTAAGCAACAAATTGCTGAATATATTGCCTTAGGAGCAGGTTAGAAATTTCCCTTGTTCATCGGCATTGACAACCCCCCCCAAAGGACAACATTTCCAAAAGCACAAAGTTTAACACAGTCATAAAAACACATCTTAAAAGCCCAAACGCCTGTGTTCCAGTGCTTAGAAAAGGTGGCAGCTTGGCAGACCTGGAGACTGACAGCAGCAGTGTCAGCTTTCCTCACACTTGTCTGCCAAAGCACCTCAACCTTGACCTGAGGAGAAAACCACGGAGGGTTTGAGTAGGATTTCATGCCCATTCACTCTGGCATCTCTGCTGAGATTGCCAACAAGGGGGCCAATTAGTGCCTGCTTTGGAGGATGGTTTCTTTCGCTGTGTGGAAATGACACCTGTCCACTGAAACTGAGCACAGACCCTCCAATTCCTGTGAGCCAGTCACTGTGCAGCCACTGTAAGGGTTACTGCTCCTGGCTGCTCCCCCTGCACCGGGCATGCAGCAACTCCATCTTGTTGGCCAAGCGGGACCAAGCGCCTTTTCCTTTCCCAACAAGTAGTCCTTTCTGATTTAAAACAGTAGCCTCGTGTTAGATACTTCATTTTAAAAACTGATTCTTACTATTTAAGATCCTGGAGCCTGAATAGAGATCAAAAGGCCAACTTGTGCTGCAACCAATCCTATCAAGAACTTACACCAGGGCAGGAGGAGATGAAGAAATGAGGCTTCAGCCTGTTTTATTAAGCAAAGAGAAAATGTAATGTTCCTGCTGAGCTCTTTGCCTCCTTGCAAGACCTAATTGGCAAATTTCTTGTGTGCTTCCTTGGTCTTCAGCACAACAGCAGCTTCCTTATCTGTTAGTAAAAGAGAGAGTGATACAGGAAGGCTCTCCCCTCACCAGGAGATGGACAAGCTTGAGCAAGATCATACAAAACATGGGATTGTATCATAAAACCATCAATTGATCTTCATGGCCAAGAAGGGAGTAGATGTCACTGTAATATGGGTAGATATAGGTCTCTTTAATTTAGCTACCATAAAAGTAATTCATACTTTAATTAATGACTCAGCAGTGCAGTTTGAATAGTAGCCCATTTGCAGTGTAAACTATGAATTATTACTTAATGGAATTGGAAACTTCATTACAGATTAAAATAACTTTATAAATATTATCTTTCATAAATTCCAGTCCATTCAGCTTCACTTTGTCAGACAAAAAATTGTAAAAGTCATTCTCTCTGAAATCAGACATCACCCTGCAGTTCATCTGTCTCCAAGTCAAGCTCTCTAAGGATGTCTTCTGACTGGGGTTTGCTATCATTCTTTGTCATTTCAGGTGCACTTCTTGACAATTTTTTTAGATCCCTGTCCAGATTCTCCTGGAATCTAGAAGGACCATGAAGATTGCATCAAGGACTTGATTAAACAGCAGACAACACGCCTATCCAGCACGCTAACCTCATTTGTAAGCCCTCACAGTAAATGATTGGCAGCTGATGCCCTAAGCAAAACTGTTGATTAGAAAGTCCTTTTCAGTCCAGCTGCATTAGTCTCTCCACATAGCAGAAGTCAGTACACTACTAACAAAACCAAGTCTGTGACTGATAATACTGAACTCTTCATTTCCCCAAGTGTTGCTGCAAGTAATACCATGAGTTTGGACACCACCATTCAAAAAAGGCTTTTATTATAAATATTCAGCCTATGTTCTGACAAGAAGAAACAGCTTTGCCGCCAAGGTGAAAGGGGTGAATTGCAAATAGGTCTAGGTTATGATAGAGATAGTGCCCTATTTTTGTCAAGTGACCTTGTAGCCTGGCCCCGAACACAAACTCAGTGGAATAAACTGGATCCTGTGTATTCAGACAAAACTGGTTGGGTATTACAGTTTTTAGAAGAGCTAAATAATGGATGGAATAAGTTTTTTCAAATTATGCATAGAAGGGCCCTTCTGTTGTTTTAGTCAGATATTTCTAATACTCTTATTAAGGTTCAAATCTTAGCAACGGTTTGAGGTTTTTTAATATAGTTTATTGAATTAGACAAGGCACCACAGAGAAATAGCATTACAGCCCATGTAACTTATAAGAACAGAGACTTGTCCTGGCTTCCTCTCCTAAATTCACTTTCTCTTCACTCCAAAGGTGGCTGCATGCAGTACTGGCTGTTCATAGCTGGCTGTGCACCAGAATCTCTCAGCAAGAGAGCTGCTAATCTCTCCTTGGAAAGAGCACCCAGACTGCTCTGTCTAAAGTCACAACACACCCTTCTGGTTCCTTTGTCCACTCTGTATTTCAGCCTAGTTAACCAACAGCTTATACTGATAGAAACAATAAAATGAAAACATTGCTTCCCAGAACTATGAATGCATTGATCCATATGTGCTGGGCAGTTGCCATGCCAGCTTTGTAGTAAGAGTAAAAAGGAATTAAGAAAAATACTTTAATTTTACTTGTGTGCTGTGTGAGTTACATTTACCAAGAACATCACTGGATCTGCTATGTGTTGTTCCTGAAAATTTGGGGCCAATAAGGTGTTTGATCTTCTAAGGTGGACTAGAGCAATGGTTCAGAGTTACAAAATGTGCTCAGATCCTGCAGGAACTCACAGAAAGCACAGAGAGAGACAAGGGATTCCAGAAACACACACGCCATAACAGAAACCCCTTCAGATGATGTCCTGTACATTTACTACCTCTGAAGGGAGCTCATTTTCACCTGTCCCAGGCATATCAAAGGTCCTTTTTACCTCACCATCTGAAAATTTCACAACTACATGAAACATGCAATATCCCAAGAAAGTACAAGCACTATTATGCACCAAGAGTCCAGAGGGGACCTCAAGACAACACCGAAACACCATGGTCAAACAGGGAACTGAACCAAACCACCAGTGGTGTAACTTTGCAGAGATTTAAGGAGTGGGTCCTACATCAGTGGAATACTGATGGCCAACAGAGAGTGAAACAAATAGGGCAGTTCAGAGCAAGAAGAGAAGATGAACTACTGCCATGCCTTGCTAACAAATAAAGGCCAGCCCATCCCTCATTCATTTATTAAAGGAGAGCAAAATTCATTTCCTAGAGACAAGAAAGCATGAGAAAACAGTCACTTTTTATTGAAAGGTAAACCATTGCTTATGGCTGCAATCAATATCTAAATTGAAAGGAATCAATCTTACTCTAGCAATAAATTCTTCCTGATAGCAAACATATGTCCAAGAAAAATATTTAAACATTAAACTGAAATCTTAAATTAGAGAATTTTTCTGAGAAACCTAAGTATCTTCCTGCTTAAGAAGAAAAAATGAGTTCCTAGGGTCTTTCAGTCATCCTTTTAAAGTTTAAATCTCTATAAAATTTTTTTTCTGCCTCCTCAATGATTCTTCCCTCACAAAAGCCACAGCACAAGTCATTCATGCAGTTCAAGACACTCAACACAGCTCCCATCATCAGCTTTGCTACTGAATTAGTGCCAGTTAATGTGCACACATGTTTGAAAAGGGGAATCATATTCAGCAGCAGCTTCTGGAGAGTGACTCAGAAGAAACTTTTTGTTGGACCGATGTCATTCTCAACTCAGTCTTGAATCTTTCCAAGCAACAGTCCCGTGCATAAAAAGCCACTGTCACTGGTGCAGGCTTAGCACACCCATGCCACAACAAACAGAACAAGTCAGCAAGAACTGCACTTGCGGACACCTTCAGCAGGGGTGGTGCAGTGGGTCCTGCCCTAGGACACGTGCTTGGCATCTTTATTCTGGGATTACCCAGTCCATAGCTGAGAATAATAACCTCAGAGCAGAAAAAAGTCAGGTCTTGAGCTTCTGCAGTTTACAGGTTAATATATGAAAGAAAACTGGAGCCAACCAGAGTTTGCTGTAGTATTCTGGGCAATAAATAGTAGCAATACAAGAGCTGCTGGGCCAACCCCTCTGGAGCCAGCAGCTGTAGGAGAAGGAAGCACAGGGGAAGTGGACTGGTTGGCCACCAACACTTCACCATACCAGTTTAATCTGAAGCCATATGTGAGTTAACACCTCAACTAAAGTGATGTGTCTCACCAAGGACTCCACATCTTTCCACCACAGAGGTCACTAGGGACAAGATGAAGGTAAAACACAGACAATACAGGCATTACTAGTAACAGTCTCACAGTCTTGTCTCAGGCAAGCCGTACCCTGAAGATCAGAATGCTGCCTGGGTGAGGACAAGATGCATAAGTAAGAGAGCTGAAGTCATTTAATGCCCTGTACTCATTCTGATGAACAGGTGAACACTCAGGCAGTTCACAGAACTACATGACTACACAGCATTGCCCAAGGCCTTACATCAGTTTTGCAGTCAATAAAGCAGAGATACTATTTTGCAGAGTTGCAGCTGGGAATCCCTTAATGATATCTGGTGAACGTTTTGGGAGGCTAAAATGCTATGTGCCTTTCAACTGAAAAATATTATTGAATATGACACAATTACCAAGCAGCAAAAAACACAGGACCTCATGAAATTACCAGAGCTGTTTCTGTGTAAAGGCAATGCAGTCAATTATCTGTGGCAACAAACTGCCAGGGTAAGCAAAATAGGCAAACAGGACTTTACTACATCTACTGTCCAGAAAGCCAGACCAGCTTTTTCTGTGTCCAAGAGAAATGTCTCAGTGCCCTGAGCATTTTCTACTGCTGTGGAGATGAAGAGGTTTCTGCCACCAGCAAGAGTCACTACTTCTCTCAAACCTGTTGTGAATCACAGGAATCAACCTCGCATGGCCATTTCTCATGCCTCTTTCCCTCTGGAGGCAGGGGTGGCCTCTCCTGGCTGTCACACTGTGGGCATTCAAATTCAGTGGTGCCTACATTACTGAGAAGCCTTGAATCAAAATCGCATGTAATAGTTTCCTATGTCAACAAAGTTATTCACATGACCCAACCATGGCGGTAAATATTTTGAATCAAAGTGACAAAAAACTACTACCTGGACTAAGCATTATAGGATCAGGTTCCCAGATCATCTGTGATGGCCCAAGCAGTGTTTATGCAGCACCAGAAATAGGCATGTGAAGAGTTTGCAGTTTAGGGCCTCCATCCAGCAATCCATGCTGGCAGACCTGTAAAGGGGTTTGGACGTAGTACAATGAATGATAACAGTAAACAATGGGAGAGAAGAGAGTGAGGGTCATAACTGCAAGACCATCTGGTTGTTTCCATTTGCTGTGTACACATCTTGCTAGTCCTGCCACTAGAAAGGCAGAGAGGGTTGTTGGAATATCGAGTTACTAATGAATAGTTGCATTTATACCTCATACACCATTATATATTATTATATTGCTAGTTGTGGCAGCATTCTGGAAACTGGTTTCTGGAAAGGCCCAAGCAGGAATGTTTCTGAATGGAAATATATCAATATGCAAAATAATTTGGTACACTGACAGTTTTCTTAAGAGAAATTTTAGGCATTTTTTAATGGGTGAGTTTTTTTCCCTTTCCTGTAAGATCGTAAGAGTTCTTAATTCCCTTGCTGGGACCATCAGCACTTGTATGATCAAGCCCACAACCAGCATTCTTGGTACAAGGACAAAAGAATAAATTACAATAAAATGAGGAATGGTATATGCTTTTTGGTAGAACACATGAAGGAAACTCAATTATTTGCAATTAGTCAATATGGATCAATATTTGATTTATTCTAATGAATCTCCACTAAGTTTCCAAATCAATGAAAAGAACACAGATTAGGCAGATGTATGTTTCTCTGCACTCTACCTGCAACCAGATGTGGGTTTTACTAAACCACATGTGGGAGTGAAAACAGAGCCAAGGGCCCTTCTCAGAGAATCACCTGCGACTTGACCATATGGTTTCAACCTTGGAGTCAGGTAGCAAGGGCATTCCAGCCTTTTTTCAGTCTACGAGTTGACCGAGTGGGAGACATGCTCAGAGATACTGTGAGCTATCCAGGAGGGGCAGAACCAGGACTGGAAGTAGAAAATGGCACCTCTCTCTTCTGAAGAGAGATATGAGCATCTCCTCACTTAAATTAGTGTAGTTTGACAATAATTCCATAAAGATCAAGAGTATAAAACTGCAGGAAATAAAACATTCAAGGTTGAAGTTTGTTTGAGCATCTTCCATCTGAATTCTGTAAAAGTTCCCAGAAAACTTTTTCTAATCCATAAAAAGTAAAGTGAGAGGAAACTTCAGTTGCTCAGGAGATAAATCCTGCTGTCCATACCACTATTTTAGCAGACAGGAGGATGAAAAACAGACTGCCAGGGAGCTGAAGAGGCTTTATTTCCTGACGTTCATTTTTCATCACCAATCCTGAACAGACCCCAAAACTCAGACTAATTAAAGACAAATAATTAAGCACATTCAGACTGTGAAGGTTGGCAGACTCCCACTGTATTGTGAGACCACCTTGGCATTTAAATGGTTAGGGACTATATCCCACAACATCATGCTCATCTCATTGTGGTAGAGAGCTCTTGAGAATGTTATTAGCTGGGTGTTCGCCTTGCCGTTTTTCCACATGAGGCAGATGGGTAATTACGAAGCTAATAGTCTGATTGAGAGAAATCAGATGCAGTGGTTTGCCCAATTAGATGATACATTAGCTTCCTTCTTTGTAAGCAGCTAATGTGTGAAGCAAAGTGGTATTTTTGAGGGTCAGAATCCTTAAACAAGTGCCGAGTTGCAGATTATTGTGTCTCTCTTTTTTTTTTCTAATGGAGGAAAAGTGCTAAGTCTTCATTACTAAAAGCATAGAAAATGCAAATCAGGCTCTGAAACAAAAGAGTGAAGGGACAGGCGAGAATATTTGGTGTCCAATGTGTCAACCTACAACATCAATTACATTGAAATGCAATGCATGGGAGCCTAATCAAGGATAGTATAATTGTAATAATTGCATGCTTTTGTTGGAGAGCTGCTGCCATTGTTATTGTCAACCATTTGTTTTTCTCTATTGTTTAAGGGGAGAGTATTTAAAATATATATATGTTTGTGCATATATAAATGTGCAGAATTGTCTGGAGAACAGGATAGGTAGAAGGTTCTGCTGCTACACACAGAATATGTTGAGTCTTTCTTATTCCTGTTCTTTGGATGTCGGAAGCCCAAGAGTCTGAACTCAGTTAAGGCAGGTAATGCTGAAAACTGAGAAATGAACATTGGCCTACAAACTGTGCCAAACAAGGAGTTACTTTTCCTTTTGCTGATACATCTCCTGGTCCATGGAGGTGAGTTATTCCCAGTGACTGGCAAGTCATGAAGTGAGCCAGCGCTAAATTAGCCAAACAATCCCTGAGACACCTTTGCTCTGCCTTCCTTCTTCAAAATAAAAGAGAAAGAGGTAAAAATAAATATTTTGTCTTGTTATATTTCCTCCAGAGTGGCAATCTCTGCCATTTAAAAGGATTTTTAAATACCCACAATCTTGACAACAACACTCAAGATAAATGAATATAAAGGAGAGCACTGCAAAGGAAGAAAATGATAGCATGAATTTACTCAAGATCTTGTTAAGGGGGGAAAATGTAGGAGCCTCCTGTAAATAAAACAGTGATATTTTTTGTATCCTGAAGTTAGGCTGGAAATTCTTCTTATAGCAAAGTGCTCAACATTCAGATCAAATGAGAGGTTTATTTTCTCATATCCCTTGGGTTTGCCAATAGGTTGAAACAGAGGCACAATAGAAATGGGCTAAAACATTTAACATAGCTGTTAAATCTCATTCTCCACAGCTAAAAAAGAACAATGCTGTACCGTCTTTACTGAGAATACACTCTCCTGCCATAGGAGGCTTTTCATGTATCTCTAACAATCCTGTACATACTCCAAAACTCACACTAATTAAAAGCAAATAATCAAATACATTCAATTTGAAAAGTTGGCAAACTCGCTTGTATTATTGTGTTAGCACCTTGGCACCAAAATGATCACATCGTGCTAATCTCATTGTGCAGGAGAGCTCTTGAGCATGTTATTCAGTAGGTCTGCTCCCTGCCCCCCACCTCCCAGACCCACCCCATCTTCCTCCTCCACCACCAGCAATCTCTTTCTTTAACCAGATAAAGAATTTAAATGGTAGCAAAGATAAGCAAAAGCAGGGCAGTATTTTCATCATGTTTCACTCAGAGGTAATCAGAACTTGTGTTACCTTTTACAGAGATTTTGTTTCATCCTAGCTTCATTTCATCACCACAGATACAGCAAGTAAACCTGAGAGGTATTTTAAGTAAACTAAGGAGGCTCCATGTGTTTCTCATTAGCTCATATATAACATTCTTATATTATTGCATAGAGTACCTGACCACAGAAATGTGAAGAGCATAAATGTAATAAACAAGACTATGCGTTAACAGCTTAATGTTGACCAGGTGATGAAACCCAGAAAGAAGCACTTAAGGATTTTTCTCTTTGAAAGTTTTCTTTTAGTCTTTTGCATACAGGCCCATGCACACCTGAAGTTAATGATTGACTATACATGCCCATTTGTGTGCTATGAAGTATTAGTTTAATTTTCTGCAAGAATCTGGGAGAAATTTTCCCCAGCAGTCCAACAAATCAAGACTGAACAAACTTTCATGACTAAACATGCATTCATCCCAGAGTTTCCAGGCCCTGTATTTTTTTACAGTTGCAATATCCACCGCGGGAGCTATGACCAAGGGCTAGGTATGACTACAGGCTGGGTAGGCACAACCATTCAGCACTAGATATGTCACCTTGTTGAAGATATGGGCTAGAATTTCTCCCAACATTTTCCTCTTCTGGGCTAAGGGAAGCACAATTCTTTCCCAAGTTTTACACTGGGGTCTTGTGTCTATGCTTGGATATGTATTTGATTATTAAACATATGATCCTTAATCAGTCCCTTCCAGTTTGAGATATTCCATGATTCTATGATATGGTCTGCCATCCTCCATCCAGCACTTGCAGGTGGTAGATTTTTGCCTGGGTTCCAGAATCTCTTTTGAGAAAGAGCTGTTTCTAGAAGACAGAGAATTAAAGGTCTGTGTCAGGAGAAATACCTTTTTTATTTATTTATTTATTTACATTTGTTGGATAAAAACACTTTAAAATTAGGCAAGTGGTGAGAAATGCAACACTGAAGACCACAGCATTTAATGTGAAAAAATAAAATTAAAAAAAAAAAAAACTAAAACAAGAAAATAGGTTGCTGGAGAACCTTCCTGACAGGATTGGAAGGGTCCGACTCATCTTTTAGCACAAAGGCACTCACAGTGGAAAATGGCACTCTAATATAGTCTTTAATTGAGGAGGGTGCTACATAAGAGAGTCTAATTAATTTGTGACCTTCAAGACGTTGCTATTCATGGCTGAATAATGAAGGAAACCCACATGGCTGAGCCTCTTAGAAAAACAACTCAAAAACTGCTGGAGAGTAAGTCCCATTGGAGAGTCCCTGAACTGCATAGAGGTGAATGTGCTGTCCATGCACCATCTCACATCCTCCATCCCTGCTAGCAGGATCAGAGGACTGCCCAAAAAGCCTGAGACAGACCTATATCTAGTGGGCCCATGGAGCTAGACCCAGACTCAGATTAAAGTAGCACAGACTTTCTAAATTGTGCCAGGGTGTGGTGAAGAAGCACTGCTCCCAAAAACCCTGCTCCTCTAGCTAGAGGGTTTAGGTAACTATAAACCAAACTTCTTAAAAACCATAATCATCTTTCTGTTGACTTCAGCAGGTTTAAATCAGGCCGCATATGGACAGGCCAAAATATGTATACTGATGTTACTTACCTGAAATACTACTGCATATTCACAGTACAATGTTTTGTTCCTGAAGTTTGTCCATATTTTGTCCATAAATATCGCTAAAAGGTGAGCTGTGATTCACAACAAAATAGTAGTTATTTGACTAAGCAAGTTTTACTTTGAGTTGTACCTAAATTTCTATAATGAAAAAAGTTAATAAGCCAGCACAAGTATCAAGAGTAGCATCCAAGCTTGGAAAGCCCTGGCTGTCCACAGGAAGAGCTCCCATTGATACTACCAGGAGAAATACTTGTAGACATCAGGATAGCATATGGTATCTGAAATCAGTATTGGTTTGCAGCTTGACATGTGCATGGATAGATACCACAGAGAGATTGAAAGAAATGTGACAAGCTAAGTCATACAAAGAAAAACGTGTATACACAATCACACTCAAACAGATGCTTTGCCTGAAACAGGTGATTTAGAGGAACACACTGTAGATCTGAGAAATGGAAAAATTAATCTAAAACTTGCAGCAGCATAATGAACTTTTGCAAGCAAAACTGAGGGAGAATTCAGAGAAACTCCTCAGGGACAATGTTAAGAGAACATATTGGTAACAAAGTTGTTGACGAACCTGGTGTAAATTTAACAGAAAATCTAACAGAGTTCTTCCTTCCCCCAGCTTCCATACCAATTGGACCAGAGAGGCTTCAACAAAACAGTCCCATAGCTCAAAAGAGAAGGAGAAGGTAAATTTCTCCTAGGCATTAGACCAGGCTGATGCAAACACTTCAGCCTTGTTTGTGGTTTAATGCATCACCCCAGAGATCTGAGTGTGAAATCTGGACTTAAGGAAGAAAATCCTCATTTAGCAAGGAAAGCACCGCAACAGCTACGTGTGAAAGTTCTTCCAGCACTGTTTTTTTGCTTGCCATATGGCCAACTTTACCCACATTGAGAGCAACTACTGAGTAAAGCCTCAGCATGTTGAAAGAGAGATAGAGAGAGAAATGCAAGTGTCTCATCAGCAAGCATGGCCCAAGGAGCACTCAGTTTTCTATTTACACTGTTGCTTTAGCTTCGATGCTAATAACAAAGAAAAAAAGGGAGTACCAATCCCAGAAAGTTTAGTACAATTTACATACTTCAGTAGTTTTGTAGCCAAAATTTTAGTTTCAAACAATTTAGACTATTCCAGTACAGACTGTTACAGACCTAGGGACTGTTAGAAGGTACCCTAAGGTCTTTCTACAGACTCATAAGGTTCAGGAGCTAACAGAAATATTAGCTCTGTTTCAGTTAAATATATACATAGATATATCCTGCAGGGAGAATGACCCCCCGAGCCTCCCATCCCAAAAAACCAATTCCTCACCTGTGTTTAGCCCTGATATTCAAGGGAACAGGACTGTGCTTTTGGTTTTCAGAGGAAACACATAAGCACCATTCACTCAGTCTCAGAATGCCATGAATTTACCACAATGGGAAAAAAAATTTGCCCACCTTTTTCTCCAGGGGTTCAGGGGATTTTTTACTGTCAGCTGAGCCAGAAAGCAGCTCCTGCACCCCTATAAAATCCAAAAGTCTGTATTTACAATGAGTGATTCCATTTAAATGGGCTGACTCACACTTTTCCCCACAGAATTCAGTGACACAGCAGTTGGAGACCAGCTCTGAGCACAGGGAACATTGAAATCAGCACTTGCCGCTGCAGGGGCAAGGAATTTCTCCACTACAGACCAACATTCCCAAACCTGCTGGCATCACCTGCTCAGCAGCACCTGAGACTTAAGCCAGCCTCCTACGTCCTGTTTATCTCACACACCATCTTTCACCAGGAAGACTCCTTGGCCAGGGCTTTCAAAGGCTCAACTTTGACATTGCAACAAGTCCTGAAATCGAGAGACTTCTGAAGTAAAAGGCCTCAGATATGACCTGTGGTTTTACATTGCTTTCTCTTTACTGTTTACTGCTAATTATTGATGCTGCTAATACCTGAGTATGTTCTCTCTTTCCTTCAGCCTCCCCTTCCCCCATTTAGATCTGTCAGTGACAGCCTCAGTGACAGAGTCCTGCCTGTGCCACAGAGCCATGTGCTGGCAAAGTGCCACCTTAAATGTCACAGCCAGTAGCACTGGAAGTTCATTGACACACCAGTAGGAAGAAGGGGCATGCTTCAGTTAATAAACAGCTTTTAACTATTTATAGATTAATGCTGTGATAAATTTTTAGATGAATTATTGTAGAGGAATGCTTAAATGGACTTGAACAAAAGGAAATCAAAATCTGATTTATCCAGAGGTAAAATACTTCAGAAACAAAGCAGTTCTGTCTGAAACTGCCCTGCAGAAATACTCCTTGGTCCTGAGCTACAGGACCCAACTTTTATGGCTCCATATCACTGAGATTTTTCCTAAAAATTTCCCATTGCTGTTACTGCTGATGGGAACTCTAGTGCAGACAAGACACTCATCACTTCCAACATTTTTATGGTTATGTCTTCTAATCTTTCTGTTTTCCAGGCTGGATGACATTGCTTTGGTTATTCATCACTTTTACTTCTGGGAGCTGTGCTTCGACATATTTGGTAACAGTAGGAAATTTTAATGTAGAAAAATTCTGCTCTGCTGTATTACCTGCTTAGCCCCTGGCCTCCCTGGTAAGAATATGATCAAAGACAGCAGCTAAAGTAAGGTGCAGATCAAAAATTAAACAGAGACCACCCATTCATTCACCTGCCTCAATGACTAACCTTCATACAGTGTAACAAATTTCAGGCTCCCAAGAAGGCTATGGTTCCACAATCAACCCCTGACTATCCAGGTCCTGAGAAAGTTCTTTGCGCAGGTGTGAATGTTCCCCTTTAGAATTAAGCAGAAAGTATTAGCTTGTGCATGAAAATCAATAAAAACTACCACTGGTGCCATTCAAATCCAGATTGTAGTTATATTTTGTGTAGTATTTAGAGAATTTTTCGGTTTTAAGCCTGGCAAATAAGAAAGTAAATTACCAAGGTAAAAAACAGCTATGTTCAGTGAGCACTGAAGCCTGGTAAATATTCAGTATTTAATGGCATCCACTTCTATTTTGTTCCCTGAATTATCGGGCTGACCTTAAATTAGAGATCTGGATGGACCTGAATTGAATACTGTGAAGATGAGTGTAATTACCTTGCTTTCCTTTATTCTAATTCATTTTATTTTTTTATTCTTGGTCTGTGTGACAAACTGAATGTCAGAGTGCTTGTGGATTTATCCTCACAGTAACAGGGAGCAGAGCTGATAGAGTAGACAGTGGCACGAGGGAAGATCTATCTGCATTGCGGTCAGGGGTGTGACTGCAGGACCTTCCTGCCTTCCTCTTCATGAAAGAGCTGGAGCTGTATGTACTGTCCACGTGTCAACACAGGCCAAATAAGAATGCCAGAGGTCTGGTACCTGCAAATGAGGCCTCTGCCTTCCTGGGAATTTCATCCAAACCAGCTACACCCCAGGCTGGAGTAGCCAGGCAAGAGCCTCTGCCCACCTCAATCCACATCCGAGCCTTGGGATGCTTTTGGAACAGTCTTCCACTGCTCCATACAGCCACTTCAGTCAATATCTCTTTGTAACTTCAAACTAACTTCAAAATTTTCTAATGCATTTTTTTCAGGCATATTTTTAAACTTTCAAAAAGCTCCCCTTACAATTAGTGCTAACTGGCCTATTTTGTCACTGACACTTCTCAGAATTACTTCTCCTGACCCACTTCATGTTGTAGAAATAGGACTCAATACTCTTTCATAAGTCATCAAGTAACAACATCCTTCTCTAGGCAGTTAGGGAAACTTGGAGTCACCAGTATGCACAGAAACACTCAGCAGATGTAGATGTAGAAATAGAGAGAGTCCAACTGGTTAATGAAAATCTGTACAGTAGGCTAAGAGGAAGAGGGCCAACAGGAGCTCCTGATAGCCCTAAGAAAATATTCAATGTCCATGGCTGTGTTTGATGGTAATTGTGACCTGTCAGAGCCTGCCTGGAAATTATCCCTGGAGATCATATTGCCTTGGAATTTAAGTATTAGCAGCTGGATGCATGTAATTAACCCCTCAACTACCATGCAACTTGCCCAGGGCCAAACACTTTAAAGGAGGGCTGGCTGATTTTCTTACTGGGGGTAAGAAAGCTTCAGGACTTGGAATGCCCAGAAAAGAGAGCCCTTTCCTAGGACATTTATGTGATAGCATTGACTATTTCAGCACTTTCAGCTGATTTGAAGGATAATACTCCTGTTTAGCTGAACAGCTGAATAATAGGCTATATTTCATGTTCTCTCAAATATTTTATAGTAATGTTCAAGCATATTGCTTGATCATAGCACTTAAGGTATGGGAATACTTGCCTACATTGACTTCTTTGTTTCTTGGCCATGTAAATTTTTTATTAAGCAAACATCAGAAGCATATCTTGACCCATAGTGACTGAGATAAGTTTAGAGACAGAGTCAGTAAGAACACTCAATTACAATGCAAAGGGCAAATCTGCAAAACAGTTGTACTGTCCACAAAGGGCCATTTGGAAAACAAAGGGCTTCATCATCCTAACCCTCAGCATGAACCCAGATTTAGCCCACAGACAGCAAAGTCAGTAGTGAAAGCAGCCTAGAGAAGGTCATTTGGGCTCATAATACCTAATGTAAAAAGATAGAACTACCCATAAGAACTCGAACCTGAGAATATGTTCTCATAATTTAATGGCAGCATAATAGACTGTGTCCAGGATTTTCTATTTTAGCCTTCCCATGATGTCTGAGACTTCACAACATATTTCTAAAAGTACAATATCCTCTCTTTTGCCTGCTATTCTATAGAAACTTTTTAAAAGTTGTCTAACTAAGGGCCATGTCCATGTACTTTGATCCCCAAATGAATTCATCATAAATGTGAAAGAGTATGTGAGGAATTTACACTGTCTGACTTGAAAGTCTAACTTCAGGTACCACACTAAGACCCTATATAATCAATAGAGAGAGGTGAAACAGGCTCTTCCAAAAGGCCATCCTAAGGAGTGAACTCCAGTGTTCCACAATTACCTCTAATTTTTTAAAAAGTTTTGATTCTATTTTCTCTTTTCCATTTTAAAATTGTATTTTAAAATGAAAGAAAATCAAAAATAAGTGAGGAGAAATAAAGAAAATGGCAAACTATAAAAAATGTACCTTTCAAATTAAAATTAAAATTTCAATTCTAATAAAGTCATAGGAAAACAACTATTAATACTGACTAGTAATTACTTAAAGGTATTTTCTTCTGATAAATGTTGGTCAAAAAAATGTTGGTATGAAGTGTCAGAAGGAAATGAAAATCAAAGAACACCCATGGAAATTCTCCATAAAGTCATGTAATTTTGCACCATTGTTTTCCTCAAAATCTACTGCAAGCTTTCAAAGCATAAGATTACTGCACTGAACATAATAAATCTGTTCCATACACAAAGTTATTATTATTAATGGATTTAGACATGCCCAATAATGTCAGATCTCTAAACACTCCATGCAGAAATACCCATTCCCAGCAAGTCCAACAAACAAGAAAATAACATCAGATCTAATTCCTTCAATTCAAAGAAGCAGTTGCGCTGTTTATCATCTTTTCTAATTCTCATTTAGAAATCAATGGATAGGCTTTTAATAGATTCTTTTGGCTTTTTCTAGAGCAAAACAGGAAATAACTAATAAACTGGGATTTATTAACAAAACATACAGGATAATGTTTGAAAACCCTTATTTATTCATCCTTCTTGGATGGCTGACTCAGGTATGAGCAGCAGAACAACTTGTTTCCAGATGAACAGCGTTCACCAATACAAAAATAAAATTATTATCTATTGCTTGCCCACAAGAGGAGATGCAAGATTGTAGTCTTATGTTATTCAGCTACTCAAACTCAGTGATTTACCTTAAACACCTGAACCAAAATGTGTATTCCATAATGACACATCCTATCTGAATACAGGACCTACATTTTAGAGAAAAAATTCATCAGCTGCCAAATGTACAGGGCCACAGATGCAATCCAGGCTGAAAAGTCTTCCTTCTGAATCCAAGACACAGCAGCTCAATCCAAGACACTGCCCTGTTCATCTGAGCCCTTCCTTCCAAGTCACTACATCTAGCCCATCAGTATGCTCAGCTAGAGGTTTCTGGGAGCAGCTTTCTGTGGCTTTGGGGTTAAATTGCAAACTCAAGTCAGATTTGTAAGCAAATGGAAGAACCACATTTTAATGCAGTTTGCTCTCCTACCCCCACCATTCTTTTCTGTGTTGCCAGTAAACCCAGGGAAAGAGGAGATGACTCTTGAAAATATTTCTGTCTTATTTCTACACTGCCAAGGCATTAGTTTGCTTTAGTTTCAGAATTTTCCAGAGTATCACTGACTTTATTGCCAAGCTGTAACCTTCCAAAAGTAGGTATTAGTAGCTACTTTGCCAAGAGGTTTCATTGCAATGGTTAAAAGATAGCCAACTGGTAAGCAAATTAGGCAACTTAGAATATATTTCTAATACTCCAGTACATGCAGCCATTCACACATCCAAGCAGGAGGCTGAATCCTGGGCTATAGTCATCCAAGCTGGCTACTCTGGAACACCTCAAGAGTACACACAGTTCCACCACATGACCACACCAACACTTTGCACTATCAAATTAGGGCATTTTCAGAGCTGGCTACAACCTTTTATTTCCTTTTTTGTTATTCTAATACACACTGGACATATAGGAAGACAACTCAAAGATTTGCAGGTGAAACTCCAATTTCTCAATTGGGAAGTTTTCCGTCACAGCTACACATTAAGGGGCATTTTTTGACTTCTTAAAATACAGCATGATAGACTGAAATGCCTGTAAAGAACCTGGTGTGGTATAGTAGATTCACACAGTGACCTGAATTATTTTCAGCATTAACCTGTGCTATCACAGTGGAATTATTGGGGTGAGAGTGAGTTCACACTTCTGTTTGCCTTTGTTCCCTATGGTCATTGATATCAAAAGCCATCCTGCATGTGCTGTGAAAATACATAGTGCCATCATTGTATTAGGTATTGTTGAGATGCATCCAAGTAGATATTTTCCCTAATAGATAGAAACATAGCCTAAGTTCTAGACAGTCCATTTCACTGATTTAGTAAAAGAGCCAGTTCCATCTGTCTGAAAATGTAACTATTTTTTATTCTATCATATTTCTGTTATAATCTATTATAACATTTTAATATAATTATTTCTGTAATTAAATTATTAAAATGTTTATATATAATATTATGCATTATAAATTCTATTATAACCTGTTTTCTATTGTATCAGCTCACCTGATAAAGGTAAAATCTCTCAGTCCTCTCTAATATTCTCAGACTATCACGGGTATAATTCTATACTTATATCTTTTTAACCAATATATTCCTTCTACTTAAAAGAAAACCTAAATTAGTAATAGCAAATAAGATACTCTTGTGCTTATAGACCATAATCTGAGCTTGCTAACAAGTTGGTATAAACTGAACTGCAGGAAAGTTATGTCAGAGTAAAAGAGAGCAGCCTAGTCTTCATAGCCAAGCTTGAGCCAGCAAAACCAGTAAATACTGAAAATCTTGTAACGAGTAAGGGTGGGTGAAAAGGTCAGCTTTAACTTTGTGGTTAATTGGGAGATGTGTTTAATAGTAGTGCTGTGACTCACACCATTGAAAACATGGGAAGAACTGCAGTGCATTAGATACCTTGTCAGAGCCCATCACTTTAGAGGGTAGAAAGCTGAGATGGACAGGGAAAGCATGTTATGTAAATGCCATTGTTTCCATTAATGGGCTTGTACAACCATAGATTTTTTATTTGAGAAGTCATTGTTCTTGTAAATATTCATCTGGCTTTCAATGTAGCCAAACATATTCTGCTTCTGTGATTTCCCAATCTGTATCCAGTCACAAGAACTGCAGCAAAACCTGTCTCTAAATAGAGATGGTGAAGAAATCATTGAATCTCTACCTCTGCTTAAAAAATTTTACTATATATTAAGATGTTGGCTTCTGCAATGAGCAGACAGGATTGTACAAAGCTGAACTCCCAGGCTTTTTCAATCACATCCATCTTCCTGTACATCAGATTATTTCTGCCAAGCTGGATCTTTTTTTTTCCCAAGCAAACCCTAACTATCAGGGAGGTCTAACACACTGTTCCTCTACCAGCAGTTTTGTTTTCAAACATACAATGGTTTGGCATGACTCCAGTCACCACCAGGTGATTTTTGGCCCTTTCCCTTTTTATTATCTGGTATCTCTTAGGGAACTACAGATGAAACCAATAGAAAAGGAGATAAAAAGAAAAAGCAGGAAAAAAAGAAAGACCTTCTCATTTGCTTTCCTGGTAATGTGACATCTTGCCCTCTTGCACTGTATATTTCTGTCCAGCTGATGCTTTGTCCTAGTGGAATCGTGGTTCTGGTATTAGCTCCAAATGGTAGGCAGGCATTTTCATTAAAAACAATTACTATTTCCAAACAGGAGCTGGTTCCTCAGTTCCAGCCATTCTTGCTGTAAAACGTTCAGCTGAGAGGAGCAGATTGTTCCTGCTGAAAATGAATGGAATCTGGCAGGAAAACCTCATGTTTTTCCAATCCTAGTTTTTACAAAGAAAACACTGGGATCTTGTTGAAAAATTACAATTGTTTTGGTGTGCACATATTTTTTCTCAGTTGAACTGTTTCCAGCTACAGGAGACAAGTTTTGTGCATATATATATGCATGTGTGTGCGAATGTATATGTATATATCTGCACAGGCACACAGATACAAAATTTTGTATCTAATTGCTTTGTAAAAAATATATTAATAAGTCAAGGAAGAGTAAACAGTTTTTTTGTTGTTAAAAAGCATTTATGCAAATTGATCTTTTAAACAGCTTCCACATTAGGAACCTTCAAAAGAAAGTCAATGAGTAAAATACTATATCATAGTAACAGCTAGCCTCACTTTTAATACTAGGAGAAGAAAGAGGCCAAGGTGACTGAACTGTTTATCCCTTGGTTGTTCTCAGTAACTTAAAAATGTTGTCAGACTGAATTATTCTGATGAAAATATCAAAGGAAAGAAAACAGAGGAGACTATTGCATTCACAAAAGGAACAAGATGCAGACGTCCCCATATTGATCACCTGTGTGGATGCTGCCATTTGGTAATAAGTGGTTTTGTTTACATCAGATAGAAAGAGATAATAGGTCAGGTTGCCCTTGTGTCCGTATGAAGGTGGAAACACCTCCTTCTAGTAGCTGGTTTTTTCCCTTCCATGTGAAGCAGTCATACCAGACAGGTTGGATGCTGGTGTGTCTTGTGCCTGATGCACCTTGAGAGTTTAAGGGGACTCCCCCAGCCAGCGTTCAGCCTACCATAATAGCAACCTTCAGGTCAGGTTCTTCCACTCTGCAACAACAATCAGGCAGGATCCTGACACAACCTTCAACACAATTCAACTGCCTTCACCTGCAGCTGATGAATAAAAATGCCCAGAATTGGGCAATAAAACTTTCTCTACTAAAAATGTGCAACAGCATAGCACAATAGCACAGAACCACCCAAAAGCTGATCACTTCAAGGATGTGTTGCCAAGCCCTCTGATGCACTTCGATCACAGCTGCACATATAACCAGTCATAGAAAACACTCTTGAATTTTCTGAGGCTGAGAAGTTGAGTCCCTGGTGAAACCAGCTGTAAATCACTGATTTTCACCAATCTTTTGGGTCACCTTTTGACCTGACACCGATAAATCACAAAGGAAATTATAATGGAAAGCATGACAGTATTACAGTAACTGCCCATTTTAAACGCAATCACCTGACAGAAAAAGGAAAAATGAGCAACATTTCCCTTTTCTGTTATTGCCCAGCTAGCAGAATTTCTTGACTCCCTTTCAGTTGTTCTCATCCCAAATTTCATCATTATAACAATAAAACTAGGTAAGTTTACAGCTAAAAGGAACCTCAAGAGATCTGCTGGTCCAGCTCCTTGCAGCCAGGCAAATCAACTACCTATACCTTTTTTGCTGGATTACTGTTGAATTTGGACTTAAAAACCTTGACAGAAGAGTCCAAAACATCCCTTGAGAGTTTGCTGTTTCAATTGTTTGTCCTGGAAATAAGCATGCAGATCTACCACTCAGCACAAAAGCTACCACAGAATGAAATGTAGGATCACTTCCATGCTCCCTGCCACTTTCTGGTCTGAGCACTCTAATCCATCAAAGCCCTAGGAACCTTCCTGGGTGAACAGGGTCTATCAGCTTCACACTGCACAGCTGTGGCACACATAGCACAAACCCAGCCTCAAGATCCCAGCTGCCTTGCGTCGCACAAGGGCCACAGTTTCATTGCTCTAATAGAATACACAGCTCACAGTCAGAGTTTGAATGGCACAAAGTACGCTGAACAAGTTCGCTCTTCTTCTCATAATTTAAAATCAGACACTAAATAAGGTGTCAGCAGGCTTCCCACAAGGATCTAGCTGTAAAGTCTTTATTGTTGTGTTTGCTTTGAAGTTAAGAAGAAAAAAATACTTGTTTGCCGACTTATAATTCAAAAAATGCCAGAAGAATCTTCTTTCAAACAAAAAAGATGCAAAAGAAATTCTGGCACCAAAGTGGTGCAGTCTTGTGAATTATGGAGTTATGGAATCATTTTGAAAGTAAATTGTATGCTACATAAATGTTCGCATAAATAAAACTAGGTTTCTTCCACAGAGAGGGAGATATAGATCAGAGATACCAAAACTGTTTATGGTCAGCCATCAGGACTGTTTACTTGGTACACAGGTATGCAGCACATAACAAAAAGAGGACATTCTAGTGTGGAAGAACTATATCATAAAAGTAAGGGGGAAACTCCTCTTTTCATAAAACACATTTGAGCCTGCAGTCCTGCAACACATACTGCATAACAAAACTATTTCTGCCACTTGCAAATCTAGAAGCCTGCCTTTGCCATTTGCACATGTAAGGGAAAAGAGTGGCTATTGCTCACACGAATCAGTCATTTTTTTGTGAAATAAATTAAAGTACTGAGCCCTACTGAAGGAGTCCTTTCGTATTATTCCAGGAATTTTGTTATAACTTCTCTTTGTTTTGCTTTTGTCTGATTTATACCATTCTCCAGTGACTGAGCCCAGCAGCATCCATTTTAGAGATAAACAAAACACTGCAAGGGCATTAAAATGGCAGATACCAGACACCAACCCATAAGTCAGGTTACATACACCAGAACATTCACCAGCACCTGAACACAGCTGTGCCCATCAGGGCCTTGCACTTACATGTGAAAAACACCTAATTGTAAGCGCTGATTCAGTTTCTATTGTGTGTGTAACCACACATATTTTTCTGTGAGCACCTAGTAGGCCTGAGGGTGGCTCTCAAACACAAGAACAGAAAGGCTGTATCAAAAGTTGGGAAGTTTTCTGTTTGAAATGTCATTTTGGAGAATTACCACAACCAAGCAGACAACAAAAGCTACGTTGAAGTAGAAAAAGCCAGATGTGGCTGTTGCAACACAGCTGTTGTGAGGCACCTCCCACCCTCTGAAGGTGCACAGAGCACACAACCCAAGAACGTATTACTGACAACTCATCCCACCAGCAGCCTCAGCCTGTGGCAGCAGCTCTTGGGAATTCCAGGACCAGAAGAGAAGGAGCACAAGAAATGCTTTTCCAACACAAATATAAGTCCCCAAGGTCAACGTTCTCACTTAGCCTTAAGAAAAATATTTGGTTCAAGCAAGCTGTCAAACCCCACACAGCCTTCTATCCATGTAAGGTTCTTCCTAAGAGGAATTAGTTGTGAACACAGCTCTGCTAAGTAGTGGCCTTCAGCACATGAAGGAGCCACAAGGTGGTGGCACTCTTCTAATGACCTAAATTATGGACACGCATCCTTTTCCTGACATAAAGCTTAACCCTCACAGCCAAATCTGCACCTCCTGGATTTTGCTTTATCTTGGTCCATGGGCTGTGTGGTATACATGAGAACTCCCCAATTCACTCCAGGTCAAATATCCCAGCTGAAATCACAATTTCCAGTCGTGTAAACTAACCTAGCTAATTTTCCGTTAAACAATTTAAAGAGTGAGGAATCAGTAACCTCTGAGGAGGACGACAACAACACCTTCTGTGGGTGCATCTAGATTCACAGGAGGATAAACTCTCTTTGGCCACAAAGGTAAAAAACCTGCAAATCGTTAAGCAGAAGACTGTGTTGTTTTTCTGCAAGATACCTCCAATCACAAACTCAAGTGGAAATCAGCCATCACCAGTCCTGACCCCATTGAAGTCAAAGGCAGTTTTGTCATTGACTTTAACAAAACTAGGATTCACCCTAGGGTAAGGGGCACTGTGTTTTTCAGCAACCACTCATGTGGAAATTTTGCTTAGATGACTGACTGCCTGGAAGGTAGCAGTGGTAGAACACATAACACCAGAAATGTTTCTGTTAACCCATATACTCCAGCATTTGAAATGGCAGCTATTGGAGTACACTCTTGTCCTCTAAAAAGAGTATGTTTCCCTACCCTTGGCTTCTTACTCCACCTGAAGCTGGTTGTGCACCTGAGGTAGCTAACCCGTTGTTCAGCGGTGCTGCTGGTCTGACTGTTTATCAGGAAACATCAGGGAGTTTTTATGTTCTCACATTGTAAATAATGTGACAGACCTTGAAAATATAATGTATCTTTTTATAGCTACAGTATGCATTGTGAATTATAACAACTCCTGAAAATAGAGTTGAAAATAGGCTATTACATTCCTGCTTCAAGTTCACTCAAATTCTGATTAAAAAATCCACTTATAGTGTACATTGAGAGTATAGGGAAATGGATAAAATATAGTAAGCTAGAATATAAAAATTAATCCAAAAGCATGCCTAGAAAATTCCTAAACTAATTTCAGGAATTCATCTGGTACCTAGGCTCCAGGCTGAATAATCATCTGAGCTCAAAAGAGCTAACATGCGTATGAAAGGATATTTCAAAATTCCTCTGAACTGAGAGTCTGAATAAAAGTTCTTGTTATTTCTCATGGTTTGATCCCACACAGCAACAGAAATGCAACCAAAGTCCTTGGCAAGACTTCTTGCTTGAGCATTGGCTTTTCAGTATAATAATTCCTACACTTGGTAACATGTATAGAAATTTTTACCTGTGCAGATATGGTCTGGTATTACAACTGCCATGAAAGTGCACACTATGTAAAAGTTAAAACTACATTGCAGAACAATAAAGCTTATGCTTAGCTGAGCTGATTTTACCTGCTGTAATTAGAGAGGGTCTCACATACAAGATAAAAATAAGAGATAGGAGCAAAGTATCAGAAAATTCAGAAAGATTGGAGAAAAAAAAAAAAAAGGGAGAGAGATCCAAATAGCAGACTTTGCATCTTGGGCTTCTTTCTAGTTCAGAAGCATCCATGAAACCTTACCCAAGCTTTTTAAAATTTCTTCAGTCTAGAAATTAGAGCAGAAGAGAAGGTTCCTCACAAAATTTCCACCATTTCCTGATTCTCCCTTCTGCAGTGGGTTCCTTCAAAGCGCCTCTGTGCTTTCACTATTGGGCCAAGCCACAGAACAGAGTAAGAAGGAGCCCCAAATTCCTGATCACCATTCCTAATGCACAGGACAGATCCCTTGGCTCCCTAAAAGAATTTTTCCATCACTATGCAAATGAGGGAAGATGCTCTCTACATCCCTATCCCCACTTACAAACTGTCTCTCTTTGAGGTATATTTTATGCCCCCCGTCCCTCTTTGGCTGCCAAAGAGCTCTCCACCTCAGTTCTAGTGCCTGTAGAGCAACTACAAAACCCTGCAGCACAACAGAGCAGAGGTTCCATGGCCAAGAGAACTGCTATTTTCATCAATTCTTCAGCAAACCAGCTGATCATAAAAGCTATTCTTGACTAGGCTGCCTTTGTAACACCAGGCACCAGGAGAACACAGCACTTATGATTGGCTGTGGCCCTCACTAAAAATACATGGCATTCTCACACAACAACAAAAACTCCCACAAGGGCCAATGGACAGCAGACTAAAAACAGTAACAAAAAGCTTTAAATTGCACAAATTACAAAGGTAGAAGAACTGAAAGCAGCATGCCACTAAAAGCCATCTGCCATCTTGGCCCGCCCATGTGTCCCTTCTCCCCAGCAGTGTTTTATATTAGTGATGATGTCTCTGTATTATGTATGACAGAGTCTCTGCTGCTTTGAGCAAGCAGTTATATAGATGCTCCTTCAGTCTGGTGCTTTGCATACACACACAAGCTGCGGGAGCAGAAGATCTGCCTCCCATGTCTCTCTCTCTGGATGTAGTTCAGTTGGAAGGCAATATTCACATGCATATATTTTGCAAATCACATGTACATGCTGTATTATCAGGACTCCCATGCACATTAATAATACACAAAAATACACAGAAATAAGCATGGATTCAGCCTTGATGTAGATTAGATGAGACAAGAATGGACAACATAGAAATACAGGAAGAAAATCAGCAAATAATTAGTCTGATTATGGACAGTTTTCAGAATATAAAACATGGTTTAGATTTTTTTATTAATTATTTTTATTAGCAGGTTAATTACTTCACCTGTCATTGAAGCTGCCATTTATAAGTGTGTTTGAAGTGAATTCTCAGAAGGGTTTTGAAGGAAGAGAAATATGGAGCCAGCCATTGGAATATCCTGTAAGAAGCTTCAGAGATGGGTGTGGAGAAAAGGATGAGGTACAGCAGTTCTCTAAGAAGAAATACCCAAGATAACCCTCATTGATGAAGCACAGGTAGAAGAAACATTTTCCCAGGTTTACACACCTGTAAAGGAACTAAAGAGAGAGAATTTGTTAGCCCTGGAAAGGTAGCACCGGGATCTGTAAAAACTGCTTTCACTACCTAAGCTAACAGGTTAACTCAGGTGTTTTCATGCAGACCTGCAAATACCATCCAAGCTAACAGTGTACTGAGAAGGATAGTGACCAGGGACCAGAGAAAAGACCATTATATTAGCCAGAGAAATAAAGATAATTAGGAACTGGTTCAAGTGAAATGACTGCTTTTGCAGCTGACCTTGGAAACCACTGTTGGGAAATGAAGTGGGTCATCAGCAAGATGGTGGGAAAGTTTATTTGCTAATTATAGGAGTTCATTTATTCAGAGCATATTGCAAAATACTCTGCCTAACGCACTTTCTGGGCTGCTGCACACCAGAAGTATGAGAATCCAAAATGGTTTATCAGAGGTTAAGTGGGTGTTCTCAGCAGATACAGAGCTTGCAGCTCTCTGTTACCACATGACTACAGACATTAGATAGTTGACCTCCAACTTTCTGCTCAAATAGATCTCCCCCTGTTCCAGTAACTTCCTCAGCTTTCCCAGGGCACTTGAGGAGACCTTGACAGACATCTGAGTACCTGTGAGGTTCTGTAAGGAATGTGCCAACACCATGGCTCAGCATTCCTCAGGAGAAAGGTTGAAGGTAAAGGACCTCCAGGAGATATCCAGGGAGCAGTCAGGGAGAACTGAAGAGCTGCACAGCATAAAAAAAGAGGTGGAAAGCAAAGGAAAGACCAGACAAGGAAACCATGCAGAGAGAAAGAGGGAGGGAGAGGAATTATCAGAGAAGAAGGAAAACAGAAAACCAAAGTCCAGTGAGTAGATCTCATGTAACTATGGGTAACCAACAGCTTAGGGAAGAACAAAGTCTGCAAATAACATGAAAAAAAATGGCACACTGGAATCAGAGGAACAGAGAAACGAATGAGCTGTCCAGGTTCAGAAAGACAACAGCAAAGAACACATAGTAGAGATCTATTTTTATCTCCTTGTTAAAGCAGTTATCACTATTAGAGCAGACAGGTAGGACATGAGAATTGTTCCACAGCTGAGTTGGGGATCCCAAACTAGTGTAATCTGCATTTGAGCACAGGATTCAAGCAGATGTCCTGATTTTCAAAAGTCCTGAGCTCCTAATCGTAACTCTCACATCAGTCAAAGGCAGCTGCTTTTCCATTAAAAGCTGTCCTGCAACAGTAGAAGTTATTTTACTGGTTTCATGATTTGGACACATCAGGCCCCAGCTCAAAGTACTTCTGGACAAGAACAGCTATTTGGCTAGAACACAGTATGGGAATAAGGAGAGGTGAATCTGTTCTTGGAGTTAAAACTTTTCAGATATTCTCCCAGGCAAGCTGCTCAACTTGTAGTGCCTCATATTTGTGAAATGAGAACACCTAATTCTGTGATTCCCAGGAATATTGGCCTAGGTGTAAAAAGTGCAATGAGATCCTCAGAAGAAAGGACTAATTTTAAGTTGAGAGAGTTGACATTTACTTGTTTTTTCCAATCTGCTGTTTCTTAGAACTCCAAATGAATTAGGTTGGGATGGTGCAGGCAACTGGCAATGTCATTGTCACAACAGCAATATCATGGCACAGGGAGCCCCAGCTCGTAAGGCAGGAGGAAGCACACAAGTTGCTACACCAAAAAAGACTGGCAGCACAATGCACTGTGCAGATGCCAGATTCACTATTCCCTGAAAGCTGCACTTTCAAATCCAGCATTTGCCTCATGTTTGAATTTGAGCTGACTGTAATAGGGGAAAAATATATTTTAAAAAATATTCTAAGCCTGAGACTTCGTATTGCTCTTGATTCTTGCAGCACAAGGAGGAAATCAGCAATTTTGCATTGAAATGCCATTGAAGTGTTGGTCTGAACTGAACTTACTCTTGGCATTCTGGCTGTTCCTGCCTTTGTAAAAACTATCAGGCAAGGGTTTGTTTCTTTGTGAGAGATTTAATGAAGCTACAGACATCCATTTTAGCCAAAGTGATTTCATCTGTTTTTCCTCCAAGGCTGCCCAGCTGAAGAGCTATCATCAGAATTTTTCTCATCACAGCTGTCAGTCACTGTTTGGTGACCAACCTACTAATCACTTCTTCCAGCCCCTCTCCAGACTCCAGACTCCCAAACATCAAACAGTTCAGATATTGATCAGAAAAAAAAAATAGAATAAATAAAAACTAGTAGAGAAAATCAAACTCAAGCTACTCTTCAGAATTCTGTACATATTATACTTCACACTGAAGGTATTTAAGAAAGAATCTACAGGCTGATTCCTGACTTCTGGGGATGTTGAGATTCAAGCTCATGGTTTGGCTTTATTTTTAGCCAGGATAGCACAACTACAGGATAGAGGAAGAATTGCTTAGGGATCCAATTACAGGACTGAAAGCCAGGAAACTGTGAATATCAATATTATCACCATAATTTTCCCTTGTAAATCACTTAATTTCAATGCCTCCTCATTCCTAGGTCTGTATGAAGACAGACAGACTTGCCTACTTTTAAATAAGACTCAGAATTATTTACAGAGAATCCCTTAGCCCAAAGATTCTTGACCACTTGTCAGGAGTTGAATACGTAAATTACTAAGATTAAAAAGAGCAATTTCAGGGCAGAAGAGAATCTGTTCGTAGGCTCTAAAAAGGCTTTGGGGAAGGCAAAACAAGCTCAAGATTGATCTTGTACCCTACCAACTTTTCTTACCAGCTTGAGATTTATATTCTTTATGTAGCACTGGACCACAGCTGGAAGCATTTCCTTTCTGTCATGTGGGAGTGCAAAAAAAGTTCCATGAAAAATTGCTCATTTAACAACCAAAACATTCCTTTTGGCACTGAGAAACATAAGAAACATTTAGTAAAGACACCCTAAGAAACAGAAATATTTCACTTTTTTATATAGGGCATTATTTCAGAACAGAAAAACTAGATGAGAGTCAGTATCAGGCAATATGCTCTTAGTCTTCAACTCCTGTGGGATATTACAAGGAGTTAATGCATGGACTATGATATTGCAAGCTGTGCAAAGATCAAACACTTGCAGAATAAAAAAAATAAAAATAACAATATTTTTTAAAGATAGGCATGCTTTTCACCATCCATTTTCATCTAGTGAGAGATTGGCCCAAGAAATGTAATAATGTACCCAATGTACTTGGTACAGAGTGTCTGAACTGGTAATCAAAATAAGTCAAAAGCAGGGGGAATTTTTAGAAATTCTTAATAACATAAAATTATTTTGCAAGATTAATCTATGTAACAAAGTGACTTTGATTGATGTAAAGTACAGCTAGAAGCAGATATTTGATCAATGAAAAAACATGGATCTTAATTCCACCAACATCAGAGGCAGCCTGATTTACTTAGACCAGTTGCTCTACTAAAGATGTGTCTTCAGGATGATTAGGTCCTGTCCATATGCACGAGGAGCAGCCAACTGCATTTTCATTAAGATCCCTAAATGAAGCAGGAAGATCAGGATGATGATGCTGGAAATTGTACAACTGATTTAAATCCTGGTAGCATTTGCTTAGGAGTGAAAATAACTGGGGAAGCCAAGTTGAAACTAATGGGAAGTTTGTTTCAAAAATTTACTTTTCATCATGTAGTGTTGCATTTGCAAAGACATGGTCCAAGAGTGGAATACCAGTGGGGTGTAAAAATCCTCTTGCATATTTGGAGAGGGATCCATCTCACACCAGTGCAATGTAAACAAATACAAAACACATAACAGTGCAAATCTCTTGTTTATTTAAATGAGCTCTATTCCAAACCACAGAGAAGTAGTTAATAATGCTGTAAAGACAGCCTGAAAAGCACAAGCAAAATGTGAAGTTGCAAATACCCCCAGAAATACTGAAAGATTGACAGGAGATGTTGCTGAGAGTAATGAAGTATTTGCAGTAATCATTACCCTTAAAAGCACAGATGTCCAGAAAGAGTCCAGAGCATTCCCAGTTTATTGGGGACAACACATCCTGTTTTCCAGGCCTTCAGAGGGCCCCCAGTAGCTCCTACCAAGCCTATGTAAAGTTACTAAAGGAAGTGAAAAAATTATTAAACTAGAAATAAAAGGTGAGTTGAAGAGTCCTTAGAATAAATCAGGAAATGAACATTAAACTGTCACTTGGATTAGAAAATACACATTCAAGAGCTCCAAAACAAAGATAATACTAAGTTACTGATGGAGGCCTGTAACCAAGACCTCAATTCTGCCTCAGCATCTGAAGAAAGAACAGGCAAAAAATGTGAAAATATTGGTGTGTTTCCTAAGGGCTCCATAGAAGACTGAAAGGATGAAAGATAAGGAAACCTGACCTCTACAGCAGATAAATTGCTAGAAACCAATGTAATGAATAAAATTAGTAAATACGTATAAATATAATTTTTTGGGGGGGAAAGATCCAACAGTTTCTTCATAAAGGAGTCATGCCTCACAAATTTTTTGAGGTATTCAACAAGCATATGAACTAAGTAAGTACTGGGTCAAAACAGTGTGAACATCTCCACTTGCAGTGAAGCCAAGCATTCCCAGAATAAGAAATTAATAGCAGAAATCAAACTGTACAATTAGGGGTTTTTTTTTCCCAATGGAAAAAGGTTTCAAACATGTTCTTGACTATATTCATAAACAACCTGGGAAAACAGTATAAGTGAGGTGACACAATTTGCTGATGAAACAGCATTGCTCAGAAGAGCCAGAGCTGAAGCTAATTGTGAAGAGCTGCTGAAGGATGTCATGAACTAAGATCAAAGTCTTAGTGGCGGTGAATGGCAACAAGCACATTTGGGGAAATATAACAGTAGTTATAGGTACACAGTGATCAGCACTGCTCAGGAGAGAGATCTTGGAGTCACTTTGAATAATTATAAAAGGTCACCTCAGTGTCAGCTGCTGTCAGAAATGCCCAGAGGGGCTTTTAGGGATTGCTTGGAAAGAAAATGAGAGAAAAACAGAATGAAAAAAAATCCATCTTGCTGCAAAAACTCCACAGTGCACCTGCATGTCAAATACTTCAAGTGTCTATCTCAGAGCGCAGAATGGATACAACTGTTATAAAGAGGGTAGAATAGCTGACCAGAGGCACAGGAGAGCTTTGTTTTTTCCAGTGAGGAATGAGACTGTAGTTTATCAGACTGGAAAAAAAGAGATGTGATAAAGTTTACAAAAACACAAATGGTATTAAGAAGGTTAATGTTTATGTTAATACACAGAGTTGGGGGCACTCAATGAAATTGTCAGATAGAATTTAAAAAAAAAAATTTGTCTTCATGCAACACAAATTCTGATATTTTTCTGTCACAGGGTGTTGTAAAAGCCAGAAGTATAAATGGGTTAAAAAAGGGATTAGAAAAATTAATGGAGTAATAAATCCATCAGGGACTATTAAATACAATGCAGTCAGAAGTTTAGAAAGTTTATAAAGTCCTGGTTGCTGATATCTTGGAGAGTAAATCTTTGGGGCATCTGAATTTTCAGAAGGTGATGCTGTTATTACTTTATGTTATGGCTCCTCTTCAAATCTCACCAGTAAATCTGGTGTAGCTCTTATGCTAAGTGTGTACTTACATAACAGAAGTGTTCTCTGTCCTCAAAAATATACCCTGTGCAGGGGCAAAAGCTCTAAAAGTCAGGATGCTCAGCTCCAATTTGCTGCTGAATCTGAGAAAAGACAATTCTGGATTTTGTTTTCAAGAACTAGGTAATCAGAAATGATGGGACAGGATAAAGGATAGCAAGATCTTGTCAAGGGGAAGGTTCCCGAGAGTGCCAATAAGATGCATTTAGTTTGGACTTACTTTAAGAAATAAGAGAATAATCAACCCATAGGAATACTTCCCACCATAATACCTGAAGTAGCAGATTTTAGTTCAACAGAGTGAATGAAGAAACCATCTCAGGTCAGGACTGGTTGATGCCAAGTGAGGTTTAGTACACAAAGTGGACTTAACTGTGAAAAATACACCATGACATGACTTAGGTGCTTCTCCTCTTATGCATGGGAAGAACATGCCAAGCCATTAGCTCTCAGTTCAAGGAGCAAGATCTAAGTGCAGCAGCTTCCAGCAGGGGCACTTCTACCCACCATCAGCTAACACTGGGCAGGCTTCACCTTCACTGGTGGGATTTTCTCTCTGACTAAACCCAAGTGAAGCCAGTGCTGCTAAGGATAGGAGCAGGCATTCTTTCCCCAGAGAGATATTGGAGCCAAGCCTGAGTGTACCCCAGGCTGCAGCACCACAGGTGCTTGCTGACACAGGGCTGCAGGCAGCATTTGACACAATTGGAATGGGAAGAAGTCTGGTATTGTGACCTCTCTTACCACAGCTTGCCATGGCAGGTAGGACACCCACAGAAATTAAAGTCAAACATGAGTGCCTGTTTCACTCTTCAGTTGCTTCAAGTACAGTTGCTGTGCATCCAGGGGGATGCTCTCTTCCCTGATTCCAGGAAGGATTTGCTGGTTTTGCAGCCAGGACTAAGACCATCAGCATGTTTCAAACAGACCACAGGTGATGCATGGAGAAGTAAGCAACATTGGAACTGCTCTGAAAGGAATCAAAACAGTGTAAGATGCCTAGTGACAGATGAGGAAGTAAAAGAAGAAACATTTTGTTTCTGTTATCTTTTGCCACTTCCTATTAATAATTTCCCATGCACATCATTCTCGTCTTTCTTGCTCAGTATCTGGCATCACTTCTTCCTTACTGACAAGTAAATATTCACCACCTTAAATTCCCCAGGGTGGATTCCAAATGATGATCTGGAGAAAACAGTTTCCAGGCCTGTTAAAAATGCCCTAAGCTGCTTTGTCCTTCCTCACTTTAGTTTGTCTGCATTGCAAGGCAATACTTCTTCTATTTCCAAATGAGGAAATCATTAAAGGCAGTAAACAAATAAATCATGATAGAAGAAAATGAAGAAATCAGAATCTTTGTTCAGTCTCAGGTCCATTTACATTTTCCAGAGAAACTTGAGTTCACATGGATAAAAGTAATTATTGAAAGAAGTTGCATTTGAAACAGAACATGAGCAATGAACAGAACTTGTATTGCCATGCTGGTTGTCATCCCCTCTCAGCACAGATGGTCTCATAAGAGAAAAAAAGTGAATCCCCTCGAATCCTGTATGCAGTTTTGCGTGCCACAAGGTAAGAAGGCTATAAAGCTATTAGAGAGTGTCCAAAGGGCAATGAACATGGTGAAGGATCTAGAGGGGAAGCCACACAAGGAATGGCTGAGGTCACTTGTTCAGCCTGGAGGAGACTGAGGGGAGACCTCATTTCATTCGACAACTTCCTCGTGAGAGGAAGAGGAGGGGCAGGCACTCATCTCTTCTCTCTTGTGCCCAGTGACATGACCTGAGGGAATGGCCTAAAGCTGTGTCATGGGAGGTTTAGGATGGATATCAGGAAAAGATTCTTCACCCAGAGGGTGGCTGGGTACTGGAACAACTCCCCAGGGAAGTGGTCATAGCACCAAACCTGACAGAGCTCAAGAGGTCTGGACAATGATCTCAGAGACATGGTGTGACACTTGGGAGTGTCCTGTGTGGGTCCAGGAGTTGGAGTTTGATGATTCAAGTGGGTCCCTTCCAACCCAGAATATTCTGTGATTCTGGGATCCCAGGGACCCTCTTTCCAGCTCTCTCAAATACAGGTGAATGTGAAGTATTTGTATACTTCCTTGTGTGAACACACTTCCTTGTGTGTTTAAAAATATTCATGCAGGACAATCACTGCATGCATCTGAAGGTTTTGATTGCAATTTCAGAGTTGCATATGAGCATTTTGAAAGCATACAGCCAAATCATAGGCACAACAAAGAACAACCTGTAAGGCTCCCAGCTGCAGCAGGAGAGCAGATAGAGAGAGATGAGAGACTACTTCTAACTGCATACAAAGATGGAGTTCCCAAGGGAGCTGCCATAAATATTTTCACTATAAGACTCTTGTATTTTTACACCCTTCAGAGTGAGTATCCCCACAAAATGCATCCCAAAAAATTGCATTTTTGCAAAAAAATCCATAAGGAATTCAGATTTAGAGTGTGACATTTGAAAAGCACATTTCACATCAGGGTAGGTCTGCTCTCATTAGGGAAAAGGACCCCATTTTACAAGCCAATCCAGTGTGTGTGGTAGAGAAAAAGAAAGAGGCCTATTTTCAAGTTCAAAACATCATACAAAAGCAAGGTCATGTTTCCAGCAGTTTTGTTGGGGTTAGGTTACATCCAGTTCCAACAATGCTATACATATTAGACTTTAAAATAATACCTCACTTGATCTGACTCAATAGAAAAGACAAACCTCATAAAAGAGGTGTTAGACAGCAATGTAGCCTCCCCACAGTTATCTGGTTTACAAACAACAAACTCTTTAGCCCTATTATTGTTCTCTCATTTGCCACATTCTAGCTCCAAAAGACACTCTAGTTCTCTAAATTGTTAGCAGCTTTTATAGCCAAAGATAAGTATCCATCACTTTTAATTTTCATCGTTGCATCTGTTTTGTCATTTAGCTGCAGCAGGTTGTATTACAATGATTAATGAGGAAATGGATACAAACATTTTTATTTTGAATAGCAGCTCTCGGACAAGATCTGGAAACCAGAACCAAGCCATATGATTGTAAAAAAATAAATAAATACACACACACAAGCCTAAACAAGTGGGCGTTGTGCCACTATCTGTGAACACCCTAGAAATGTAAATATCTCTAGAAAGAAAGAAAAAGGTATATTTTTCACATTTGCCCATGTGATGGTTTGTTTGCCTGTTTTCATTGGAGGGGGATGTTTTATTTTACAATTAATTTGGCCCCTTTTTATTTCACACAAATGTCCAGCTCAAGTATACCACATCAACAAATGGGTTCATTTATCTTTTAGAGAAAAGCCAAACACTGCATTTTTATTCAAAAAAGGCAGCTTATATAAAATGTGCTGCTAATAGCAGAGGCCTTTAGCATGAAAAATAATAATTTTTATTTCTCTTTCTAAGACATTTGCTGTAAACATCTGTAATTATTTTTTTTAAAAGTATTATAGTTACCTACAAACCTAGAAGTCAAAAAATATTTTAAAGCTCCTGCTGGATAAGGAAAAGATTGTGAGTGCTTTTTGCAGAGAGAAGAGAAGTCTTTCAGAATAAACCCCCCTTAGAAAAATCCTTCAGTTCAGAAGAATTAACTTAATTTCCTTAATACTGGTATTGTATTAACTTAGTTGCAAGATTTTTCTAGGAAAACAAAAAAAAATTATACAAATATAACCACATGAAGGAACTGTTCATCTAACAAACAAAACATGAAAAACACAAATGAAGACTATAATATTAGACTGAGATAAATAATCTAGCTGGGGACCTATTAGATTCTACACTTTCATGTCAATGAAGCATTTGGCCTACCAGTGTATTTTTGCCTACTCTGCCAGGCAGGGCTCAGGCTCTGCAGGAGAATACAGCCATGGATCTCTGCAGGAAGAGAAGACCTTTTTTTCCAAGTAAAATGTTCCCTAACTCTGCAAGGGAGATTGGCAGTAGATCTCAAACTCTGGCCTGTCTTTTTAATACCTCTACAATAGCTCAGTTGGATTGAGACCAGCTGTTGGTGCATTACCATTTGTAAATGCTTAAAGCAACTACTCCTTGTTTTCTTGGCAACATGTACTGTGAAGGGGGGGGGGGGGGGGAAGCACTTTCATTCAGACATTAAGAATTGCTAGATGCCAGCTTTGGCTTACACAAGCTATTGTTTGTACAGCTCCCTTCAACAAGTTTTCACTAAAGGAAAAAATCCTGTAGAGATAAATTGAGCCCCTAAAATTCTGATTTACACCACCCACTTCATTGGAAACAAGTTTCCTTCTTTTAATTCAACCATTTAAGGTCACAGGTCTTTCTGAGTTTCAATTTCCACTACACCCCCACAGAATCAAGCAGATTGTCTTAGGAATTAAAATTATAACTTTCTTACTCACTGTTTAAAAATAACAGTGATTTTTTTTTTCCTGTTAATATAAGCATTAAAAAGAGATCTAAAATCAGAGTTTCAGCATATGGAAGCTTGGGTGCAGGGGAAAAAGAAAACAAAATTACATTGGCATTATACTTCAGTATTCGAGAAATACTGAGAGTCTCACAGTACCAGATTGATGGATTGCGTTGCCACAGTAAAAAGAGCCTAGTCACAGTAGAGAGCATACACCAACATTTATTATTATTATTATTGTTGTTCTTGTTCAGATGAAAACAGCTCCAGTGACCTTTCATTGCCTCATCCTTTCCAACCACCCCTACTAGAGCTTGGTGTACTGGAAGTGTCTAAGCATGAATACGAGCATCTTGGTGGTTGCAGCTGCTAGTACAATAGGATTAATTTGCCATCCACCAACTCTAATGCCCTTCTGTTTCATCTTCTTTCCCCACCAGGGGCAGTGGTGACAGCATCTGTTCCACTGTTATTTTAGTGGCGCCTTTCATGCTGTTATAGTTAAGGGTCTGTCAGCATTTCCATTACACACATACACACACACACACACAGGCGCATGCATTTCTTGAGGAGAGGAACATCTCAAATAATACGTTGTTTTCCTCCAGAAAAATAAAAATAAATAAAAAAAATTTAAAAGAAGACTGAATGCATTGGTACTGAAAATGGTATGAGTGTGTCAGAAGAAAACATTTCTATGCTTGATTTATTGGTATTATTTGATTTTAAAAAAAAGGGGGGATAGAAGGGGTTACAAGATACGAGAGGTTATTTGCTGCATTTAGCAGCAGCAAATAATGGTGGAAGTTGATTTGGGTTATTCTATGGTCACAGAGAAAGCTACAATGCCAAAAAGAAAACAAAGGAAAAAACCCCAAATAAGGTAATTGCTCCCTACTGAACATCTTCTTTTAGCTAATTAAATTTAGGTAAGATGAGAGGATACTACTTTTAAAGAAGCTCAGACAAGATTCAATGAACAGACCAGTAGCTGTGCATGACCAATTCTAAATACATGGCAGGAGCCTCAGATCTCTAAGCTGTGAGTGGTAATCACAGAGTCATAGAATGGTTTGTGCTGGAAGCGACCTTAAAGACCATCTCATTCCAACCCTCCTGCCATGGGTAGGGACACTTTCCACTAGACCAGGTTGCTCAAGAACTCCATCCAGCCTGGCGCTGAACACTTACAGGGATGGGGCATCCACAGATTCTCTGGGCAACCTGTTCCAGTTCCTTACCACCCTCTCAGCAAAGAACTTTCTCCTACTATCTAATATAAACCTACTGCCTTTCAGTCTGAATCCATTCCCCCTCACCCTGTCACTACAGGCTCCCGTATAAATTCCCTCTCCATCTTTCATGTTGGCTCTGTCCAGGTACTGGAAGGCCACAGTTAGTGGCCACCCCAAAGCCTTCTCTTTTCCAGGCTGAACAAACCAAATTCTCTCAGCCTTTCCTCATAGGGAAGGTGGTCCGTCCCTCTAACCAGCTTGGTGGCCTCCTCTGTACTTGGTCCAACAGATTCACGTCTTTCTTGTGCTGAGGACACCAGAAAAGGATTCAGTACTCCAGGTGGGTTTGCACCAGAGTAAATGGACAGATTAGAAGAACATGTTTTCTGCAGACAGTCAAGAACAACTAGAGGCAGAGAATATCACCCGCTTCCAGGAGTGATTTGAGAGCCTTAAGGTGGGTGTTCCCAGCCCCTCTGATATTTGTAGGATATAAAGGGTAATACTCTCTGCAGTCTGTAAGACACAGGCTCATCCCACTGGTGCTTTGTGGGAGCTGTTGCCCACATACACACATCTGACTCATGAGCATTGCTTTTTATCCAAAGAAGAAACACCTAAAAAGCAAGG
The DNA here is from genome assembly GCA_025920805.1 of Petroica traversi. Classification (NCBI taxonomy): domain Eukaryota; kingdom Metazoa; phylum Chordata; class Aves; order Passeriformes; family Petroicidae; genus Petroica; species Petroica traversi. The sequence goes on from JAHLSL010000010.1 coordinate 11,796,444, forward strand.
GCTGAGGCAATTAGAGAACAGGTCAGCTTATTTCAGCAAAGAAAACCCTCTGGAAGATGATAGGCATGAGGTTAAGCAACTTAGGACTACTTCACAGACCCCACAGGTAATTTCCCTCCTCAAACTATGCCAGACTTTCCAGATGAGATTATTGTGCATGCACAGGTTTCCACCTAGTCCAAGAGAACTTTGAACTAGCGGAACTTATCTGAATTCTCAAAATAAATCCCCTCTTCCTTGACATGCTTCACTACTGCAGGCAGGTATGACTTCTGCAACAGAAGGTAGGAATAATGTTTTTCCAGAGATGTCTCCTTGCAGAGAGAAACTAACAGAAAATTTAGAGGGTCAGCACAGATCTTTTCTAGCACCAGAGTAGTCGCCATAGGATTGATATAATCTTTAATGTCAGTTGTAAGTCTCCCCCTAGTCCTACCAATACTCTACCATTTATAACACTTGCTGCAAATCTCTCCAGCATTTTGAAGTAATCGTGATGATTTGTCTTGCAAAATACACAGACAAAAGAGATTTAGAGTTAACCAGGGATTTTCAGATTTGCAGCGTACTAGGAAGGTAAAAAAACAATTAAGCAATTAATTTAGAGGCAAGGCTCTGAAGCCTTGCAGATTTCTTTAGTCACAATGAGGGTAAGCACAGTCCAGTCTCTGTGATGTAAAATGGATTAATAACATGATGTTTCTTTTTCAAGTTACATTATCAAATACCTAGGTGTCCTTTGTCACATCACTTAACTGCTCTGCATTTCAGCATCCTCATCTGTGAAATGGAATAGGTAATTAAACACTCATGAATGCTTTGGGACTCTTTGGTGGAAAGAATTATTATGGTGTCTTATTACTGTGAGACAACATGCAATTGTCTCAGGTCTCTGTAACAGCTGAGCCTAAACAGAAAAGGAAGAAAAATCTAAAAGCCCCACTGAAATCTTCTGTCCTATCCTCTGCAAGGTGCAACTACTACTACTTCAGTCCATTTTCCATGCTGAAGAAATCACTCTGAGGTTGATGATGCTGGGAAAATATTAACATGTTTCAGGACTTTCAAAACCAGCCTGAGAAAAGATAAAAAAATATAACTTGTCTCCCAGAAATACTGCATCCATGGATGGTAGGAATTATTTAAGAGATGACTGAAAAGAAGGAACTCAAAAGAAGAACACACAATATAAAGTTGTCCCATCAGGAAAAAAATAGAAAAAAGAAAAACCACCCTAAAAGCAGCAGAAACCCACTCCCCACTGTACAGACAATTTCCCAAAAGCTCACAGCAATGAAAAACATTTTATATTGCCCCAAATCATGCCAGCAGAGAGATCTAGGTGGCTACTGCCCACCTCACAGCACTGAAAAAGCAAGTGCCCAGTGGGTATCATTCTCCATTATCTCTCAAACCTTTGCCACCAGTGTACAGATAGAAGCGATGGAAAAATGAAAAGTGTGTATATTGTAAGCGTTGGTTAAACAACCCCACAGTAATTCTTATTTGCTGGAGGTTTTAGAGAGCAGATGTAGGATTGGCAGGGGCTGGGAGCTGGCTATATTGTTCTAGCACATTTAGAGCCAACATGGAAAGAACACGGAAAGCTGCATTTTTTTTGTGTGTATGCATGTGAATGTCTGTGTACGTGCATGTGTGTGTGTTTGCCTTTTGCCATCAGCTCATCTAAGGTTTCTTGGATTCACACTGACACATAACACACACACACAAAAAAAAAAAAAAAAAAAAGAGCTAGGTTGGTTCTCTTCCAAAAGAAATATGACTTATATCAGCTGCTGCATGAGAGTCTCTCAATTGCCACTACTAAGCTGCCTATTTTGCAGTAGCAAGTGGCCATGTGCTGTAACACACTGATTGCCTGCTTTGGTGGTATCGGTTGCTAGAATAAGGGCAAACAAATGGGGAACCAAATATAAAAAGCAGCCAGCAGCACTGAAGAAGCATTACAGCTGCCAGGCAATAACTTAGATAGTTACAGCTGCCATCACCTAGTTCACGCAAGCTTTTTAATATCTTTTGGCAGCGTTTGGTGTCACAGCACAAAAGGAAAGTTGGCACTTCCTAGCATACTTTGTTTGACATAACTGTGGGCAGAACCCAGCTGATACCTTCATCAATGTGTCTGTGTGTTTGCTCTTAAGGTACGTTTTAGCAGATCAAACATTGTTTTTCTCTTTCTGTTGCACACACCACTGTTAAATCATAGGTTGGGAACCACACCAGATAAATGGGAAAGAGCTCACTAAGCTGCAGCACACGGCCAGTCCCAGCAGCACCTCAGATAAGGAACACAAAAAAACCTGGAAAAAAAAAGAAAAATATAGTACAGCAGGAGGGGCTGTGGAGGGAGGTTTAAAAAAATAAATACACTGCTTTGCCAAAATGTTCTCCTGCCTCGCCAGTAGCAGCAGCAGCCTCAGAGCCAGGCCAGATTCTCTTCTCCATTTACCGTACTTATAAAAAACCCACAAGCACAAACACATAGACCATCACATACACATAATTAAAGCATCGACATCCCTTACTGTGATTTACAATCCACACCACCAGAAGTACACAGGCGCTCCCAGGATTTCATCAATGTCTCATCTGGTGCTCTTGGCAAACCCAACCTCTTCCTTAGACACAGTGCAGGCTGCACCTCGTTCTCTCAGAAATGGGGATGCAGAGCTCTTCCCCTTATGTGAACTAGGGAAGACAAGCACTAAATATGTCAGCACTGGGTGATTTGCTGCTGTGGGACCTCATTTTGCAGGAGATTAATAAAAGACTAGCCTGCAGCATTGACTCTTGAGACTGTTTTCTATCATCACAAGCTTTCCATGTGGCCCACAAATTTGGGTTACAATATTGTACAAGGAACTGGACAGCCTCTGCATAATGATATTATTTTACAGCTCTGAAAAACAAATATATGGAGGGAGAAGATTCTGCCCCCAGGAGCTTCCGCTGGCCATGAACAAAACAAGCCCATAAGCCTCCACCTGAAATCAGCCCAGGGTTCTAACAACATATTGAGTTAGTTTATTTGTAATTAATCCCATTAATAAATACTCTTATCTTTTAGGCCTCTGACACTTGAATGGTGTAAAAAAGCTACAGCATTGAAACAAACAATTTTACAAGAATTTTCAGGTGTAACACTACTATGAAAAGTAGCAAATAAGCTTACAGGAGAAAATAAAAGGAGAGATCAAATAACAAATATCAGCATCTCCATTTGAAAATTAGGAAACTCAGGCATGTGGGTGTGAGATAGTTGGTCCAAGCCTGACCCAGACAAGAAGGACAGAAGGCTGGTCACCCTGGGTTTACATTTAACACCTCATCCCCACAAGCCAATCGCACCACTGAACAACAGTGTGACGTGGGCTTCCCTTCATGGAGAAGAAATGGAGTCCTGCCCCAGTCTGTCTGCAGCTCCATGGAAGCTGAGGGCTTTTGCTGAATCCAACCCCAGAAATACCAAAGAGCTGTTAAGGAAGTGCTAGAAAGTTTTCCAAACGTACAGTATTTATAGTGGACATTCTTTGGGTAAGCCAGATATTGACAATACAATGTAAAGGCATGTCAAGAATCACACCAATCTGAATTATTTATTTGAAGATGATCCAGGAGCAAACTGTTTTAGTGGCAACATACAGTACAATTGAACTGACTGTGGCTAGGAATGGATAAAATGCATATGGTGGCCTATGGGAAGGACAAGTATTTTTTCTTTGGGACCCCAGGTGATCCTTTTGCAGTAGCAGAAAAGGAAAGCCGATCCATAAAACAAGCGCATGTCCCTCCAGAATGGTCCAGGCTATGAATATATTTTGGAAGCTCCTAATACGCTGCATAAAGAAACAATCATTCATGTACACGCACACAAAAGGACAGTCCCAGATTTACAGCCACCCACCAAGGTAGAACAGGTGGCTGTAATGTAGTAAAAATGTATTGCAAGGAACTTGTCATGAATTTTAAAAACAAAGACGCCTACAGACATAATAAAATTGATGTGACATTCAGTTAAAGCTAAAGCTTTCACCTATCTTAATAAAATGACAGTGCAGGGGAATTCAAGGAAAGGAACCATTCCCATCAGCCCTCACAGAACAAAGTGTTTCACTCAGATTATGCAAATAATTTCATTGATCTCATCAATGGCATGGCTTACACCTGCTACATGTGTAGGAGATCAGGACCAAAGACACCCTACAAAATCACCCCAGACAATTGCAGAAGAAAAGAAATGCCTCAAGGTCCCAGCAAAGAAAGCCAAGTCCTTTCCTTCCTCCGCCACAGAATATTACATCTTATTTTCCTTGATTAGTTTACACATTTCAGGGGAGCTAATTCCAATTAGCCAAGAACTGCTTCCTCTTTCCTTGATTGTGTTTTTAGTGGCAGCACATGAATTTGGAAATACTAGAAATCCAAGTCTCTTCTCAATAGCTTGCGCACAATAAACTGACAGATTCCCCTGAGAACCTCAAAAACTAAAGTGGAAAAAGAAAGAAACCCTAGATTAAAATTTTGCAGGCAAAGTATATCCAGTCTGATAGCAGCTTATGATATCTTTTAACTGGGGGGGAAAACATGGCCATGGTGCCATGGGATAGAGGACAGAAAGAGGCTGGGATAAAGAATGAAACAAGAATAATCAAATATGATAAACTGGTTTTCTTGGTAACTATATTTATAACTAATGATGTTGCTATTCTTTTAGTAATGAACAGAAAGGTTTGGTACAAAGTTATATAATTCAGGCATACAAAACAGCATCTGTTCCATTGGTAAAGCAGAACCCATGCCTTAATGGAAGACAATGAACATCAAAAGATTTGTAAACGCTTTAAAACAGCTTCCAAATGTTTATAAACTCCCTCCTAAGGACAGGTGAGCTGTAGTGCTGAATTTCTATTCCCACATATGGGCTTGGCTGTATGTAATTACCTCATGATCTTTGTGCCTGGAATAACACTCCCGTTTGAGAGGCAGCAGGCACAGGGGCAAAGGAGAGAAAGAGGGAAAAAAAAAAAAAAACCAAATGAGAAAACCTTGGGAATTATGTTTGTTGTGTACTTAAGTGCATGTGACCTTTAATAAATGTTGCCATAATTGTACATGGCATCATGACCGCTTCCAAATATTATGTTGGTAAACAGCCCCTTCATTTTGAAAATGTACTTGAATTTCCACTACTGTCATCTGAAAATTAAGTCTACTGATACCACTTGCTGCCATTTTAACCATTTTGAGAAGTCCATTGAAATTCCAGTAAAAATTACACCTATCCTATAAAGCATCCCGTTACCCCAAAAGGAGTCGCTTTAAAAAAGTAACTGGGGGCAGCACCTAAATTTAGGGTGTGGGCACCCTGTAGTTATGAATCTGTGATCCTGACAGCAGGTCAGGTACAGGAACTGGCTTCCTCCCTCCACATGTTCCCAGCTTTTCCCCAGTGATTTCCAGGGTTGGAGGACGAGCACAGTTGATGCTCAGTTTGCACTTGGAAAGAAATAATCCTCCTGATGAGCTGCACTCTGAGATGGGGGCTGCCTGTGTGCTTGAGTGTGCGAAATGCAAGCCTTCCTCGCCTGACTGAGGCAGGCTTTTCAGTTGGTGCTCAGCACTGACTAATGGAAGCACTACAGCTCTAGCATTATAATGCTCACAAATTTTACCCTCTGCTGTCTCTTTAGGCCATTGCCCCAAAGGCTTTCATGTTCCTAAAGCTGTCATTTAAAACATTTGTGAATCAGGATGTGTGGACAATAGAAGAAGCTGGTAGAGCCAGGGAGTGCAGATGTGAAATAATTTAATCAACAGCAATTTTTCCATTTACTTCAATGGGCTTTGGATCACCCGCCTCATGAGTGGAACATGTATTGAGGAGGAAGCAACCCGAGCCAGATAAAGAGCCAAGATACCAAAGTAACAGAGTTCCACCAAACAAGAGAGTCCACAGCAGCTGCAGCTTGAGATGTATGATGTAAACACGGATCTAGACTCAGCTAGCAGACTGGGAAAAGGATTGAAGAGAAACAGAAAATAAGCAAGGATTTAGCCATCAAAGAACAGAGCCATATGAGTTATTACTAAGAATTTTTTTGTGGTAAGAAATGTTACATAAAATACTAGCAATATTCAAAGAGCTTTACAGAATTTATCTGATGAGGAAATGAAGGCACAAAGAAACAAAGTGAAAACCACCAAATGCAGATTTTTTTTGCTAAATCAGAAAAAAAAAGGCTGAAGCTTTTTATTCCCTATATGACATAAGTATCAGGCTATGATACTCATTGTAATAGTTATATCACACTGTGGTGTTGAGATCATAGTGTGCTAGTTGACAATGCTTGCCCTAATTGGTGCCATTAAGTAATAAAATAATAATTGTACCTCAGATCATTGGCACTTCAGACATGGCCATTTCCAAGCACAAATGGTGGTGTGTCCCCGTGCACAGTTCAGTGCTGAAATGGTTAACACCGTGTATTATGTGTCAGTAATGAAAACTAGCACTCAAGCAAGGAAATTCAAAGCTAAGGCTGACACATCATCGTTAACGCAGCCCTTTGTGCTTAGCTACCACAGGAGTCTTGGAGCAGCACATGGTGTTGTACCCCACACAATATGTGCTACTACAATACCGCATTCACAACACAATGAATTGAGGTCAAGTGAGTGACCTTAAAAAGAGCTTTCTTTTATTTCTTTAAAGAAACACCCCATGATATGTAGGAGCCCATTAAACAAAGCTGCAAGAAGATACAGTAAACTTTAATTAGCAGTGAAGGCAATAACCTCACTTTATACTTCATAATTTCTCCCACCATGTTTTATTACATGGAACAGTCATTTTAGTACCTTTGTACCTAAGGCAGCATCCATGTGGTGAGGAAAGGGATGTGTTGTTGGATATTTATTGTAATGGGGCTTCATGTGGTTGAGGTCAAAGTGTAGGACTTTCATTTGTACATCACTGCTCTACTATCTGCTCATGTCTCTGGGTAACCTGATGTTCAAACCTTTTGTAAGGCAATTGCTGAGGAGGTTGTTCTTATTGTTATGAGAACTTGGAGAAAGGATGCTGGGCCCTGGCTTCAGCACAATCCCACTGTGCGACATAGGGTACTCCGCCAAAATTTTTTTCTCACACTGATCTCAGAATCTTCCATTTTTAGGGGACTCAGGTGCAGCTCCTAGGGTCTGGTCTCAGAAAGCCTGGGAATCAGTAGTTCCTACTGGCTTCGCAGGACCATTCAGAACGATGTTTGGAAAAACCACAAATTCATCTCCTCACAAATTGCCTACAATTTTGAAATGTTGCCTTATTCCTCTCTACCCGTCAAAACACCCCACATCAAGCTGGAATCATATTTTCCTAGCAACTTGCAGTCTGAAAGGGATACTGTTAAACTTTTCTTTGTCCTTTTTGTGTTAACTATTTATCTGCTAATGGGGCACAATAACTGAACTCCTTATCTCCATAAGGACGCTATCTGCAGTTTACTGCTGGAAAACTCAGTGCTTTTGGACCAGTCCCATAACAGTGCTTAGAAGCTATAACCTGCCTGCATGGTGGAGATATAAGCCTCAGAACACCCAGAAGTGTTTTGGCATATTGATCAATTGCATTACATTTTTCCCAGTTTCCACAATTTTTTTTTTCTAGGCATGCATAGAAAATTCTCTCTTGAAAACACCCAGTCACTCAATGGGAAGCAGGTACTTTTGCCCCAGCAGGCATCCACACACTGCCATCTACCTCAGATATCAGCCTGGTCTTATAGGTACTTTTGGAGCATCTGCTGGAAAGGGGTTCCATACAAAACCATCTCCATAGAACTCTCCATTTCCTACACATCAGGGCTATAGGTAAAAGGCACACCTAGCAGTAATGGCAGCAATGGATTTCTGTTATGTTGGATTTATATTATGTTTCATAGACTTTGCCACACAACCTTCTTTTCCTAAGCAGGTGTGCTAACTACTGTAGTACAGAGTTAGGCTATCCTTCTATCCTTTTTCTATCCCCATCAATCCTGAATTGTACAACAAGAATTGTTTTAAGGGCATGAAGAGTGTCTTCTCCTCTTATCCTGCCTAAGACTAGCTAGTGTAGGATCTAATCCTGCCAGAAAAGAGAGGAAGGAATTAAAGCAGAAGCAAAAAATTAACTCAGATATTCTGAATGAATGCACAAAGCAGTAAAGTATCAGACAAATTACTGCTATCTCTTTGTTGGTTCTTGAGAGAAAAGTCGAATTTCACTGAGTTTAGCCCAGGCACAGGGTGACAAATAGTTAAAGGGTCTGTGCCTGGAGGGCAGCACCTTGCAATGGTCTCTCCCTGGCCAGCTCCTGAACTCCACCTAGATTTTATAACAAATCTGCACACCTGTCTTCAGGCTGCCAATCTTACTGTGGGCACTGTGCCACAGAAGAAAGTTGCTGTGACACTTGCTACTGTGGCACTCACTGTTGTCTCTGGCAATGAGGCCAAAAGACCTTGGCAGAACAAGTACAGAAAATGAAAATATTGTAGAGGGATGAAAGATATCAACCCAAAGATCCCAGTGCAATGGCTGAGTTGTAAATACTGGGTCAAACTTTTCTTCTTGGCGCTTATTCATTTTTCTTGAACACAAACAAAATTGTTTGCAGACAAAATTCTCCTAATAAAGGTGGGACAATCTTCTCTAATACAATCTTCTTTAGCATGTCAGCTTTTTGAGGGACTAGCTCCTGATCCACTCAGTGCTTTCTCATTATATAATTGTTTTCCTTGGTGCTTTTCCCGCAACAAAGAAAATTAAACTACTTAAGGACAAGAAAAGTTGGAAACCATAATATCCAAAAGTTACTGAGAGGCCTCAGAAGCCGGTCTAGGAACTGAACCTGTTGTAATTCACTTGTTTATACAGATTTCAAGCTGACTGTGTCATTTGACATTCTTATCTGGTTTTAGGTAAAGATTCCACTTAGACTAAAAATGTCAATATTACTTCTTCAAAACATACATGTTTCATGTATTCTGAAGTAAAAGGTCTACCCATTTCCATCTGTCTCCCTGAAAATGTCTGGAAACAGTAGCATATAAAGTATCACTGACAAATAACATACCATAAAGCCTGGTTCTCTTTCCCCACCTTTATCCATGCTGTTTAGTATCTTCCTCTAGGATTAAGATATGACACAAAAAGCCTCATTTGCTGAGAGGGACTAAGAACCTAAAAGACAGGTGACTTTGCTGATGCTAACCCCTTGTAGTAGAGAAGAACTAATTCTGTCCAGGTTCACAGTAATCCTCACAAGGTACAAGACCTCTTGTGTGTCTGAGACTGCATTCACAGTCCCTTAGGACAAGTTTAAAAGACCACAGCTCCCATGAAACAACAGGATATGGATAGACTTGTGCATTATATTCTGTCCAAGATCATCTTTCCCAATAGCTTTATCTATACCAGCTGAAGACCAGAATTATCAGAGTTCAAGCATGGACACATGTTTTTCTACATGGGAGTACTTCAGGAGCTTCAGACAGCTGGTAGCTGCACACACAAACACACACACAGGCTGCAGAATATCCACACTTATGATGGGCTGGGAATGGAACATAGAGGTTTCTGGATTTAGAGGCCCTTGCTCTAAGCAGGGCTGACATCACTGAACCCACTCACAGATCTGCCCTGGCACAGAAGCTTCAATGATACTTTGCAATCACAGGTATCTGCATGCCTTCAAAATAAAATGTTTAGGACAATAAAATGATGCGTAAGGCACTTTTAATAATGTGCTATCCATCGCTTCAGTTGGTTTTACTTAGCACAAATTCAGTAACATACCACGAACTGTGATATATCCCCACCAATGCTGCACTGAGAAGAATGTCTCCCAAAGCACTATAATTACTTAAGTGAAAGGTACAGTCAGCATTATAACAAGGAGCCTTGAGGTTTGAGAAGAAAACAAGAAATGTAACATGTAGATGCAAAGTGTTTACATCTCTTACTTTTCATCTAAACATTTCCTTTGTAGAATTCCTCAAATCTTTCTGCTGCAAGTTGTTCAAGGATTAAAAAGAGTAAGGGAGGAGAAAATATGAAAATCCACATGAGGATAATTTGCCTTTTTTTCATTCCTCCTGACAAAATATAGCTGAAACCCTCAGTAATAATAATGGATGAGATATTAATAGTCTTTTTTTCCCAATTCTGGCAGTAGTAGGGAGGCGGTGCTGTTTGGTTCCACCTGAGTGTCTTCTCCTCTCATCTGCAAGCAGCACCTAGAATAACACTGGAGAATGTATTCACTTTCTCTCAACATAGTCCTTCAAGAGGTGAGGTATCCTTCCATCCCTCTGACTTAGAAAAGTAGCATTCCTGAGCATCTGGAAGGCTACACACCACAAGGAGCATGTCAACAGCATGTAGAGCTGCAAGAGAGAGCAGAGGTGCATCACACTCCCAGTGAATCCTCAGTGAATGCTGGGCTGGATGCTCTGATCCAGCACAGGCTTCTTAATTGCCTGGAAAAGTAGCTTTGTTTGAGCATGTCACAGAAGCCTACCCACACAGTGACAAATACACAGGAAACTGCCACAACTTTATGACACAGGAAAGGGCAAAATCTGGACAACCCAACAGTGAGGCAAGAGGTGTGTGGAAGCAAAGGAGAAAATTCAGCAGAACTAACTCAAGATGCATTAGCACTTCTTTCATAGGTTAGGCAAAAGGGGCAATAACAATTAATGGTAGTTGTATATTTTTCCCAGTTTATGAAAAGCACCACAGTGACTCACTGGGTGCTAAGTGAAAGTCCTATTGGGATAAACCTTTTAAAATCAGTCTTGTGTACCTAAGTCTTTGTTGCAATCCCAGCAGGCCAAGTACCCAGTCATCTTGCTCTACAAAAAAAATCGTAGAACTCTGCAAGAGTTCCAAGAACTCTGAACAAATTCCACTGTGAAAAACATAATCAATAACTCCCTTTCACATTACACATTTATTCCTAGAAATTATCAAAATATACTTGTTTAGATTCATCCTTGATGCAATACCACCGAATCTGTCTGCAACAAATCTATATCAGGTGTGATTTTGGCCATAGGGCAGCATTCAAGAAAATTTCAGTGCATTGAGGCTTAAATGCACCCAGAGGAGAAACAACCAATCAGCTCCAGAAATTCCAGGGATGCCTTCATCTCTGTGCTTTCCCTGTGTTTTATAGAATTTTATTACATATGAGTTACAAATGTGGGAAAACATTAAAGTTGAGCCAACTGCAAAATAAGCTAATATCTTGTGTTTTCTAAAAAATGCAAGCCTAATTAGAGTTTAGGTAATTTAAGTTTTCACAGTTATAAAAAATACAATACATTCATTTATGCAAATCTGCCACTGTGATTTCAGTAAAATACCATGTAATGTGCATAACGTCAGAATTTTGCTTACAATTGAAACGTCTGCAAAGCAAGTTCTCTTCCTAAATTTCAGGCATATGCATGGTAATTCTCTTGCATTATGGATTTCAAACTCAGATTGCTTTGTCTTCATTTAAAAATGATTAGCAGTTTACATTGGATTTATGTGCTGGCATAGCCTTTGTATCATTGAACAACTACAAGCTGATTTACAAAAGCTCAGATACACTATGTGTATATCTATGTAACTACAAAGTAATATGTGATGGCAGGCATAACCAGCAGACATAATTTATAATTAAGTGATTAGCAATATAAGCCACTATTATTAATTAATGTGTAATGCTGACATTGTGCTTGGGGCTGTATAAACTACAAGTGCAAGGCAATCTTTGCCTTGGAGTGGCAAGAGGCTAAAATGATATGCAACATCTCCCAGCCCCACAGCTTCAGGAGAGCTGGGAGAGGAAGAACCCAGCAGGAGTCAGACACAGGTCACTTCAGGCTGCCACAGCCACCAACACCTCTGAAATTACAGCAGTGGCAAGAGCTAAGAGTCCTTTTCTCTAGTCCCAGAGCAACCAAAAGTAACACCAAACACAAAAGGGTCTCCAGCCTTTACAACCCTGGAAAAAATGCAGCAAAAATACAGAGGAAGGCAAACTCAGTGTCCTTGCCTCTTGCTTGCTGAGGAGCAAGTGGGAGAAGACTCTTTGGAAGCTGCACTGATGACTTGTTTCTCCATTCTGTTGCTCCACAGAGTTGATATTAGCTCTTGGTATCAAAAATCTGACTATGCTTCCCAGAAGATCAAGGAAGTTTCACAGCACATAAGGTCCCCCTGAAAACACAATAGCCAGTTCTCATGAAACAGCACCTAATGCACATATGCGCAGAAAAATAGAAGTGAGGAAGGTGGTTCAGAAACACTGTCTGAAAAGTGAGATGCCTCAACTAGAGAAGTTAATCAGGATATGTAGGAGCATAAGAAAAGTCACTAAATGTTTGAGGGAAACATGACTTTCCAGTTAGAGCACGTATTTTGGTTTGATCCTTTTTTTTTCCGATGTAGATTGAGATTTTACCAGAAGCTGCACATAAAAGAGCTATTTCTAGTTCACAACACTCACAAAATTGCTCTAGAAGTAATCATATTTCTTTGAATTCAGAAGGCCGAAAAATATAACACTTCTTGCCACAAATCAATACAGCTCCAACAATGGTAAACATCCAAGAAGGAATATCCTTTTTCATATAAATAAGAGTAGAGGGAGATTTTAGTATCTGCCATATGAATTAGCCAGGTGAAGTTAACAGTAGCTAAAATTCAGGTTAACATTTTTGGGGGCAATGAGGCTTTGAAAAACAGGTCTAACAGATACTGTCATTAGTTTTGAAAATCCTCTGTTTCTTTCATGCCCAGCAATCAAAATGGGAAAAAATCCAACCTGGAAGTGTCCTTCATCATTATTTACACAGAGCCTTACCTGCTCTTTTGTTGATAAATCGAAAAGCTGTATTTGCAGCAAAACAATGATAATATACAGCTGCATGGGCAGATTACGAAAAGCCAAGCACCCAGACAATTATTTACCATGCTACTGTAAGACAGACACCAACTTTCTTTACATCAACAAGTTTTAAAACTGTCACACAGCTTTTAATTGCCATTAATAAGGTAGAGATAAAGCCCTCTGGGCCTTAATCCCATCATCGTGGTGTCGCAAGTTAATGATATGTTAGGCAGAGCTTTGTATCACCAGCTTACAGAAGGGTCAGGGGGAACATTTCATCCTAGGCCATCAGGACTGTATTCCATGGGTAACCTCTAGCCTGTCTGGGCTGTCAATCAATGAGCACTATGCATGAACACCATGCTCCTGGTAAATGTCCTTTCACACCTAAGACTTTTGTCAGTCATCATCCATTATTAACAGTTCTTTCGGTTGCTGCACCTACACTGAGTTGCCAGATCTTTTTAGGATAGCAGAGGGTGCCTGAGTATTGATCTTAGCTCAGAGAATTAGGGATCTACTCATAGGCTTGGCTAGCTGATGGCACTGAGAAAGGTAGAAGATTGTTTGGCTGGCTTTGAAGGACCTCAGAAGATTACAAGAATACAAGAACTGTAAGAAACCTGTAAAATATCAAGGAAACAGCTTCTGATGAATTTAGCTAAGAGATGAACTGGGATCATAAAAGTCAGGTCATGGAAAGTAGCTGGGCCCCAGTAATGAGCAGGACCTCTAAAGGTTATTGTTACAAAGATAATAGAGATCTGCATCCAACCTACCACAAGATTCATTGGCACTTTGATCGGATCCATGTCTCCTGTATAGATAAAGCAAACAAAGAATCCAAAGGAAAGGCCATTTTTCCCAGTTTGCTATTGAAGTATTTTTACAGAAAAAAAAATACTCTGGAGACCAGGGGCTCTGTTGAATAGTTTTACATAGGAAATAGGACTGGAAGAGTCCTTCCAGGTCATCCCCTGCTACGTCTGACACATCATATCTCATTGATATCACAACATCACAATCTCATTGATAAATTTCTCAAGTTTTTTCTTGAAACCAGCTAGTTTTCTTGCCCCTTGACTCCTATTGAAAAGCTGCTCCAAAACTTCACATTATTAAAGCCTTCATCCCTTTACCAAAGAACATTTATTCAGTTGGCTCCCATCAATTGTTCCTGGGGCATTCAATGCACCATTAAATTAAGTCCTCTCTCACCACTTACCCTGATAATATATCTATAGGCAGAAATATACCCCTACTCACTTTTAGTTTCACTAAACTAAAGACACAGTCCTTTATCTCCCATTTCCTATCTCAATTTAATTTCCCCTCTTCTGGAGTCTGTCTTTTTTTGGATGTCCCCAGTGCCTTGTACAAAAGTAGTCAGGAATCCCACATGTTTCCTGGATACACTTCCCCTGATGCAACATCCAGGAGAACATCTCAGGGAATACTTCCCTTCCCTGCTGTTGCAGAGCCCCAGCATTTGTCAATCATTGTGAGATTCAGCAAAACACTTCTCTCTTACTTCCAGATGATGAGCCTCCTGCTCAGAGCAAAAAAACATCTGCATGACCTTGTGGTTTATTAGTACTTCATTTCATCCGTTTTCCATTTCTCCTGTTGTCAGGGTCAGTCCTCCTCTGAACTGTCAAGGCCTCTCAGCTTTCAGTCTCTTTATATACTTTACATTTGCACATATTTTCTGCTATGGCTACAAATAAAATGTTCAGATAGGTCAAAAGACTGATCATTAATAAACTTACTAGTTACTGTTCTTGTCCCTTGGTAGTTCTTTTAGCTCAGTTTTCAACAATCTTTCCTTAGCTATTTCTTTACATTTATTGTGCCTTATTTCTCCAGCCCAAATTGTTTTCTTTCACATACTGCTGTATTAAAAATTTTACAGAAATCTTGATAAACTAGAACTACTTTATTTCTTTTGGTTACAAACTCAGGGAAATCTATCATGGCAATGTGACACAATTTATCTTTGGTAGGCTATCTACTGCTATAGCATTTGTTAATTAATCTTTTTTCCAACAGATACACACAAAGTTCATTGTCCATGTATTATAATGGGATAAAAGGTCAGCTGCCCCTAATCTGACTCTGCTAGAAATTAAGATCTTAAAAACTTAGTGATATTACTACAATGAAAAAATTATATATATATATATTTTTTTTTTTTTAAGAACTGATCTGCCTTGGAACATGAGCCATTATGCAAACCCATAACAACAATATCATTTCTGGAGATTGAAGAGATGTGCCATCTCAAAACTATGTCACTATTTATCTAGAATCTAAATAATTTGAAGGGTCCAACCAGCCTTTGACATATTTTGAAGTTTATGGCAGGAAGAATCATTGGTCACTGTTGTTAAGCTAAGTCTGCAATGAGTCTGCAATGAGAGTACAGCAAAATTTACTGCATTGTCCTAAATCATGTTTAACTTTGCCTTGGCAAATCCCAGGTGCCCAGGCAAATCCCCTCTCTAGTTATGACCTTGTGTTCTGCAGGACAGTAACTTCAGAATGACAAGCCTGCATGGAGCCCATGATGCTATGGGCCTTTTCAATCAGCAATGTTATTGATGGAAGCATAATAATATGGACACTCTGGCTGAAAATTACATTCCTTTGTGAACTTCACTGTCTCACCAGGTCAATTTAATTATTGAGACAATATTAATGAAGAGAGGAAAAAGTCCCATTACTAGACCCCAAACCATGGACCAACCACATCTTTCTGTCAGGAGAGAGGATGACTTTGACTAAAACAGAACAGAGAGACTTACAATGGGACTCTGGATGCCCTTCATGACATTGGGTAAGTCATTTGAGATCTTTGTGCCTCAGTTTCTCCACCTGTAAAATCTGCATCATGATAGTACACATAATCACAGACTCATTCTGAGACTCATTTAGATCCTTAGGTGAGAGAGTTCCTAGAAATTATCATTGACTCAGTAAGTAAGTTAAAAAGTAATAATTCTGATTTTCAGCTGAGTCAAAAAGGCTGACCCTCATATTAAGCTTTCAGCATAATAGTTCTTAAGGCTTTAAAGAGCCTAAGTTACAGCCTTGTTGAGGTAGCTTGGAAAAAAAATAGCAATGAGCACAGCATAGTAAGTGTGGCCACACTTGTCCCTGGAAGCCAGTAGATTTAGGTGAACATGAAGGTGACAGCAGACAGACACCCCAAATTCTGACAGAAATAAATGGTAGGAAATGTTTTAGTACAGATCTGGCATTGCCTACAGCCCAACACTATGAAATGCAGGGCACAATTTCTGTGGCAGCCATTCCCCTAACCTCAGTACTGATTCACTCGAAGCTGCCTAAACAGTGTAAAATATTATCCTTCCAGCTATAAAATTTCTTTATTGAACTTCTCAGACCTGGGCTTGTATGAAATCCAAAAGCAGCCACCAAAAAGGATGTAACCTGCAGACCTGTGTAGTATGCTTGACTGTCTTCCTGCCAGGTGCGCATAACTCCTGCTGTCCAGGCTTCTCTAGAGAAAGAGGGCAAGAGGAAAGTTCATTGTTTCCTCAACAATTTGCAAGAATATCTGAATCAAAAATTGAAGTTTTGTCATTTGCATGGCAAAGAGAGCAGGGAAAGAGAGGAAGTATTGTTAGGTATTGGTAATGTAAAAACATAAGTGTGCTGTTATTTATGTAATTAGTTATTGCTTTCATTATGGGTGCAGTCTTAATGGTTATAGTATTTATGTATAATTACCTTAATATTCACTGAAATTTCCAAGTAGCTCCCTAATTAACTGTCTCAAATATATAATTACATTGCATCTTTATGCAAGACTTGCCTAATTAATGTAGTTACACCACTTCTTTGTGAATGTGCATTATTAAATGCTCTTCGCATCATTCTTCTGACTTCTTGTAATTCACTCTTTACAAAAATTAAGACCCTGAATTAGAAACCTTCATGAGCAACCAGCTCCAAAAGCAAGCGCCAGATGATCTTTTCCTAACAAAAGAACAAATCTTACTAAGGCTCATTACCACTCTCTTTAACAAAAGCTTTCCATCTGGATCTGAAAGAAATCCCAGGTACCATTGTCTTTTAAGAGGGCATAGAAAATATGTTATACATGCATTTAAAGAGAAGAAGACTTTGCTGCCATCAAGGGTCCAAACTCCCGGACTTACTAACTCCCGGACTTACTAACTCCCGGACTTACTAACTCCCGGACTAACAAACCCATCTACCAAAGGAATCAGGTGGCTTCTTGATAGAACCCCAATCACTTGACAGGTGGCATTTTCAAGACACAAAAAACTAACAATGGAATTTGGGACATGGTCATTATCCTCTAAAACCATGATTTAAATCAAGAACTTTGAAATCCTTCTTGCCTCTGTGCTCTGTTCCACCTCTGTGCTTGGCACACTGCGAGCCACTCTGGAGAGCCATTCATGTCACAAGTTACCAGTGCTCACAGCTTGGGGGTTCTTCTCCAGCATTCAGCTCCCAGTTTCATGGGCAAAGGACTGAATGCCACATTGACCAATGACACATGTGATGGGAAAGTTTTTGCTGAGAAGAATTTAATTGCATTTATGGATCCTGGGCAGCTCAAGTAGTGACTAGAGAAGAAGAAGATTAAGAAGAAATCCTGGGACCTTTTTGTGTGGCAAGGTTTTTCTCAGGGGTCATTTATACTGTTTTTCAATTGAGGACATTACCAAGCCTCTGAAGTGGCAGAGAGGTTAGGCCAGGCAGTTTCTCTAACCAGGAACAGATGCACTGGGAAGTAGCAGAGCCACAGATCAAACTTTGGATACCTTGCATGCAGAGAATCTAGTTGGCCATAAGGACATGACAAACCTTACAATGCCCTTCAGTAGCAGTAGACTCAACCTTGTTCAGCTTGTTCATCACATTCGCAACTTGGTGAAGCCGTTGGATATTGTAGCCACCAGCTCACTCATCTCCCGATCAGGGAGAGATTTGAGGAAAAGGGCAAGCTCTCTTTCATTCAGCACTGGAAGGAAAATTCAACAACACGATATTGCAGCAGCCTGTTTGCACCTCTGTGGTTAAGAGGGGGTCAGAGCATGATATACCACATATAAACTATGCCATACAGGAAGAGAACCTGACCCTGATAAGTCTGCTTGAATATCAGGACAATCACTTTGGTAAGCAAAGAGTTGGCATGGGTGAGCTTTACAAGGCAGGCTGATATTTTCAAGTGGAGAAATACTTAGTAGATAACTTGACTTTCAGAAGTTAGAATAAGAGCTGCTGTGTGCATCTTCAAATATTCTACCTGATGCCTGTGTATTTTGGCCATTTAATAAGTCCGTCATGTTTTTCCATAGAAATCCATGGTCCTAAACTACCTATGTCAAACAAACCTGTGCCTAAACAGGTTCGAGCACTGAACAAATATTAAATGCATCGTTGCTAGAAAATTGTTGTTATTTTAAAAGAACCTCTTGCTTTTTGAAATAGCAGATGCGAGCTCATACCCTGAATGGATACAATAATTAAGCCCTTTGTACAGCAGTATTTTAGATAGATGTTTAACGTATCAGTTGAATGTGTTTCAGGCAGCATGTGACATGCACATGGAAAATACGCTCTCATTCCAATGTGGGGTTTTTCCACTTGCCTTCTTTTTTTTTTTTTCAGTTCTGTAGTACGCAAAGAGTTACTGAAATAGCCAGCCACAAAACATCTGGGAGAAAAAAAAACACACACAGGAAAATGCAGCAGAAGGGTAAGATTCATGAAAACAGGAAACATTAAGAGGAGAGTGAAAATATGTCAAAACAAAGGAGGTAATAGACTGTCAGAACAAATGAGTTCACCAATAGGCAGAAGTTCCTCAAGAGCCTTCAGAGACCAGCCAGGTGACGCCTGCCACTCCTGACACAACAGGACAGCAACCTTTTTAACCTCCATTTTGCACACATACGAAGGATGGTCTGCCCATAGACATCCTTGCTCCACAGAGAAGGGTCCATTTTCTAAGCCTGTGCCTTGCTCTGATAGGAAAGAGCAGCATTTAAAGAGTACTGCTAGCAGCAAATGCAGATGGCCACAGGTGCCCAGCAGAGGTGTTCAAAACTAGTTAAAGCACCATTTACAACACGCACATTGCAGAGGCCTTTTGCTTCTGACTGTGTCTGTACCCTTTTCACCAGTGCTGGCACAAACAGCCTTTTATTTGCCCAAAGCTTTGCCAGCGCTTCTGTCCTTCCGGGCAGACAAGAGTATCCATTTGCATCCTTCATCTTCCCCCATGTCTCCATTCAGAGCAGTTTAGTCACTCACTCAGATGCTATCATAATATTCTGTGCATTGGGATAGTTTCACAACAGAATAAAAGGTGGTAAATACCCAAAGTGAGCAGCCCTCACTCAGACTGAGCACTGTTCACCCAATCTCAGGCAATGTTTCATTGACAAATACAAGTGTAGAAATCAGGACATGGTGCAACATGAGGAGCTGTGAAAGCAAAGGCCATTCTGCAAGAGATTATACAGACTTTAAAGTCTGTCAAAGCAAACCTCCCCCCCGCCTTTCTGAGGGGACCCTCAGATAGAGGGAGCCTTTGTAAGACATCATCAGCTCTTGAATCTTTATAACTTTAGACAGAAAAGCAGCCAGGTATCATCTGTACAAAGACAAGTTCCTTGTGTGGATTTTCTCAGTCTTCTTATCACAAAACCATCTAGGAGGATTTCGATTGAGGAGATGAGGTATCTCAATGCTTTGTAACAAACCAATTCCCAGACTGTGAGAAATGAAGGATGTGAAGGCAATTTAAAAAACAAAAAAAGGCAAAAAACCCACAAGAAAAAAAAAACCAACAATATTTCAGTGTAGTCTCACCCAATGGCTTTCTTTATCACTTGCAACAGATATGTGGGCTCTACCCATTTCACAGTATTTCCCTCACACACAAAGGCCATTTAGATGTGTAACTACTGTTGACTTTCAAGAGAGAGTAAGCACTTAAATGCATTTGTGCCTTTAAAAATCTCCCCCTAGTGACACAGCAGTAAAATTAAGCCTCCAAGACTTGCAATAAATGCGTCCACTGGTGCCCTATGAAACACCCCAAATATAAACCACGCTTGCTCATGGGAATGAAAGCAGTGCATGGAGCAGGGCATTATTTCTGCTTTTCCAGCATAACTAGCTCTCTGTCTTCCCTGACAGGAAGGGGAAATTATCCTGGTACAGGATTTGCCCTGCCCAGGGCAAGGAGAGCTATCAGATACCCACTTCTCCTCAGGGGCATGATTCTCCCTTCTGGCATGGCAAGGAGTGGGGAAGCCTTGGGACCAAAGGCACAGTGAGCCATGGGCGCTACTGAGGGGCTGAGGGGAGGACAAGGAACAAGATGGGCACTGGCAGCTGGGCAGCAGGGGCTCTGGCCTAAAAATTCCATCAGCTTCAGTTGCCATCTGAAGGTCGCACCATCTCCAAGAATCTGTCTCAACACATGGCCTCTGAAAAGATTACAGGAGATAGGTTCCTTGGGATAGCTGCCCTCCAGGGGCAATGCATCAGTTGTTAGATGACAGCCTTGGCAAGAGGTGTGTCTCCACTTTATCTCCTTGGAAATTTTGTACCTCCGGCATTGCAACGGCACTGTCATTGCCATGGGTGTTTCATTTTACTTCAAAAAATGTTTAAGACTTTTATAATCTCCTATTTCGGCCTCAAGGGCACCCAAAAATCCTGATTTGTGCAGTCAAGACATAAACATGGTTGCAGAGTAAAGTATCATTCCTGGGCATCTGTCAGGTTGCAGCAGATGTTGGGCCAAAAGATAAATGATCACAGGCCCTAAAAGTCCATTGTAACCCAGGACCATGTCGTATTACATAAAGACCTGCCCCTCTCTGGCCACAGATCCCCACAATAATCGGGCAAATGAGGGATACCCTGACTCTCCCAGATGAAAGACTGATAGCAGCTGCCAAGGCTGCCCTACAAACACACCGAGAGCAGCCCACACTTCAGAGCCAGCCATCAGAAGGACGTGTGACCCCACTCCAGCCCCTGCGAGTGAGCAGCACTGCGGTGCAGCACTGTGCCCAGCAGGACACCGGCAAGTGAATCCCTCAGCACACGTCTCGTTTTTACAAAGTTAATGTTAACCATTACCTGAAAGGCAACTCTTCCACTAAATGTTGATCAACCGCAGCAACAATGAAATCAGGAAACATAGAGGGGGTTAGAAAAAAAAAAAAAAAAGGAAAAAAGCCTCTTAATTACATACAGTACTGCATGACTTCACAGAGCAAAGCTTTTCTTTAAGATCTTAAGACCACCCACAAGCATAACACATGGCCTGGAACCTGAAGAGAATATCTGAACAGGGGTCTCAGCATAAGGATGGGAGGGGGGGCAATTTTGCTTGGGCATATGCAAATGTTTGCTTCTATGGGATCAAATAAAAATTAACTATTTGTTGTGTCCGGTTATCGTTTGTCAGAGCTAGGGGCTGCTTGGTAAAATGGGGAGAAATAAACCTTTAAAACCTGGGACACAGGAGGATTATTTGTCTATGCAAGGCTTTAGTCACGGGTTTTGATGCTTTATGTATGGATGTTGTGTGGGAGCAGGACAACAAGAGCTTTGTTCAACTTGATCATCTCATCAAACAAGGCTAAAAGAATAAAAGTTGGGATGCAAGACTAAATGAATATGATCTGAATGCATATTTGTGTTACATCTAATACAACTAGCATCATAGATGAACAAGATCAAATAAATGGTAAAACCTGACAAAGAGAAGAATAGATGGTGTGTGGAGCCATCTGTTTTGGAGGACACCCAAATCTGTCTGAATCAGGAAGGCCAAACTACCAGCTATTCTAAGATCCTCCATTCCAAGAGTGGCCTAATGCGCAACTACACAATCAGCTTCTCTCACCATCACTTTGGCTGCAACTTTTTTGTGCAATTAAGTAATTTATTCCTTTCTTCATCCTCCTGATTCTAATGAATCCAAGCCACAAACAAGCCCCAGTTGCTCCTATTCAAGGAGTCTGATTGCATCTGGCAGTAATTGCTGAAAATCCTGAAGAGGAAACAGGGAAGGAAAGCATATTGTTTGTGGGGGTAATAGGTGAAGACCTGCCTCTCTTGACCTATAATACATTAGTGTCAGTGAACATTTGGCAGCCTTCAGATGATTAGCAATGAAGATGAATCAAGCAAAAAAAGAGGTAGAAATCTGCCTCATCTGAATCGCCAGAACTGCATAAATTTGCATGTTGATTAGCTGTTCTTTTGTCTGTGTTCCTAATTATTATGACACATTATGTCTTCATCATGCAAGATTCTGATCTGTCTTGTTCAAAATGCATGTAGAAAAAAGTGCTGTTTATTGATTCAACATGTAACTTTAATTTTTATGTTTGCTTTAATTAAATACATATTTGATTGCCTTTGACTGGTGTCTCCGATTTTTTTAACTCTTATTTACTTCATCCTGTTGACAAACAAACAGGTAACCTTTCTTTATTCTCAGATCACTTGCTGATTGAAAACCTCCCTGCCCCCACCCTTGTCTTCACTCACAACAACCTTTGCTTCCTTGTTAGAGCAAAGATTACCAAAAAAAACTCCTTAGGTGGTGAAGTGTGATATCTACAGCATTGAGCAGGATTGCAAGGACCTTAAAAGCACTGACAATAGGAAAGACATGCACACACTCCAGGGTCAAGGTAATTTTCTTATATCACAGATTCATTAGCAACAGACCCAGGGAAGTACCTCAGTCTGCAAACTCTGATTCACAGGATCAGCTACAACAGGACATATACCTGCACACACATTTTTCCACTGACTTTCATGGTAGCCAGCTTAAACTCCAAAGGTCCCGAGCCCAGAAAAAGTGAAGTCTTCACCATACCATTGAGTCTCCTACCTGGTTCAATTAATCAGAACATTTTATCTATTTCTGAGACGTAGGAAACGTGAAATGTACATTTCTTCCTTCAAGGTTTGTTCAAGGGGCTAAAAGACGAATCTAATCAAAACAAATCAAAAGAAAATATGTAATGATTAGTTGCTTTGACCCAAAATAAGTTTCCAGAAGTTTTCCTTCGTTTGAAAACAAAAAAAACCCAAAAAAATAGTAAATTATACCATTCCAGCAAAAAAATTTATTCACTCAAAATATTTTTATTTATATTTATATTAATATATAAATATTAATATATTAATGTTATATTTATTATTTATATTTAATCTCTTTTATTTTACTTTTTAAAAATCAACTGGAAGTAATTTTGAAAATTAAATAACATTTGTAGTTGTGAAATCAAAGTATTTCATTGTAGACATATTGGAATGTTTAGAAAAGCTGAAATGAAACAGGTTTTCTGGCATTTTTTTTTACTTTTTTCCCCAAATTGAAACAATTCCCTACAAGCAGCAAAAATTCATTACTCTCTTTGTTTGACAGAAAACTGCATGTTTTAACCAAGAAATCAGTTTCAGATTAAACATTTGACCCTCTCCTCTGCTGGCTAATATTAGTTTACCTTTATTACACATGTGCTTATTGTGAGCTCTGAGCTGTTTGTAATGGGGCAAACAATACTTTGCTGGAATTTTTGTTTGTTAAATAAAAATAAACATAGTGTTGTAATTTAGAAATTTAATTATATAGCTCACAGATCTTTTCAAATAATTCTTCAGATTCTGGGTCAAATATGAGGATCACCAACACTGAGTGACTTCTTCTAAACATAAACATTAGGTAATTTTTTTTTTAATTTTCCAAAATTCACTTCTCAGAGAAAAACAGTGAACAACCTATTAAATTTCCTCTAATGGCAGTAGGAAAATGCCAGGCAGTGTACAGATATTAATCAAAGCTGTGCTGATAAAGATGCCTGAAGGTGAAAAACCCTGTATATTCAAGCAATTGATTTAGCTGTTATTTTTTACCATCATACCCTTGCCAAATCAAATGAGATTTGAAACAACAGTGCCTGCCATTTTTCACTGTTAATGGCACAGGATTGGCTGCAAGTGTAATCAGTTGCTTGGTACCCACTAATCATCTTGAAACACAGGTAAATGTAAATCCGCATTTGTAAGAATATTAACACGTAATTAAACGCGTAGCTGCAAACTACTCAGACATAAAGACTTAAAGGTTTTGACATTGATCCATTAGGTAGGAAGGAAAAAGTTGTTGCAAATTCAGGCTATTTGTGTTTATTTTTGCTCAGAGCCAAGTGCGTTCGGTCCCAACTGATGGTACACAGTAACCACCCCCATTACAGTTCCCACAGCCAGAAGGAGCCAAAAGAAATCTTACACAGAGACACAAATAATCACAGGGAGCTCAAATGAGACAGCTAATAGACTTTCTCTTTTCCGTAATTCTCTTCCTGAGGCACTTCAGCACACACTGATCTGCACAGAGGCACGACAGCTCAGGGCTCACCCAGCCTCCACAGCAAGCAAGCAGAGCTGGAACACCTCACTGTGCTGCAAGCTGGGGCAAAGTGCAGTGGACAAGGGGGGATTCTTTTACAGATGGCAAAATTTACTTTCATTTTAAAATCCTAGAAAGTTCTCTCACCCCTCTGATCAGGAGAAAAGGTGTTTACCAGTGTGTTGACAGGACAGGGCCTTTGGCTGCAGTAACTACACCTCAGAACTCATTCTTGTCCTGGATTTAACCTGGAAATGTTGTCTGGCCTCCTCATGCTGCCCTCTGCCCAAGATTGTTCCAGAGCCCAATCAGAAGGTCAAAGAGGGAAAGATGAGAAACACCAACTGGGGAATTACCAACATGTTGAGAATTGACTGTCACCTATCCTTGTGGAAATCTACCCTGTTTACATGGGTTCTTCCTAACCAATATCCAAGAGGGTTCCCAATTACCAGAAAAGTTCCTACGGCTCCTAGACAAAGGGCAGCTTGAACTAAACCTGCTAAAGTTGAATCTTTTAGATCTGTCACAATCTGGATTCAAGCCAGAACATGGAACTGGAGCTGCTTAAGTGGCATTGATGGATTACACCCTCCTGTCAGTGGAGAGAGGGCAGGCATCCATCCTCATCCTCCTTGACTTCAGCATTAACCATGAGATATTGCTGTCTTGCCTGATGGGTGGCAGAAATCCAGGGTAATGTACTAAAATTATTTTGAATCATTCCTGCTGGTACACACCTCCTGACTTGTGAAGAACTGTTATCTCCAGCCCTACACTCCTCTCTCCTATGGGCTCCTGATCTGTATTTGTGGTGCCTCTCTGTTTCTACACGAAGCTGCTGAGTGATATGGCCTGGACTGAACTGCCAGAAATGGGAAGGTGAAATACAGTTGTACCTAAATTTCTCTGTATATATACACACTACTACCACCAACATGAAAGAAAAGCAGCTGGTTAAATCCAAGCAAAACAGAGGTAAGACATATGTGAGACAGGAAAGCTTCTCTAAGAGCTTGTCACTTGAGGGCACTATGCCTGGCTGGATGGTGTATTTCCACAAGTGGTGTGTTGGTTTCATAATTTAGGTGTGCTCTTGGATTTGCTACTGATGCTAAGTTTTCCCATGGCAACCTCTGCAAGAGACACTTCTTTGCCATTGGTTAGGAGGCTCTGTGCCACCCTGGCGGGTGTTGACCTTGTCTCCTTTATTCATGGCTATGTCACTTCTCAGCTGGACTATAGTCGTTTGAAATCTGCAAGCACACAGCATTCATGCTTAGAAAACTTCATTTACTGCTGCAATGCATCTCTTCAGTGACAAAGGCATATCAAGCCTGGCATTGGGCCTGGCACCAGCTTCCTGTGGAATTTCTAATTGGTCTTCATTCTTATCATCCTCATCCCATCTAACACTGTATGAAGCTGCAGCAAAGGAAACATTTGACAGATTCACTCCACCAGCCCTATGAGCTCTTGACAGAAAGAATCACACACATCTGTCCAGAGCCTTCAGGTTGTAGACTGAACACCTTCAGGGAATGCAAACCCTCACCAAACTTCCCCTCCATCATATGGCACATTTGACTTGCATAAATAATAACATCAGAAACACAGAAACAAGATGGTCTATTACATCCTTTTTTTCCTTGACAGGAAGCGGGGAGAGGGAATCAATGAGTGTCTGATGAACAGGTACAAGGCTCAGTGTAGGGTGCAGGGAGCTGGCTGTTATGGGCATAACCCATGAGCTAACTGCCCAGCAGTACAACTCACCTCAGCCACCAACCGCCCTTCCCTAGGCCTCTCTCCTTGTAAAAGTCTCTTTGTTGTGCTGCATGATTCCACCAGAAAAGCCTTTTCCACAATGCCTGTTCCCATGAGAGACTCTCTTTGCAGGTAGCACCAGTCCCAGCAGCCAAGTCGAAGCTTGGTGGGCATGATAGAGCTGACTTGGCATGACCCTGGCACCACCTGTGCTGTCCCTCACAGGGAAAGTTGGCCACCCGGGGGGGCACCAGTGCGCAGGGCACACACTCAGATGAGGAGTCCCTGTTGCACCTGCCATGCCTTGGATCTGACTGGAAAGAAACTAGATCTGTCTCACTCAGAGTGCATTCACCATTTCTATTTTTATTGTAAATACTGTTCCAGTTCAAATAAGGAGTTTGGATTAATTCTATACCTTGCCAGCTCCTTAGCATGGAGATTATAATTGTTTAAATTGAGAATTTATACATTCTTCTCAGCATATTAAACAAGATTTTAAAGGATGTTGGCAGATCATTTGGCCTTTAAAATCACGTGATCTTCTTTGAAGTATGAACTTTAATCCAAATAAGGCTTTTTAAAATTGTTTTTTCAAGTGCTGCAGTGTTTTTAAAGCATTATCGTAAATCCCATCTTCAAATACTGAGCTATCTTTGAGTCCTGAAATGTGAAAAAATCACACCAGATGATTCTAAGATGGCAGTTGCTACCAGGAAGCACATGGAAATTATTTGCAGTACAAAATCTTGTAACTATGAGGAAGACCTGCATAAGGGATGATGCACTTTGCTTAAAAACAATTTTCACTGAAATTCACACTGATTAAATGATTGTGGCAACAGTCTCTTGTTCTTTCCTACAAGCTTCTTCCCCACAACTAACTTACAAGTCAGTCGTAACGTGGTTCTTCCTAAATCAGTTTATATTTGGGAAACTGAGTGTTGCATTGCACCGACTTTTTTTGCTGTAAATACTCTTTGCCTTCAAGAAATATTGACACTTGTTCTGTACTCAGATTTCTACCAGTGTAATGGTCAGTTAGACATATTTATTTTGCCAGGGTATCAAAACTAGTACAACTCCTAACGTACACCAGAATAGAGTATTTACACAATACGAATCTACTTGTGCTACATGTAAGAATCACCATAAAACATCTTTCTATCAACTAAATTGCCCTCACACAACTGAAGTTGTGTAAATTAAATCAGGTTAACATGATCTTAGAGAGATTATGCAAAGCTTGCTTAAAGTCACTGCAGCTATCTGCTTGTGGTCTGACCAAAAGACATTTCCTCTCAGAGGTGATGAGACCCATGTTGAAATTTAGGAAAACAGGAGTTGGCCAAAGTTTGCCAGATATGATCTACCCACTCAGTAGAAGAAAGCAGAAGAAAGAAGGTGCTCCCTGACCTTCCTATATCCCTACAAAAGGGCCTTACCTGGGTTATCCACTGTTGCTCTGTCAGAATCCCAGCACCATCTGCTCCACTCTTCTCCCAAAACCTGGAACAGATCAGAGAACACACAGCTGTTTCATTCTCCTTATAATCTTATTTTTTTCCTGAGATCTTCAAAAATTCATGCCATAGTCAATGCTCTGCTACCCCCTGAGGCAGCTGGAAGGGCCCTCACCTCCACCATGGGCCATGGCTCCTCTGGGCTAGAGATAAGTCAACAGGCTCTCCCAACTCCATCCTTTTTTCCAAAGTTTTAGAAGGAAAGGGAAAAACATAAACCCAAATCTGCTCAGGAGCTGATGAGCACAATTGCCACAGGCAGCTGTGTGGGTGTTGGCTCAAGGGGCAGTTGTACACTCTGAGGGAGAGTTACAGACAGAAATATACACCAGTAAGTGGCTGGCAAATTCCGTGAAAGGGAAGATTTGCAGGGCACTTCAGGTTTTCTGCTGTCATGGTCCTGGGCAGCCCTGAAGGGATGTCACTTTAGTGCCCCACAGCCGTGTCCCCAGGCGTGAGGGAGACACAGTGACATGACTCCTGCCACCAACAGTGGTGAGAGAAACACCGCTTT
>JAHLSL010000010.1:11824665-11928730 GCA_025920805.1 Petroica traversi
GATACCTGGGGTGACATTTATTAATAAACGGCATTATCAGGTGTCTGATATGTAGCTCCCAGAAATTAATTACCCAGCCCCTGGTAAAACCATAACAAGCCTGCAGTGCTGTAACATTTGTGCTAATTGAAAATGAGATAAGTGCTGTGGGTGCAATTTGCATTCAATGCAGTGTATTAATTATCTTCAGTTCTCTTCATGATAAATATACCTGACTGAACCACTCTGCTAATTTACTGGGTAATAGAGTCATAAGTGGATTCCCTTAGGTGACCAACTACAGGCATCAGGCTCTTTGGAACATCAAGACCTTCCCCTTTCCTGAGCACTTAAATGGGTTAGCAATCATGGATCACTTTTCTTGCAGGCTGGGCTGGAAGTACAGAGCAGCAAACACTTCTTGTGACCACGCAAGCACTTAGTACAAAATTGGGAAACAGCACCCCCTCACCCCAAAAGTTCTGCACTTTGGGAAGCTGAAGAGTAGGCAGTTTGCCTCTGTTGAGAGCACAATATGGTGTCTGATGGCTGCTCCATAAGGAAAGGCTTTTCCCACCCTTCTCCTCACTCCCCCTCCCCCCTTCATTTCACACTCAGGTTATCGTGGGATTTAATTACATTTTGTGTGAAATATAAATTAATTGACTCTTGTAATACCCATAATGATCAGGAAAATTCAGATTTAAAGATACTGCGTAGTTCCAGTAGATTAAGGCACTAATTGTTCCGCTCTCACCAACTATGATTTATGTGGGGATCAGGTTACAAAACCAATATGTGCTCAAGTTAAAGCTCTGTAGTACCATACAATTAGGGCTAAAGCTTTTTGTAAATGGGCCCAATAATGCAAAAAAGCTCTTTGCTAATCCTGGTCTTTTAATTCAGAGGTCACGCATTGTCTAAGGCAACCGCTTATACTGTACACAACCACTGTTCTTTATTCACCCTCCCCCTGTGTAGCTTGTGTATCTGAATTTGCCACTAACCTTGGATGTGCTGTTACTAATTTCAGGGTAGGTGATGGCAATGCAAGGAGATCAGGGCCAGTGCTTTGCTGCGCTGCCCCCGGAGCAGGCTGGGCACGCTGTGACTGAGAGGTGATATGTGCCACCCCCAGCTCCCCTTCAGTGCGCAGGCTGCAGATGGGGTCAGCTTTTGGGCTCTGCTGTCAGGCAAGCAGACAACCGGGGCAGCAGACGGATGGAGGTGACAGCCACTCTCGCAGCTGAAGGGGCCAGGAGGTGGTGCAGGCAAGGAGAAGGGGCAGCAACAGAGGAGGGGGCACAGGCTCTGCTCCCCTTCAACCCGCCTACCCCACAGCCAGCGGCATTTTGTTATCTTCATGCAGACGAGTGCTTTTCCATCATTTTGTCCTTGTCCCTGGGGTGCTAAAATTCAGCTTAGTTTTCCCTGCTGAGCACTACTCGGACAGCTCTCCACCACTCTCCATCAAGTACTGGATACCTGTGTGTGAACACGTGCTCACAGGGCAGGAGGTGGCACGGGATGAGCACCTGGTCAGTGTGCCAGAGGAACTAAAAGGTGAGAAAGATCAATTTAGTGCCAAAAGAATCAGTTTGCTTTTTCAAAAGATCATCCAAGTAAAAGCAAAAGAACGGGAGAGAAGTTCTGCCAAAGTCAGATTCACATGTTCCAGTTTAAGACTGAGAAGGTTCTCTCAGCTCTTACTCTGTCTGTTTCTAAACACTGCAAGTTACTTACCCAAAACATTTTGTGTGGCTGCCCAAATAGCCTTGCTTCTTGAGTTTGGTCAATTTATTATGAAAGGAGAACTGTAACACTTTGGAACCATTTTTAAGGTGCTGATATTACCTAGTCCAGAGACCTTAGCAGTGACATTTACAAAAGGGGGCATTAATTATATCTCCTCATCCATTTCTCATTCTTTAGTAAGAAATTCTTTGGAAAGATACAATCAAAGAGATCTTATTTCTTAGAAAACGCTGTGTGTTAGTTTAGCAGTATCACTTGGTCCAGATGATAGCCCAAAACAGATTTCTTATTTTTCCGTTCAGTGGGCAGAGAAAAGGAAACCTGGTGGAGCCCTGGTTCTCCCACTCCAAAGCTTTCATAGTTATTTCTCTACAAGGACAAGGGATGAAGAGGGATCTTGTAAGTGTAGAGTACTGGGGTCATCCTCAACCCAGAGCAAGGGCAGGGTTATCCCACCCACACCAGATCTGTCTGACATCACTGACTTGTGGAAACAAGCAGGTCTGGGACAACATTCACTTCAGCCACCCATCCACTCCTTATTATGACCCAGGTCCAAGCTGAGCTCTTCTCAGTTGTAACTCGCCATATGGATTACACTTTCTTTTTCTGGAGAGGAGAACAAAGCTCAGAGGGGAAGGAGAGCCACAGCACATCTGCAGTGCCCAAGGACCCCCAACACAGATGTGTGAGCTGGCATCCCTCAGTGAAATGTGCTGAAACACCTGCCTCTCTCAGCAGCAGGCAGCCCACCTGCATCTTTACCCCTATGGAGTCCAGCAGCAGCTTCAGCAGTGTCACAGCCCCTCATGGGGAGAGCAGGATGGCTGCTGTGCTGTGCTGCGAGGCTGTCAGCATCCTCACCCCTTGGGCAAACAGGACACAGCAGAATGCAGGCACACAGCTTTGCCCAGGGGAGCTCAGAAGGCTGCACCAGGGCTCAGGCAGTGCCCTGCCCTGCTTCGTCCTTGCTTTTTTCTCAGCATGCCGGGCCTCACTGCCTTTGCACAGGTGCAGTGGATAAAACACTTTGCTGCTCTTTCAGGCAAGGCAGCACTGTGCAGAATAGGACATGAGACGCAATTGAAATCACGGCAGGGAAAACATGAACAAAAAAGTCTTAACTTTTAGTGTGAAGCACACATTTGCTAAATAGAATCCTAATGGCATTATTGTAGCTAAAAACAGAGACTTGAAAATGCTGTATACATTATTATGTTCATTATCTACCAACTGCAAGAATGCTGTACTAAAACTAACTCAAAACACCTCAGGTAAGGTAATTGCTACTAATGGATTTGAAGTGTGCAAAATTGAGCGTTATTACACAGACATCACATTCGCAACTTGGTGAAGCTGTTGGATATTGTAGCCACCAGCTCACTCATCTCCCGATCAGGGAGAGATTTGAGGAAAAGGGCAAGCTCTCTTTCATTCAGCACTGGAAGGAAAATTCAACAACACGATATTGCAGCAGCCTGTTTGCACCTCTGTGGTTAAGAGGGGGTCAGTGCTTGCTTTCTCAATCACTGCTTTAGAAAAACATCTACAAAAATTTGCTCCAGGATTGAATATCTCAGGAAAGACCTGAAAGTGGACTTTGCATTTATAAACTTTTGCAACTTGTAGGTCAAAAGAAAAGAATGGAAGAGGAGCCTGCAAAATTATGAGGGGATCCATAAATCCTGTGTAATATTCTGATATGAATAAAGGACTGGCTCTTCAAGATATTCTAAGCCACTATAAAGCCCTTCTGACTAAAGACAGAAGACAGAAAGCAATTTTAATAGGTTCCCTCCAATGCTGAGATATGTCTTCGGGTCAATCACAGCAGATCTAAACTTTGGCAAAGTCCAAGTGTGTTTGAAACAAGATACTTGATTCACCTTCTGGAAAAATTCCATATAACAATATAACTAATACATTTTGTTTTTGTAATGTCTTTAAAGGAGGGTTGGATTCATTTTTTAGATGAGTGCATAAAAATCCATTATTCCAATTTAATTGTTTGTCACTACATCAGTAACCACCAGGTTATCCTTAAAAAAGGTGCTCCCAGGAGTTTTGCTCTCTTTTATGGAAACAAAAATTGAACTCTACCACAGCAGATGCTTTCCTACTATTTGATAAGTTATTTCTTATAAATTATTGTAATAGTAACACTAAAGCTATGAATTGGTGTTCTGATGGAATTCTGTAAACCATCATCATTTCAGTTAATAGGTAGAAAAAATATGTGGCCAGGATCTAATAAGTTTCAATTCCTTCTGATTATGTTGAGGAAAAGAAATTAAAAAGGCCATGTATGTTCAAGATTAAAGCAGTCTCTATCTGAGTACAGAAAGCACAAAGAAATTTGAACTCACAGCTGCAACCGAAGGCAATGGGAGCTGTGCTTTGAACAGATAACAAACTAAGTCCTCTGAAAAATCAGACCATGCATCTCAGATGGGGAACTTAAAATTAGTGAATACTTTTGTAC
The DNA here is from genome assembly GCA_025920805.1 of Petroica traversi. NCBI lineage: Eukaryota > Metazoa > Chordata > Aves > Passeriformes > Petroicidae > Petroica > Petroica traversi. The sequence continues at coordinate 11,828,882 of JAHLSL010000010.1, forward strand.
TTAATCTCTTTCTGCCGCAGTTCTTCATCATGAAATGGGGATAATACTACCACCCAATGCCTCACTGAAGTGCAGTGAAAATAAGTTCATTAATGTTTATGAAACATTCAGTTACCATAGTGATGAGTTCTATAGAAAAGCCCATGTGGAAATTAATATTTCTGTCTTCAGAGCAGGGTCTGAATAGAACACATTTAGCAAGGCCTGGGGCCACACAATGAGGAGAAAAGTAAACAGTAAATAATTTGCCATTGAGAAATAAAAACAATAATCAAATCAAAATAGCCTGTTAAACAAAATATTTTTACAGAAATTTTTTATTTCTATAAAGCGAAATTTTATTTTATAAATTTTTACCAATTTCTTGGTAAAAAAAATCCAAGTTGTTTTGCTTTTAACTTTCACTACTCTAGTTTCCTGCTTTTGTCTTCCTAGCCTGGGAGAGAGAGTTTTTTTAAGGAGATAATTTAAATAATCTGGAAACAACTACCTTCACTTTTCAGAGATCAAAACTTTTACCAATTTGCTTTGGCAAAATACCTGAAAAATTAGTGACATTGGTGGCCTCAAGATTGCCAAGATGGGTTCCTGAACAATCCTGACCCACTCAATCCAGCAATTCTTCTCACCAAGTCAGTTTGTAAAGCGGGGACTACAGGGTTTATATTTTGAACCATAAACCCAGGGACTTGGTTTGGGTAGGTTGCTGGCATATCAGGTGCTGACTGGACAATCAACACAACCATCTGTGAACTTCAGTTATTAACCTCTTGGAAATAAGGAAATCAGAGACAAGTAGAAAATTACTCTAACTAACTAACTCTATAAACTGACTCTGTATATTTATGCAGATAAATATGTAGATAAGAAAATACCCCATTTTAAGAAGAGAGATGGCTCTGGCAGGTGAAGAGTCTTAATGAAACTGCCCCTACAGCCAATGGCAGGTGCTGAGTCACCCACAGCAAGCACAGATCTGGAGTAACTTTGCCCAGGAGTACCCTTTCCACCATTCCAGGAGTTGTTCTTTGAACTAGATCCCCATTTTTTCCCTTCAAGCTGTTTTGCAGTCAAAGGCATTGTCTTTCCTTTGTGAGGGAACTTTGGCCAAAACAAAAAGAAAAATCTGAGCACACCTGCCTTTCATTGAAATCAATTATTCAAGTCTTTCTCCTACTTATCTGCTTTAGTCATTGCCTTCTCACACCTTTCTGCAATTGTGTCCAACAGAAATATCACAAATCATAGAATGCTTTGGGTCAGAGGGAGCCTTTGAAGATCTTCTAATCCAACAGCTCTGCAATAAGCAGGGACATCTTCAGCCAGACCAGGTTACTTAGAGCCCCATCAGATCTGATCTGGAATGTTTCCAGGGATAGGACATCCACCACCTCTCCAGGCAACCTGTCTTTCTTATATCTAATCTGAATCTCTTTTAGATTAAACCCACTACCCTTTGACCTATCATTACCAGTCTTCTTAGAAAGTTTGTTCCCAGTTCTCTTGCAGCCCCTCTAGGTACTGGAAGGCTCTCTAAGGTCTCCCAAGAGCCTTCACTTCTTCAGGCTGAACATCAACACTCTCAGTCTGTGCAGCAAAGGTTCTCCAGCCCCAAGAACATTTTCATGACCCTCCTCTGGACCTCCTCCAACAGTTCCATCTTTTTCCTGTGCTGAATATAGTGGTAGAGCCTTCTGCAGCAGCTTTATTTTCATTAAGTAGCAATGCTTTTTTTCTGAAAAAATAAGTTTCAAAATGTGCCAGAATGACAAGATTGAGGCAGGGGTAATAAACTGCTGGAATTACTTAGTGCGCGTTTATTGAATTTGATACCAAGTTGGGTTGCCCACCTGCTTTTTTCTTTCTGATGAGTAACACTGTTGTCCTGTTAATTACCAGTAACTTTAAAACTATGATTAATAGTTTTTAAATACATAATAACAGAATTAATAGAATATATTTCTAATGTTTCTATGTACGAAGTAAAAGGAACCTGTTCACTCATGCAGAACTTCCACAAAGCCAAAACTCCAAGGTGTGTGGCAGCATCTGCTCTGAAACCCTTGCTGTCCTTAGCTGTGTTGGGAGGTGCTTCTTCCCCCTTCATTAGCACAGGGTGACTCTGCTACCACACAGAAATTTCAGTGGAGCTGAGTCTGGGAGCCAGCACTCCAGGAAAAAGACAGCATTTCTAGTTATGCATAGTGTCAAATGGGCTTGTGCAATCCACAGTCACAAAATCCCCTTAAAACCAAGACATTAATGGGATTTTAAAAACAATAAAAAAATATTTAAAACCCAATAAATTTTAACAACAGTTCAAGCAGATCTAGTTAAAGCTGTTCAAGCAAACAAAGGTAAGACAGGTATAACCTTTTACATTTCAAAGCAAAGTGTGAAACTAATTGGACTTTGCAGGGAACTCCACATACAAGAAAGTTATGTCACAGTTCTTTTAGAGATGCAATTCTCAGGCAGGCCTGGTGCGGAAAAACAGTGACGAGCAGGCACTCAGGGCAGTCAGTACTGATTTTATTCCAGAATGCCTATGTTTCTATGTAGCATCCAAAGCTGGGGAAGCTGCAGCATTGCCAGTGCTGTGTGTTTATCGGGACATGCAGGGGGAGAAAGAGTAGCTGTGCCTGGAGCCTCCAGGATCCTTTTACAGGAGTGGCCCTGCCTCACAGGCAAGGACCAAACCAGCCCACAGTTAGAAACCTGTCCCTCTGCCACAGAGAATCATGCTGCTCTTCTTCACAAACTTCAGGCAGCTGCACCAGGATTACAGAATCTTTCAGGTTTTCCTTTAGGAGAAGCTCTTCTAAACTGAGAAAGCATAATTATGAGACCTGAGTGTGCTATACAGAGCTGTCGTACCAGAAATGATGTGAGGGCCAATTGCCAGGACGAAACATTTACTGCATCAACAGGTGTTACATGTTATGCATCAATGAGGTGTACATCACCGAAACATAAAGACCCAGCAAGCCAACAGCACAGCTATCAACCAGAACAACACAGCTATAAAATCCTAATTAGCCTCATACACGTGTTATGGACATTTTTATTTATTGACATGGTCAAATTAACAGGCAGCAGCATTTATTTTTAATGATAGCCTTGAAATCAGCCCGGGAAGAAAGTTAGCATTAACGTTCAGAACACTGCATGCCATCCACATTTTTCCAGATGAACATATATTTTAAAATAGTAATTAAATATTGTCACCCTAATTAATTTACCTTGGGCAGGTGATAGAAGTCCAGTTCTCAGTCAATGCAAATCCTGTTTGTGCTATTCTCAAGCTGTACAGGAAAACTACCCAGCAGGAGAGACTCAGCAAGCTCCATTGTTTTGAGTGTGCACTTAATTTAGGTAAATGATAAGCTGTGTCTATAAAGATTTGTGTTGGTCACCACGAAGTGGAAGATTCCTGTGAAGCAGACAAGATGTAATTGCCGGTAAATATTAGTGCTAGCTTGGCCACACAACAGTTAAAAAGTAGGAGGGAATATCTTGGCATATTTATTATTACAGTGGGGCATTTTGACAGTCACCCTTAATCGCTCTTTGAGACAGGTAAAGAGAAAGGAACTGGGCAGCTGCACAGTTATCAGCTGGTTTAGAGAAAGCACACAGAGCAAAGGAGAATGAAGAGCATTTCACAAATTATTTTAAACAAGTTTACATTTGGGTGAAGACATTAGGAGTTTTTGGATATTAAGCACTTGTGGAAATTAAATCATTGCTTCATGCATTTAAAATGTGCTCACTAGAAGTGCCTTCACAAACCAGATTGCTCATTTTAAAACTTCTGATTTACCCACCTTAAACAAGAATATTCCATAAATTGCAAAGAAAGACAGGGAAATTATCTGTGTGTAATAGCTGAACCAAACCATTTGCATATTTTCATGAATTACTGTAATGTGCTCTGCTTGTTGGTAATTTCTCTTGTATACAAAGGATCACAGTTGCAAAAAGTACCAACATCCCATGTTCAAAAGTAATTCAGGAGTCTAATTTCAGTTCAAAATGCTGAGACACTTAAAAATTAGAAGTTGAAATAATTTTTCACTTCACTGCACTAAAAAGTTTTGCACTAAATCCTGCTCAGTGGCTTAGAGATGGGCTGAAAATTAGAGGAAGAGGAAAGCACCATTAGAGGTTCCTTTATTCTTTTGAACCTGGCATTCACACATGTGCATGCAGATAAACAAGTCTCAATCTATTTAAAAAAAAAAACAAAAAACAAAAAAAACACCAAAACAAAAGAACTAGAAAAATCAATTTTTACTTGAAGATTCTGGATTTTTCAGGGAAGAAAATGCCTGAGAAAAACTTTCCACAGCAATTTTGTTTTAAAAAAGAGGTGATGAATAACCCACAGTGAAGGTGGGAGAAGGCTCCAATTTCTGCCCACAAGGGAGAAGAGTGAGGACAGGGTGGGCATCTCAGGCTGCAAGAGCAAGCTCAGGACAGGATATGGGCAGGCAGGGCAGCTGCCTGTGACTCCTGACCAGTATCTGCCTCTTTGGGGTCTCTGAGAGAGGCTGAATTATTGTGCCCAGGGAGCCCCCCCCATCCTGGCCAAGTCAGGATATATTTTTGTAGCCTTTCTTCAAATGATAGAAATATCGGGGGGAGGGCAAAAAATAAGAGTGGGGGGAAAAGAAGGCAGTTTCCAGTATTTGTCATTATTATAGGTTATATATACAAGAAGAAAGTTAATTAAGCTTTAAAAAATCCATCACACATCAATGGGTGCATTTTAATGAGTACAAAAAGTTGAGGTGTTTACTGCCAATTAAAGTGGTTTTTAAATAAGCATTAATTAACACGGAAATTCAGAAGAAAGTTATACCTTGTCAAAGAAAGGCCAGTGCAGTCTATGCCCACTTCTGCTCCCATTCATACTCAGATAGTAATTACCACCAACCCTATATTTTCCATAATAATGAGGAGAGGCTGTCATGGCTGTCAAACAAAAACAAAACAAAACAAAAAAAAAAAGGTGCTGCACAAAAATACCATTAATCTGAAGTAAACTTTTTTTCAGTGCCAGAGCCACAGGAGACAGCAGTGTGGAGCAAGGCAGCGAGTGGGGCAGTCAGGCAGTCATGCCAGGGGCAGCTGCACACACGTGGCTCCTTCCCAGGGAGCAGAGACTTTAGAGCTCAGGAGAAAGCCTGCCCAGATGGTTCAGCTGAAGAAAGACTGAAGAAAAGCCAAGGAACAAGCAGCTGTTTCATCCCTAGCACTGTAACTCATGGAGGAGCTGATTCCCCTGTTAAAGCCAGAGGAGTTGGTTTTTTCCACAAATAAGTGCTGACAGACCCGCTCCGTGCTTCCCAAAGTCAGGTCAAAGCAGCCACTGCAAATAAGTTCAGCTCGCATGTGAACTTCCAGCTGGCGCAATTGGTGACATGGAAAACAGTATGATCATCACTTTTGTCGCTTCTCCATTCTTGAAGGATTTCTTAATAATTGTCAGGAGTTTCAGCTCTATTTCAGCTAGTGTCAAACCCTGACACTAGTGGAGAGCAAAGGAAGTAAATTCTCCCATTGTTAGTCAGGTAAACATTTAAATATCTTAGGGAAACTAAGATATTTAAGGATTCCCTCTCCCAAAATGCATCTTAGGCGCCAAATATGGTTCTCAGACTGCCTTATTGAGAATAGTTTCTCTCCTCACTTCACCAGCTGCAGAGAGATAAAAACCCCAATGCCTTTTCAACCAACATAAGAGGCAGGTCCCATTCCCAGTAGCCTAACAAATTTTAGATAAGTCTTTGGAGTAGTGTTTTTAAAGTTAATTTTAAAAAAACCAAAACAACAAAACACAGACAAGAAGGCTGTAGATATGCACAGACTCTGGTTCCTGACCCTTGGCATGTCACTCAGACAGTGTGCAGCCTCTCTATAGAGTATATAGCTTGTGTCTGTCAGGGAGTATCTGGAAGCCTTTTTCCTTTTTCCTTTACTCTGTGTCCACAAGAAATATCTGCCATGAAATAAAAAAGGAGAGCAATAAAGACCATTGAAGTTTTGTTGAATTCAGCTGGATGGGACCTTCAGATCTTGCAGTAATCTTTCTAACATATCTGATGGTGCTACAGAGGAATATTTTATTGCGAGAAATAGTTGAGCGATTACTTCAGGGAAAGGACAGACGTAACACAAAAGAGTTTCCAAGTTCCGACAGGAAGGAGTGTTGCTCATGCAAAATTCCACATTAGGTGTTACAAAAATAATAAAAAAACCACCGGCCCTTGTGATGTCTGAACTCCCTGACACTGATATACGGACAGGGGAACAGAGGAGGAAAAAGACAGGGAGAGCAAAGCAAATACACTGGGATGCTTACGAGCAGAATACAGGAGCCAAGCGTCACAAGTTGACCCTCTGTGTTTGCATTGAAATTTGACCATCCAGACAAAATCCCTTTAGTGGTTTTTAGCTGGTTTGAGTTCAGTTGATAATGGCTATTTCTTACAGTACTGTGATATTTAATGTTGTTTAATCAAGACTTCAGAGAAGCAGTGACAACTTTAATTCTTAAAAAAAAAACATTGTAAGACCTTTATATTTTCCTTAGATGGATTTGACCCAGCTCTGAATCAGGGCTGGAATAAATAAGCATTGTGCATACAGTATCACACCAGGAACACAGCTTGCTTTGTAACAAATGAGCTGCACACATCCAAGGAAAAGTCTCTCTCCATGGTGACTGCAGAAAAGCCCTGTCATATTCCATGTTAGAAAATCTCTCAGACTTCCTGCAGCAGAGCTGCCCAGTGCTCAGGGTGGAGGTGCTGTACCTCATCCTCTGGGGGTCCCACCACAGCAGCACCTGGACACCAGCTCAGGAGGTTCTCATAGTTCAGAGCCAGGACAACAAGAGAGAAAATTGTGGTGGATATTAATCATCTACACCTTTCTTATAAGGGTGAGCATGGTACTGGGTAAGGGAGCACCTGGGAAATATCAGGCATCTGAACAGAGACTGGGGAGCTCAGTCCCAGCAGGACCAGTGGTACCAAACACTGTGGCTTCAGCCCCATTTTTTTCAGACCCTCTGATGTGAGGCCATTTGAACCGTCAGTTCTCTGGGGCTGAGGATGTTCCCTCCTTCAGGCTTGTGTAAGGGTTGTATGAGACCACAGCATAAAGACAAATTAGTGCTACCTCACTGAACACAGAACAGGAATTTTTCTCTTATCCATCAGACTTTTGGGTTGGCCTCCTTCTCCAGCTGGTCCAATTCACAGTTAGTTGGAATGGGGACTATACCAGCCCCACTACTGGCACGAATTCTTGGTGCTTTGGGTTTTGCATAATAAAAAAAGTTAGCCTCCAGCCAAAAATCCTATTCCAAAAAAAACAGTGGGAACCACAGCCATACTACCATCAGCAGGGTTAAAAGGTGGAAACCTGAAGAAACCTGATCTGCTTTCAGTCATCTTCTGGATGCTGTACTAACCTAGCTCTGAAGGTAGACTCCGAATTCAACTCCTTATGTCAGAGCTCCACAGTTAGTCTCTTCAAATGATGAAAGATGAAGAACAGAAAGAAAGCTTTTGTTTAAAAAGGCCATGAGCTGAAGATTGACTTCTGCTCAAAGCCAAAAGTACTTCTAATTCTTCCAAAGATCCTAATCTAGTCACGGTATTGGGATTTTTTAATACTTCTCATTCATCTAGAAATCTTTTAATAGCCACATAAACTTGTACAGCTCTTGGGCCTCAACATACCAGCTATAAGGACGTACTTAACAGAAGGGAACATGCTTTTAAAATGTTAGAATGGAATGAAAGCCAACATTTCTGCAGCAAACCACCTTTTTGGCGGCTAGGAGATAAGTCAGAATCAAGTCCCTTTAGAAAAAGACTGAAAAATAAATGAAAGTCAAAACTGCTGTCATATGAATGATAAAAACAACACCCAATGAATAACTTGGTTGTAAATTTTACCCCATCAGAGGAAGCACATCTATGGAAAGAGGAAGGTGTTCCCTTGGAAGCAAAGTAGGAGCAGTCCAGGCTCCTGAGACTTCAAGTGATGGTGCCCAGTGCAGCCAATAGCAAAGCTGTACCATACTCCTAAGACTGTATTTTATGCCTTTTTTTTTTTTTTTAGTTAAACCAATGAAAAAACCTACCTGTACTCTCAGAAATCAATAGAAACCTGATTTCTTTGCCTGCTGGTGTCTACAGCCTCATCAGACACAGCTGGCCAGGTTAAGTGTCCTTCCATAGGATACAAGCATCATCACACATTGAGTGTAAATCTCAATACAAAAATGACTTGCACTGGCACCAGGACTTAAAAAATGAAAATGTCAGACAATATTGGCTTTGCCTGCACTTGCCAGGAAACTGAAAAAATGTCTCAAAACCCAACAGCACCACCATGTTCAGCTCCATCCAGTGTTATGCAGGACAGACAGCTTTCCTGGACCCACCACTTCAAGGCTGCACAGTTTTATTTGTGACCCTGAAAGAAATGCACATCTCCTTCATTGCCACATAAACATACAGTGACCCATCTCTCTAAAAACCAACTTGATGTTTTTACATTTTTTGTACAACTGAACAAATAGGTTCTCATTTCAGTGAGGCCTTCTCTTTTGATCACCCTTCAATAATAAACCTTTTGATTAGAAAATCACTCACACATCAGAAACATTGTGAAAGGACCAAAGAGATGCTACACTGTAAAGAGGGTCCAAAGGAAGTCTCAAAAGACGTCTCTCTTTTTTCCCATTGACTTTGTGGCAGGAGCCCTGATTTACACCTCTCTACCTATTTAAGTGACAAAGGTCAACAGAAAATTTCCAAAACGGAAGCAAACCTTTAATTTTAGATACTACATTTCCAGAGATGAGGCCAACAATGTGACAAGATAGTATGTTGGTATGAAGGGGGAATATTATCGTGAAATGGGTGGGAGGTCAAAAAGCCACCCCCTGAGCTACAGACAGGAGGTGACCAGTAGCACAGGTTCCATATCCCTGTGCCAAAAAAGCCAAACCAAAACACAAACCCTCACGTGCCTCTGCACACGTGCTGCAAACCAAGGTGTGGGACTCCTAAAGGGGCTATGCCAGTGCTGGTGTCACATCGCAGACAGGACCTAAGGTCTGCCAAGGGAGCCGCTACCTCCATTGTAAAGACAGCTTGCCAGACTTTTTCTATTTGAAAACCAAAAATTTTACAGTTTCTAGAGAAAGAAAAAAAAGAGAGAGAGGGGAAAAAAAGATAAAAATGTAACTGACATAACAAAAAATATAGAGTACTGTATTTCCAAGAGGATCTAAATAAAAAGACACCCTGAACACTTCACGTGAAACAGCTCTGAGCATTTAGAGGTTTCTCATGCATTGTATTGTAAAACAGCAGCTCATTCTTTTCAGAGCAGCAGAGGTAAGAGCACACAAATGATTAAACAAGCAGGTTTAACTATCTTGCACTGACGAGGAATTTGTCAACATGGGCTCAGTATTTATGCAGCTCTGCAGCAAATACTGTACGGCTGCAGGAGTCAAACAGCTGTCTGTCAATAAAGCTATTCTTCTCGCTGGAACATAATAGCACAGACTCAACATGACCCTCAGAGGCCTCTTTAAGCTGCCTGGCTGTCTCCTCCTTCCCCATCCCTCCAGAGTCCTTCACCAGCAAGCTCTGAATTAAAAGGGAAAGAAAAAAAAAAAAAAGTATTAGAGTCTTTTCTATCCATCTTAATATTAAAAGTGACTTAACCCTGGGCAAGTCAGTCTACTCACACAAGCCTGAGCTAAAGCAAAGTTAGGGAAAGACAGCTTTGATTCACCGCACTGACAATCCCTTTTAATAGAGCTTGCAACATTAATGTAGCCAGAGCCACATGTGACACCCATTAGGGCCAGGGAGAGCTCCCACGCATATATTTCAAGGAAACAGTAGATTCCCCGGTCCCAGAAGCTGTCTTCATTACAAAAGTCTAATGCATTTTTTATTATTCAGCCTTCAGTGGAAATGTCACCTTTCTAAAGCAAGCTGTTATCGTGTGTTTCCCATGCCAAACACATGGCCTCTAAGGAGAGGGTTTTATCTCTACATTTTTAGTGATTTGTATTTCTCTTTCAAGGAGCTCCATGCCTTAAGGCACCTGAAATGCTCACAGCGCAAGAAGGTGAGGTTACGCGGGATGCTGCCGACGAGGACAAAAAAAAAACCCAGGGCTGGGAGCCGGCGCAGCTTCCAACCGTAGCCACCCTTCCCAGTAATTCACCTCCTTTAGCAGATTTAATTATTATCTTGTGTGTGCTTGGGCCCACATCCTCAAAGAAGCAGGGCGCCCACCAAGCGCCGCCACCGCCGCCTGGCAGCTCAGCCAGCACCACTGCCCGGCGCCTGCCAACCAGCCAGATGCTGCCACATATTGGCATCTGGGGCCTGGAAAAGCAACTGCAGGCTCCGTTTGGCGGCCAATCCTGACCCCGGCAACTGAAGGAGACAAAAGGAAGATAGGCGGGAGAGGGGGGGCGGAAATCTCTCCTGACAATTTCACTGGTAAAGATTTAGACAAAAACCTATTGTTTCATTGCTCTCCAAATGAATAAGTTTCGGAGAGGAGAAGAAAAAAAAACCCAGCCGGCATATTCTAAATGCTGTCAGAGTCCAGGGTGCAAGGACAAGGGATTATTTATGAAAAGAAATAATGAGGAAACCAGATGCCTGCCTTTCTCAGCCCTGTGCGCTCCAGTCACCCTAACGGGGCATGTGCAACCCTGCTCATCAAAGACTTCTCAGCCTTCAAATGCAGGGCAGGCTCTCACTAACTCTTCCCATCTCTGCCACCATGCAAAATGCCCTCCCTGCTTTATAGGGAGGCCCCCCCCAGTAAATCAGAGGCACAGCAAAGGCTGAGGGAAAAGGCTTGCAGACCTCATCTCAGCCAAGGAGAGTAACTGAACAGCCATATTAACTGTACCCACCAGAGTAGCAAATAAACTAAAACCAAAGCAACATAAAAAAAAAAAAAACAAAAACAAACCACAAAAAACAACAAACAAAAAACCCCATGCTTATTTCACTAACACCAGGACTGAAACTATGTGAGTGTGCTCAAAGTAGGAAAGCAAACAAGCTTCCTATACCTGTTTCCATGAAATTGGCTTCTCTCTGAAATTGAAGGGTAAACTCCTGACCCCAGAAAAGTCAGTGGGAAAACTCCCAGTGATGTTAATGGGGCTGGAACTTTACACTGTGCATTTACTTTACCCTAGAAAGGTGACTCAGAACTCTGCCATCACCCAGAGCACCTGCCTAGGGACCTGCAAGGAGCCAGAGCAGCCAGGATCCTTCTCAGGGAACTCCCCCCTCACCTCACCCTAATGTGTTTGCTGGGTCTGGCAGGGGCTGGTGGCAGGGAAGTTCTCTGAGGCCAAAGAAGGCATGAGGCTGAGAAGGACAGAGGCCAAGGCAGCAGAGTAGCAAATTTTAAAATCTGGAGAAAGGATATGTTCCACTTGGCTCATGATCCATGCTGTTGAAGTAGCACTTCTCCATGCCTAGTTTGTAAAGGAAGATTATGAGCTGGCAAATGTCAGCCCACAGAGCATGAGCAAGACCCCAAGTGGAGCATAGCTGGCCAGTGCTGTGCTCTAAATCATGGCACACTGGTGAGTCTCTCTCATGGAGGCTCCTTCCTCATCATCCCACCTCTGCACAAGGTGCCATAAAACTCTTGTTACTCACATGCTGCTAGGGGAATCAATTTCCTAACGCTTTTACAATCCCTGTGCTTTCATACTGTGGGAGAAATCCTCCCTCTTTGCTTCACCAGTATATGGGGATAACAGCTGCATCTAATAATCACTCCTGTGCCCCAGTATTTTGGGGCAGCATTTCAGAATCAAGGGCACAGAAAGGGCAAGAAAATCTGTGACCAAGGCTGAAGGATGTAACACAGGACATGGATGGAGAGAGCCAAGCAAACCTAGAAAATATCCTGGAAACAAACAGCTCAGCTCATGGAAGGGGATGGGAGAAACTGGCACAAGTGAGGTTGTATCAAGACAAAACGTCTCTTCTCTCCAAGGCAAAGCAAAAAGAGGTTAGCAAGGCTCTGCTAAGGAAGACCACCGACCCCAACATCTGCTCATTCCTCTTCTAGTCCATCTTTATCCAGCTTCACCACTTGCCAGCAGCCTAATTTAGCTTATTATCCCTAGAAGGACTTTTATCAAACTTGCCAACCGTGGGATCACAACAGCAAACCATCAAGGCAACCACCCACAGCCTACCCAGGAGGACACCAATTCCCCACTGCCCAGAGCTGCACGTGTCCCCAGCCTTCCTGTGCATCACAGAGCCACTGCAGTCCTCTGGCAGCAGCTCTAATCCCTCCTGATGGGTCCCTGGGCCAAGAAGATGGAGACAGAGCAGCCTTTGGAGAAGGAGAGCCTCTGATCTGCCAAGAGACAGTGAGGTCCTGTTGGGGAAGCACATCAAGCTGTCACCCGCTGCCAGCAGTGTGGAGCATCCTCTCTGCTGTACCCTGATTAGCCTCCTCTGCCGGGCAGCAGGGGTGCAGGAGATTTCGGTGCACGGCACTAGCAGGCGATGGGATTGCTTCCACCGCTTTGCCACTCATAAGTTGGGATTTTCTTGAGGACACCGCAACCTTTGGGCCAGGACTCCCCAGCTCTGCTCATGCAGATGGCTCAGGCAGCAACCAGCCCTTCACCGGCCCCGCAGCGCAGCAGCCAGCCCTGCTCTGCCAGTCACAACCTCTGCTGCCAGCAGCAGCTGCTCGGCACCTTTTAAGCAAGTCCCATTCCCCCTCTGGGACTTGGCTCTGCCACCCCTTCCCAAATGGCAGCTGGAGCCACATGAGGCACCCTGTCCTGGGGGCTGCCTGAGCCCCTCACGCACACCCCACGGCCTCACTGGGGCTGCCAGCATCCCTGCTGCTGCTTGCTCCGGTCCCTCTCTGCCCCTCTCGCCCCACGTCCATTCCCCTAAGCAGCAGCTACGCCCCAGCCTGGTGACCTTGCCACAGCCCTTGTCCCCATGGTGTGACACCCACAGGAGGCCCAGCCCTGGAGGCACAACCATATGGAAAGACCTTGGGCACCAGGGTGGCCTCAGCCCCGGATCTGGTCCTCACTATGCCCCAGCTTACCCATTGTTGGAGGGCACAGGCCAAACAACCATCATGAATGTGCACGGTGCCACGACCATGGCAGGGCAGAGCCCGCGGGAGGCCTGGGCCGCCACAGCACACAGGAGGCTGCTGGGCAGGAGCGCAGCTGAGGGAAAAACCTGGCCCTGGCCACACACGGGGCCTCTCCAGCAGCATTTCCAGGAGTCCCCAGGACACCAGGCAGAGAGCACAGCCGTCCTGAGGGAATGAGCCACTGAGGGGAGGGAATGGGCAATATTCAACAGGGCGCTGCTGCAGGCAAATGAATCCCACACACCAAACCTCTTGGGGCCTCCAGAAAGCTGTGGGGCTCGGATTTGAAAGCCATGGGTGGCTCAGGAGATGCACAGAGCTGAGGGCTGGCTGCCAGAGGTGATGCTGACTGGAGGAGGACATTGGGGTGCTCAGCCACAGGATGGCACATGCCGGGGCCCAGGAAATTCCCCCTCGCACAGAGCACGGATCAGGCAGCAGGCAGGAGCCACAGCGCTCAGCTCACAGCACAGCCCTCGCAGAAAGCACAAACCCAGAGAAACTAACAAATGCACTTTTTCATTTTATTGCTAAAATCCCTACCATAAATCTCACCACAGAGGAAGTTTCTGTTTCTCAGCTTCCTACTCAGTGTCCTTGAGTAAACAAATGACACCACACTAAAAAAAAAAAAATCCCATAGCGGTTTACTTCACACTTCCCTGTTCCGTGTTATGCTGAGTGCTTCATTTAGAGAGGGCTGACCTCCCCAGCCTTCTTCATCCCAGTGCCCTTCGCTGCAGGGACACACCAAGGAACAGGTTAGCACTGGGGTGGGGAGAGGAGCCGGGTGGATGTTCCAGCGCAGGTAACCCTGCCAACTCAGCATCTCAAAGGTGCGCCGGGAGTCAGCGTGACAGTGACTGCTGTCTGTGAGGTGATTTTCACAGGAGACACAGGAGGTGTGCTACAAGAACAGAAGCTGTGAATACAGCCATTCAAAGTTATGCCCCTTGTATTTCATGAGATGCAGTTTCTCCTGTAGGTCTGGGCAGGGGCCCAGACACACCTTGCAGCAATTTCCCACCAGGGCAAGCCTTCCAACAATTTGTATCCCAGTTTTTCAGTAGAACACAAAGAACATTACAGGGTGGGTTCAACAGGGTGCAATGAACTACCACTTTGAGATGCCCCAAGTGTGTAATCTGCCTCACCTGAACACCCACAGGAGAACAGAAAAATCTATAGGTTTATTTTACTGTGTTTTACACAGATTGTTGCTAATTCCTGTGGAAAAATAGGCACTGATTTATTTTGCTATTAGCCATTAGGTGCAACAGAAGGAAGTGGGAATGAACAGTCATCCAAATGGAGATGTGCATCACAGGGCTTTGTAACAGGCATCAAAAATAAGGTATTCTAGAGCATTTCAACTGATTTAAGCCAAGGACAAAAAGCATTGATCAGGTAAGGTCAGACTTCAAGAACTAAACGTGAAGTTCAGAAAGGCAAGATCTGAATTAGGTTTGAAAGGTTTTGTTTATTAAAGGAATACATGTAAACACCAATACAACATAATACACATTCAAGGAAAAAAAAATAAAGATAGAAGCAGGATTGGTTTTATGCAATTAACTCCAGACTGTGCTTCCCTTGACAAAAGAATTATCTGAGCCAGTGGTAATGTTACAAAAACTTGTAGCATCTCAAAGGCTCATTTCTGGCAAGTCACACTGCCATTCCTTTTACTCTCCATGATCTAGATTTCCTCACTACTAACACACTCAAAATAAAATATTTTGGTGCCATTAACTAAACCGAATGCTCTGCAGTGAGAGTGACTGATCATCTGGTTTCTGCCACAAGCGGGTTTTCCTTCTGCTGCTCACAGAGACCAGCTTGTGCTCCTGAGCTATCTTATCCTGCCTTTGCTTACAGCAAGCACACGGGCACAACCTGAACATGACAGCATTTCAAAGTAACACGGAAAATACTTTTTTGTAGTTATCACCAGGCAAATGCAATGGGACAGATCAACACAGGCAGTGGCATTATCTGGTGGCTGGGCTAGAGAGTCCCAGGGAGGGAGTCAGGTGGCCGAGGGGAAGAAGGCTTTCCTTGAGCAACGAGCCCTCTCCAAAGTCACAGCCAGGGCAGTGCTGGAAGGAAGCTCGGGATCAGCTTGGTCCCTGCATTAGAGATTTCCGACCCGCTCGGCACAGGAAGTTGTTCCTGTGGCTCACCTGAGGGAGTTCCTGTTATGAAGCCACAGGGTGGTGGGTTGAAATGCAGCTTCTGAAAGTGATGTAATCTTGGACGGCACTGGGTAGGCAGGAATACTAGTGACCTGCTTACAACCTGCAGTGTTGTGACAGCCCCTCTGCTGGCCTGGCAATCACAAGGAAGGGAAGAAAAAAAAAAAGAGGGGAGTGGAATAATTTAAAAAGGAAAAAAAAAGTTTCCAGATTTCCTTTGTTTAAGTGAAGCATTTTCCTTTTCCACTTTATTTGAATACACCGACCTGGTGTCTAACAGATGGAGACTGTGCAGATGCACTTCTGGGAGTGCCCATAAAATATACTGCTAAAATACAAATGGAAGGATACTTTTTTTTTTTCGAGTTGTAAATTCAATAATCGTTGCTGTCACCTCACTTTCCCAAAGGAATTTGCCCTTTGTTCTCCGGATAAAGCTGGGCAGAAGAAGAAAAGAGGGGGGGAAAAAAAGAGTGCAAGCAAAGGGAATATTTAGGAAAAAACCCATGGATCCATAATCTGTACACAGCAGCGTACAGCATTTGTACATCAGGAACCCATACAGGCATGGCTGCTTAGCAGCAATAGCAGCACTCAGCAAAATATTCTGCATGTCTTATATTCTTCTCCCATTCTCCAGACGTTTCTAGCAAACAAACAGGTCAGCTAATTGGCTCCTGCCCAAGTCTTACCCACTAGGGTTTGCTCAGAGATGTCACTTAGTCATTTGGCATGAGCAAATCCCAGGCTTCTTCCTGTTCAAGCGGCAGAGTGGGTGAAGGCTTTCTTTGATTTATTAAGACTATTAACAAACAAACAGGGAAGTTCAGAAGCTTCCTCAAGCACAAGAACATGAAGCAGAAAGGTTTTTTTTTTTTCATGAAGAAGCAACTAAAAATAGGACACTTAGAGGAAGTATCATTAAGTGATAAAGCAGTGGCTGCAGTGATGAGAGAAGAGTTTTTCCTTTTTTATCTATATATTTATTTAGTGTTATGTGTTCTTGCTCCTTATTAGAGTGCTGAAGCAGTGTTTATCCAGTTGAGGAAAAGAAGATTTCCCTTTCTGTAGCGACTTTAGCATGTAGCTCATCAAATACAACAGAGTCAAGAGTTTTAAATAGACATCGCCAGCCAACAAAGTACAACATTTGACAGCATTATTTGCCTTTTATATGCTCTTTCCAGAATGGGAAATGATATGCTATTTTCAAGACACATTCCACAGTATTATGCAACAGCTTTCTTAATTTTTAATGGATATATTATTTTTAATGTGTCAACTTTTGCATAAAGCATTTTAGTATTTTATTTAGTATTTTCTTTAGCATATACCATTAATAAATTATTTGCTTTTTCCTTCCCTACCCCCCCCAAGAGCTGCACTTAGCATAGGGAAATGGTCTATTGACACAGTAAAAAAAATACTTTCAACTGGCACCGTCTGTAGACACTTCCATCACCAGACAAAGCACCAGGAGGACATTCCTGCTCCTGCTTAGCTGGCAGTGCCAAACATGCTGCCCAGGAGTTGCCTCACAAACCTTCCTTTGATGAAAGGACTCACACACGTAGCAACCAGCTGAGGTAAAAACAAGCCAGCACCCTGTATAACCAGTGATTCCTGTTAGAAGTGTTCCCTTTTGGCTCCATTGCTCCAGCATCCTTTAGTCATTACGTCCAAGTGGTTTGAGACATCCAAAGGAAGCCAGTCAGGGTGCTCCTGTGCCAGAAAAACTTGTCCAGTTGACCTGAGTTTGTCCAGAGGGCACGTGTCTCTCATCTCTGAAGATCTGCCCATTCTATAAGGGCAAAAAATGGATGAGATTTGATGTCTTCAACACCAGCAACGCCAGCACCAAGACGTTCCGCAGGATTAAACTGCAAAAGCTTGACATAAAAGAAAAATACACATGATTCAGTGAGTAAGAACAAAAACAACTGCTTAAAAGTTCCAGAAAGGTCTAAGGTAAGGGACATCCTACCGTTTTCTTGCTCTATGAATTACTTTCAAGAGTGCAAAGGCATACTTGAAATTCCTAAAATCCAGTAAATGGAAGAAGACTCTCCTTTCCTTGAGTCTCAGTCTTACAGTCTTCAGAGACTACTGATCACAGCATGCAATTCCCTGAAGCACTACACACTGGGACTTCATTTTAAATGTAACCTCATTTTAAAAAGAGACAGCAGCAGCCAGAGCCTGCATCAGTAGAACTCTGGACGCTGCGTTTCCTTCATGTTAACCTTTGCTCACACCACTGTGTAATGGCTACATCAGGGACAGTGGTCTGTAACTTTCCGTTTCATAAATTGTGAGTTGGTCCTAAAATATCAGGATAACATAGCCCGCTCTCCACTTCCTAAAAAAAAAAAAAAAAGTTTTAAAGAGTCCTACAAATGGCCTGAAACTGAAAAATCAAAACCCCAGTGAAAGAAACAAAACAGTGTAATGGCTTCATGGAAATTTCCTGAAATTCAGCACCTCGTTTGCTTTTTAGTTGTACATCACATGCTGAATTCATGTGAAAAGGAAATCACAATATTTACATCTGTTTAAAGATACCAATCCATATAAAAGGGAATGCAAAGGTAAACTCCAAAGAGACTGATAAAGACACACAAACATATTTTGCAGTTTTCAAGAACTGTTTATACTCTATTCAATTATAGCCAGTACAAAGGCACGATCTCTTGCGTGCTTTTTCTGCAACAGCTAATAGGATAACTTCTCCCAGTTGTCACTCGGAAAAATGTGCATTCATATCTTGATGCAGTCAACATCTAAGTGAGTCTACATCCATAAACATAGGAATTTACACATTTTAAGATAGCTCTGCTATTTGCAGTCATAGTGTCACACAGTAAAAGTTGCTTGCTGACAGTGAATGGTGCTGCTCTGGTATCTCCCACAAGACACAGATGCAGCCAGGGTGTCTCTACCTTCCTTGGAACTACAGGCAGCACCAGCACAGGGAAACCAAGCATGGTCACTTATTTTCTGGAGCTTGTCCTTCCATCAGAACTTTAATCTTAGAAAACAAATGCAAACTGAAACAGACAGCTATTGAAAAGTCACGTTGCATATTCTGTTGGTAGTAGAACGTGAAGGTTCCTGAAAAAAGCCCTGAGTGCAAAATACCAAACCAACAGCAAAAAACAACTTCATCTTTCAGCAGAAATAAACAGATCTCTGCTTTTTAGATGCTGGCTAAATGAAGAAGGTGTTTACAATGAAGTCACCTGGACTGAAAGCCACAGCAGGAGATAACGCCTGACACAATTTTCTGTATAGTTGAACACTGATCCCAGAGAGTTACTCTGTGATGTTTTGACCTGTTTACCCTTGGCAGTGGGGGGAAGGAAAGTCACAATGACAAATTGCTATCCATGCCAAGAGAGCTCTCGTCCTTTTCCTGACAAGGCTTCCTCAACAATGAATGGCAGCTTCCTTGGATAGTAATACAACAAAAATGTGATTTACTGCTTCATATAGCCGAACCTCCACCAGATAAGTCGCCACCCTACACTACACAGCTTGACCTAACAGGCACTGGGGAGACTGTTCTCTGAACAGACATGGCCTTGTAACATAGCTGTGAGTGGCAGAAATATATTTGCCACTTAAATCCACCAGTGGCAAAAGAGACATTCTTTGGCATATGTGAAAAGAGGTGATACACTAGTCTACAGCAAAAAAGAATCCTCCACTGGCAGGGACATGTGGACTGGATATCTTCATTTGTCTTCTAGTCTTAATGGGAGGAATTCCCTTCATTAAATGTGATTTTGCTTTCCCTCAGCTATTTGTCCCTTACAGCATCTGTGAGGGAGGGTAAAAATTTACTACCCTCCAACTACATTAATGCAGATTATATAAAAACAGATTTTTTCTTCAGTCATTTCCCTTTCTACCTTTGCCAGAAATACGCAGTCACGTGCTTTCACCTTCAGTGACTTCATGTCACTTAGTCACAATAGGTGGTGTCCAAACTTACAGTTCCTTTTCCACTACTCGTTTCACAGTAACAGCACAGACATCAATCTGTCACTGGGTCTTTTCACTCACTGAATTTTCAAAATCTGTTTCCTTTGTTTTCTTCAAGAAATACTTTGTCCACTCTTCTCTGTTCAAAACTAAATCTAGGTGATGCCTTTATTTATGCACCCACTAGCAAGATCCTCTTCAAAGCTGAACAGCACAGTTCACAGCTTATTCTTCTCAAGTGGAACAGGTCAGATCCAGGCACCACTTCCACAGTTTCATCAAAATTAACTAGAAGGAAGATTGCATTAACTGAATTTCAAGATCCTGCACTATAAGTTCATTCATGACAACCTAAAGCTAAGAGTAAACTAAAACCATCAAACAATACTATTCCCATTAATTTAAAAATGGTGTATCACTCTGGAAGCTTGTCTTTATTTTACAGTCTTGCCTTTTGTCCAACCTACCACTTATCTTCTGACGAGAAAAGTCACTAAATTCACCATTTAAAGTACTTTTCTTAACAAATGGCATCCAGAAGGTTACCTGGAGAAGAGCTAAAGACTTTCAACCACAGCAAGGTCATAACTTCTAAACAGTGTGCTACAGTTTTCAGAGTACTTTGAGCTATCTTGCTGAATTGGCATCAGCATTTTTCAGTTTAGTTCATTACAAATGTGTCCAAGAACATTTAGGGCAGAATTCCTCAGATGTTCATGTATCACCAGCAGGTGTTTCCAAAGCATTTGCCAAACTTTTTCTCTGAAGAAATGGCAAAGCACTCCAGTTTTCTACGAACACAGCCAGCAGGAGAAGTCAAAGTTTCCAGATGTAACAAGACAACAGGGCAAAATTCATCAGAGCTGACAAATGAGCCAACCACGCTACTATCAGTAGATTTCTGGTTTTACATTTACTTCACCAGAACAAGTTAGGTAGATAAGTATTTGTCCCACCCACACATGTACATAAAGAAAACAAACTCTCCCCTCCCCTACCTGCTGGATCAGTGATCTGGCCTCCTTTGATACATGGTCTGGTATACTCAAAGAAGTGTGAGTATTTATTCCCGATGGATGGCACTCAACCAGAGACTGGAGGAGAAAAGAAAAAAGGAAAAAAGAAACCAAAGCAGGAAGGCATATTTAATATTTTTTAAATGGCAGTATTGTATCATCTCCTAATATCCATGCAAATTTAACCCACAAAGCAAAAATTCAGTGCTTCCTATATGAAGTACTGGTTTTGGGAAAAATGTCTACAGGTGCTGATGAGCTCACTGAGAGACAGCTTTAGAACATTTACATCTTAAAGCTTCTGTTCTACTGTTCAAATTTGAAGAGAATTTGGGAATTTGGTGGACTTTGCTTTCTCCGTGCAGAGCGATCAACCAATCACCAGTTTGATTTGGCTGTGCACTCTTTGTCTCAAAATACTGAATTAATGTCTAACAGCAACATATGGCTTCTACACAGTCCCAGGAAATAATACTGAAACTATCAGGGCAAAAGTTTTGTGCATGTACAGATGGAATGCTAGAGAACTTGGATTTCACTGTAGCTAAGAGGGCAGCATAGTTTTGGTTATTTTTTTCAGTCCCTACTTTGGTACAGCTTTATTAAGTTGTTCTGCTGGAGGCTGAACATGTTTTGTTTCTCTGGTCCCATGCAGACTAAGCAAATTGAGAATGCTCAGGTTGGCAAAGCTCATCTGAGAAAGACAATCAAGGGAATCACACCTGGGCACAACACTAGTGAGAAAGTACTGGCCAAGAAGTCACTTTTATGGAGTCACTTGCTCCCAGCCCTACCTTCCCAGTGAGGAGTTCGAAAAGAATGGCACCCAGGCTCCACCAGTCACAGGCTTCTGTCTCTTCTAGGATAGCACCAACCTCTAAACATGAAACATTTCAATTAATATTAAAAAGGTCAGTTACACCTTCAAAATTAACATATATTTACAAGGTGACTGTTTAATGCTGACAGAACATATACTAAACACCACAGAGCTTTCATTATGCCTGCAATTTAGTTAGCCCTTTAGCCACCTACAGATTGCACTGTTCAAGCACAGCAACACCATACATTTCCTGCATAATTTGTCTTTTCCATGCATACATAGGCACTTTCGAGACTTGTAGGCATTAGAGTTATGCTTCTTCTATAAAGAAGACAAAATTGGACAGTGATAAAACTGGACAGTGACAAAACTGGACAGTGACAAAACAGTAAAGCAAAAGTTATTTCGAGAATTTACCCTAGCCAGAAGAGCTGGACAGATCACAGCGGCCTAAAACATCCATAAAAGCAGCACAAGGGAGGGTGCAGTAGTCTACTGCATGCCTTAGTTTTGCTTTAGAGGGCAGTATTTGTCTCATGGCTAACCCACACCCTTTCCTGGGATCACCAGGGGAGGCTTTTCACAATGGTCTCACAGAGAGCTCAAATGTACTTCCCACAGTGTAACCACAGCCAGTAACTGTGTATTGCTACAGCCCAGCTCAAGCTGTACATTGGTATGAAAAGATGTTTCCCCTTGCATCCAACGCAACACTGCTACTGCTGCAGAGGCACAAGGGACAGCAGGGAGGGGAGATGGGAATGACAGTCCCTGGCCATACACACACACACACACACACACATTCGGTAGCATGATGCATGCAGAAAACTTGGCCTTCACTGACTCAGGCTTTAAAATACAAAAATTATTAAATACAAACACACCACACTGTCTGCTCTAAAACAGGCAGAAAAACAGATTGCAATGAAGATAAAATCTTCATTTTGACTGTCAAAAAAAAATGCAGAAGCTGCACTAAAATAGCTTTGATGGCAAAAGCCACACCAGCTCCGCAGCAGAGGACAACAATTAGCATACAGTCACATAGCTGTTGCTACAAAAAGCACTGCAGCATGGGCAGAAAGATCCTGCTCATCATTTTATGGAGCTTAGCATGAGCATGGCCAAGGAGAGCTCCAGATGAGTCCCAGCCCAGGGTCAGGGAGAGGGAGGCATCACCCCGGAGCTCCCCAGAGGCAGGGAAGCACAGCCACACTGAGCTCGGGGCTGTGCAGAGGGCTGCCCCTCAGGCAGCTGCCACACGAGCTGGAGGAGGCTCAGCAACTCACAGAACTGAGCTCAGGCTGCTGCTGTAAGAGCAACAAGGAAGGATGGCTCAGACGTTGTTTCCTGAGGCAGCACATCCCTCACACTGAAAAGTTTACTACACTTAATGGCCTTGGAACGACCGATGCATTAGCAGAAGGGTGCCGCACATCAGAATTTATTCCACTCCTTACAGATTAATACTCCTATCAGCACCAAGAAACTTTTACAAAGATGTAACGGCAACCACATGAGGAACTGCATCAGCATAATTACATGCATTTTTAAAATGTTTTAAGATCCCATGCAAGCACCCAGATGGAGCTGAAATTATAGGAGAAGTGAGAGAATTTGTGTAAAAATTGAAATTTGTTCTTGCAATTTAGTTTTAAAGCCCTCTAGGAAGGCAGACCTTCTAGGTAACTGTCTTTTTAAAAAAGAAAAACAAAACAAAACAAAACAAACAAACAAAAAAACCTACTCCAGAGTTAGGCCTTTCCACACAAAGCAGCTGGTAAAAGGTTTTCACAGCATTTCTCAGTAAAATCCACTAAATGGAATTTCAGTTCAAGGGAGTTTTCTTCCCAACAAGTGAAGATTTTTAATTGCAAATTAAATTACATACTTATTACAGAATAAGGCCAGCAAAGCCAAAAATTAATAAGATTGACTACAAATTCTCAGTTCCTAGACTACCACTAACCATATTGACACACCTTAAATTTTTGAATAATGCCTTAGAAGGAAAATAATTTGCTCTTCTCAAAGACATTCAGTGGGAATGGGCCTCATGAGTTACAGCCCAACAGAATAAAATACTTAACTAAACATGAAAAAAATACATCATTCAGAGAACAGGAAAAAGAAATTCTATCAAAAAAATTCTCAGTTTTGATATTATTTCCCTTTATATTGGCAATCAGAGATGCTGATCCAATTGTCTGAATAACCAAAGTTATGCTGCTTTCTTTCACAGAATTGCTCATTACAGGAAGCACCACTGATCAAGAAAATGGACATAGATAGAATAAGAGTCATGAAGTAAACCAGAGACCACTTCCTTAAAATCCAAGCTCGTATTTTCAATTTTAGGAACATTTTCAATATACCCCAAGCCGAAACAAATGTCACTGCAGTTGTCTGACAAGAGCAGCACTGAACTCTTCCATCCACTTTTGACCATGACCAAAATGACACAAGTGGAATTAATAAAAAACAGTCAACCAACACAGATTTCTCCCAGGGCTGAAGGGCTCTGCCTGGGTTCTGATGCACAAGCAGAAACTGCATGACAAGTCATCTGAACCAACAGAAAATGGAAAACTCAGCTGAGAGCAACACCTGAGTCCCCTTTTTTACAAAAACTAAATTTTAGCTCAACTGTTTTATCAGGCAATATCTGCTCTCCTGCTGCTTTCCCTACGTTCCAAATTTTCCTTATTTCAGGTTAAAATAAATGCTTCCCTTAAAAAAAGGAGAACTAAAAAATCACTCTGTATACTACAAATAAACATGTGTTGTTTACATTTCCTTACTTCAAACAGGTCACATGACTTCTGATGCAATACTGATCATAATAAGTCCAGGATACCACATCAATATTACTGCACTTTATCTTGACTAACCATCATGGGAAAATTTAGAAACTGTAGATTATGAAGTGCTTTTGAAGGACAAAGTAGCTGGCTAATGTAATACACAACACAGAGCATATGCTTTTTTTTTAAAGCTTCAATATTGCAATAAATCTGAACTACGATATCTGCCTTCACTAAGAAAACATTTTCATCTCAATCCATCAGCAAAGTAATTTAGACAATAAATGGTAGTGACACATAAGCTTAAGTGAATAACATGGGGATATTTGTGCCAAATCCTTCCTTCATGAACCTTGAAATCAAGGACCTTACCCAGATTTGTACAAAAATAAACGTGTACACATATACACAGTGTTGGTCCTTCTAGGACTAGCAGAACAACATTTGCAGAAAAAAAACTGTCCATATCGTCCTCAAATAGAAAATCAGAAAAATAATAAAGTAGAGTGAAAAGAAGTCAATAGCTCTTTCAACTTTACTGCAATTTCATTAAAGGGAGAGCTTTCCTCTTTCTCCCTCCCCAAAGCACGGCCATGACATCCAGCACCAAGGAGCACAAGGGTAAATTCCAACACAAAGCAATTCCAACAGCAGCCGCTGGGATAACTGAAGGGAAGGAGATTTGTAAAATGCTATCAGGGTTAGGCAGAGACAAATGGTGTGGGTAAACACCTTCACTACCCTGCACTGTCCTCCTTCCAGAGCAGCTGGTCTCAACTGAAAGGCCATTTCTTTATGGTTTCAATACTTATCTCAATATTTGCATTATACACAGCAATACCTTACTTCCTGATAAGGGAGACATAGCTGGCAACACTGTATTTTAAACAGAAGTGCCAGTTCTGAAGTAACAAGCAGAACTTCACCTCTTCTAAACTCACATTCTCAATAAAGTTACTGATGGCAAACCAAGCTTATTTTCTCATTCTTTCTACAGCACTTTAACTTGAAATATACCCTTCATGTTGAAAGATTTCAAAGGCTTTTATTACCACAGCTGCCACATTTTCTTCCAGAAACAGTTTCCTCCAGGGCTGACAATAATGCCTCATGACCAGCACACACCAACAGTCATTAACACGGAAGAAGCCAGGCTTACAAGAGGCCTTAGACACTCACTGCACAACTCAGGCCAGATGGCTTGTGAATCACCAACAAAAATTTAATCAAAAATTTTGTAGGACAAACTGTAATATAAAAAAAAAAATGCATCTCCAGTCAGCTCACAGGAAAACTGCCTCTAGGTGGAGGCAGTCCTTCCCCAGCCACCTAGGAGTGAGGAAAGGCTTTGCACTGAGATGGTGTCTTGGAATTAAGAAGGGTGGATTGATAATTTCAAACCCTGAGGAGGCCACTTCCCTTACCCCACACTCCAAGCAGAAACAGCATACTCTGAAGTATCATTTCTGCACTGATAAGAAAATAAGGAGACCCATCTGAACTACCATCAGGTGTCTGAAACTGTTCATGAGGAATTGGACTTGTTCAACATTCTGAAAAGAAAAACAATGTTTTCCCCTTCTGTGGCCATTAAGATAAACATTGCATGAAAAACCATTAGAGACACTGGAAATTCTATTTACCTTACACTCACTTAATTTTAAAAGATTACTGTTTTATCATATTTTGATATCTATATATGTAAAGAAACATTTGCAGAGACTCAAATAAAGTAACTCCAACCTAATTCACTCTCATCAGACTCAGTCAGCCAAGATACCGTAAGATACAGTCACTAAATAAAACAACCCACAAGCAATCTGGCAATAATGTTTCACCTAAAATGCTTCAGCAATTTAGAAAGCACAGTATTGAACCATCTATATTTAAGTATAAGAAGTTAATCATGGTCTTTAAACAATAAAGTAGTGAGGCAAGTCCAATGAACATTTGCTAAGATCAAATGGAGTATGAAAATAGGAAGTTTCATTTAAAAGTTATTCAAAAACATATGAGCATCTATGTTCCTCTTTGTAATAAAAAAAAAAATAGAGGGAATTACGTTCTTTCTTTCTTTTAGCAGC
The DNA here is from genome assembly GCA_025920805.1 of Petroica traversi. Classification (NCBI taxonomy): domain Eukaryota; kingdom Metazoa; phylum Chordata; class Aves; order Passeriformes; family Petroicidae; genus Petroica; species Petroica traversi. The sequence goes on from JAHLSL010000010.1 coordinate 11,855,012, forward strand.
CCAAGATGGAATTAACACTTCCTCTAAAATAATCATGTGACAAAAGAGACAAAGTTTTATTACTGTTCTGTTATCAAAACAAAGTAAACATTAATTAACCTCGTAGCTAGCTCCATTTATTTTCACAAGGCATCTTAGATACTATATTCAAGGCTCAGTCCCATCTGTAATATTAATACTTATACTACTACTAATAATAGACATAAATAAGCACAGGTAAAGTACAGTTTCTTCTGGAGTTAACAACTGGCTTTTATGACAGCTAGACTAAAACATCAGATCTTAACAAATCAACAGCTTAGGCACATCTTACTGCTTATTCTAGTTACAGAGTCTAAGAAAAACCGCAAGACCATGTACTTCACCTGAAACATGTAGTGTACTTTCAACAAGCCTAAGTGCAAATGAGATCAGATTTTTTTCCAAAAATTACCTGATTCTCTCCCCAAACCTATGCTTTCAATTACCTACTCCAAGTTCATGACATTTTGCTATTCTGGGAGCAGTCAGCTGTCATTGTTTTCTGTGGGACACTCAGGTGTCTGTAGAGAGCTGTCCCTCTCCAAATGGTTGCTGTAAAACTGTTAATCCCAGTCTCACAGGAATCAGTATTTTTTCTGCACCTCCAGACCTTATTCACACCAGCCATGTATTTTTCATGTTAATGTTTAATCCTGTTTCCTGTTGCCAGGGCTTTTCAAATCAAGCTAGCCTATTCTTCTGATTTTGATGCCCAAAGCTCCTTCACGTATCCATTTTTTTTTCTTTTCTTTTTAGGATAATCCTGAGACATTAATGTCACACAAAAATCTAGGACAGAGTCAGAGATAAAAAGCAGGAAGTCCAGTCTTACACTATAACCATGAGTCCAGCCCACCCCTCGACACCTCCCAGGGTCAATGGCAATTTAATCTACCATAGTTATTTTGCTTCTTAAACAATCTACTCAAATTAAATTACTATAATACAGAATAGCAGATTTAATGAGTGCCTGCAAACTCCTACTGAAAAACACATACACAAATAACAGGCAGGTTTTCCAGCATAAAATGTCTATTTGGTAAACAGAGGCAAATAATCTTTTTCCTTATTCAATACATAAAAATTATATCACGAAGGCTACGAATATCAACTAGCAGTTTTTATTTTTATGCCATACATTTTAGGTGATCAGCTGCACTCTGCATCTGTATTTTCAATTGTTTAAGAGCAGAGGTGACATCTTCATTTGGGAGTGTAAAAACCAGGTTGCACACTGAAACATTTTTGTCTTTTTTTTTGGAACAAAATCCTTTACACACAAAGCCTTCTTTTTGCTTAGACTTTGCACTGTGCACAAGTAACAGCAGGTTAGATGAAACCAAATTTACCATATATTTATGTGTAGACTTCTGTGACGGCTAGTTTGTGTAAATAAGGCTTGATTATAGCACACAGCTTATGAAAGCATCAGAATAATACGATGCATTACTGATGGCCAGTTTCCTACTTACATTTTCTACGAAGCTAAGCTCCCTTGGCTTTAGGATCTCAAGCAGCAAATCTCCAGTTTTTAGTAAACACAGTCTGTTGAAAACTTGTTGTTTAAACAAGAAAGAAAAAAGACTCTAAAGGCAGCCCAGTTCTGAAACCTCGTTCTCCAAAAACACTACAGGGATGCAAGAGAAAGCATCCCCGCTGCTGGAACAAGAACTCGGGGAGTGTAAATAAAACATCTCATTCACACATCATATTTACACAAGATGTCAGACCAGCAAGCTGCTTCTACAACATGACACTTCACAGGTTAGATTGAAAAGGTACCTTAAAGATTTCTCTTCAAGAGGAAATCCTCAACTTTAATCTGTTTTACCCTAAGACAGTCTTGACTAGCCTATGAATGTAGACAATTCTTTCTCACGGGTATTAAACATACAGAGAAGGGTGTTTTTTCTAAAAAAAAAAAAAAGTTACCAATTTGATTTTTTAAATTGTGACTGTCAAGAATGGAATACAATTATTACTGTATTTAAAAGTTAACAACTCTTTATATTTAAGAACACAATGCTGGCAAAACCAATACTTAAAATAACAGAAGGTGATAATTTGCATTTCAAAATTCATCTATCTTGCTTTTCCCTCAATTAGAACAAAACGTGTTGATTCACAGGTTTGTGTGTGTGTGTGTGTTTCTTTTTTAAACTTATTTATAGAGCAGAATAATGGCCCCCCTGCTAGGCTGGCATTTGCTCAAGTTTCTGTCCATGTAAATTGAATCTGTTACTGGAATTTTCCCCCCTTCAGAATACCAAGGCACATTAACCAAGAGATAAAGAGATACATTGCTGATACTATCAGCCACCAGGCAGGTGGATAAAGCAAGGGATTTTTGTTAGTTTTTGTGGGGATTTTTTGGACAAATATGTGATAAGAGTTCTCAGGGGGCATGGAGAGCAAAGGGCTGTTTAAACAGAAGTGAATCATTCTCATCTGATCTGCTAATAGCTTTGTATTCAGACATCAGCTGCTCAGCACACTTTAAAATGTTAGAAAACAATTAGACTAGAAAACAATTTAGAAAACAAAATTACTATAAAGAAGAGGAAAGCTAAGGGAAACAAAAACATAAACCTCACAATAGTCACCTTAGCTGTATTAACACAGCAGAAATTCTCAGTTACAAGTGCTTAATTTCTTCTTTAAAAGCAAATAGGTTATTCTTGACCAAAACCCCCACAGCTTTACTTGAAGTGGTGTTGAGTTTATATGGTATGATTTATAATCCAGTGTTTCCCTTGTGAATTAGAGAAACAACATTTGACTTATCATAGGTGAACAGTAGAGATTTAGTTTGGCCATTAATCAAAGTATAGCAACAGGCACTACTTTTAGGCATCTGCAGGCAGTTTTGTTGGCACCGGGGTTGGTTCAGCAGGAACTTCTGATTTTTTAAATTGAGCAGTAAAGAGTTACCCAGCCATTCCAAGAGATTCAACAGCACTCATACACACCTCGACTCTGAGCTTGCGAGCGCAATTCTTGATGTGCAAATCATTACAAACGAGCCGCACCTTCCGTCTCCAGCTCTTAGAGAAGTTAAGCAAATGAGTGGCAGGCAGAGCGACAGCAGCATCCATTAATGGTACAATGCCACCTCCCGTCGGCTGCGGGGAAGTGCCACTCCTGCAACAGATGCAGCCCTGCTCACAACTCGGGCACGATGTAAAATGACAATTGCTGTTTCACACAGAACTAATTATGCTGCTCGCAGGGAGCGGGATGCAGCTTTTTAAACTATTGCCATCCCTTGTCTTCTTGACGCTTCTGCATTTACAATGGTTGCAGTTGTCCTCTTATTTTAGATATGCACTGCACAGTGTCTTTTTGATTTATGCAGTCAAATTGCCTCTCCACTTTTTCTTAGGACAACAGGAGCTCAGCAAGTCCTGCATTTCACCACGATCACTGCTTCTGTACCAAAACTGCCTTACTTTACCTTAATGCAAGGTTCTAGTCTGGTGTACAGAAAGCTTTAAACACAAAATCTTGGATCCTGAAAGCAAGTTCCACATAGGTGGACCTCTATTGTCCCTTGGCTCTGAAAAGCTTCCACACTAATACATTACTATCCCTAGCTCGTCCAGCAATTAGTTTTCAATATATAAATTGCAGAGTTTAGACTTCATGTTTTTCTTCAACAAATAAAACAACTTAAGATTTAAATACATATTCATGCACTTCACTGCAAATCACTTTATAACTTACACTGTAAAAAAGCAACATCTGAAACCTCAACAACTAAAAAGACACAACTGTTTCAAATAAATGTTTAAAATTTTCAACTCCATAATACAATTTCATACCTATTTTAAACTGAAGATATCCTGCAATCTGTTTAAATTTTACATTCATCCTCTCCTTTTTCTGCCTCCAAAATCTGCTCCTCAAAAAATCAATGCAGAAAAAGCATTGCAGCCCTAGAATCATCATCTGTTCTCAGTCTCCATCAGCAGATGCTAAAAACAATGTTTATTGAAAGACACCTTCTCTTTCTTGAATTCTTTTAAACAGTGCACCTATTTAAATTCTAAATTGTTGAAATCAAGTTGCATATATGTCATCATATCCAAATCTATTCTATCTCAAACTCTGTTAAAAACACACAGCAAGCTAAACACAGAATTTTTACAAGTCAAGTTTCATTGCACCCTTCAGCCAGGAGAGAAAAGAAGGAAGGCTGACTACCCAGAGGCAGAGCAATACAGCAGATAATCCTGAAAACTCAAAACAAGATGAAGACTCACTGTGAGTCACTTATTTCAGACACTGTGTTTTATGTGGTAAGAAATCATAAGACCTGATAAAGTTTTGTGAAGACAATTATTCACCTCTACAAAACTACAGCATTTCCCTCAGCAGAAAAAGAAAAAAAAAAACCAAGCTGTAAGAAACACATTAAAAAGCAACTTAAAATATTAAAACCCCAAAACTTATTCCTAGTTTACTGAACTAAAGCGCAAATATAATTTCAAAATCCTTATTCCAAGAAGCAGCTTGACGAGCCACACTTTCATGATAAAGGGGTTCCAGGGACATGGTACAATCCTCAAAATGAAAAAAAATTACCATCCAAAATAAGCTTTTTTCCCCCTGTAATATTGGGACCTAGAGAAAGCCTATTAACATGATTATTTTTCTTAACACTAGTCAAAAGTTCTAAACCCATATTTACCAGCAGTAGTAGCCCTAAAAAAGCTGGTGTGGACTCAGTTATACCCCATTATTAAATCATTCCTCATAACAGAACGGCACTTGACTCTAAAATGTATTTTGTGCTGCTAAGTTATACTAAGTATTACCCTCCGACCTAAAAATTAACATGTAGCAGTTTCACTAAAGTATGCTTCACAGAGAAAACATAAGATCAAGGAATATGAAAGGCAAGAATCATGGAGCAGTACCAATTCATCCACCTTGAACATAGCTAATATTTGCATTTGCAAATCTTCACCCTGTAGCTCACCAGATGCAGATACACAAAGCAAATGCAGTCTGGGGTAGGGCAGAGAGGGCAGAGAGGGGAGGGCAACTTCAGCAAGAAAAGCCCGGATGGATACCACACCTGTGCTGTGAGGTGGAAATAATGACAGTGTGGAAAACTTTATTCTTGCATTTGGGGACTTCTAAATATTATTTCAACTGCTCCCTAAACACTTAATTACTGCAGGAGTTGGCTGGTTGGGGCTTAGGGGGCAAAAAAAGTGTCTCTTTGGATCCTCATTAAAGTACAGAAAAATTAAGCTTTGACTTTCACAGCTCATTAATGATGACAGGGTGGGAAAAGGCTGCACTTCCGTCTTTGCTACAACTCAACTGGGGAGCGCTTTGTTCCGGGTTGGGTTAGAGAGGCAGGAAAACACCTCTAACAGGTTGTCACACATGTTGGCAACTAGGACAACCATCTATTTAACAAACACAATAATTGCTGGGATTCCCCAAGTATCTTGTTCTTGAATACAAGTGGCACAAGGGTAGAACGAAGGTGTTGGATTTACTTTGACAGGTGAAAAGAATTCTTTTCTGTAATACCTGCCCTTTCGACTTGTACCTGGGTAGAAAAGATTTTATTTTCTATTTATGTCAAGAAGCTGACATTCAGAGTTTGTTGAGACCCTACCACTTTTCACAGAAACATTTCACTTGCAGAACAAAAACACAGAACAAACACCTGATGCCAAATTAAATTCAGAACTTCCACAGCTGGTAATTCTTATTCTAAATTTTTCTAAGCACATTTGCAGACTCTGAGCTCGAGGACGACCTGTATGCCAAGTTGCAATGCCTGGCCAGACCACGCACTCAGTAGAAAGTTATTTTGGCATTTCAAAGTCAGAATGAAAGCATAGTAATTTCAACTCTAAATGCAGTTTTTGTAAGTTAACTATGAAATTTTTAAATACATGAAACACCTGATTTTTGGCTGTCACTGTCAAAAATCAGACCACTATATTAGCAGAAAATCAACTGGAAAAAGGAAAAGAGGGACGTTTCAGTTTCAAGTGCCATCCTTGCTAAAAAAATGAAGAGATATTGATTCTATCACCCTCATGATTGATGTAAGCGGTTCTAAGAAAGGAGCTCTTTAAACTATTTCAAAGCCCACTGTAGCTCATCAAAAATGTCAGAGGTATCTCTGAGCCTATTAGGGTTGTATTTTTCAAACCTCTGTGGTTCTCCACCCCCCCGCCCATGTCCTTTGCATGTATAAATTTTTGTATTTTTAAGGACTTTAGTGCCACCTTTTCAGTCTCATTTGCTCTTTTCAGTTACCAAGACATACTCACACACAGGAAATAACTGGAAGAAAACAGAACATTCCTAACTTGCTTAAACAAGACATTAAGTACAATTACATGTTATGGAAATGACATAACAAACACCACCACAGTTCAACAATAAAGCTGTTATGAGCCCTGTAGCTTTGTAAGACATTAAGGAAAAGAAGCAAAGAAAACTCAGATATTGCATGATCTCAAGCTGTATGCTACAGAGACTACATGAGAAAATGAAAGCTGCTTATCTACTTTCCAAGTGAAACATTGTAGGTGATTGCTCTAACCTGGGGCACAGTACATTCTCTCTATGGCATCGTTGTCACAGGAATCTTCAACCTCCCTCCACCTGCTAAAATACGTTAGCTGAATGTGTCCTAAAAACAAAACGACAAGAGAAATCAAAACATTTTTCCCTTCCATTTTCTGCAGAAGCGAACTGTAATTACTCCTTTTGTAGCTAAAAACAGTATCATTAAGAATAATGGCATCATTAAGTACTAGAAGCTATTACTGGGGGTGAATTTGCTGCACTGATAATGAAGCTCTAGACAGGAAATGAAGATACTAATTACAAGATAAAACGCCTACTCAGTTAATTGGAAGCAACAGCGAATAAAAAGAAATGCATTTGCAAAAGTTCCTGACCTCTATCATTCAATAAGATGTTGTTTGGGTTCAAATCGCGGCACACAATTCCTTCTCTATGTAAAGCATCAAGGGCTACCACCATTTCAGCTGCCCATCTTTGAATGCAATCCTCTGGGATATTAAACCTGGAGGATAGCGCTAATCTTTCGTCGAGGTCCTGAAAAAGTTGATGTATTTCCTTCTGCCCTGCTCCTGCTATTTTGTCTTCCTTCTTTGGTGCAGTCTTTGTACTTTCAGCTGCTGGTGACAAAGCTGAGTCTGTCTCCTCTTTCTCGTTGTCTTCAGTTTGACTGGAAAACAGGGACACTCCTTCATTTCTTAACACATCTCTGTCCAAGCTAACCTCTTGAGCACCTGAGAGCGGGTTGGAAACACATGAACTTTCTTCTTTGCTTGTCATGTTTAAAGAGCAGGCCCCAAGCTCTTGAAACAGAGCCCCATCTTCTGAACCACCTACCTCTTGGTCAGACACAAAGAGGGTCCCAAGAGCTCCCTGAGTGGCACTGCTTTGCTCATTTGCTTCCTTGAGGGCAGGATCGCCCACTCCTGGTGCCACATGATTTGGCTCTTGATCATATGCTTTGCATGGCTCTGCAGAACTATTTAATTGCAAGACATCAGGTGTTTCTAACAACTTTACTTCTGACACGTCCCTGTCAGATTTTGTAAACTTTGTTGGCCTTGACACGGCTGGCTCTTCTGTTTCATCAGACATGCCTGGTAAGTTTATTAGGAGATCAGGCCTTCCTTCGTCAATGCTATTCACATCATCAAAAGCAGCATCCTTAAAGGAGATAACTGGCACAGAGTCATTTGAACCCCTGCTCACAGTGTCATGAGCTTTCACACCCATTTTGCTCTCCAGGGCATCCAAGCTTCTGTCATGATCTGGGACAGAAAACAATGGCTTTAAAGGCTCCGATTTCAAGTTATATAATTTTTCTCCAAACTCAAGGCCCAGGAGCTCACTAGTGCTATCTTTGCTGTCTATCCTGAAGAGCTCCATGGGGCTGTTCTTGGATCTGGTTAACGAGTCCAATATCCTAGTAGGGCTGGCTCTTTCCGACTCGGCATCGTCGATGAACAGCTTCCGCTCCTGAGGTGCGATCTGTGAGGCGAAGCTGTCACTGCCAACAACACTGCACGTCTGCAAGGAACTCCTCTCCTTGGTGTGCAGCTCATCGCTCTCTGCTTTAGCCACTGGCTCCTCAGTCAGGGAGCCAGAGTCAATTTTTTCCTGCCCATATTCATTGCACAATGTTAAGTAACTAGTGGTGCACTCTTCTTCTGAGCTGGATGCTGAGTCCATCCACTTGGAACTCTCCTGGCCATCTTCCTGGTTGCTGCTGTCATCCTGAGAGCTTGGTGTGAGGCTGCTCCTCAGTGGGACCACCTTCAGCATGCTCTCCCCGTAGCTTTCTCTGGAATCGGTGCTGCTACCAGTTTCTTTAGGACTAGGTGTTGGTTGCTCCAGGTAAATTTTAGTTGAACTGGATGTTCTGGATTCAGGAGTTTCAAAGCTCTCTTCAGGACTTCTGTTTAGGAACTTACTTACATAACACCACATTTTCCCTCCTTTAAAAAAAAAAAAAAAAAAAAAAAGAAGGGATCTCTTAATTTCACTCAAAATAGAATTTTTTTTATGAAACAGGAAAATATCCTCAATGTCACTATACACTATACCCTTATGCCCAGAGAGTTATTTGGATCCGCTGCCCCAGTGGGAAATAATTACAGGGACCACAACTTGCTTTTCACATAGATTTGTATTATTAGATAAACATTTCAAGAGCTGCATCTGAGATTAAGCTTCTGCTTTTTTGTTTTTAAACTTCAGTAAAGTCTCATTTCAGAGTCTCAAGTTGCTTAGCGGTCACTACTCTCCACCTGCTGCCTCAAAAGAAGCAAAAACTAGGGAAGATCAAATGGTTTAGTGCCCGTCACCACTTCTGCCTACACTGAATAATTCTGTGTCACAGCTCTAAACTCGTGAACAACATTAGTGGAAAAGGACCGAAAACTAAACAGCAAGTTCAGTAAGGGAAATTACCATATTAGCAGGGTATTTTAAGGGTCTGTGTCTCTCTTTGAAGGAGCTGGGGTATTTTAGTTAAATATTGATATATTTCTCCTATTAACTTCATAATTCAAAAAAGCTTTTTATGCTTTTCTACAGCACACAAGGATTTATCAATGCTTCAAGTTATACAAGAAAACAGTTCCTTCACGGCGTCTAAGAAAGTTTTATCTCTAAAAATAACAGTTCTATTTAAAAAATACAAACCATGGCTCTTCATGTTGCCAAATGCAGCACATATTTAAAAAAAAAAAAAACTCACAGATTTCACAGCGCAGTTTTAGCAAAATAAATCAAGAAGTTACTGTACCTCTTATACATGCCAAAGAATTTGACTTAAAGCTAGAAATCCTCCTTTGATAACTTAAGGAGAAATGCAGTGTCAAGACATTTCAATTTAAAAGACTGTACAGAAATTCTGGGAAACGCAGGAGTTCTAACAAAATCTTTCTAAAAAAAATATAAGTATCCAGCCCACTGGGCATCTGCAAAGCTGGTGGTGTTTTTGTTGGGTTCTTTTACTTATCTGGATAAAACAGAGTTTTATATTTTTTCCAAAATACTTTCTTTAATAATTTGGGGTTTTCTAACACTCCCATTATCTGGAGAAATTCCTTTAAAAAGTACAGTAAAAGACAAAACTATTTATCATCGCCTAGGAACAGAGTTTCTATACTCCCAGGTATTTCAAATAAAACTCACCAAAGACAGAAAAACCTTGACACTTTAAAAAAATTAATTTGAATAATATAATGTGAAGTTTTCCTGCCCTCCATCCCCCTGGCTAAAACAAGACTTGTTTTTCAAGGGGAAAAAATAATCTCACTGGTTGTGGTGAAACTAAGTGAATTAAAAACACTAAGAGGGAATTCTAGCAGCTTGAGTCCAATGGTAAAAACAACAATTTAGATCTGTTAATCCACATGGTTTCTGCCATAAGCTACAAATGGATTTAGCACCAGGTCAGGATGACCTTTGCCACCTTTTAGAATGTGATGAGAAAGGATGCCAGGTAAAAGAACAGGAGCAAAGGGAAGCAATGCTCACAGAGAAAGGAATGAGAGCTGCCATGAACTTTAAACACAACACGTCACACAGCAGCTCAGCAGGGCAAAGGCACCCTGCCCTCTGAGCCCTGCCACTTGCACAGCACCTCAGGATTACTGGTCTCCACCTGTTTTGGTGAAAATAAATGTTGTCCGTCCCATAATCACCAGCAGTTTCTTTTCTAATGTTATACTTCTACATTTATTCATGTTTTTACTATAAAATGGCAGGGAGATAAAACAACAAAAAAGAGAGTGAGAAAGAGTGAAAACATATGTCATTTTTATATACGTGTGGAAGAGTTTATCCTCTTTTTCACACTTTTTTCCATAACAATTAATTTCCTTTAAAATTTCAATTAAATTACTTCAAGTAGTGTAGTAAAATACTTCGCCCAGTTTATTAACTAGGCATGGAATTATTCAGGTCCATTTCATACCAAACAATAAAATCTCATTTGACAACCAAGCCCTTACTGCCTTTAATGAAACACACTATTTATTAAAAAAATTATATGGTCTCCCCATCCCACCTGCATTAAGATTAATTAGTACAAGCTAAATATTTTCATCTACATATTACTAGTGTTTATTGCTTGTGCTTCACAAATTTCTTATGAAAACACAAATTTCAGGTATCAAAGTGTGTTCACAGACCATGACCCATGAAGACTCATATAAGATTTTTGGGACTTTGGGAAGTGCCTAGCACAACACCACCTCAGTCTCCAGGCATGGCTTTAATGCAAATATGAGCACCATCAGTGCTTCCTGAAATAGAAGTAGTAAGAAAAGGCCTTTCTAACAGAGGCCTGCCTTGAGCTTTGACCCAGGGAGGCAGAAAGCTCAAAACCTTCTTCCTGTGATCTTTTGTCACATCTTGTTTTCCTCTGCCATTAGTGGACACCAAGTGTGCTTTCACACGTGACACCTGAACAGCTCTCACTGACCCAAATGTTTTGAGAAGGACTGGGCTGCCCAGCAATATGAGAAATGCAAGAATTATCCTTGCACAACTTATGTTTTTCACCTATTGACACATCAAGCCGCTCTCAGAACAAGTCCCGTCTTCTGCTCCCTCCCCCTCACTTCATGCACAATTTCATGCAGCCTCCCCTTGATCTGGGCTTCTACTTGAAGTTTTACTGCAGCTTAAGAAGAGAAACCTAAGAAGGACTAAAGAAGGGAAAAGTTACATGTTTGGATCAGTACTTCAAAAATCCACAGAAAAATCACTGGAAGATTTGACAGGGTCAACAAACATAAAAGTTGCAAAAGACAAAAACAAGGAATCTCTTTATTCTTACAGTGTCCAGGAATTCACCACTTATGAAAACAGGAAGAACTCATTTTGGTTTTGCAAGTCTATTATCTTAGATTTTCAAAAAGAAGTTCCTCATAATTAATGACTTGTATTTAGAAACCACAGTGGAAATGACTACTTACTGCAACTTCAACTTAAGAGTTAAAAACAAGCAAACAGAACAAAACAAAAAATTATGCCCAAATGTGTTAACATACAAATATTTCAAGACTGGCCTCCTGGTCAAGTTGAAATATGTAAATAAATGCCATGCAATAATTGTGTTCTATAGTGAAAAACAACAATTTTATTCCTTTTTGAAAATGTCCAATCCAGGGTCAAACAAAAGTGATATTTGTATCTGCGTATGTAATTATGCCTTTATGAATGACATACTAATAATCTTTCCCCCTCTCCCTATGTGTTGTGTAAGATCAAGAAAACCCATTAGCAAGCTATGCTAATATAGTATCAGGAATCTATAAAAACTAAAATTACAGAAATCAATCCAAACAAGTAAGCTCCAGTCACTGTCAAATAGACCAACTGACTAAATAATTTTAAAAGCCACAATATTAAGCTCAAGTTTATTAGTGTTTAATACAATTTCAGAACTGTATTATTAACATAACTAATTATTAAGCTTGTTTTCTTCTACCATGAATTGATTCTACAGCCAGTCTAGTTCAATCTTTCTGGTTTTATAAGCACATGAAAATCATCAAGTTCCACATTCTTCTGCAGTTATTCAATGAAATATTTCATACTAGCAATGACATACTTTACTGTATTTCCAGCATTCTGGACCTTATACCTCTGCTTCTAGAGATAGAATCTAAAAAGTTAGTGTCCAAAATAACCAACCAGAAATTCAGCATAAAGTGACCAAGTGATGAAGCTGACTAGCAATCTGTTATATTCTTTCAAACATCTCTGCAGCTTTTTTCTTAATAGCACTTGATGCAGGAACATTAATGAAAATACAGAGACTATATAGTATATATGAAAGGATAAAATGAAACAAATCAGCAAATTTATTCTCCTAAACATATTTTTGTTCCAGCTGACAAGAAAAATTCATGACCAGTTGAATTTTTCCTCATCCAGTGCTCAGACACTTCCCATTTCAGCTTCACATCCTGAAAGACTGGCTGACTAAGGAGACATATTCCAAAATAAATCAATAGCTTTTGCTAGCTTGGCCCATGAGATAATTCCCAAGGATGAATCACTGCAATTGCCACAGAACTGGAATGCAGCTAAGAATGCAACAGTCACTGTACTTAGGAAATCCCAAACAAAGTCAAAGTGAACAACCCAGGCTTCCAAATAACTGTAATCTGATAGGGAAGAAAAACAGAGTACTGAAAGACATATGCTTGAATTATTCTCCAAAACTGGGCCCAATTCTCTACATCACTGCACAAGAATTTGGGTATGGCCAGCACTACCAGTCCTAAACAATGCACCTCAGGAGAATTAATAGCATTACTTGCTGAAAAAGGAACAATTTCATGGTTCTCAAAGAATCACTGTCCTCTACTTCAACAGATACATGCCTACTGGTAAACTTCATCAGGTTAATGCAATGATTATATAAAATGAGGCTTACACAGTTCCAAGGCGAAAAGCAAAGCAGACACACAGGCACTGCCACAGTACCACAACAATATTCCACAGCATCCCAATGGCAGCCACAGTGGAGCTGCAGCTCCATATGAATGGGAAGCTGATCTCCTGCCTAATCTCTAACATGACAGTAGTTACAAGTACCAGAGCCCTGTATTTCCAGTGCTGCTGGTGAATCTCTGCTGCAAAGTTTGCTGGTTTAGGCAAAGCTCCTACTTCCCAATGCACTTGGAGCAAAAGCTATTATTCCAAAGCAGCCTCCTGCAAAAGTCACTTGCCAAGGAGCGTATCACCTTTCCTACATTTTCTGATTGCTGTCAAATATTTACAGCCAGCATTATCTCCTTTCCTAACAACAAATCCCCAGCTTTGCAAGCCAGAGCACTACCGTGGTGTTGTCTATCAACTGCTGCGTGCAGCAAACCTCTTCAGCAGGAAGTTTCTTGAGTGCTCTCCAGATTGATAGGAACTCCAGCTTGTTTATGCTTAAAGAGATTTGACAGTTTCTAACAGCCACTTAAACTTTGATGTCCCATGGAAGCCCCCCCAGCCTATTTTTGAAGCATCTGTTTCTAAAATTTCTGTAGTTAATAGTGCCAGGAAGAAGCGAGGCCTTATTAACATCAGATTGGCTCTCTCCCACACTAGAACTTGCCAAGTGCTTTCCAACAAAGCTACAAGATAACTTTATGGACTTTCGTGCTTCTGATGATGCATCCTTGAAGCCTCTCACTGCAGCCAGGAGAAAAATCTGCAAGAGAACCCAAGACCTCACTCACCGATTCTGAGCATGTAACACCAACATGATTTACCAAAATAAACAAAGACTTCCTCTTGAAGAAGAAGCTTGTAAAATTCCATACAAAACACAACAGTGGTGCACTTAATAAGACAGTTAAAGTGTACTATGAAGAGGAAACAGCAAGTGGCTTAGCGAACACATTGTCCATTCATAACATTAAAACCTCTGAAATTGCTACAATATGAGTCACTGCCCAATTAAATTAATACTTTACCCTTCAAACTAACAATGGTGTGGCTAACATATCCAACATCATAAATCAGAACTACTTACAAATTTGACTGGCACAATCTTCTTTCTTATTGGAATATAATTACTTGGAGCATGAATATTTAGAGCATTCATAAGTCATGAAATAAAATTTTGAGACTATCACTTAAAAAGTACTGTCATCAAAATTTTTATCCTTCCCAACACTAACTACAAGCACCTTCTCTCCTTATATCTGGTCTGAGATGGACAAAGGTTTAAGATAGGTTTGTCTGTAGGGATTCCTGGTATTATTATCCTTCTAATTTATATATTGAGTACTACTAACATAAGACTGGTCTGATCAAGACCATCAGCGTGGTGAGCAAGACAAGTCTCTGCATATAGTGCAGCATAACTTTAGCCATATTTTTATTTATTCTTTATTCACAGAGAATTAGAAGTCTTCCTCCTGAATCACTTTCCAGCTTCAGTCTCATAGCAGGGAGAGGTGCACTGGCCACTACCCCAGTTAGGGATTTGGGATCAGGCCCTACACATGCAATACACTTATTGTACACATCCTCAGGCAATTTACTATTCACTATCTACCCCAGCTACCCTCTTTACAACAAAATATATCACTCTTCCTTCTCCCTTTTTGTGTTCTGAGCCCATACAGTAGGTTCACAAAAATGAAAGAGCTCTAATGGCACAATATCTCTATTTCTCTCACTGTCATCACAATAAAATTAACACTTCCAGGAGATCACCTTTGTCAGACCACATTAGACCTCCCTTAAAATTTTTGTTCTTACATCTGACCACTTCTCCCACGAAATTCCACTACTACTCCACTCACTTTTCCATCTGTCTTGAGGAAGAACATTCTTCCTAAAGAGAGAGGCAAAGCTGTAGTAGGGCTTTAGAAACTGCAGAAATATTAGGAAGAATTTTTTAAATTATATAATTATGTTAGCCTTAAGGGCAGTTGGTATCTGACAAGGGTTGTGGATGGGTTTTTTGTTTGTTTTGGGGTTCCTTTGGTTGCAGGCTTTTAAAAATACTTCTCTGAACCAGTACCAGTTTATGTGGAGATTGCAGCTCAGGTGAGAATCTCCCAATTATCTTATATATTATTACACACACCTCAAGAAAAGTAACGTTGTACAGAGCAGCACTGCAAACTCCCAAGATCACCATCAAGCACTACTGTAAAGTGAGGCTTTTCTTCCTGCATCAGTGCTCATGGGAAAACCAAGTCACACATTGCAGAAACAGTCATTCTAACTTTAGCTGGCCTCATATGACAAATTGCTCATGAAAAAAGCCAAAATCTAAGTTATTAGGGGAAAAAAAAGAAATAATATTAAACATAATAAAATTATCTTCTCTATCAGTCAGCTTAGTTCCTTCATGCAATCCATTCCATCTGAGTTATTAACATTTCCTAAAAAAAGAACTATTAGCAATCCCAAAATTTATATTCTGCACTCATTCTAAACAAATACGGGTAATTACATTTAGGGAATATTTAAATCCAGGTGTTAGACAAAAAAACCAAAATGTAATTATTTTGTGCCACCTGTTCCCTGTACATTTAATAGGAATTTTATAAATAGTTTGAAGGCAAAACTCTGTGGTTCTGCTTTGAACTACAGTGTGATGCCACTAGCTATTTTCTTAAAAATTCAGATCAGTGCAATATTAACCAACAGGAAAACGTCCATGGTTTTTAGAAGTGCTATTAAATTCTTGTGCAAATACTTGTCATTTTAACTAGAAGATGCTAAAAAGATTTACTAGTCAAAGTTTACTAAAAGTAGCCAAAGACTTTATCTCTGAGAGATAACTGTAAATAATGCAGATAGTTGTTGCAGTCAAAGCACTCCCTCTCCTGTAAAAAATAAACAGTTGGAAGCTTTCAATATTGCTACAATTCAAGTAACCCATCAGGATTTGAGGCCATTTGAAGCAGGAATCAGATCCACTGCAGAATGAGAAGGGAAAAGGGAGAGGGACAGCGGAACGGAGTGGGGTGCCTTAAATGACATCTCTCTGGCACACTAAAAATATTTTAACTGGGTGTATGAGAGATTAATTCGACAGTGAAGTGTACCATTGATTAAAACTGAAAACCTCTGAGTCTTTTCTACAATATGCTTAAAGGAGAGACAAACCTTCTGCGTGCTGCAGCACAAGGAAGACAGACTCCTCGGAGATGATGTACTTGTGCAGACACACCATGTTGGGCACGCAGCGGGGAATGATGGTCGTTCTGCTCCTGCTGCACTCACTACTTTTCCTTAGACCCTGACAGAGAACAAAAAGGTCAGTTGTACCCTCAGTTGCCTTTGGAGCCTGCTGTGCTCTGTGTTTATCAACCAAACTAATCTATCCGAGTTACTCTGGGCTTCAGAGAAACCACTCATCTGCTGCTCTATGCCCCTCGGTCCCCCGAGGCTGTGCTGATGGCATCTGGCACATTTCCAGAGAACAGAAGATGGCACAAAGCTGCCATTAAAATCAATTACATGGGTCAATGTTTTTATTAGAATCTCTCTCAAACTAAGTCATCAGGATGACACTCAGTTATTTCCCTGTGACCTTTTTTTAAAATTTTATTTTTGCGTGTGACCAAAAGACACTGCTAAAAAAATTCAATTCAAGCCCTAAAGACAAAAGAATGCCTTAGACTCACAGGTAATCCTCACATTTCCATTTTACTTTACTAAAAACAACAGCCACCTCAATAATAAGGAAAGGAAAGGATTAGTCTCCTTGAGAGGCAATGATTTTTGGGAGGTAGTGCAGGGATGAAGTTGCCAGAAGTGAAAAAATTGATGTGGGAGGGTGAAATGGAGGGGAATGAGAAAGAGAAAAAAAATTATGTCAATAGTGTGACCTATTACAATATTGATAAACATAGGCAGTTACATGGGAAATTCAATGTTACCCTATCTGCTAGTAGATAATGTGAGGTTCTAATATACAATATTCACAAATGAACCTTTCTGAGAAACAAACAGGTTTGCTGTATCTTGCACATACAATTTCAAAGGCTGCTGCACAAAGTTAAGGTGTGTTTTAAGCCAAATCTGAAGCGAGGTTACAAAATGTTAACAAGTAGTTAGAGCTTCATGTTTGGGACACAGCTTTTTTTTCCATCCTTCCTGCCATTAGCAGTGGAATTCATGTCAAGGGAAGCCTGAAGTATATGGCCACAAAAACAGTACTCATAACTAAACTAATTCTCAACATCACAGATGCTCTGAGCATACTGGGGTCTTGATCCAAACACTTTCCGAAACATGAGAGTAATGCAAAAAATGTTATTCTGACAAAGTAACTGTTCAAAAGTGTAATGAGTTAGTACCATTAAATTCAGTTATGTCAGACTGTTGACGTAAAACATAAGGAAACAAATTCAGTTGTTCATTGCATCCAGACTCCATTTTGGCCAGTAGGGTATTTTTCAGCTAAAGAAGACCAAACACAAAATGTAGTGGATGTACTTGGATTAAGGAGAATTTTCACCTTTGTCAGAAGTCCTGAGCCACCAGGGCTTTACAGATGTTTTAAGCAGCACATTAAATCTGTGATTCTTTACCAAAGCCTGCAAAGGTGTTGGCCTCAGTATCTAGAGGCAACTCAGATGACTAAAACAGCACATCTGAGCAGAAGGGATGTGAGAGAGAAAGGAAAGGAATGTAACCAAATACTGACAAAAAGAATTCCCAGGCACCTAAAATGTAATACCATTATAACAATATATTGCAGGGATATCTCTATAAATTACATACACATCGATCTTTGTGTGTTGGTGTAATTTAGAAAGCCATATAATAAAAGATTATTAACAAATAATAAAAGATTTTACTCACCTTCAATATAAAAGTCTGCTGTGTCCTAGTGTCCATTACAAGCAAAACCTAAGCAAAAAGTATTGAGAAAATATTTAAAATTCACATGAGTAAGCTAACAAAACATAGCTCTTAAATCTAATGTTGAACATTCTTACAAAGAAAGTGATATAACCAATTTAAAAATTAAACCCCTGCAGCATACAGACTTGACAATCCATCTCCTTTTTTAGCAAAGAAATTACTGAGGATATAGATCTCTAAAATCAGGGTAACAAAAAAAAAAGAGGATTTATTTAGAGAAAAAAGTGTGGATGGGTTTGCTACAGAGAAAAGAACACCTACACGTGCAAAGAGCATCTCTGTTAGCAGTGCATCACCTCTACTGAAAGCATTTTAAACACAGCAATGAGAGATGCACTAAATAACAACTACACTCTTAGTAAGCTCCATTTGTTTATGTGTTGGAAATAAAACAAACAAAAAGATATATGTGTACATATATTTAGAAAACTGCATCTTTAGAAAGCTGGAACCCTGTGCCTTCAAGTCACCCTGCTCAGGAATTAAGTGTTTTCAAACTCTAAGAACACAGATGTGCTTGAAAAGCACCAGCTGCAAGACAGCCACATGAGCAGACCCAGCACAAGCTCAACCCTCCTCTAGGAAAAAGAACAAGAGTGTGCCCTCATTGTTTGTTTACAGCAGACGTTGTAAACTTCCAGGATAAATATTCATATACAGTTATACCAAAATATTTAGGCTGCAAAATCAAACTCCTAAAGGGCTTCTTTCCCACACCAGAACTGGGATCAAGAGACAAGATGCAGCAACTCCAAGTGAACAGACAAGGGGCAGTGAAGACCAACTCAGCCTGCACCCAAAAAGACTTTCTGCAGAGGAATGACACGTCAGGAGCAACCTGGCTTCATCAGGTGGCAAAAGGACAACACCACATAGCCTCCCTGCTGTGAGGGGTTAGCAATGCAGCCATGCTCTGCTATCTCTGAAAGGAAGAAACCTTGGCTCTTTGGGATGGCAGCATTCAAAACCTGCTTCTCCCCCCCACTGCATCTCAAACATGAGAAGGAGAACTAAACTCTTTTTTTATAATTTCTCTCTCACCATATTTCACCAAAATAAATTAAGTCACAGACTCTTCCCCATCTCAAAGACTTTTACTATTGTTGCAGTCACTTTTAAAAGCTTTTCTGTATCTTTGAGGGGGAGAAAAAAAAAAATCAGCAGAAGTTGGTGCTACTGAGATTTTTTAACAAAGGAATTACACACTTTCCATGTCAAGGCCATGCTCAGGAAAGGCAAATATCACCAGAGTACTGAGTTTGCCAAACAACTTTTCAGGCCTCTTACCTGGGTCTTTCAGAAACAGTGGAAGCCAGCTCAGTAAATGACAACTGTAAAACTGGTTTTGTTATCCTTGCTTAACCAAAAAGTGCAAAATTGAAATTAAAGAAAAACCCAAAACCACACCAACCAAAGAAAACCAACTGAGCAAGAGAAAAATAACAGCCACTTTACAAGAGGTGCCAAAAGATAAAAATTGTTTGGAAACATCTATGTGTTTACAATCACTCTCCTTCCTCTTCTCCCAAGTTTGTCTGCAACTAGACACTGTTCACATTGAGGCAATAAATACGAGAACATATGTGATTTTTTTTTTTTAAATGTGCCCTTTGACTGTCAATATCTCCCAAACAGGTGTTGGCTAAATGATTATAAATTGGCCTCTGGATACACCTCTTCAACTGAGCCATACAGGACTGGCGATAATATAATTAGACCTAAAAACATCAGGCTGGTGAATGCTTTCCATCTGTTTGGCAATAATGTTTAGTTAACAATAGTCTTTAAAAGAAGAACCTTCAACTTCAGTTCTTAAAGTTATTTATAGGGCCATTCTTAACACACCAGCACTCCTGCTAACAAGAGCTTTAGCCACTTGGAAATTATTAGCCATACGGCTGTATATGAAAAGGAATGGCAGCATTTAACATCTGTATCTCTCCAGATTTACAGGCATCAACCTCATTTAAAGTCATTTCTTAATGAACAGTTCCATGGTCTGTATTAATATTATAGTTGCATGCACAAAGATCATAAGGAGCCAAACATTTTTTTAATACCAACAGTAGGCCAATCAGTAATGAAGCTGTCAGCATAAAGGACAGAATAATAGCTTCTTTAACCCTCAAACTGGATTTGTTCATTTGTAGAGTAGAAGACACCAATTTAAAAACTGCTCATGGGTTTGCTCACCTTTATAAAGACAAAAATCTAATTTGGTACTAATTTGATACAATTGTCTTTCCAATAAAAGGCTCCTAAAGCTATCTTTTATTTCATGATAAAACAACTGCTATAACTGAAACTGTCATGAAATAATTACCTTTGATAGCATACCTTATTGCACAAATACAATTAATGTATTCCTCCCTTTCATTTTTCACACTTGCTTGTCAGCACTGTATTAGCATATGGTGCAACAGCAGAGATTGCTGAGCACTCGCCCTGTAAGTTGAGGTGCAGAACCACAACCACTAACGCCAATAAAGCAGACAGCAGTTTCCTGTAGGGTAACTTCATCTGCTCTTCTATTGCAGCATCAACATGAAAGCAGCAGCTACAGTTTTATACCTGCAATAACAACAACTAATATCCCTGTGCCTTTGAGGTTAACTACCTACTGGATTACCCAGCCCAACTAACCAGCTCCTTTATTTTTGCATCCCATCAAGCATCCTACCTTCCCCGACTGATTAACACCTCATTTACAGCTCCACTTCATTTTAGGGACAATTATTTATTGATTGATTTAGTATCAACCTTTGGCAAGACTGTTTACCTCAAAAGGGACTCCAAGAAGCCGAGGAGGAGCCTTGGAAATAACTTTAGAAATTCATGTAAGGATGGTCCATTTGGCCCTGGCAAACTGCAGACTTTGCATGGGCCCACCAAATCAAAAGCTTATTCCAAGGGAAAGCGGCCTGCATGCATTATTACCAAGATTTGCTTCAACCAGATTCTTCCCAATAATTAAAGGACAACATGAATGGCTAAGTTGCTATCAGAAAACTATTTCAGAAAGGGCTAAGTCCAGGAAAGAGAGAGTCACAAGTATATTTGCTTGAGTATTTATCACTCACCCAGAGCAGAGAAAGGTCAGCAGCTCTTGGATGCCTTACAGTGATGCTGCAGAAGGGCAAAATTGTACCCCGGCCACTGACCCAGGTGCCAACTTACACTCGTCACCTCAGGCTTTACAGCCAGTTTATAGACAGTAGTGCACCAAGTCTCCTGTTTGTGTTCCTTCACACTTCTCTGCCATAGCAAAAGTGATTCTGTAATTCTCAGACTTGTTTGTAAAATGCAAAGTCACAAGTTCCCACCCTAATGGCAAAATGGGACAAAACAGGATTCTGCAGAGCACTCCCTAGGACAGAACTCTGTTATTCTCCAGAGCAGATCACACAGAGATACTGGCATCAGACTAGGCTGCCTCCAGCTCACATGAGCTGACAGAACCTCTTTCACCATCTAAGTTGTAATATTTAACATCTCCCAAGCAGGAGCTGCCGGCTGTAACATTCAGCATCCTGTCCAGAGAGAAGGGAGAAGAAGGCACAGCAGGGCACTCCTGGGCACCGAGCAGCGAGACTGTGACACAAAAGGAGACAAGGCAAAATCCTATTTGTAACACTAATGGATAAACACAGCCAAGGTCCACATATCATGCTGGCTCTTACAGCAATGTTGCTTACTCATTCTTTCTCTATTTTTTTTTTGCACTGATGAAAACCTCAGCATGGCAAAAACACTGACACACCAATAGCAATTACCACAAATAAATATCTAATGTAAACTAGTGTCTTCAGCAGCACAGACATGCTAATTTTGTACAAGCACTGGAGCTCTCAGGAACAACCCAAAAAACAAGTGAACACAGCAGCACCGCATGACAGCATTTCAGTAAAGCACAGATAACAATACCCCTCCATGATGCCAAATACAATTTCTTACTTCTGAATTCTCTTTTTCTTTTCCTAAGTCAAGGGTTAATTCTGATGCTGACAGCAGCTACTTAAAAAAATTAGCTTCTTAGATTTGATTTACAGTGAATCCAACTGCTTAGAGGACAATAAATTAAATTCAACTGCTTAGAGGACAATAAATTAAATTCAATTCAATATGGGAGGTACAATTAATTGGAGAAAAATAAAATAAAACCTGCCTGGTAAATAACCATAGTCTAGCTTTAAGAAAACAGTTAATTTTAAGATCCTTTAAATGCACAGAAATTAGCAAATGTTTTGGTATGCTAATTTTTTTTAATTAAAAGATATTTCTGCAGTAAAAGCTCTTTCATATGCACTACTGATTCTTCATCAAACGTTAAGTTTCCAACTTAACACCAGTATAGCCGGTGGCAGCCTGAAGGTTTACCATCTGCTGCCACCCAAAGTCACGGTGGCCACCTTCAGAACATATGCATCAAAGCCCTGAGATAAGAGACTGAAGGAATACTGCAGAAGTCAGCATAAGGGGGAGCACAGACCCAGGGGCAGGCAACAGGCAAGTCACCAGGAAAAAAGAACGTGGTGAACCAGCAGTCACCCCAGCAAGCACCCAGTCAAGGTCACGGGGACAGCACTGGGAGAAGTGAGGACTGCTCTAAAATGCACAAATCCTGTCACGCTGCAGACATTCGCTTCTCCAGTTCCCTTCCTTTTCTGGGATTTTTTCCCCCTCCCTTCTCCCCTGCTCAGCGTCTCAATACTGATTTTTTTTTCTAGTTTCTGTTCTTTCAGGACATAGCACAGAACATACTTGTGCTTTTTATTTACTGGAGCAGCTTTTAACACTAATCAAAACAAACACGTCAACACATTTGCTTACAAAATGTGACTAAGTTCACTAGCACAAGTGAAAAATACCTCGTGCCTGATCAAAGAAAATGGAATAGGAACTCTTACTGCAGGAAGGTTTCCAAGACAAACCACAGCTAAGGGATTACTTTAAAACCAACTCCATTTTGTTATTAAATTGCTGTTCTAGACTGAAAGTGCATCATGTAAAAATTGTCACCAGTGGGCCAGCTATCAATTCTGGTCCTTATCTGCTAAACAAATGTACCCTTATCATAGGAGAGATACTCCAGCAAAAGTCCTACAAACTTGAATATGCATCAGGTGATCACCTAGGATTTTTTTTCTTGTGTTTACCCTACTAGTTGGAAAATGCTGTAGTGACAGATGACAAGGAACGAGACAAGTCATCCACCTGATCCCAGGCACGAGTATTTGGGACTACAAGAAAACTTCAGCTGGGGCTGGATCACAGCTGGCTGCTGCACTCAGCACACGGCTGTGCTGATGGGCAGGAGCAGGGGTGCAATTCCTCCTGCTCTCCTCAGCTGTGCTGGCTGTCACAAGGCTACCAGGATTAAAAGATCTACTTAACACAGATTTATTCTTGTCACTTTTCAGATTACACCACCCGGACTCTCACTCGTCTCCCTCTGTCGTTACAGAAAGAGATTACATTTGGCTAATATGTATGAAAAATGTGATTATTCCTTATCCTTGTACCTGTGCAATATGAATTATCTTCAGTTTGCAATTATTCCTCCTTTCAAGCCATTATTCTAAGGAACTTACAGCCTGTATATTCTATGACTTGCAATAATAGTGTACTTACAAGACAAATGGTGCAGCTTTAAATAATGAAAATGCTAAGAAAGCAGCATATATTCAAATTCGAATTTTTTAATACTTTGAGTTGGTTAGTAACAGAGAGGAAAGTCCATTTTCTTAAAGTAAACTAAAAACTGCCCAATAAATTACAAATGGCAAAATATTCACCTAGGAAATGTATCTGGCAGGTTTTACTAGTGAAACCATTTTACAATAAGAAATGCCACTAGCATTCCAGAGTAATTGCCTGGAACCAACTATGTACAAACCAACTTAGTAACAGTTAGGAAGACAAATAATTAAAGGGCTTAAAAGATAATATCTCAATACTTTATTTCTTTCTGAAGGCCAGAAGATACCTATAATACAGCCTGCAGAAGAACATCCAACAATGTAATTTCTTTTTTCTGAAGGCAAGGGCAAAATTTGCATTACTCTACCAAATCTCACTCAAGTCAAAAGAAATTTTAGTCAGGCAAACAAGAAAGAAGCTAGAGAGAAGCTAAGGGTTACAACAACAAACACTCAGAAATGTTCAGATTTATGTAAATGGAAAGATTTCAGGAAAACAAGTGGCAGGTGTTTTGGAGGCAGGGAAGAAGGGACTGAACTCTTTCTAGCTGGCAGAGAGACTACATTTTAAAGTTGAGCAAGCTTTGTTACTTGGGGCTTGAAACCTGACAGCAGTTTAGGAATAATCCCACAGCAGTCGGGAAAGAAAGGCAGTGAGCCAAGAAATCAGTTTCGGCAATAACTCTGTGGTTGATTTGATTTTGTAGGACTTGGCAAACCACTTAAGAAACTAGAAGGTTATCAAAACATAAAACTAGCTCTTAAAAGTTTATTTGTATGAATTGCTACTATTATTACTCAGTTTCAGATTTTCAAATTTTTTGCCACTGCTATTTTCCATTTTGCCCCGTTTGCATGCACATTCCAGCTCCCTTTCCCCCCACACCTCTTCGGCACACACAGCCACTCATTCAAATCCACAAGATGATCTAAAGATGCTCAACAGAGTGCACCTGAGAGAGCCAGGGGAGAGGAAACATCTGCTACGGTCAACTCAATTTCACAGTTGCAACAGTCTTTAATCTCACCTCACAATAAAAGGCTGAATATTTAAGTTACTAACAGGACATAGTTATATCTGTTATTCATGCACAACAACACTCGTGCTGCCATAAGAAGGGCCTATTCCCCCTACCCCTCTAATTAAATTTCATTAGAACTAGCCATAACCTGTTGGAATTTAACTATGGGCCTGCAGACTATACATGTGAAGTTGACATATATTCTACATATTTCTGCATTTTGATACTTTCACTCATTAAGCAGACAAGTAGTAATCATGCTTTATAAGTAATTAATAATACTAATTTGGTTCTTCTGGATATTTTTAAAGTCAGCTCACCAAAATGTACAACCACCAGAGTTAGGACTTCTCAGGACAACATGGGAGACACAAAAAAAAACCTCTATATTCACAATTAACAGAATTGCTTCCATTTTCTAAAAACAGCTATCTATCACAGTAACTTCCAAAATAATTTTAGCAAGGCCCTGATGAGAGTATGTGATTTCATTAGGTTTCATAATAAAGCTTAACAAACAGTGTATAGAACAAGAAGCTCAAATGCATGGACAGGTGTGGAAGAACTGAACACAATCAGTGCCAATACTGACTGTATGCCTTGATGGGGGACTGGGGAGGGGATAGAAGAGACATAAAAGACAGCCATTGGTTACAGAGGCATAGTTATTACTTAATGCACTCTGCTTTCAAGATGAATCTTTAAATTGAATGAATCTAAATAACAGAGGGTTCTAAAGAATAAGAAATTGGGTTTGAAACAGCATTGTGAAGGTATGCAGCAGCACCATAACAAAGTCGTTTCTTTAGGGGCCGGTTGTAGCTTCAAAGGAAAGATTTGCCTAGGGCAGAAACTCAGCACAGAACCTGCAACCTTGATTTTTAATTAGGCAAATTTTGAAAGCAAAACTCTTTCCCTATTCCAAAAAAAGAACTTTTCTACTTTAAGGTGTACATGAGCTGATAAAATAATTGATCATTCGTAGTTGGTGATAACAACAGTTACAATATTTAGGTTTTTGTTTTGAATGTAGTACCTCTGGTAACATTTTTAAGTGCCTTGCTGCCCAAACAGCAGCACCTCACATTACACAACGTTTGCAGGACAAAAGCCACCTTTACAATTAGATTACACATCTATTTTCAGAAACCTACTTACAGGCAGGCTCTTTACATATTAAACACATAAAATACCTGCAAACACCACCTTGTTAACTTTTGACACCATGAAGTGAGCAAACACAGCAGCAGCAGAACTCAATAAAAAAAGAACGGCTTCCTCAAGCAAAATATAAGTTCTCTTTAGTCTATTAAAATAGTCAGATTTATACCACAGCCTTTGCATGAAAGCAAAAGCAGAAGGATGGGAGGCAAGGCAGATATGGACTTTCTTTCCTGAATTTTCACAATAATTTAAGGAGTTCAATAATGCTAAAATCCCTAACTGTCTCAGATTTAGCAGAAAAGGGTCAACATAACAAAAATAACCAAGGTGACGAGGAAGGTGAAAGGGCAGACAAGGAAAGAAAGACTGCACATTGGGAATAAACTAGGCTAAAATTAAATATCTAATCATTCTACCTAGTCTAAAATAGTTTGAAAACCCCAGAATTTCAGGTAGCAACAAGCATTTTGTCTGTGAAAATGAAGCCAATTCAAAACACTTCAAGAGGCTTCAAAAGAAGAACAAAGAGTGACATTACTCTAAGGGAAAGCACTGAACCTTTCAGCATTTGAATGAGGGAAGGTTAACAGCTGGTTTTCTCGAGGCAGCACTGCAGCAGGCAGACGCCACTCTGGGCTTCAGCAGTGGGAGAACAAGTCTGCAAACCAACCAACACCATTTTTAAGTCAGTGTGTGTAAGCCAGTCTTGCACAGGGTTAGTCAAGCCCGCAGTTACAATGCCAGTGGCTCATTACTACCCACATACCCCTTTTTTGCTGAAACCAAAGAAGCTGCCTTAGGGTTAGAATGGAAGATTATTTTCAGGCAAAACTCTGCATGGTGCTGAATCAGTTAGAGCCTTGTGCCCAAAAGCATGGCATCTTCAATGTTGGCCCTGAAAATCAGAATGCATTTGCAGGAGCAAGCATGCTATGTCATCCACTTAGCTCCAGCAAGGATACTTACACAATGATAGGATTTCTCCATGACGTGAGCTTTAGGGTATATGGAAGCAGAGGAGGAGGGAAATGACAGTGATGGTGAGGAAGGGAGATGGTGTTTTAAACCAAAGGTAGGGGCATCATCTCCAGCCCACAGATAAATGTGCACTCTATTGTTTCATAATCACATGCATTTTGTGTATGCATTATAAAACCAAATAAAATATTCTCGGGACTTAGAGCAGGTTTATATTTGCCTCAAAATTTTACAAATACCTAGAAATATATGATAAAAAGCAGCATACTCAGAATAAGGCTAATATTCTGACAAGATAATCTGGAAGTAGGAACAGAGAGTTCAAAGACACCTGAAAGAATCCAGCTCCCTTTTCCACACAATAATTAAACATGAACTCTGAGCCCTATGACCCTGTTTACACAGGAGCATTACAGCTGTATGCACAGGCCTGTTACTCCTTGCATACATCTCCAACTTGGAGAATCTCGTATTTTTGTCGTCATTAGAACTCTGATTCTCCCCAACTCTGCTTCAAAGATCTGGGCATGTTCAGCTCACACCTGGGATGCTTACTGAAACCACTTAGAGATAGACAAGGAGATCTGGTACCACCAAGGACTCCAAAAGCTACATGCTGAACAAGCATCTTTTCCAGTAGCTGTTCATTATCATTACACAAGAACAGAAATACTGAAAAAGTCTTTCTTGACCCATTTCCAACATTTCTGCAGGTTTACTGTGTCAGAATAATCCACAAAACCCATGCACACTGCATCCATTTAGTGGCAACTAATTTAGTTAGCACCTATTAACAAGTTCTACAGATAGGTGGTCTTTCCAACATGTCTGTCTGATATGTACACAGAGTAAAATACAGGTTAAATTCTGTACTTACAACTGAGTAAAGAAGATACAATGAATATAAAGTCAGAGCTTAGAAAACCTTGTGTGTTATAAAAATAACCATAATATCTAATGTATACAGCCCTCTGAGGAGAAGTTATCAACTTATGCACACAATTACAACGAAACAGGCAAAGAAAAACAAAAACCAGTCTCAATAGCTAGGTTCAGACCAACAAGAAAAAGAAACCAAGAAATACAGACCTCAAGGGATGAGCCACAGGTTTTTGATGCACGTTACAAATACATAAATTGACCATGCATCAGTAGCTCATGCACAAACCAGGGACTACATAAGGAACTATCAAAAGGCACAAGGGATTTGGCATAGCAAAAAGGAAACAAGCCGTTACAGTCAGCATTAGCCACTGTCACACTGCTGAATAATGCATCATCCTAAAAGTATTTGGTAAGGTGGTAACTAATCAGCATTATCAAAACAACCAAACAATTCTTCTGGTCTCTTAATTAGGCTTGCAAAAAAAATCCGTATGGTCCTTTACTGTTTACAGATGGGTATTACCCTGGGATTTTGGGAGACATTATTTGCATGACTCAAAAATAAGCTTGGCTTCATTGCTCAATCTCTGTCTTGGCAAGGGACTTCAATTCTGAATTCTCAGGGAAGGAGAACAGTCGTGTGTGTGTCCCCAGTTCCCATTTCAAGTAAGAGTTCAAAAGTAAGAATTTCTACCCTTCTATATTTCAAGTATCCAACAGACTGTTCAAGCGAAAACACATCAACTTGTCCTTACCCCAGAACAGTAACCATGATTTCATTTTTGAAAAACAGGCCTCATCCTACTGAATGCTACCAAACATGTACCGTATCCTTTAGCTCAAATACATTTTGCATGACCTTACATGAATTGCTTAGATAAAAGCCTTTTTTCCTTCTACTTTTGTTATTTTAAAGTGCAGATGCATTTGAGTCATTTTCCCCTTTTGTTTCATATCCTTAAGATCCGCAGCTTCAAAGACAAAATGTCAGCATGCAGTCGATTTATGACTGAATTCTTGAAGAGACACTGAAGAATTACCTTGTCAATCACCCCAAGGACTCTGAAGGTCTTCAGTTCCTCGGCAGGGCTCCTTAGGTTCCAAGAGGGCCTTGAACTTAGTGATCCTGGAGGCTAATGGAAGATATCAAAGATTACACATCAATCAGGGTGGTACTTGAAGGAAGACTGCCTGCTGAAGCAAATGCCAGGCTGAAGGAAACTAAATTTATCATAAATCAGAGCGACTGAAGATGAAAGGAGAAGTTTTCTGTTTGTCCTTAGTGGGGGAAAAAAAAACAACTTGCAAGTAAATAAAAGTCGAAAACAAAAATTTAAAAAGAAAAAAGCAATGAATTTTTATCTTTTCTCTGCTTAACAGAACCCAGCAATTGATTACTCAGTTCTAACCACATAATAATAATCAATCAAAGCCTTACAGGTATTCTGGGTACAAAATAATTCAGAGATCACTGAGGAGGAGAAAGCAAATTAGAGGCTTTTTAAGTCTGAAGAACATAAAATATAGAATTACAAATAGGGTTCTCTTGCTCTCTGGTGGGCTTTATGAAATCCTTTTAATAAGAAGGTGCACAACAGAAATTATTCTTAGAGCTGCTTTAGAGAAAAAAAAGTAGCTAGCTATGTATCATTAATCTGGAAATTAACACCACAGCAAGAAAATTGGCAAGTGCTAACTATTCAAGTAGTTAATATGCTAATACAAATAGGTATTTGTCCATACTATGGTTTGTAGTTTCTCACAGCAAACTCAAAATGGGGAACAACATTTCAACTGGAAGTCTTTTGGGACAAAGATCAACCTTTTAAGCATCCCATATACCTCTGGCATGTGAACAAACACTTTCAGCAGTTTTCAGTTGCCAACTGAGAAAATTCATTAGATCTTCCTCCGAAAATTCAACATGTAGCTTCTAGTAGAAACACAGACTTGTATCTCTCCCACACAAATAAGGGAACTTCATTTGCAGAGCTGCTGAATGTCCAACTCCTTTTAAGCGTAACCTGGCCTCTCCAAGTACATTTCTATCACACAAAAGTGCAAAGGAAGAGGAAGGTGAAACCCTTTGATTTCTAAGCTTCTAAGAGGAAAAAGCTGTTTTTCTAATTCTGTCATCATTCTGAGGCAAAATTTAACAACAATGTACAAAGACAATTGGCTGCTAAGCAAATGTGCCGTGGATGAAATATTTAACCACCAGGAAAAATCAAATTTTTTTTTCTTTGTGATGGAAACTCCAAGATCCTGAACTAGGAAGAGCTATTTCCTGCTCTCATGTTATTCCCCCTTAGCTATCCTTACTGTGGTGTCCTCAAAGGTCAAATCAACTCCTCAAAGCCTTCCCCAAAACTGGGCCCATTAATTTTGCCAGTCAACAACATTCTCTCCTTCCAAATTACTTCTTAAAAATCAGTACTTATTTAAGCACTGATTGCCCACAAAGTCCAAAAGAAAGGGCCATAAATACATGTTCAAAAAGCTTGGAGGAAAGTGTGCTTTTCTGGGCTCAGTGTTTAGGAGTTTATTAGTTAACTTCATTTATTTGTCTGGATCTGATAATTAACATAAACCCTGCCAAGCAGGAGTACCAACAGTAGTTATGAGCATACAGCCCAGATTCTACAATCTAAAACTAAGGGCTTTAACAGGAAGAAGAATAAAAAAGTAAAACTCTGCATGAACTTTTTTTCTCCAAACCTAATTTTGATTCCACATTCCAGCGAGCTGTTGAAAGTATTTTGAGAGTGCAATCTTTCTGCAATAATGAAATACTTCCATTGAAACAAAGAGCTGTGCTAACACAGTTTATTCATGACAAGATTTCAAAAGCATTCTAAGGAATACATTTAAAGGAGGAGAACATTTCCTAATCCTCTAGACTACTATAAAAGATTTTCACTTCTATCTGCTTGCTATTACATTTTATAACCATTTCTCAATAATCATGCTCTTAAAATTTTCTCTTATGAATAACATTTTCAACCATGAATTAAGTTCATATATCTCTCTACAGAAGTTAATAGTTGTCTAATAATGCTATACAGTCGGATTTCTGCATCCATCCTGTCCAAAGAGCCAAAAAAAACCCCCAATATATATATTTAATGTCCTTGTCTAAAATGTGACCAGTGGTGGCACAGGCAGTAATACTGTGTACACACACTATTCTTTTACACATGTGCTCTACAGTAACTTTTTACCTTAAAGGGATTTACAATCACATCCACATCTCCATAGCTCACAGTAGGCTCTCCATTTTTATCAGTTTTGCTCTTTACAGTACTTTGGTTTCACTGTTTCAAAGTGTAATAGAAGAGCCCAATGATGGGGAGGCAACACGTTCAGTTGTGAAGCAGGCTGGAAGCAAACTCTAAATTCCCAGAACAATTCCCAAAACTACAGCAATTAAGCACTCTATGAAACAGCCTGCTCCTCTGAATAGAGTAAAAATCCAAGCTCAGCATCTAGGCAGCAATAAGAAAAATAACTAAAAACCCTGCTCTCATCAAAAAATAGGAACAAAAAAAAAATACAGGAAGGAGGATAACAAATAAAAAATCAAAAGCTTCATTTGCCTTTAGAAATGAGACAAATATTCTGAACAAAGTGGCAGGCTACCCCTGCCTGCAGAAGGCCTTCAGCAGCCTGTCCAAATGCTCAGCATTCTGCTCAGGTATCCCAGGTTCTTCTCTGTTGTGGTCAGGCCCTCTCTATTTCCAGACTACACTCTGAGCTGCATAGCTGGATTTACCCAGAGTTAGGACAGGCATCACCAGTTCCTCTCCCACCCTCACCCTTTGGTTACCATGTGTGAATTTCAAGCAGAAAAGGCTGATGCTGATTGCGATGCTCCTGAAAGGACTCAGCAGCCTGTGGCCACTGCTTGCCTTTGGAAAGCTCTGGTTTTGCAAGCCAAACAGGAATATGGCAGCAGCTCTTTCCTCAGCTTTGGCACCACTACCAGCAGGTTTAAGAGCAGAGGGAGACAGAGGAATACTCCACCAGCCAGGTAAGAGAAAGGGCATCTCAGGCTAACCTCATTTAAGGCAAGAGCACAATCCCCAGCCCAGTGACACAAATACCATTTGATAGGAAATAACAGAATATCCTGAGTTGGAAGGGACCCACAAGGATCGTCCCATCCAGCTCCTGACCTCACACATGACAACCCCAAGAACAACACCAAGTGTACATCTCAGGCTGGGGACACCTTGCACCCCTCTACTTCCTGGGATGCAGTGAAACATGAGGAATGGTGAAGTCCTGGTCCTTCCTTGGTTGCTCAAAGCAATCCATGTGCTTAAGGAGTGATGCCCTTCGCACTGGTCTCTCAAAGCTTTCCCAACACAACTGCTATCTTCTGTGGATTTCTCTCTAATTAAATATTTGATCTTTATTTTCACCTCTTCATTCTTTCACCCAGAAAGCTCTGCTAATTTAACTGCTAATGCTGCCACCTTTGACATCAGTCACCACAGACCCTCAGGATAAGAGAACTTGGATAAACACCAGTGCAGACCTGCACATCAAAATGCAATCTCTCCTTGTCATTCAGAGGTCTGAGTCTGATGATTTCTGTAACTTTCTACCTGTAGCAGAGCCAGATCTCCACTTGCAGCAAGGAGATGCTTTGTTTTGATGCAGATATACTGGTGTCTGCCTCATGGGTGTGACAGTGCTTCTGGCTCTCCTGGTCTGGCAAACATCCTGGCTCCTTCCTCTCTCCACACCAGGAGAAAACCAAGTTGGACTTCTGCCTGCATCTGAAGCAGACAGAACTACAGTGTGCTTCAGAAGGCCCTCAGTGAGCACCAGTTGGGGAATGCACCTTTCCTGAAGCTGGGACACACCTTGGATGTGATCCTAGAAGTTGAAACTGAATTTCGCATTTTATGTTAAATTTATATCTCACATAACTATGGCAGTGCACTTTCTTTATAGTTCATGTAATTTTCATGCACATTTAATGAGAATTTTAGGAAGATATCTTATGTAAACCACAAAGACTGCTTCTTCTGTTCGGGAATCAGCCTTGCCTGTACCTCTTGATGCTAAATTGCTTTGAAAATCAAAAATAATTGACATTTAAAAAGACAACAGCTTTCATAATGGTGCAAAAAGAAACAACTCTGAATGTACGAAGTTACGCATAAGCGGAATAAGAACTAATTTCAAAGAGGGTAAAAATATGATTTATAAAAACTACCAAAGTTAAAATGGCCCCACAGCCTGTACAAGCAGCTGTGCTGTGATTTGCAGTTGACAGCTATGCAAGACTGCAACTCTCTGATGGCCAATGCAGTGTGATTCAGAGGCTGTTGCTGCAGCTCCCACTCAGGCTTGGAGGTGGCTCCCCAGAGATGTTAATTACAAAGGGGCAGAGGAGAAAATGCAGCTTGAGAACCTGAAAATGACCCAGTGCTCCACTTACACAGCACTCCAGAGCACTTGACCAAGAGACAGACCTTGAGGCTGCTGTGCTGCACCAAAGGAGAAAGAAAAGGGCAGCATTTGCTGCAGCTTGATCTTCCAGAAGGTCCACATGCCTGTTTAAAAGCTCCAGAAGCTGTCTCTACATCTCCTACTCTTATGGGTCATAGCAAGGCTTTTCTCAATGATTACAAGACATTCAGATGAGTTCCCAGCTCAAGGTCACAGTTGTGTCAGTTCCCCATGTTTCTTCCAAGCCCTCTATCCAAAACCTTTCTTTAACAATGCCAAATGTTCTTCAAACACCACTTTCTTGTGTTTATCTCTTCACCACTTGCACTTACCAGCTATCCTTGAGAGCTACACAGCTGAAAAGTAACAAGTTGTTCTTTATTTGGTTTCCAAGGCATCAAAGACAATTTGCTTCTCAGCTCTCAAATTCCAGACTTCTGCCTTTTTAGAAAAATCTGGTCTTCGAAGAGACGAGGGCCTGGCATTTTCAGCCATGAAAGAATGGCTCACGTCCTCCTGTCCCAGACTTCCAGAGAAAACCCAGCCTCTGTGCTTTACCTTCATGTGGTGTTGAGATGGCAAAGGGGTAGCTTGGGGCACATTTAGTGGGCACAGTCTTTTGAGACTGCTGCAGGTAGCTCAGCACATGGCTGGCATCCCAAGCCTTTGGGAGATCTGACAGGCTGAGAAGTGCAGGACAATAACTGAACCT
Organism: Petroica traversi; assembly: GCA_025920805.1. NCBI lineage: Eukaryota > Metazoa > Chordata > Aves > Passeriformes > Petroicidae > Petroica > Petroica traversi. The sequence continues at coordinate 11,888,890 of JAHLSL010000010.1, forward strand.
GCACTTTTGAGCTTGCCCCTTCACTCACTGGACAGTTCTCCAGCCTGACGCAGGAGAAGGAAGTAAAATTCCATCTGTAAGGAGGACAGGTCAGCCTAGTTCTGGTGCTGATCCCCATGACTGCTCCTTTTAAGGGCACAATAGCAAACAAAGCCACCTACAGCAGAAAGGGGTGACAGAGAAGTTCTGCCCTGTGACACCAGGTCATGAACGAGAGCACTTCATGCTCACTTAGCAGCCAGATCTCTTCCTCAAGGTGCAAATGGGCTCAGCACCCCCCTGCCCATTCCCTGCAGTGAATCACGCTCCCCATAACAAAACTGCACTCTGCCAGACCTCACAGGGGCCCAAGGTAGTGCACCAACCTTGCCCATCACCAACTTTCTGTCTTTAGGAGAAGGACACATAGTATCTGCAAATTGCCACACGTATCTCCCAAGAATCACATTGTATAGAGATGCAGGTTCTTTCAGAAAACTTATCACTGTCCCTATGGGGGGGAATAATTAATACAAACTCCGATAAAACTATCTTGGGCAGCAAAAATAATGAGCAGCAACTAAGATGCAAGAATCCAGATTTGCTCAGCAACCCACATGAGGGAAGAGTCATATTCCTCATTTTCCTTAAGACACAGATCATGCCAATTCTTTGTGGCTCCTACCACTCCCCTCGCAATGGTTTTGGGAGTTAAGCCCTTCTCCCAGGTAACTTTCAGCTATGAACTCAGAGACAAACCGTTTCTCGCCACAACAGTCCTGACCCACAAGCACCATCTGCCCTCAGGATGACCAAATTCCAAAGCTTTAATAAAAAAGCAAAATTTATGCATTTTGAAGAGTAGTAAATTAAGGACATTAAAATACATGTACAAACTTAAGGAAAAGACAAGGCTAAATCATGGCTACATGGCCTTTTTTGTAAACAGGAGAATCAGCCAGGTGCAACCCTTTGTACAAAACAAGACTTGCCATAATTTGTCAGTTTTGAGTTTCAACACAGAAGGAGAACGGCTTTTTAGTCTCTCTGCTTTTTTTTCCTTGTCTTATCCCAATTAAATCTGCTTTACTTTGGATCTGCAAAGAAGGCTGTTTTATTCAAGTACAGCATAAAAGAGGAAATACTTTACCTCTCAAGTTCAGATAGAAAAATGCAACCTACTTCTTCCTCCTTCCCAACCACAGTTAGTTTTTAAACTTATAAAAAGGCAAAAATAGGTTGTTCATGCGTTTTTTTCTCTTGTTCTTCAGTTTCCAAACACACTGAGGATTCCATTCAATATAGCTTCTTCCCCATTTTCAGGGGTGTCTGACCCAAAGAAAGAATACCTAGTAGGAGTTCATATCTGTCCAAAATATTAAATTGTTCAAAGTACAGTTCATAGCAACAGCAAGACTCCAAGCGTCACAAAATATATCCCATTTGGAACATCCTCAAAATTGTACTTGTAGACTCTCAACATGAAAAAAAAATCTACCCTTAAAAAAATCAGTCTTTGCTTTTTGAATTTACTTATTAGATAGACAGCTTTTAGAAGGTTTCCAATTTTTGCAGCAGTTGTCTCCTTAAAGCATTTTCAGATCTGTGCAGTAAGAAGCAATAATCTTCTATCCCTATTGTTATCCCTTAATATTAGAGAGTCAGGAAGTTTGTAGCAGCTTTTATACTTACTGCAGTAGGGCAGTCATTGACAATAACACAGTTTAGCATGACTGCAGTAAGAGTCTAAAGTAAGAACAGATAAAGCCCAAAGGAACTGTTTAAGGAAGGGCAAGGTAGATATTTGTGGAGGGTATCTTAAAACAAGCTTTGTTTGTCTTTTGTACAAGTGCAGATAAGGATATTCTGCTCAACAAAGTGGGAATTAGCACAGAAACTTCTCAAAAATCAAGGAGCTGATCCCACAAGCATATCCAAGAGAGACATTTGAAAGGACCAGGAAGAACCTTTGCTCTATTAAGCACTTGTTCTGTGGAAAAATTAATCTGATCCCCTCCACCCTGTGCTTGACCCACTTCTGATACATCACTATGTGCTAGGCTAAAGAAACCAACAGGTTTCTCACTCCCTACAGGACCAACCAACATTCTCATGGAAAAGTCAAATTAAATGTTACATTCCAGTGTGTTTTTTCCTGTACCTTTAGATTCTTCAGCATGATGAAAAATGTCTACATCATCAACCATGAGCAGTAGGAAAGCATGTGAAAAGCAGTCTTGTACTAAATCAAGCACTCATAACATTATGAAGAATCAGAAAGAATGGCAACTTAACAGAAACACAACATCAAAATACTCCATGGGCCTCCCAAAGGAGAAATTCTAGACAGCTTTTGAACCTTAAGCTTGAATATGCTTTGCTATTTAATTATACCAAATTCTTGTTCAGAAAAAAATAAGTTAAAGCCTACCATAGAAACAGATGCATCTTCAGAGGATTTATGGTAGAGAGTGGAAATTTTTTCAGCACGCATAAGGTATTCTGCAGTCTTCCTTTTCACTGCTTCTCGACGAGTTGGACTTGATTCACCTCAATGGAGAAAATGAAAAGTTATGTTTTCTATAAAGAGAGAGGTACTAAGTAATCAAAGCACATAACTATTTTGATTCTACCTTTTTTCCTTTGGATTATTCATAATCAAATCTAAAGAACACATCTTCTAAAAATCCAGTATTATGATCCCAGAGTTCGACAAAAATAACAAATCAAGCCTTGGTATAGACTAAGGTAAATAAAACGTCTTTCCTAATATTTCTGTGATTTGATATATGTTCCTACGGTAACATAAGTAAGAACTGAAACAAACTGCTCATTCAAATGCTGTATTCCAAAAAGCAAAATCAATTAGGAAAGACAGAATAAGATACTTATAACAAAACACCAAACATTTTTTCCTCAGGTTTCCAGTATGGACTTTCCTAATTATATATGAAGTCTAGAAATGCTATTAAAAGCAAGAAGACAGCTGAGGAGAGACACTAAGAACTCCTGCTCATAGCTTTCCAATGCTAGACATTCCTGCTTCTTGTCTTGAGGTTACCTGGGAAGAAAGGAATAAGCACTTGCACCAACTACTTCCCTTTACAGATGGCAAAATGACCATTTTATTATTTCCCACCTACCCAAACTCTGGGTGAGAACCCCATGATACCACACAAACTCTGAATTCACTCTGAAGCTTTGAGTTTATGTTTAGGCATTCACATCCTGAGGGATATACTGCTGTACCAGACTCAATTTGTGATGGCAACACCCGACCAGTCAACCACCAAGCAAAGATAAGAGACTGAGCCACAATTGTTGTAACAGACAAATGAGATTACTATGCTGAAAAAAAGACAGAGACAACAGTCCCAGAAGAAGACTGAAGGCCAGCAGAGCCTTTATATGGCCCTGGCAGTTTCTCCCAGCCCTGACTGTGGCCATCCAAGACTTGCAGCTCCTTGCCCTGATGGAGAGGTGCTGGCTTGCACCTGCCCGTGCAGAGCCCATCACAGTCAGGGCTTTGTTTCTGCAAGTCTTGGATGGCCACAGTCAGGGCTGGGAGAAACAAAGCCCTGACTGTGATGGGCTCTGCACGGGCAGGTGCAAGCCAGCACCTCTCCATCAGGGCAAGGAGCTGCAAGGATATCTGCCCAACAGCTACTCCACATGAAAGACAAGGCAAGGAAAGGAGAGGCAATAAATTAAACACACAAATACACAAACCCCAACCAACAGCAGATAACAGACAATAACGAAGACTGGAACTCGTAAGACACTGATCAACAGGCCATGAAAGGAACCCGAGTGTAACCTTGAAGGAGTTCAACCAGAAACTCTGTAACTGATAAGGAAAAAAAAACCAGGATTATTGTGGGTTATCGAGAATGAGTCTCATAAAAAAGAACAAGCTTATTATGGAATTTCTGATAGAGAACTTACTGTGTGAATGCTTGCATTCAGAAATTACTGCGGGAGGTTTTCAGGGGGGCAAGTGTGGCAATATGTAAGACATGGTGAGATTTTCAAGGGCAGAATTAAAGGTAGGGGTCAAAGTGGATTGTTGTAACATAGAGATTCCATTCCTTTCATTTCATCACTAGAGACTACCTAAACACACAGAACCATCACACCCAGACTCCATCAAGAGTAAGCAGAAGAGACCTTGGGTCTACTCCAAGCCCTGTGGTGAGTGATCTCTTGTAAATCTTACTATCCACCTCACAGCAGGAGGGAAAAGTGATTGCCATCTCCTTGGATAAAGACACAGATGGCTCTAAAAAAACCTTTGTCTACACTTGGTCTGGGACAGTCAGAAATTCAGTGCACTTTCAGCATACAATATCATGCATATAAACCAGTATCTCAATAATTTCTCTCATTCTAAAGATCTAGGGGAATCTTGGTAAAAAGTTCCCTTAGTGAGACTGCCAGTCTTACTCCCATCTAGGGTAAGAAAAAAATTAACACCACTCAACTCTTTCAACTTAAAATTGGCATAGTCAAAAAAGAGTAGATACATAGTAATTTTTTTTAATGAAGATATGTTGCAATTTCCTAAAACACGACTAACTCTCTTGCTTTCATCTCTGCATGTAGTGCTAAAGCACCATGAAACTTCCTGGTGCCCATGCACTGGTGAGCACCCACGTTCTCTCAGACAGACCAAGTGGCAGCCGCTCAGGGAAAACAAGACATCTGCACAGCGACAATAAACTCCTCAGCCAGCATTTCCTTCAAGCAGGCTGCTAGAAAACTGCTAGGTTAGTGTCTAAGGCGATCATAAAAGTCAAGCTTGCTGCTTAATTGTTAGTTATGTGTATTTAGTTTGGAAGTTTACTGCGTTTTTCCAATGCTTCAGTAATTTTACTGTAATTAACGCAAACCAGCTAGGATGTCCCCTTAGAGCTGTCTTTGTCCTCCCTACTTTCACAAGACATTAATTTCAGTTTTCCTTCTACTTTTCCTTCCCGGGTAATTTGTTAAATAACCTTTGGAAACTATTCCCCTCATTAAAATCTTCAGCCATAAAAAAGGATGTGGATTCACAAAACAACATTTATTCAACAAGTTCTTGCATCATATTTGTGGATAAGATCATTAACAGTTCAGTCTCTGAATACTTTAACAGGTGGATGATTGAGAATTAGGCTTATGGAAATAGGATTTGGGCTCTTTACTTTTTTGTATTAGTTTAACCAAGAAAATGTAAAAAAATGACATTGCAATACAAATTCCCATTTAAACAGCCAATATCTCACAAAAATCTGTAAATAAATGCAGGATGTAAATTTAATAAACAAATAAATACCACTTTAAAAGCCTCAAACACAGAGAGTAACAATAAAGACCCCATTAAGCTAAAAATAATCTTTAGCATTTATGCCAAATTCGAGGTCATAGAACTGTTCACTTAAAACCAAATAAATCACTAAAACACAGTACTAGAACAAATCCTTATATCTGGCAGATGTCAAAGCTGTGATTCAGACTTCATGGATTTTTTAAATGCAGCGTTACATTTTGCTATGAAATATTGGTTTTAGTTACGAAAAATGTGTATTTTCAAAAGCATCAATTTTATTTTATAATAAATTTTGAATAATAATTTATTCCTAGTTAAGAACTTTTGATTTGAATATTGTGTGAGCATATTGAGCTCCTATTTCTATTCTGTGGTTAGCCTACAATAATCTAAAGAGGTATCTCTCTAATTACAATTTATACTTGAAAGGCATTTTTCTTTAAATGGCAGCAAACAGGAAATGTTTAAACTGTGTCAAAGCCTTTGATGAATCTTTACAACTGCTCATAAAAGATCATCTTGCTTAAAATAATATTGATTTTTCATTTATTTTCCTAGATACTAAATGATTTATGTTTCATCTGATCAGGATCAAAGCTTCTCTCCCCTCCTGATCACTGGGATTAAATCAGCAATGTCATTTTACACTTTTAAAAACTACACTGCTAAAGCAAGATATGAAAGTGCAGCAAGGCTGATCATAGAGACCTTAGAATAAAAACCCCTCAAGATTCCCCGTCTCTCTCTCTCCCTCTGCATTTGCTACAGAGCAGCTGTGCCTCACATAGACTCACATGAATGAAAATATTAAGGCAAGAAACCACCCACTTAGTTTATTTTCCATATGACTTTCCTGTAATTATTTTGTAAACTGTTCACACAACAATATATAAAAACATCTGCAAAAACAGGTAATTAATGTGTCAAGCCAAACTAATGCATTTTTTATGGTGTCCATGCTTCGTCAACTGTAATTATAACTCTTTTTAAGCAAATGATGATGTGTTTGTTGCAATGTGCAAGTGGTTATTTTAGATGCTCTGTTTACTATTACTGCAAACAGAATATAAAAACTCTACAGCTACTTTGTTGCACATATAAGCCTTCATCCACACACACAAGCACAAGCAGGCTGCTCTCTCATTTTCCAAAGGCTTTGCCTATTTCAAAGAAATAAATATATCTTTAAATGAAAACTGGCTTTGGAAACGCTGACCAGGCCACCCGCTGACCAAAGTAACAGTAAGCTAGGACATTAGGACAGCAGCCAATGATTTAAAATTTGTTCTTTAATTTCTATTTCTAAAGACAGCTCAGTTACAACATATTTACAAAGACAGATATTCCTAACAACATTCAAATTATTTTGAGGGTTTGATAGAGGAAAATCACAAATATCAGAATAATTGTGCCATTGAGTTCTTCTGTGGTTTGTCAGATTGTTTGTGATTTGAATGAAAAACACAAAGAAACAGCATTTCCCCAATGTACAGCAGTGGCATCTGGAAAACCGTATCTTCTGCTCAGAAAGTCTTCACTCACATGTCAGTACCTCAGAAGAGACACACCTTTGAGAAATCAGCTAACTCAATGCTGAAGTCTTCAGCTCAGGTAGCTGTTTATTCACACATCAAATCTTCTGTGATTTCATCATATAGGAAAATTACTTATGTTTAGGAAGAAACAGCAAAAAGTTATTGAAAGGGGGCCATATTCAATAAACCTAGACAAATAATCTGGTCAGTAAAGACCATGGCAAAAAACCTGCCTCTTAACCCCAAATAATCTGGGATACTACCAAGAGAACACATCGCAGATGCACAGAAGTGCTGTCAAACTTGCTCTGGGGTATAACTATTCTATTCCACAGAACCAAGATGAAGTCTTGGGAAAGATGTGTTTCTCTCTGGATGATAAAGATAGCTCTAGCTGCCACCTGCCACTAATATATAAAAGAAAAACCTTTTAAATAACCAGTAAGTCACAATATGTAGCGCCCACCCAGGAATTCTACGTATTCCTCCCTTTCTTTGTGTCTGACCAGTTCCAAATCATCCCACTTAAGGTGTTAAGAAGTTTTCCTCAGGAGGAGTTAATCTGTCAGGGTAACACAGGTGGACTCCCTACCTAAGTAGGTGCTTGGCCAGCACCGGGATATTTTCTCAGAAAAAGGACGGCCATAAAGCTAGCACTACCTGTCCCAATCCTCTGTGACCTCCTCTTCCTGCTTTTCTCTCAGACTTACTAAAAATATATGTGGGCTGCCTTCCTTTAAAGAAGATATCAGAAGAGATTTGCTCCAGGAAGGAATGTCCTCTTGCAGAACAAGCTACAAGGAACTCGTGCGAGACTGCCTGTTGTGCCAGCCCCAAACTCCACGTTCTTAACAATTTAAACAGTAAAACTTTCTCTAAATACTGAAATCTTCAATGAAACATTTATAATTGCCAAATCTAACAGCTATAATACCATTTTTTATTTTTAAAAGTTTCTTTATCTTCTTCACAGTCTTCCTGCACATATCACCCAGCTGGATTGCTGAATTTTTCAAAGAATTGCTCTCTATAAAAATGCAAGGGAGTAAGCCTTAAAAGATTTATTTCTTCTCACAATGAAAAGAGGTTTAGCAGCACCTTCCTTATTAGTGGGTAGCCCAGCTGTTATTTTTGCCTAATTGGTTCAAGAGGACCTCTGTTCTTCTTAGGGCAAACACTTCTTACATCATGTGAAGCAGACTCCTTTGTCCATATTAGCCAAACAAAAGCTCAGGCACACCGTAAGTGACAATGCGACTCATAATCCAGCACAGGTTTGTGATGAATTTGGACACAGTTTTATAACCCCAAAAAATTATTTCAGGAAGGGGAAAAGCTGCTGATTTTGGAACAAGTCTACTCCAACTTTCACAGGAGGGTGGGTAACCTTTAATTTTCAAACAATTACTTAAGTGAAACGTGGCAGGTGCTGGGGTAGACGGATACTGCAGCATCAAGGAAAGAGCTATAGATTTTAGCAGCAGGTGGGGCTTTGGAATTGTGAAATAAGCCCACTACCTCATCAGCTCTAGTATGCTATACATTACATTAACGGCAAATTCCTTTCAGGGGCTGGTCAAATTCTGCAGCTGAAAAAAGTGTAAATATTAAAAAATAAGACAAAGGTTAAGCCCATTATGACAAAACAGCTTGAAACGGTCTTTTTTCTTCTTAACATATTTTTTTTTCTTAATCTTTTGAGAGAGTCGTAATTTATTAAGATGCAACGCATTTATCAGAACCATTCTTTCTGGCTTTTCTGAAGATTCAGGACAGTACTGTATCAACCAAGAAGAAATGCCACTTAAAAGTTAAACCTTTCATACTAAAGTATAAATTTGTGACAGTGAGAGAACGCCTACCAATTCTTCTTCGAACTTTCCAGTGTACTGGGAACTATTATGTCCATATGTCACATACTTCATCTTCACTGCAAGTTGCCTGAAACACTTACACATCTACATTTCCTATGAAGTTGCCAGTTCTGCATCCTGGAGAAAGCCTATGGCTACACACCTGTCATGTAAATGTCTAGGCAAACATCTCCCTGGGGGAAAAAGAAATGTTGGCATATTTGCCAAAGTTAAGATTATGCAGAAGAATGGTGTGGGTGAAATATGTTTGAGTGACCAGTAAAGCAAGAACAGTAACACCAAAGATAAGAAATGTAACTTGCCAGAAATTTTTTCCAACATCTGCTTCTAGAGAAGCTCTCATGTTAAATCCACAAGGGGGTGGTAGCTTTTCATGTGCATGTGTGACCTTATGAAAAAAAATAAAATGAATGGTCACACAGCACCCAGCATTTCAGGGAGGGAAGTCTTAACTTCCCATCTCTCTGCTAATATCTGCAGTCTTAACTGTAAGGTATTTCAGACTTTAAGACAAATAAGACTTAATGTGACAAATATTCTTGAACATTCTTCTGTTGAAAAATGACATTAAGCCCTATGAGTTTTACAAGGGAGAAGGACAAGCAGTGACATTCTAGCTCAGAGCAGGAACAAAATGGTGACAGTAGCAGCAGGTCCTCACATAAGTACCATGGGAACAGGGAAGAGCACTGACATTCACAGCAAGGAAAGAAGTTATAGAGGCCACCTCCACAGGAGCAGGGAAATTTCCAAATTCTCTGCACTTTTCCTTCTCAAATAAAAGGACAAGTTCAAATTAGAATTAGCATCCACAAACATCCCTTGCTTCAGAGCAGAGGGAACTCAGGCACACAGACACCTATCCCTTCAAGTAAGAACAGTTTGAAGTAAAGTACTGCAGGGGGAAAAAAGGAAAAAGGCAGATAAAAAAAACCCAATTATGAGATTCATAAATCCTGACAGTCTAATACTACTCATATTTATGCATTAAATGCAATTCATATGTACTTTTATATACTACTGTGGGAAGTGGTATTTTTCCCCAAGCAATCAGAAAAATCTCTAAAACAGAAGAGCCAGCGGCAGGCCTTGTAGAGATCAAACCTATACTAGTCCTTCTACACAGCTCTGAAGCTAAAGAGGCTATTTTAAGGTACTGGAAGAGTTAAGAGGGAAAGAGGACAGGAAAAGAGAAAAGGAGGATGTGAAAAGAGAGAAGCTGTATATGCAAGAACTGTTTGGGAGAGAATCAGAGCACTGATTATCAGGCACCATCGTGCCCTTAAACCTGGATTTTTAAAAATTTTTAATTATTTAAAGCTGGAAATTTTCTATTCCAGCTAGTAACTTGCCTCAATTCACCTACAGTGCCTGAGGCATTGAATTCTGCAGCCAGAGACTTCAAATTTCTCACCTGCGGACAGCAGCGGCACTGTAACCTAGATCAGTCTGCCCTGTCTACCCTGCATGCTGCAAGAAGTGTGGCAGCCCTACTGAGTCTTCTGATGGGAGACAGAAACCCCACACAGCTACAGTCAAAGAAAGATTCCTGCACTTTGCAGCTAAGTGTTGTGGCTAACAACAGCTGAGATAAAAGGTAGTGCAGGCTGGAGGAGATGTCTGTCAAAGAGGCCAGGCACAGGCAGCAACCTGGCAAGGAACTGCTACGAGGAAAGACTCAAAATCTTGGAAAGGTCAAAACAGCACCAAATCAATGCAGCTAGCTGTGTCCCAAGAGGGAAGAAAAAAGAGATTTCTAAGGCTCACCTGGTCACATATTTATTAATTCTTTAACAGCCACATTCTAAGTAAGTAACCACACAGAGTAATCACTGCATCACACCCTCCATGCTGGTTTGCAGGTATTGCAACAATTCACTTTCCCATGTATTGCAAGACTCTCAGCTCTGAGGCATGTACTAAACCTCAGACCTTTATCAGCCTCCTGGTGCAGAGAAGTCTTGCAGCTTAAGTGGCACTCTCCCTTGAGTGTTCCTTTACAGCTGAATCTGTAACCAGCTTCTGGCATTAACTATATACATTAACCATACTTTACTGGCACATGCTGTATTGTACCACAAGGAGCTGTCTAAACCCAGCATTTTCACACGGGGAATGACATCACTCAGGGTAGTTCATCCAGCATCTGCTCCACAGTGATGGGTCCTACAGCACTAATGTGCTCTGAAGCTCTGTATGGTCTGCAACGGACTTGAAAGCAAACACATTCCAATTATGACCAGTTCATAGTCCATACTAGCCTGTGTTTCAGCACTACTGGCAGCACAGGGAGATATGCCCCTTTTTTTTACCAACCACAGTATTTCCAACATCCATTCTTAATTCAGCTGTTTATCAACAGACAAGTCCTCTCACTCACTTTTCTTCTGAAGCAGCAGCTGTGATTTCAAGGTTTTATGAAGCACTAGGAGAGAGGGAGCACTTTGTATCATTGCTCAGAAAGCTCAGCAGAAACAGTCCTACATCATCCTCACAGTCCAATAGCAGGAAACAGAAATGGTTTTCAGCTCCTTTAGTAGGAACCAAGGTAGGAAGCTTTTGCCTTGACTGCTCCCAGTCTCAGTGGAAGTATAAAATCACAACAGCAAACAGGTTGAGTGATGATACACCATAGGAAAACAGAAGCCTTAGATTAGGATGAGGAGAATTACAGTTCCATCAGTCACCCCGTCACCAACCTTCCCCTGCAGAGTGCAGCACAACTCTCGGGGTTTTCCTGCAGACATCAGCTCACACCCCAATTCACCTTCTCAGAAAACAGGTCTATTGTTTTCTTAAAGGCATTGCCACAACCAGACACATCTGCTGGATAGCTCAGAAACTGTTAACATCAATGAGGAACACTAATCAGAGAACTTAATGAGTGAAAGGAATTTAAAATAGCTACTGTGTGGTAACAGAAGTTGTCTTCATAAGTGCCATTCAACAAACAAGCAAAGGAAGCCAGAAATGCGCTGGTGGAACGCCATGGCTGTTTCCCTTTTCATAAAGTACTGTCTTCTTGGCATTCTGTCAAGCATGCTCCTGTTTGCAGCCCTGGCTCCATCACAAGTTCAAATCATAGCCCATCATAATCCCAGTAATTAGACTCAAGTTGGTTTGTTTTCAGTATATCCAAAAATATCGTCTAGTTGTCCAAACTATTCCCAGCATTTCATTGTATATGCATTTCTGGGTTAAAAGTCAAAGTCATTTTAGCAAGGTTCCAGTAATTTGTGTAATTTTTGTTCCAGCTCTGTTTACTGGATAAACATTAAAATCGCACAGAGCAGTGCAAAACTGACATTCACAGCCTGCTTTCAAAGACACCAGCAGCTTATTCAGAATTTGTAGATCCCTCACACAAAACAGAGTTACCTGGAAAACAGCTTGTGGCTGCTGACACTCCAGAGGCACCACATACTTCATGCAACAAGGTTCATGCTGCCTAAACTAAATCAATATTCATTCTGCCCAGCCACAGCTGCTACACATGTGAAAACAAACATCCCAAAACTCCGACAGAGTAAATGGATCATCTCCCTTCAGATGTTAATGTGCAACATGGACAGACCATCCATGAACACATTTGCTTTCTAAACCACACAGAAAAGATCCTGTATTTTTCTATATGAATTAGGCTGGCCATGTTGTGCAGCATTCTTGCTTCTTCATGTCCCTGAAGTTATTGAAACCCTGCAATAAGCAACAGAGTAACTCTGTTCACCACACACCTCAGACTGCCCAGATCATCATGGATATAACGAAAGAATGGCTGAAGTTGCAAAAAGAGGAGGAATTTATACAAACAGGACTCCCTTCTTTATTACAAAAAACTCTCCATAATTTCAGCCTCATGATCTGTTTGTTCCTAACATAAACTATGCCCTATGCCAAAGTCAGGGAATGCACTGCTTTGCATAAAACAGAGTTAACTTCCAGCTAGAAGTTGGTGGCTTGCTATTGATTAGTGCATTTTGTTCCATCACTAGGCCTGAAGCAATGCACTGACCTCAAAGTGTTCTGACATGCTAACAAAACAAAGGAACAGCTATAATTGTGAGCCAAAGTTTCTATCAGTCCGCATACTCAGTACACTTAAAAAGGCAAATAAGCTTAAATTCTAGAAAGTTTCTGCTCCTAGAAAATTGCTGAACCATCCCACACAATCTTTACAGACCTGTCTTCCAAAAGCTTCAAAACCCTGCACACAGCAATGCCCAGAAAAGACAAGAAGAGAAACAGAATTGGTGCATATTCAGAAGAAAAAGGAAATTATGGCAGCTACTCCCTGTCACTGCAAGCAAGGCAGCTCTGGAATAAATTAAACAGGAAGATACAAAAGATGCAGTTCAAGGGCTATACTGCCAGTCCAATATTTCATTCTTCTTCCCACTGACAAACTAATATTAAACACATGTACAGAACAGAAGTAGGCCCAACATATTTAAGAATCAGAGTCTAAAGTATACATCAGTCTCTGAGTACACAGGCAGCAGTCATTCCCCAAGGGACACAACTTGGATCTCTCGGCAGGACTATGAACAGGACATGAAAGGATTCAGTACTAAGCTCTGCAAGAGACTAGCAAAAGAAAACACATATGCACCTTGCCCAGAATAATTAACACCACTGTACATCTGAGAGCACATGCACACAGCTGAAAACAAAGTCAAGATGGCCATTTCTCAAACATACAAAATACCTGCCTTGGCCAGCACTAGTGCCAGCAGCTCAGAGAGCTGCAAAGTCGTCAGGAATATAACAGGCTCAACTGGGCTCAACTGTCTTTAGAGAAGCCACCTACTTCAAACTAACAGCACAGGTCTATAAACTTGCAGCACTGAACTTGCTTGTACATGACTTCAACAAGGCAGCCTTGAGCAGCACATCTTGGGCTGAGCCTAAAGGAGCAAATGGTACCAGACACAGCCTCACCCTTCAGATGCAGCTAAGCAGCTCAAAGGCTTTTCACCTAATGACGAGCACTGTCTCAAATCCCAAGCTCGAAGCACAGAGGATGGGTGGCATTCCTTCCCCCGGCATCGTGCTCTGGTTTCGTCGCCCGATCCTAAGGCTCGAGTAGCAATTTCTATTTCCTTGCCGCCACCTCGTGGCCAAAGCCCAGCATTCCCGCATTACTGCATTTTCCAGGGAAAAAGCCACCTGCGGCTGCTCCAGAGGCCACAGGCTCTGCAGTGGCTGTGCACAGGGAGACAATGGCACCGCACAGGTGTGTAAGCATCGGTGAACAGTGTTTCGCTTTCTGTTGTTACAAAGTCTTATTTACACTGAATAGGTGCAAAACAATCAGTGGCAGAACAACAGAAGTGTTTTGTAGTAATTGCACCATCCTTATCTTTGAAAGAAGTTCGTTATTATCCGTGTGAAATACATAACCAGAGTGTTTAAATAACTGAAGGGATTAGGTTGAGGGTTTGTGGTTTTTTACTGCAACACACACTGAATGTTCTCATAGCAATCCTAAACATACTACCTTCGCAAAACAACTTTAAAAGTTTTGCGTTTTTTTTCTTTTTTTACAGTTCTCATAGATCATGAGATGGCCCATATTTTTAAGAAGGCATTTGGACCAGCCCTGTCATCATAAAGAGGGTATCAGAGTCTCCCTGCCAGCTTCCAGAAGCTTCAAGGAGAACAGGACACAAAATGAGCTGGATCCACCCAAATCTAGTGTGAATGCCTAGCAGAGGATAAACATTCCTTCAAAAGAGCTGACTGCTAGGAACCACCTACAATTATCCCAAGGGATAAGATGCCACCTCAAATGCAACTCATTCCCATTATTCCCTCTTGTGTGCTATACAGATGCAATGTCAGGGTCTGCAAAGAAAAAGGTGCCAGTGCTGGTTACATGTTTCTTCATTCACACTGACACACACCACACAAGTACCATCACTAAAAATTTCTTAATAACTCCCACTGCTCTGAGTGGCATCAAGAAAAAAGGGCAGAACATCACAATTTTCTAAGATCCCTGGAATTTCTTCCCTGAAAAGCAGGGATAAGTGGGTGAGAGAAAATTATTAAGAGTTATCTGAGGCAGCTGGAAGAGTGGCTAGTCAACACCAGAGAAGAAAAAATCCTTGGAGGAAATTTTGGCAAATATAAGTAAGAAGTTCAACCCACTCTGGTTTAACAAGTTTGTACGCCTGAGTTGAGCGAGTCACCTACACGCAATAAAAGTCTTTCATAACTTTAAAGCAAACATATTACCCTAAGGTTTACCATGAATACAAAGCACACATGTTTAACCACAGCCACAACTCAAGTATACACAATAATTACCACAGGAAAACTGATGTGCAATAGACTGACTTGTTTTCATGCCCTAACAGTTTGAAACTGTTTAATAAAGAAAGCTTTTGAAGTTGAAGTTTGAACTGTCAGTTCAAAACAGCATCATGACAGCCTCGCATCATGGCTGGCAGACAGAAGTGTTTATGACAAAATAGGATATCCTTCAGAAGATCACAACTGAATGGCTCACAGGTCTATGAAAAAATGTACTTGCAAAGAAAGAATAGCTAGGCTCTCCAACAGAAGGACTGCCAGCATATTCAACACTAAGAATGAAAAACATTTTGACAACACAGGCAAGGAGAGGTAGGATGCTATTGAAAAGCCACAACAAGCAGCAAAGCAGCAACCCTACTGACATCACTGAGACTTGAAAGGAGGTGGATTTACTTTTGCCAAAAAGTATAAGACACTTTAAGCAAAGGCTATGCACATATCTTGGCCCACACCTCTAGTTCTCATCAGTAACCTACCCATTATTTTTTGCCAGGCCCCATTAAATCAGCTCAGCAGGTAACTTCCATTGCTAGAACTGCTCAGAAGGTCTGGCCCACTGCTGTGCATCCCACTGGGATG
The DNA here is from genome assembly GCA_025920805.1 of Petroica traversi. Taxonomy (NCBI): domain Eukaryota; kingdom Metazoa; phylum Chordata; class Aves; order Passeriformes; family Petroicidae; genus Petroica; species Petroica traversi. The sequence continues at coordinate 11,904,483 of JAHLSL010000010.1, forward strand.
CAGCAAAGGCTTCTGCTTGTGTGTGTTTGGTACATTCATGTCTACGTCCAGATCTGGAGCAGCAGAATGCACCTGTGCTGCATGCTGTCAGACAAAGGCACAATTCTAATCTCACTCATTTGATCTGTGTGGGACAGAAGCACAATACACAGACCCTGAATTCACTCCAGGAAAGAACAAATCTTTCCCTGTACTTTATCGTTTCAAATCACTGTTGGACAAAATGCAAATATATGAGGTTATCACTTAAAATTCTCAAGAACTAGACAAGGAAGGAAAAAATTTTCTCCCTTACTGACAAGGTGTAAGCAGGCAGAAATTTGCACATAGTTGCATCCAGTCTATTAACAACAGCTTTTGCAGACGTACCCTGTCAGACTAAAGTCTTTTGAAAAAGAAAAGAAACCCTGTTCTCCTCTAGCAATGCAAGCATGTAAGTCTCTATGCATCCTTTAGCTAGAAATGGATAATAGTTTAGTGGAAGAAGCAAGAGGCTGTGAGGCAAGAGCAGTTCTAATCCTGTTGTGCTTGGGAAGTTAACCTGAGTCTGCCTCTCCCCACGCGTAAAATGGGGATAATTAATCCTCACTTAACCATGTAAATTAAATAATGTTTCAACAGTGCTGCAAGTGCCACATATTAATTAATGGCTAGGCAATAAAAAGGAAAGAGGCAAAAGTGGAGCACTTTGCTACTTACCTGCAAGTTGAAGGTTGTGTTGCAATTTTAACCAAGGAGATATTGGGCATGTGGAAGATGAGACCCTAAATTATCTTTCAGTCTTAGAAAGAAAGGTTTCTCTGTCTCTCATATGCACAGAGCTATCAAGTACATGAAGCTAAGCACACATATTCTACATTTCAGACCATTTCTTTGCAACACAGTAAGCTGATATTAACCATGAAAATGCCATAAACAAGCACACATATAAGCAAGGAGAAGAAAAACGTCATGGAACAATCCATACCTTGAACACCTTCCAGAAGCAGATCAACCCCCTTCCTATAAAAGCTTAAGGCAGTTTCATAATCTTCCTCCTCCTCCTTCTTCAAGGCCAGTTTTATTAACTCGCCTGCTTTCTCCAAGTAATCTTGTTTGCCTGGCTTGGGTTTTAAGCCTCCAGTAAACAAACCATGGCTTTCCTTCTCTCCTTCGGGTTTGCTCCACTCCTGCTCAGGTGCCAGCGTGCTTTGGACTGGGGGTTCAGAAGGAACAGAAAGGCCAGCAGCTCTACTGGGAGAACTTTGGTTGGATGCCATTCCATCATCTACCTCTGCAAGAGAATCTACATCAACTGTCAGAGAGATCAGGTCGCTGTCACTGGAGAAGCCTGAAAGTCACAAAGACATCCATTACTCTAGATTTCTCATATACTTTAGGAGCCTTCAAAATTATTTATCCCATTCAAAGATTTAGCTCTTTTCACTTATGCAGCTTCCCCAGAATGCCCATGGAAACTTTCTGATTGCAATGCTGTTTTCAAAAAAATTTAGTACCTACAGAAACATATTTTTAAAAATTTACTACAAACTCTGCAGAACAACTGATCTTCATTTCAGTACTGTGAATGAACTAACACCCAACTTAAACTTCCAAAGCAGCTTTCCATTGGGGTCCAGGAAATTACAACACTAAACCTTTCTGTGTGCTATTAGAAAAGTCAACCAGGAGGAGCCAAATTATTGTTACAAGAAATCCCAACATACTGTTTTAAATCAGTAAGATGAAGCATCCTCAAAAGAGTAAATTAGGAGTTTGAATAAACACAGAGTTATTGTCAGCTTATGTATCATGCAGCACTCAGTTCACATGTAGCACATATAATCTTCTTTCCTTGCAAACACATGGTAAAATAAATTACATTCCTCACTCAAATCTGAGCTGATATATTTTATTTTACCTTTGCCATAAGTCACTATACCCTTCCTGCAAGATGACCTTCAGTAACTAAACCACAGAAACTTTTTATGGTTGTTTGGGAATAAATTGCAACAAAGGTATTTTACACATACACAATTTAATTCCATTTTGTGGATGATAAAAAGCATTTACAATTATGTGAATCCACAAAAAGCATTCACTCAGTTATGATTTTCTAATGATTTAATTTCCACAAATGTAATGGAAACAACTTCTAGATCTCACCTCCACATTCCGATTGGCTCGTGAGTGTCACATCATCAAGCCCACTCAAATCCTTCCGAACTAAAAAGGAGAAGAAGGACAAAAATGTTTCTGACACCCATGTGTACAACAGGTTACAAGTTCCCCAGCCATCAGAATAAAAAAGCATGACCCTCCTACAAGTAAAAAGTATAAACTGCTCTTTGACTGGCTCCCAGAGATACCTACTTGTTAACCTACCATTAAAATTAGGACAGTGGTATTAGGTTTGCCATTTCTCACTACTTCCAAGACTTAAAAACAAAACACAGGTCCTCGCTTGGGTGGGGGATTATTCAAACCTCACACTCCAATCCACCTCATTTTAACAGCAGCAAGACTATAATCCCTATCTCTCTCTGCTCTGATGATTTATGGCTAAGGAGACTTGAAACAGGAAAGTTTTCAAAGCTGGGACCTACACATCAAGGGAAAAAAAAAAAAAAGGCAGCTTTCAGTCTCAAAAATATCATTCCAGAATAGCACCCTGCATGAGACATATGGAGCAAGCCACAAATTTGGCAGTGCCACCTGGATATCAAGTAGCAGTTTGTTTTATCACCTTGGCACATGTACCCACTGAGGCAATAAAACAGGCAACAAGGTCAAGACACTTAGCTGTTTGCATGCACTGAGAAAGTAAATTCTGAGCTAAAACCTGGTGTCTGTTTTCTCCTATATTATTACCAGAGTGAAGAGTTTAACCACATTCCCAGGTAACATATTCTGACTTATTTTCAAAACGTATGTGGCAGCAGCAAGAAGCTGACTCAAAGTCAACCAACTCAAATTTGGTTTTACATTTTGCAGCAGTGTAGTTATAGGAGTTTACAATTTACAGAGGAGGAATACGAAGGCTTTGTAGAAATAGTGCTTTTCTAAAAGCCAGCAGTTCCTCAACCTGAGTGAGAGGAAAAAGACATGAAGGAGGACAAATTACCCGCCACTCTTTGTCTGAAAAGTAAGAGACAGTGATAATTATGACACTAGACTACTTGAGACAGGGTGCACAGAAGACAATGCTCCTGATCTTCTCATGGAACGGACATAAAGCAAAGTGTTCATGCAGAGAAGAAAACTCTGTGTAGTCCCCAGTTCTACAAGAAAGAAGGAAAACTCACAAAAGAAAAGTTAGAGAAAGACAGAGGATTCATTAACTAGCATAATAATAATGGGCCATTCACCTGCTCAAGTTAGGGGCAGCAATATCAAATTCGGGGGTGAAGAACTAGAATTTATTAAACAACACTTAGAGGTATCAGGTGGTGGAAGCAGATCTGACTGATGGACAAGGAGTGCAGAGAGAAAGCATGAATGGAAAAGCTGGGGGTTTTGGAAGGGTGTTCTGGCCACCCAGGTGAGATGAATTAGAACCCACGCACACAGCAGATTTCACACAGACTCAAGTTCCCCTCCCTACAGGCCAAACAAAACCACATTTGCTCTTGTCTTGTAGCCAACTGGACCAAAAGCTGTATGAACACAGCTAGCATTGCACAGAGCCTGAGCTAATAAACTTTGCTTTAGGTCAGGTTTAGAGGCCAGAGCTGGCACCACACAACAGTCATGGGGTTTCCAGTCAGCTTATGGGGTAGGAAGCATCTCACGTGCCCAGGCTTACTTCTGGGAAGGTAATGTGTACATGGTAAAACAGAAGGAGAGATGAAAAAAGAGAATGAAAAAAGAAATTAACTTCCCGATGAAGTTCACTACAGAATCTGGTAAGGTAATTGATACAGAAACACTCATGAAGGGAAAGCTGGACATCTGAACATCATCCTATGTACTCAGAGAAGAAGACAAAGTGACTGTCAGGAATATTAGATGAGAATAATGATCCTGAAATTAAACACAATATTTTGTACTTGTCTCTGCCTTGTGCAATTTCACCAAGTATCTGAAAAGTAAACAGTTTCCAAAAACTGGTGGAAAGCCTGGGTAACCTAGGCTCTTGAAAAACAAATTCCTATGAAACATGAACTCGCAAACTCCTATTAGAAGCAAGATAATTGTTACTTATTTTGGTACAAAAACATTTCTACTACTGTCAATGTGCATTTCCTAGCATTAATGTGCACACCTTCTGAAAAATGAACTTTGTCTGAGCAGATAAAAGTGAGAAAACACAACCCACCCCTAAAAGCAAACAGAAGCACCTGTTAAGGATTTGCTACTTCTCAGAACAACAGCCTGAAGGAGCAGTGCCCAGGTGGAGGCCCTTGAATGCTCACAGAAAGTAACACACCGAACCAGCCACAGTTAACTGCCATAATCAGACTGGGAAAAATCAGATGCAGGCAGGAGGCTGAGGAGAGGCAGGGAGAGGACTCAAGGCCGAGTATTGCCACTGCCATCTAGAGGTTTTAAAGACAGATGTTTCCCTCTGTCCATAGTCTCCCCCTCACCCAAAATCTGTCTTCAAACATATGAGCTGGAGGACACATAGGTTTTTAGAAAATGTAATTCCACAAAAGTTACATTCAGCATCTCCAAATCCTGTGCTCATAGCTGTTCCAAGTATCCCGTAAAAGCCCTCCAGCCGATTCAGAAGGGTATCAAAGAATTTTTCTACTTTACAGAATTTTTTCTTTTCAGTATTTTATCTGACATAAAGGAAATGGTTTTCTTCTGCTTAAATGAGGCCCTTGTGAATAAAGAATAGGAATGTTCACATTAAGCACTTTTAGAAGCACTCTTTATTTTATAAGGCACAGTGTAAAATGAGTGCATTGTCAGAATCTGGAATGTTAAATTTCACAGAAATCATTAAAACCCTTTAAAACTAGTTAGTGCAATTTATCATAACTGCCCTCTTCAATTAAACAGCTCTATACCTTTCCCTCCACAGAACAAAATATTGTGGGGATATTAATTCATTAACATCATAAAGGGTACCACAAAATAAAATGGAAAGGTCACTTCCCACGTAGAATATATTATACAACTAAGCACAAAGTTAGTGACACTGAGAGATCCCAGTGACAAGTCATACAACCTCAAGAAAAAAAATATACCAACCACTGTTAGAAGACAGAACCACTTTTTGTTATGAAAGAATTGTTTTATCAAAGCAAATTCTATGCCGGAAAGATCGCGTCCCTTCCCAAATAAGCTTAGTAAGTGTTCATATAATAATGTGGATTTATAGATGAGTGCTAAACAATTCCAAAGAAAAACTTAAGGGCTGGAGAAGAATTGCCTAGAAATCAGTAGGACAAGTATAACTCAGACATACACAAATATCTAAAAGATTGCATGGCACACAGAAATGCTTAAGCTGATTCAGCCTAGAGACAGACAAGAAGCTCTAGTATAGCTGACTGACCCTTCCTTACAGCTGTACTGTTATTTTTGCAAGTGACGTGCCACTAAAAGTGCCACTAAAATTACTCTAGACATGGTGTCCAAGTCAGCAAGTACACCTTTAGAAGCAAACTTCCAGAAGTGCAGACAGCTCTGTTGAGCCCAACTTCTCTCATGCCAATCCCAGCTCAGCATTTCTGCTCCACCAAGCCAACAGAAACCAGAAGCCAATGCTCCATGAAGAAATAAGTCATTTACAGGCAGCTTTAAGACAGATCATGTTATGAGGTTATGTGAGAAGAGAAAGCAAACCTTCAGAGCTGCAGTCAGACAGGTTGTCAGTCAGAGAATCAGAGAGAGGCTCAACAGGACCAATCAGCTCAGAGCCATCATGCACCTCTCCACCCTGAAAATAAAGAGGGAAAGGAATTACTCAACTGCTGTACTCTATGAAAATTCTCATTGTATAGAAGTGATAGCCAAAACAGCACTTTCTAATAAGTGAATTCTCCATTACATTAGAGTTAATGTATTTAACTAAACCATATAAGCCTGCAAAATCAAACAAGGTCTTTTGGTTAAGCTGTGTTTGGTTGCCCTAGATTTTCTGGATATGTAAATATTTAGCCTACTGCAGCTTCCGAGTTCTGAACCACACATACCTGCACACCCAAGTCTAACAGGGAAAGAGCAACATTGCTCCTGATCTCTTGTGTCACATACACTCTGTGCCCCTCAGTGGTGCTCCCTCACACAAGTCTGTATCCATCACGCTAAGGTCCCACCCATGACCCACTATCTTGAGTTCAGTCATAGTTGAGACTTAACAAAGATCCAAGGAGGAAATTCCTTTCCAAGTCCAAAAAGAATCAAAGCTAAGAGAAGTAACAATAGCACTAGAAACCATCTAAATGTTTTTGGTGTTTCTTAAATTTCTGCTTCACATGCACACTTCCCATGTCACTTTAACAGAAAGTGCCCAGTTTTCAAGGCCGTGTTACAAACAGGCATTGCTAATCTGTTCTGAACCAGCCCAGTACACTTTCAAACAAGCCAGCTCACAGAGCTCTCCCTTCAGATGTTTCTAAGAATTCATTGTCCAAGTCTCTCTCTCCACAGCTATTTGCACAAAAAAATCTGAAAAGGAACAAAACCACCCATGGGCAGAGCTAAAGGACACAGGCTGAGCTGTGACCGACTCAACCTAAGGCTCTCTTACAAGAAAACATGACACCACATCATCTAGGAAATGAGCCTAAATTATTGCATTTGCATAACTCCCCTTGAAGACATAGTTTCTCCTAAAAAAACATTGGTTTTCTAGTTTCATTCATTTCCTTGCAAAGCCAGAAAAGATCCATTGGGAGGCTAAAATTAACGCTTTCATTAAACAAAGGAGGGAAAGAGAACTCTGAAAAAGTACCCAAAATCACAGAAGTACTTCCAACAAACTGAAAAAATGCAAATAAACCAAAAATTTAAATAGTCTAACTCAATCTCCCACCCATTTATTGCTACCAAAGCTTAAAGAGAATGATTTTAAGTATTTTAAAGAACACTGCAATAACTTAATCATGAAAACAAGTGAAGAATTTTAAGCTTTGATATAATTTTGCTCTTGCATATATATATATCACTTAAATATACTAAACACATTAATATGCTTCAGTCCTATCTCAGCCAGATGAATGTTTCCTTACTTCCAGAGAGTTACTATCATATGTACATGTAAATTTATGCTTATGATTTTTTAGAACATTTGACTAAGCTACTGAAAATAAAGAGGTTTGAAGGAACTATTGAAAAGAAACCGCTTCAGCTGTAATAAAGAGGAAGTCCATATCAGTGTACTGTCCTAAAATTTGTAATGGAGACTGGTTCTCACAACAAGCAGCAGGTTGGATTAGTTACATGCCAAATTTGTTGCTGTGGACCTGGCTCCACAAAAGACCATACGAAAACAGTGTAAACAGTCTTCACTCCTTTAGTTTGAAAATATAAACACCTACTTAAAATACAGAAACAGTGATATTTTTATTACTTCCCACCAGAATTTATCATCACAAGTTTTGCTCAACGTTCAATAAAAATAAATTCAAATCCCTTCGCCTGAAGTTCCTGTAAAACTTGTATAGGTGTGGCATGGGGGTTTTTTTAAGCCGTATTTCCAGAGTGAATGGAAAACTCCCATTCCTTTCACAAAGCATCACTGTCATTCCATGGTTTATAAAGTAAAGCAGAATCAACACTATACGTTAGTCATGTCAGTAAGAAGCAAATACTTCTGCAAATACTAACCAACCTTAAAAAACTCTTCCAGCTGTCTGCTGTTATAGAGAGCAGGGATATTGGCAGAAAACTGCAAGAGATCTTCGGCACATTGCCTTCTTTCTTCAATCACGGTTTCATCAAATCGCCCTGGAACAGACACACAGATTGACAGTTTTAGCAATAACTACACATTTATTTTGCAATAATAACTACAACGAAAGAAAACACACGAGACAAAAGCAACCTTCTGGAGACAATGCCCTGAGTCTATGAAAGTCACTCCAACGCTTCAGGAGAACATAGCAAATCTTCAAATTTCCTATTCTCAATTGTCCCTAGAGTCCCGTCTTCTGCGATCCACTCGGATGATGAAAGCTGGCAGCTACGACAAGAATCCTTCGCCCTCTCATCGTAAGAATGTGTGAGGCAACACTCTTGATTAGCCAAGAGACACTAACGGATGTCCAGTGTTATCTGACAATAAATGACACATGCACAATTTGACAATATGCCAGTCAGTGTCAGCCTTGATTATGGCCCAAATCCTGTAAGGAGCTGAGCAATCTTCACGTATTCTCAAGAACAACGCACAATATGAGCGGGTAGTAAACAAAGTATTGCTAAAAGCCCCCAAACAGATCTTCAATTCCAAGGTGCCATTTATGGAGGAGACAAAGTGTAGGGGAGATGGTGAAGCCCTGCTACCAGGCACTGAAGCTTTCCTCTGAAGTAGCTCCATGCAGACAGGGTCTCATCTCCTTCTGGATTCAAGAGGTAAACAGAGCTGGGAAGCAGCTCATTTACTAAAATGTGTGAACCTTCCTTTTTCTTTGCCCAGCACCCAAAACATTCCAATTAGAAAAAACATACTTAAAAAACAATCCCACAGTTCACCTGATGAGATTTGCTTCTCAGGAGAAAACCCTTGGATTGCTACCTTAAATTCACATCCTTCACAATTGCACACAACTTATTTTAGTTTTTTATATCAACATCACTTTGTTGTTGAAATAGTTACAAGTTTACAAAAGAAAAAGGGCATAGGTTAACAGTAATAATTGGAGGAGAATAGAACAGATATTGCAACAGCTATACAGAGGGGGAAAAAAGGACTGGGAAGACAAGTTCAAGAAACAGTACTGCTGTAACAGCATGACCAGAAAAATAAGAACCACCTGTGACAGCTCTGTGGCATTAACCTTTGAAGAGGACAAAAGAAACATTGAATACAAAAGCAAAATTCATTTATACTTAGAGCAAGCAAAAAAATAATCCCAGAAGAAAGTATCAAAGCAGGATTCTTTCCAGAAATTCTTCAAGTAAATAGCTCCTGCCCATGCGGTACCAGAAAAAAAGAAAATAAAACTAAAAAGACACATACATACTCACAAGATCACAAACAAAGCTTTTGGGGCTTATTTTTCCCATGAAAGAGAAGAAAAGACATCATTGGGCTAATTTTCAGCTGGACTAGTTCCGTGCCTTGCTCACCCTGCCGTGTCAGCTGTACAAACAGGAGCAGCTGTACAAAGGAGTGAGCAACAAGCAAGCAGAAAGAAGGCAAAAGCAATGCTACCATGGCGAGTGGCAACATTGAAATCAGGCCCTATTAAACTGCTCATCAAACTTCCTAAGTCTTCAGAGCAACACTGGGGGTGCATTAGGGCTCTTGGTTCATTCCATGCAAAATTGGACATCATGGAAAGAAAACAATTTCCCTCAGCAAAGCACAGCAGCATGGGCCAGCTAAATGAATCTACAAATTCACATGGACATTACTACAATGCAGGACAAAAATAAAAAATCAATTGTGAAGAAGTAAACACCTAACAATACCAGAAACAGACAACTTTTTCAAGAAAGAAATTCTGTAAGACCTTTTTCCTCGTTTCTCATGGATGTCTCCCTGTTTCACTTCAGCAAACTCAATAAAAACTAATTTTCCTTAAGCATATCTTCTCAGTATCTCCACTGGACACCAGACAGGACACATCAGGACCAGCCCTGACCAGTGTGCACTCACAGATTGCCAGGCAGCTGCAAACCTCACAGGAATGAGCTGAGCCTGCCTGGTCCTCAGCAGCACCAAAGCATGTGCTGTCTTCTTACTCAGCTGCCATTACACAGACTTTGCAGAACACAATTACATTTGCACTCTCAAATTTAGCTGATATTAGCCACATCACTGAGGGATTCGACTTTCTGGCAACACAATTACACAAGCCTTAGTTTCTTAGGAAGCTGAGCTAAAAAAAACCTGAAAATACATGTTTGAACAGAACTGTTGAAACATTAGTCACTGTCGCATTTTCCAGCCCATTAGCATCATGATACACTATCAGGAAAACTGCTTCTAGAACTAGAGGGCTTTAGGGGAAGGAAGAACATTATTCAGTACTGGTTCAGTTCACAGACCTCCTGGCATCTTGCAGGCAGTTTAATTCCCAGGCAAACCTGCCTAACTCCTTCCTCTTTTTCCATTTTTCGTACTTTCAAGCAATGCTGTATTGCTTGACACTTTCATAATCCCTCTTCTCAAGGAAATGCTCAAATGTGCTTACACAGACAGCTGACTCTTCAAACATTTCTATCAGTATGTCATTCTGCATCTAAATCAACATTATTTCTGCTAGTCTTTACAATCTCTCAGACACACATGAACTTCATTACAGGGATCACATCCTTCTGATATTTTTAAGACGTGTCAACTACAACTTTAGCATATAAAACAGTTGCTACTCCTCCAGTGATGATCCCTTCAAAATTTCCTATTTACAAGGAAACTAAATGCAAATTCCTGTATAAAGTTCATAATTTATTTTGTGGAGCAGACCCGAACAACAAAATACCCAGCAAAATGTGTGTTCATGTTTCAGTCAGTTTCTCACAAGACTTCGTACTGTACACAACACCAAATTTACAAATATATTACTTCATTCAGTGTCTTCAAACACAAAGGGCATCCTTATGTGTCTTTCTTACTCACTGCTAACAAGTTATCAATATCTGAGGTTTTTCTGTTCCTTTTTTTGATGAGGTGGGTGGGTAGGTGTTGCATTTTTTACACTAGAGTACATTTCTGCAGTTGCTAGATACAAAACATGCAGATTTACCCATATTTTGGTAAAATGCCATGTGTAGTCAACATATGGAAATACTTGAAAGTGTCCAACAACAATAAAAAAGTACCTTGAAAGTACTGAAGAAGTTATGTTGATGCATATTAGGATAGGACAGCATCCTGTCCCAGATATAGTTATTACGATTTTAGCAGCTGGATATGTTAGGGCATTTCAGAATTCCATTATCAAAATCACTGAGGTTTTTCCTATAAAACGGGCAGAAAAGGTTCAAATGAAGTACAGAGAAAGTCAGATTTTTTTTTCTTCATCCATAGCAAATTTCCTGCTTTGATGAAAGCAGCTCTACTGTTATAGCATAAAAATACACACACTTTGTGGTATATCTTTAGTTGCATGAAATATGGAAGCACAGCATGACACATTTGTTTTTAAATACATCTCAGTTCTCCACACCATCTCCTGAAACTCTGAATGCTGAACTGGAGATGCTCCTCAGGTTTAACATTTCTACTACAACTAAGTTCAACTGTCAGAATCAGCAATGCTCATTTTGCAAAGTGCACCCTCTGCAAAACTATAGGTACATACATTATTTAAAGCACAGCTATCCAAAAAAAAGAAAATTTAAAAAACACCGGTTGCCAGCAATTCTACTCACAAATTTAATTAGAAAGTAGTCTAAAAGCTGCAACAATTGTAACATCACCACAGGGAAGAAACACTGTAGAAATGGTCCATCAAAGCAGCATGGAAACAAAAGACCTTGAGAGAGATGGACCTTGCAGGTCATCACTAACAGAATGAGACTGAAAATAAGTGTATCAAAACCTTGTTATCTACTAAGATTGTATTTTTATCTCTAGTACAAAAAAATACTAGGATTTTTTTTTTTAGATTAAAATAAATCATATGGCAGTTACTATGTGTAGAATTGTGATGGAAGGATACACAGTAAAATTTTAGGTTGTAAATTCAAAAATAATTCTTAAATTGGAGAGTCAGACAGTTCTGCTCCTTTCAGCCATGTACCAATCATTTAAAATTTGTTTTTACATTACCTCCACTTTTCTGTATTCTTCTGTGTCTCAGTTTCATTTAAATGTGGTGGGGTTTGTTTTTGTTTAAATTTCAAAGAGCTTTTTTATAAATAACTGCATTGAATGTTTCTGTGGATTTCTTTCTCTCACGATGTACATTTACAGTCATTTTGTTCACTAAATATAATAGAAGGATATTTTTCAGAGGGGATTTCACTCAATTCTTCCCTTGCTAGTGTAAAAACAGTTAATTTGCCTTTACAGCAATTTTAAATTATTTAAGATATTAGACACCTATACTCTCTTCCTTTTTTCCTACCCCTCTCTTTTCTCCCCTATGAATAGCTATCATATCTTCTACCTGAAATTAAATTATGCTTTGCAAATACTAGCTTTGCAAATAATTTGTCCAGTGAGAACTCTACTCTGTAAATCACATATAAAAGAATCTCAGAATGAAACTAATACTACGTGCATTTTTTAACCATTATTGCCCATGCTCTGACATAGCACCAGAACTTACCCCCCCCCTTTCAACTTCATAAATCAGCAAAAATAAAATTACATAAAAGTTGGGTACAATTTGGCTGATATGACATACAATTTACATCAGGAATTTCACCCAGCTCTGCGCAGAGAGCCACAAAATCTGCATCAGAATTCAGCTTCATAGATGCATGCCAACAAATGTGAAACATGCCGGATGCTACAACATACCAATCTGAGTCACACAGAAAATTTGGGAAAATAGCCTCTAGATGAATGCCCAACACTGCTAAAAAATGCCATACAAAAAAAACTCCTTCAAAAATCAGCACTAGATATGCTCCAAAAAAACACCAAACGCTGTCTGGGTGCTAAAATGTGCACAACACCCCCAAACCATGCAAAAACATGTATGGCAAAAAATACAAAAAACAGACACAACACATGGAAATTGCAAATACACATAAAGCATGCACTAGAGGTGTGGCAAAAAATGACAAACATGCTCAACACTAAAAATGCTAAAAATATGGGAGAAAAAAAATGTGGTAGCACAATGTAAAAAGAGAAAATATAGGCAAACCCATGCTGAAGTGTGCTGTATGTTTAAAAAAACCACCGGAACATATTTGAAACACATGGAAATGGAAAGCAACACTGCAGAAATGCCTAAGAAACAAAAAACTTTTTTTTTTAATAGTCAAAAAAAAAAACCAGCACACGGGAAATTCCTGCCAAAAGATGCCAAAACAACTGGACACCCAAAACCCCACTGCAGTAATGCCAAACATACTTGGACAACACTGTAAGAACCAAAACCCACACCCTAACACACAGGGAAAACTCAGACCAGAAACAAGATCATATGGTAGATGCATTTTAAAAAATGCCAAACATCCTGGACACTAAAATCCACACAAGGTACATAGAGAAACCATAAACACAGATTGAATGCTAATTAGAAAAACAAAATAAAATAAAACAAAACAAACTCAATCACCAAACTAAACCAACTTGTAAACACCATAAAAAGGCTTTAATAACCCCAAAATGCCTTAGGCTCTGACAAGTCTGCCCAAATCCACCTCAGAAACTGAAAGCCTTACCAAAAAGCACATAAAAATAAAAAAGAGCATCTGGTAGACCCATGCCAAAAAAAATGACAATCATGTTCAGAGATCAAAAACCATTTAAATGCCCGATGGAAACCTGCACATGGAAAATCCATGCTAAAAAAAAGCTCAGCAAATATACTAGATACACGAAAAAAAAATCCCACTAGTATACTCGTAAAATAACACATTGTAAAATCATAGTGTCTATGTACACAAAAAAAAAAAATAAACCACTAAAGAAATCCTGGACAGAAATAACATCATAGCCATGCCCTAAGGACCAAAACCACACCTTAAAAGAGTCCAAATCCACACTGGAAACCTTGGAAAAAAGACAGTACATGCCAAAAAAAACATCGAACATGCTGGACACTAAACATCATGCAAAGTTCATACAAAAACATAACACAGGCTGGATGCTTATGAAAAAAATAACCCCAAATTAACTTGTAAACTCAATGGAAATGCCTTAGTAACCCAAAAAACACATGACAAACCAACAAGTTCAACAAAAACGCCTTAGAAGCCAAAGAGCTTAACAAAAATCACACCAAAACCACTATGTGGTAGATTCATCCCAATAAAAACCAAACACATTGAATACTTAAAACCTGCTAAAATGCCCAATAATTCTCTCTGGTAGATGCACCCAAAGAAAATCCAAACTCAAGTTGGACACTAAAAAACTATCAGAAAAACGCTCCCAAAGCTCAACAAACTAAAAAGCACCACCAAACCCATTCCTCAGAGTTAGAAATACCTAGAAACACTTGCAAAGCACACAGCAGGTGCATGCCAGAAAAAGGTCAAACATGCTGGGCTCACTAAAAAAAATGCTAAAGCCTGCATAACAACCTGCAGTGTATGCATGAAAAAAAAAGCTACACCTAAGAAATAGAGGATCCAGCAAAAAATCCCATATAAAAATGCTGCAACAATGCATTATCAGTGAATCAAACACCTTGCCAAAAAAGCAAAAAATCACACCAAAAACCTTGCCAAATAATTGAGTATATGGTGATGTTTGCCAAAAAACACCCAGCGTGATAGATGCTCACATCTATGCAAAAAAAAAAGAGCCCAAAACAAAACTAACACACTACAACCACCACAGACTGGGTAGTTAAAAAACACAAAATACACTAAAATAACTAGTAAGTGCAATGGAAATGTCTTAGGAACCCCAAAAGCACTTTAGAAACCAAAAAGCTCATCCAAAACCAAATCAGATCCACATGATAGATGTATGTCAACAAATGTCAAACACATGTTGGACACTAAAAAAAAAAAAAATTTAAAATTCTTGGGAAAAAGTCTTAAAAGTAGGTGGTAAATGCACACCAAAAAGCAAGAGTCAGCAAGAGCTTAGAAATGTCTCAGAAACACTCACAGAGCATGCAGGAGATGCATGCAAAAAAAGATGCCAAACATGAAGACATTAAAAAATGGCTAAAAATTGAAAATCCAGGATATTTTGTGATATATATGTACACCAGAAACATAGCACTAGTTTGTGCTGAACATGAAGAACACACGAAAAAAAGTTGATTTTATAAACACAACACTGCCAAAAAAAAGTGTGATAGCTGGAATTCTATAGTTACACCACTTCACTGAAAGTCCACCTATAGCTCATTCATGAGGACATACACACGAGGATGCAGTTAAGACCTGTAAGAGCTAATTCCTTTTTGCCACTTGTTCTCCTGCAGAATCACAATTCTCTTGCAGATTATTCTGGTGAAATCTGTAAAACTGATCTCAAAAGACTAGCTAGATAAAACTGACAATTGCAACCAAATTCCTATAATAATTCTTTTTTTCTGTAGCAACCATTTAATACTTTAACACAGCTCATCACTGAACATCAGACAGCTATAAAAATATATAAAATATATAAAATATTTTGTTCACTGTTCAAGTGCTGTTCACAAAGCTAATATAGATTTTATACTCCTGGAAACAGGAATGTATGTTTCAAAGATACAGAACATATACATCAATAAATATCTCAGCTATATGTCTAACATGGAAGCAAGGACATAAACTCCTATACATTACAAAAATAAAGAAAAATATCAAGATATGATACCAGTACAGGTCGAATAGTACAAGCACAAGGAAAATTTTCCATCCAGCAACAAAACTAGATGTATTTACAGACACTGAGTTATCAAAGAACTTCAGCAGGTCAGGAAGAAACTGTGCTTACCAAACACTATTGCTTTGGCAAAAGGTGGAAAGAGCTCTGTGTGCCTGCATAGGTTTTTATTAATTTGCCAAAGATCTTTGTGCAGTTTCTTGAAGTCACTGTATCTCTTCCAAACGACTATCTGGAGCAGAGAAACCAGAGAGAAGTATTAGTGTGGTTCACTGTTCATATTACATCACACCACAAATACACTGGTTTAATCACATCAGACCACAAATTTCATCAAATTTGTTTACAAAAATATATAAATATGTGTCTGAACTGCCAGCTGTAAAAAGCATAAAAAATGGTCATTATCTCTCCCCAACCTGCATTTTGGCCAACAACACTACAGTGCAGAGAAAAAAAATTAAGTAAAAGCTGGAAGGAGGGCAAAGGCAGCACTGGTTCAGTCACTCTGAGATCCAGACCTACACAGGGAGCCAGCAGGAGAGGAAAAAATGCTGAACAGGAGGGTTGCAGTATCCAGCATTCAACAGCTCACTGTGCCTGGTGCAGCCACAGGTGTGGGGGTGTGGGGGTGTGGGGAAGAGACAGAACAGCAAAAGAGAAAACCAGGGAAGAAAAATCTATACAGGCAAGGGATTTTTAGGCACCCAGGACTACAAAACAGCTCCTAAGTCATGTATGTAAAATGTTGGTAAAATGTAAATGCAAGCCCTCATTTTAAATGGTTTTTCATAATAACACCAAAAAACAAGTATTTTCCTTTTGTAATCTGGACAAAAACTCATATTGGGAAAATAAAGATGTCATTGGTTCATTATACCAGCTACTCCTGATCTATCCTTTCCAGAAAGCAGCCACCTCCCAGTCAGGTATCTATCTTATCCTTCTTCCATCCCATCCTTGCCATTCAAGAAAGGAGAACCCAGTAGGAAAATCAAACCAAGGAAAGAAGTGAACAATAAAATTTACACTTGATTGCTACTGGATTTGTTATCAGGATGAAAAGACATTAACAAAGTTTTTTTTATATCCTGACCTAATTTTTGGTCAGACTCACTAAGCCATCACAATAAACCTCAACACTAATGTAAAGTGATTTAAGTAGATCAGAAGGGAAAAAAACAAGGAGAGAGTGCAAGTTTTCAGCAGTTGATTCCACAGTTGCATCAGTCAAATGTCTCAATTAACTTAATACAACTAACCACAACATAAAATATTCCACATATTTCTGAATGATTTAACAGGTTGCCTTCACATGAGCAATCATAATTGAAAAAGTTGCAATTCTTTTCAAGCAAACCAGATTTAGAGCTAAGCAAAAGGTTTAGAGCATTTTTGTTGCTTTTTTTTAAATACTGCAATCAGAGGCCTTCTAATTTTCAGCAGCTGCAAGTCCTTCCTACAGAACAATGCAGATATAAGGTAACAGAATTGTTAGCAGTGGATATGCAAAGCTCCAGTGTGCTAACACTCTTCCCACCTTATAAATTTAGCTATACTGAAACCAGCAGTCCTGATTCAGACTCCCTTATTGGCACACATTTTCATTACTTAATTACAGCTGGTACTTAGCGAAGTGTAACACACAAGTGAGGAATCTCAAGAAGGCAAACCAGTCATTTTGCTATCAGAAATAATAATTTTTCAATGCCATACTTTTATCTAATCCAAAAGCCAGAGAGTGGATGATTAGCACTTCTTGAGCAGTGTGCATATAGAACACAAAATTGCTTAAGATAGTGAATTCTTTAAACATTAAGTTACTGTATTGTCAGTACTTGAAGACAACATGAAAAGCTGCCAGATAATAAGAGCATGAGATTTCATTCCACTAAAAAAGCTTCATTTTTCACTGCTATAAGAGATTACTCAAAAGGAAAAGCATAAATATCCATAAGTACCTTACTTAGCAAAAGCAGTCAAGGTTATCCTAAAACCTTTCAGAAGCTCATGGAAAACATGCCTTTGCATGCATGTGGCCCAGCAAAGTTAGCAAACTTCCCACTCTAACATCCTCATTAGAAATTAGATTTGGAGGAAGGACACTGTACTTTGAGGCCCAACGAAGCGCAGCAAGTATATCATAAAACATATGTTAGAGTTGTAATGCAATAAGGTACTTGTCATGGCTAGAGCCAGTAGATCTCTATTAACACATGCAACTCATCTGTTCCACAATGAACAAGCCTTTCTCCTAAATGAAAAGGAAAAAAAACCCATAGGACTGCCATAGATGCAACCGCCTTACAATCCACAATGTCACCATCAGCCCCCAGAAGCAAAGACATTAAATTTAGGTCTTCTGTCCTTCCAGTATTTATTAACACTCTCACACTAAACTTCAAGTTAATTTCTTTCATTCTTTCAAGAGAGAAGCCCTTACAAGGTTCTCTTCCTTCCTGCCCCAACAACAACAGCTGGGATTACATTGAGTTGTAATTGGCTGCAGTGGGAGAGGTGCTGTAGTAAAGATGTGTATCCCAAGTGCAGCCAAAAGAGGTGACAGATATCTGGCAAGTGGAGTTGAGGTCACTGCACACAGACTTATGAGCAGCTGCACATATGTAAAGAATGTATTAACATCACAGCAGTGGCTTTAAGAGACTCCTGGAGGAGGCAGGCACAACTAAGGGGCCCTACACGGATGTGGGAAGTGGGATGCATGAGACAGATCCTAAAGCTACAGGGTGGATGTGTGCACAAAATTTCCCACTGAATTCCTCATTGAGTATTCTGGAAAACTGAGGTAAATTTATTTTCAGTGGGAGCAGGTTAGGGGCATATTCTTTTCATTTCAAAGGCTGCCCACAGTTCTTTTTTTATTGTAAGAGGCCATGTAACAGAAAAGCTCTCAACATATGGGGTTTTCTGACTACGGTTTCCCTTTATGGCAACTACCATTTAGGATATCTCTTGTAATAATCAACTATTTTCAGAAAATGCTTATACAGAATCACCCCACATGTAACATGCTATCACATGCAGAATAATTAATATGATACAATGGAGGGTGGAAAAGAGCAACTATCAAGAAGTTCATCTCGTATTTATGTCCTCTTATTGTCTAGAGCATGTGAAACTCCACATGGGAAACCTACAGCCACAGATCAAAGCAACAACTAAAATATATGGTTTTGCTATTGTGTCAAAGCTACTTAACATATATTCATGCAATACTCTAGCTGAAAGACACTTACAATATATTTTTCTGATGAATGGACTCATCAACAGCTCTTATAAAGTGCTTTTTCCTCACAAATGAAGATTAAGGTAATGGCAGAATGTGCTCATGGATAGGTTCAATTCAGGAGTCTCCCTGGAAAAGGTGAACATCAAGCTACAAACTACAGTAATGCAGTTCTAAACTTGAGCTATGATCATCTCCGATTCTGACAGTTATTTTAATCTTCTAGAGGTTAAAAAAATGCAAAAAGCACAAATGCTCATGCTTTCCTGATTCTCAAGATTTCAAAGAAGAATGCAGAAAAGGGGTGTTAGATGTATTAGTCAATTCTCACCCCTGCCAAGCCACTAATCAGTAACTCATGTCTGACCACACAGAGATGCGAGAACTCAGTTGTGAGCTCTTCTTTCATCAACTATGCAAGTTCTCCTCAACTGTAGTAAGAGACTGAGCCAGAAACTGAATATATGCACGTGTTACACGATGTCTGAAAAGCCATAAGGTAGTGCTTTTGAGGGAAGATTTTGCAAGTACAAAGTATAATAGTAACCATGTAAAATCATTACACCAGAAAAAAAAAAACAAGAGTAGTGGAAAAAAGGTTTCTTAATTAAAAAAAAAATCCACAATGGACACATACATGTTTTGCTCCCTCAATAAATGGCTCCTCTGATAGACTTTTGAGGTGTTTAAGGGGCACAAGAATAGAGCAGATTTTTATTCACAGACTCTTCAGAAGAGGCAAAGAATAAGCAGTTTTAGAGTTTTGCCGAAGTCTATCACTGGAAAATACTAAAGAAGCCTCAGAGAGACAGGCATAATGTATATGACTTGCAGTCTAATCTCTCTCAACTACTCCTAGACTCCTCCATTTCCCCTCTCCACTGACAGACAGTAATGGTGTAGGCTTTTCAGTGAAGCACTGGTTAAAGAGGAAAAGAGTACCTACAGCTGAGACCTAAGACTTGAATTGAGGACTGATCTCTAATTTTACCAGTAGGAGTTAAGTAACCATCCATTTGCCAACGTCAGCCCCCAGAAAAAAGCTCGTAAAGTTATCAAAGCAGTTTTGTCATCAAAAGACACTTTACTCCCTAAGACTTTGTTTCAAGTCACCATTCATCACTGAGGGATGAAATGCATCATATTACACTAGCTACTGTTTTTAACTATGAAAGCTAAAGACAAATGGAAACATACGAAAATTGTTGCTCAATTACAATGACAAAACACACAGAAACTGCTAAATTACATCAAAGATGCTTCAAAAGGCATAGTAAGATACATAAAGATATTTGCACAAGTTTAAACTGTTACCTCCTGGACATCCTCTGGATTTTTTCTTGAAACAATCTGAAAAGCAAAACAAAAATGAAACCACGTAAGTCCTTGGATTTTCAGTCTGGAAGTCAAAGAGTACCATACAATGATTTGTTGCTGAAGAGAAAAATCTGGAAAAAGGCAAAGAGCTGCACGGTCCTGTGCACTCCAAGTCATCATTTAGTTTCAGAGAGGTCTTATACCCAAAGACAACATAGTGAGGAATTTCAGCAGCAGTCAGTCGTGAACACACATCAAGACACACGTACATACTAGGCAAAATGGCACAAAAGGCATCTCTCAAAACAAAACTACATAGAAGACATCTCCTATCATCTTTCCAATCTCTTCCTATTAATTCATATTAGGGCCCCAGTCCTCCCAATAAATGGAGCTCATTAAGGCTCCTTGGCTTAATATAAGCTGCACACAACTTTACTGTGAATGTGAGGATTTTTATTTAGTAAGACAGTATTTCCACTTTACTTACAATCACCAGCAGGCAGATATGTCTGACTATCCTTGTGCATTTGTTTCTCCTTAAAAACTCTTTGCCTAATTAATTATAAATGACTTTGTCCAGCGGAAAATCGCAGGGAAAATCAGGCTTGGCTGCACACCATAAAGAAGCCTGTATTTCGTCACGATTTTTTTTTTTTCTTTAAATAAATATTGATCACAAAAGCCTTTGTAATCCAAGTTTTGTACTGGTCTTATAAAGAGCAGCAAGAGCATATCCCCACAAACACACAAACCAAATAGAGACATCTTTAATTCATAACTGCAATTATCTTGTGCAAGTCAGTATATCCTTCACCGTAAGAGCCAAAGCTGTTTAACAAAATAATTAGTCTATTGTTAGCTAAAGCAAAATAGGGTACTCTCAATCCAACTGGGACTGTCCTCAGCGACACACCCCGGAATAATTGATGCCCTGAAGAGGTGATGCGTGTGAGGAAGCACAGGGAGCCCACGCTGTGTGCACCCCAGAGACCCACACACGGTCCCGCCGTACCGCAAGCACGCGCAGCTGTTGCTCTCAGATGGAAGCCACACTTTTCCTCCTGTTAAGGGACAATAGCACACCTCTTATAGTTCCACAAACTTAACTCTTTTCCATTTTTCAAGAATCCTTGCCAAAGCCTCCCAGATTTTGTACCATCAGTTTTCTACAGCCCAGCCACTCATCCCTCACACATTTTGGAGGAGACCAAAAAAAGAAGTGTTACCTTCTCTAGCAATCTCCCAAAAGACCTTAAACATTTTCCTTCACAAGTCTAAGTTCTTTCCTCACCTTGCACACCAAAGTCCTCTTCTTCCAGCGTAGTCTACATTGATAAAACCTTTCTCAACTTTTCCTCACTCTTGAGTAATCTAACATTTGGCAACTTTACCAAAGGTTAACCTTGGTGGCTATTGCTCTTTCATTCACCACCAGGCAGTTCATAAGCACAATTGGCGAAATATTCCTAACCTCCTTTTCTAATAGCTGGCGTACTTGATGCAAGGAGCCTGTAGAGCTGGGGGAAGAAAATATCACAGGCATGGCTACACATCACAGAGAACATCAAAGGGCAGACACCAACTGCTTTGCTTTGCAGTTCACCTTTAGTTAAAGCCTTGCAACAGTTTTGGCAGCTAGGTACGTTACCAGATGGGCAGAAGGAGACCCAGAGAGATGAGTAATTACCCAGCCAGTTAGTAAGAATCTGGAATAAAACCCAGAGGCTCTGTTTCACACTTGTTCTTATGTTACACCACCTTCTATATCTACCAGCCATGCCAACTTTAAGTCAGTGTGTAATAATTTATGTGCTGTCCTACTTGTTTCTTCATATCCTTTGTTCTTCATATCCTTCATAAGGTCAAGCTCAGAAGAGGTCTGCCCCTTCCATCCAGCCTATCGTCAACCTAAAGACTTGGCAAAGATGACCCAATGCCCCAAATTTTCCATGTACTTTTTTTAATCCTTCCACAAGGATCAATGCAGTCAGTTCCTTCTGCAAATCTGTAACACAAGCAACTTTAACCTATTTTCAAAAATATCATTAGGATACCCACCAACAAGCTGAGCAATGCGTAATTACTACACTAGACTCTGAAAACAGAGATCCTACAAGGATCCTCAACATTGAGAATACTATTCCAGATTATCCCATTCTTCATTTGACCTGTAGATATTCAACATAATTCATTAGAATTTTAATTATCGTTATTGTACTCTTCCAAATTCTCTAAACTTTTATTAAGGGCTTATATTTTCAGGTATCATTAAAAAACACTCCACATTTCACAACACACTAATATCTACGTGTTTCTTAGCATTTGGAAATGGGTATTAAAAAGCCAATATTCGTTTAATCTTGTCTGCATTTACCATTGTGTTGCAGTTTACAAGTAAATAAAATATATATTCTCTGCTATCCAAACAAAACTTTTAAGAAAAAAGCTGCAATAATGACAGACCCCCTTAGCCCTCAGAAGAGACTGCTTGGGTAGCTATGCCTTGGGCCAGATGTTTAGGACACACTAAGTAAGTACTTTCTTATCCATGACTATTTATCTACATTACACTGAAACAGAAAGTTCCTTTAACTCGTTTCACAAAGGATTCACTCATTTACCACACTAAGGAAGCATAAATCTCCACTAACACGTACTGACTACCCTAGATCTCAGCCAGAATGATATTCAACGCAACGGGAAGATCCACCTCACTTTTTTCCTGGCGGTCCCCCAAAGTTGCTGAGCATCAGCTCAGCAAATACAGCTGGAGTGCTGAGATATCAGCCATGGAGCCAGATCACCACAGGAACAGGAGGGAGGAATAGAAGGAAAGAAACAAAAAGGGTACCAGATAGGCACATTGAATCATTTTAAAATCATTTTATTCAATTTCCCAAATCCCCAATTCAAGTACTACACAACAGATTATCATATAGAGCCCTGCTGAAACTAAAGTTATTTATGCTTCTACATTTATAAGTCCTAAGCATCCTTTGCTGCACGAACGCGAAACAACTTTTCACTTTGAGGATTTTAGCTATCAAAACACTGTAAAGAACTAATAATCTCTGGTTAGGTCAGCTGAATTTGGACAGCTCATAGACTGAGCTGCTCCTTGCTCTGTGCTAAATCACCACCTGATTCTGCATTGCCTCACTTGGAAAGGCACCAGAGCACCCACAGTTTATGGGACAAGGAGAAAGAATGACGTCCCAAACTAGTTAGCCACCACTTGATTTTGAACAATGCTGCAGAAACCAAAACATCACAGAGAAATTTACTGGCTTTAAACAATAAGAACAAAGCCACGAAAGTAAAACAAGTAGCAGAAGATTTGGCTCATTCCTATTAGTCCATATTGCACTGACACAACTTTTCAGTACACACACACACAAGCTTGGCCCATCAAGAGCTCCTGCAGAAAAATGTGATGGCACTGTTTTCCTCTTTGCCTCTGTTTTGTGAAAGGCTTTAAAATTAAAGCATCATTGGAAAAAGCAACTCTTTTTTTCTCTTCACAAATAGTAAGTTGTATTAGATTAAAAAGAATAGTTTAAATATATTTGTCCCGTATTTGTGTTTGGTGAGCTTGGAGATACACACACATATATTTCTTTTTAATTTTTAAATTCTTTATTTTTTTATTATTTTTAATTTAACAAGTCATAGAAACTGATCATAGGCTAACAACCTGACACTACAATCTCTCTCTATATATACAGAATGCTGCATTCTTTGAATTAAGTGGAGGGTGCTTATAAGCATACGTTGCTCTCACAGGCAGGATGTCTGCAGCTGCAGTAACTACGAGATCACGGGTCATTTAAAGAAACTCTGTCTCTCTGTGACAATTTCTGATGCTCTCAATATATCCCACCATACCTGTGAGCTTAACTCCCACTCCTCCTGAACCTATCTCCACATATTTACTCACCCTCCTTCCTTTTTTGGTTTAATAAGGAAGTGGGAGAGAAAAGAAAGCAAGATTTCCCTAGGAGAACAGACGGAGCTTTCAGCAAGGCCAGCACCGCAACAGCTCTCCCAACACCGCAGCAGCTTTCCTGCTTCCCGTGCTAGGCCTGGCCGGCCCCGAGCGCTCATCCTGGCCGTGCCGGACCG
>JAHLSL010000010.1:11938642-11983049 GCA_025920805.1 Petroica traversi
TAGTATGCCATTGGCCTCTTCATCCCTTCTCTCTGAGCCTCCCCTGAACTGCTGAGAATGTAGTAGCACGTTACTGTTTTGATTAAATTTAATCTCACCTCTGAAAATGTCTGTCTGAAAAAGGGTGGGAGGACTTGGGGCATTCTTCATAATATTAGGGAGCATTTTCTATAGAAGAGTGAGTTCTTTTGTGGGATTATGGAGTCAAAAAGCTTTTGAGTTTGTTTTTTTTTTTTAATACCTGTACAGACTGGCCAACAGAGATATGCTGTGGTAACACTTTGATGTACTTACTAATATTTTTTTAATTGTAAACCTTTCCCTTAGGTGCTCTGCTTGCAAGAAGTCCAAGAAGACCACTACAGAACAGAGATCAAGTCAAGTTTGGAATTGCTGGGTATGATGAAACTCTTAGGACCAATACACTGTCTTCTCCCCTGCAGGGATAACTTGCTACCCTTTGGGAACTTAGTACTAGTTCCCTGAAAAGACCTCTCATAGATTATAGAATGGAGTCTTTTGCCATCATATGCAACAACATTGTGTATCCTCTTTTATAAATCCATCAGGTGCTCTCTCAAAATTACCTTAATGTTTTTTACCAGTATTCCTGTTGGGTAGTTCTTCAAGTGCATATTTTTCTGCCTCGAAACCTTCCAAATTTCAGCACTAAATGTTATCCATGGTCAGTATATATTCTTTAGTTTTTATACAAATGCTGACAGTCAGTCTTGTCACTCTCCATTGTGATTTTATGGAAGGAACACATGCGCAAGGTTTGATTCCATGGTGGTTTCAACTGATCTAAATTTTTGTGCCTTGCACCACCTTCTAATTGCAGGGCCCCACTTCCATCCTGGCACTGGTTCTTGTCTGATGCCAGGAGGACATGGTAAAGGAGCAGCACTGGACTGATAAATTTTTCTTTCTTAGGTAGTTGAGGTTGTCTAGCTCCCAGAATTGAGCATTTGCAAAGATGATAGAGTAATGGCATTACTGATTGAAATCCACTTGAAATGTGAAACAACACTGTGAGGCCAGGCTTGTTGGGTGCAAGTGAGCTTCTAGCTACTGTACAGGAGAACCTGGAGCTTGCTTTAGCTCTTCCTTTCCCCATCCCTAGCACCCAGATGTGTGTCCTGCCCCTTATCCTGGGCTAGTTCTGGCACTCACTAGTGAAATCCACCAGTCCAGCAGAGTACTAGCCACACTAATTTTATTTTTGTGTGCTAGTATTCTGTTGGCTTACAGATTTAGCAGTAAGTGCCACAACAAGTGGCAGGAGCCACATGCCCTGAATCTGGGAGAGGGGAATGAAAATCTCCTGTTCCAGCACAGGTGTGAGCTCAGGTCAACTCGCCCTATTTCACTAAAGCTGTACTTCATGAATTCATATGGTCTGGGCAGGGCAGAGAGCGTTTAAAAATGAGAAAAACGAGTTTCAAGATCTAAAATTTTTTCCGTACTTAGAAAAGGTCTTGTTCAAATCTTGATTAAATCACCTCTTTATAAAATGAAGAAATTGGCAAATCACTATTTCTAGATGGACTTGTTTGAACTCCAGTCCTGTCATTTGATAAGTGTCTCTGTTTCCTTGGTGAAAGCTTGCCACTTGCTGCACACTGGATAATGGCATAATTATGTAAATATGTTTGAGACCTTTGTTCTGTGAATCACTTTAGACACTGACTAATGACTTTGCATGATTAAGGCTTTGATTGGTAATGCTTCACTGGTATTACTTCTAAACAATTCTCATAGCAGCCAGAAAAAACTTCAATGCACAAGGCCACTTTTATGTGACCTGGGGGCTTTCTTTGCTGGTTTTTTTTTTCCAGATGAGGAGATAAGAACATGGCTTGTGTCTTAGAGTCTGTAGATGTTTACACCTTGCAAAAGGTATTGGGCTGTGTTTCCTGTCCTGCTGTGCCTCAGCTCAGATTAGGGCAGAAAGAAAAATGAACACAAGTTCATGAGAACTTCATGCAGAATTTGGTACTTCAGATTAGGGGTCGACTGTCATGTGAGAAAAGAGATTTTTCTAGGGGTTTTTTTTGTTTGTTTGTTTAAAATCTCTATCTATACAACAGTATTTTATGTTCTTAATTGCTTTTCTTGCAGGGTATCACTGTGAATATAAAATGAGGACAGGTAGAAAACCTGATGGCTGTGCCATTTGCTTCAAAACTTCCAAATTCAGCCTGATTTCCTCAACCCCCGTGGAATTTTTTCGCCGTGATATCCCACTCTTGGACAGGGACAACGTTGGACTGGTGTTGCTGCTACAGCCCAGATTTCACTGTAAAGCCAGTGCTGCCATCTGCGTTGCCAATACACACCTGTTGTACAACCCAAGGAGAGGGGACATCAAACTGACCCAACTTGCAATGCTCCTGGCAGAGATTGCCAGTGTTGCCCCTCAGAAGGATGGTTCCTTCTGCCCAATTATCATCTGTGGGGACTTCAATTCTGTTCCTGGCTCTCCATTGTACAAATTTATAAAGGAAGGGAAGTTAAATTATGAAGGACTTGCTATAGGGAAGGTAGGCTGTGCTTCTTACTTCTCACCAAAAAAAAAATGGTTAACGCTGATTAAAGAAAAATATTTGAGTGGTGCTTTGATTGTTTCCATTGCAGTGCCTGTCTTAGTGCCATCTCTGCAGCCTACAAAGCAGAAGTTCCTGCAGTTACTTAAGTAAGCCTGGGTGTTTTAGCTATGCCTTAGGGAATACTGTATCCTCTCCCAGCATTCTGAAAGGAAAAACTACCATCATTCCTGAAATACAGTGAATCCACAGTGTCATTGTATCACTGTGTTTGGATGATTTTATTACTGTGTTTGTGTCCCAGTCTTTAAGTAGGATAAAATAACTACTTAATAAAAAACCTGCTGTGTACTCTGTGGGAAGATGACTCTTACTGTAGATAAACTTGGTGGCTACAGTAATTGTAAAAGCAAAGCTGCAATTAGATGCTGAACCTCAACTGTTTCATGTTAAATGATGTCTTGTTGTGAGCTCTTACATGCAGCTGTTGGATATGTCACATGCTACTTAATAGGAGTGACTGAACTACATATAATGAGAAAACATAACAAAAATTAGCCCTGCTGGTGCTCCTTGGTGGGGAGTTGATTCAAGCCCCCGTTTGACTTGACTTGCTCCCAGAGGGATCAGCATCCTGAATTTAAATTGTCTGTTGGGTACCTCTCTATGCTGAGCCAGTCCTGTCACATGGCTGGAAGTGTCCCAGTGTCACAAGAACCCTCTGAAAAAATTGGGTAGCTGCAAAGAACTTGCTAAGGATAAACAAAGTGGATGTACGTAAAGGGTCTTATTTTTACAGAGATTTGACTCATTGTAAAAGAGTTATTCTAAGGGGCAGGGCCTTTTTCTTTTTCCTTAAACTTTACAAAAATGTTCACTTATTTTAGGTTTGTTTGGTGTTTGTTTTTTTGGTCAGTTTTCTCTCTGGAAAAAAAACTCATGTTATCTTTTTCAGGTCTCTGGACAAGAACAGTTTCCAAGGGGACAGAGAATCTTATCTATTCCAATTTGGCCAAAAAAATTAGGTATTTCACAAAACTGTGTATATGAAATAAAACAGCAACAAAAAGAAGAAAGTACAGGTCAGTTTTTGGATTAATTCATTTTTGTGAGCCTTTGAAAGTGTCATTCAGCTAGTACTGAAAATCATACATTCTATTTTAGTGGGGGGAAAACAGATTTTTTTTGAGCTTACAAAACCTCCTCCTTGGGTTCATGAGAGTGTAAAGTGATTGATTCACATAAACTTTGCAAATTAGAATCTTTATAAGATAATAGTTAGAAATTTCCCTTCAGGAGTATTAAACTATTTAAACTCCTGTGTTTGCATGCTGAAAGCCAGCTGGGAAGAGAGAGGTGAAGGAATGCTGCACGTGGACATAGTGTGAACCTGCACTCTGCCTCAGTGCTAATGAATTATAGTGCTGGCATTTCATGGACCATTTGGGAAAAGCAAGTGGTTCCTTGCTTCATTTGCTATTTTTTTCTTTAAAAACTAATTTAAAATGAATGGGATGTAATATGAAAATCTTTAGAGGGGATGTTACTGATGGAACAGAGGAATTTAATCCATCTTGGTGAATTGCATCTTGCCTGCTGCAAAAAATAAGTGTACTTAAAGATACTTTTTTTTTCCTGTAGCTTCTATGTAGCTCTTTGCTATCAGTCTCACCTATTTTTAAACATAAATTGAATTTATTTTTATTTTCCAGGAGAAAAATTGGAAGCAGCAAAACCGGACAACACTCAGGAGATTGTAATATCATCTGAAAAGTATGTGTTGGAGAAAAATACGGAAGTCCTTGGCTGGTTGCTTGGGGGTTGGTTTTGGTTTTAGACAAAATTTATATCTGATTCCAGTTGTGGTTACCTGATGATCACCCAACTCCGTCTGCCCTTTTGGGAAAAACATCG
Organism: Petroica traversi; assembly: GCA_025920805.1. Classification (NCBI taxonomy): domain Eukaryota; kingdom Metazoa; phylum Chordata; class Aves; order Passeriformes; family Petroicidae; genus Petroica; species Petroica traversi. The sequence continues at coordinate 11,943,103 of JAHLSL010000010.1, forward strand.
TTGTCCATTTAAACATGAAAAGGCTGATCAGACAGCAAAATACGAGAACTGGCAATAATGGAATGCGTGTTCTTTCAGAAACTGGCAGATACTTTTTCGGAATGCAGGGCTGAGGTGTCAGTGCTGTTTAGAGGGTACTTTCTGTGTGCTTATTAAAAGAATGCTTCTGGCATTTTTTGTCACTTCTTGACATAAGCAGAACTTCATCCTCTGTAGGGACATTGCAAGAAACATGAATTTTAATCCAGTTGCAGAAGCCATATTTTTAAAAGAGGATGAGGAAAAATGCAGTGTTGTCCAGCTGCTAAAAGTATTGATACTTCTCTCTCTTTTTATTGTTTTTGATACACTGGTTTATGGGTGTAGTAAAATCCTGTAATACAGCATGAAATCTGGGTGAAGGAGGGAAAGGAACTGGAAAGGTCATAAAATATTCCTTCTCATGAGTTCCATGGGAGAATTTAAGTTCCATGGCTAGAATGCTGAGAAGAAAATGTATCTGTGTTTTGACAGGAAGAATGTATTTCCATTTACCAAACTGGTAAAGGCATATAAAGAAAGGCATAGAAGAAAGAAATTGCCCTAAATGTAGGTATAGGATGTCAGGCTCCAAGTCAGCCATTCCTTGCCAGAAATGAGATCTTGGTGTCCCTGCAGATGGTCATATTAGAACTCTTGGTGATGAAAAAGGTAAGTCATGGCATTTCTGAGAGAAGAAGGAGATAACCATCAGGAAGCCCCATGCTACGGTTTAAGCCCATAGCATGCTGAATGCTTCTTGCAGGGTTTTTTTCCCCTTCATCTTAAAAGGGATGCTGTGTAACAAAAGCAGAAATTACTACTTGTCTATGTTGTACCAACTAGCATGTTTGCTCTGAATCAGGCAAGGTAAGATGCTGATGGTTTTTTTAATTACTTGGGTTCAACCAGAACCCATGCAGCTCAGGATTAAAATGCAAGATGAGGCAGGTCCAGCTGAGGGATTTATGATTTGCAGAGATGATGGAAGCAAATATCTGGGAGACAGGAGTTTTTTGCTGAAAGGTGCAGTTTGCTTTCAAGATTGAAAAGACAGGTGAGACAAGATGGGCTGAACTGAAGAGGAACAGACAAATGATGGGGAGACAGAAAATGGGAGTCTGAGTGGAAGAAAGATGACTAGGCATAGCCTAACTTGGAAACTTGATAGGTCTAGCCTGGGAGAAGAAAAAACCCCTAAAAATCTGGATTTCTGTTTATGCTAAAGAGCCTGGTTAGATGAGTTTGTGCTTTGTTGCTTTTGTATGAGCTGCTCTCATGGACATTTCTGGCTGTGTCAGGGAGAGATTGCTGAGTGAGGACATGTGAATGCTTACAAAACGTATATGGAGTTAAAAGCTATCTATAATTAAAGTCTCAGCTAAGCCAATTCTAATTTTACTTGAAAATGCTGCCTGCATTTTGCCTTCAGAGTTTTAGGTCTCCTGCACAAAAGGCTATGGGATGGCTTGCAGGGGAGAAAACACTCTTTCACATATCCAGATAATTTATTTTGTGTGTAACCAGGAACTGTTTGGTATTTTTTCATTGCTTGTTCCTTCTTGGTAATGCAAGAAAATAAAATTCTTCTTTTTTTTATGTCTCTTTAGGTTGTCATCGAAGTTGCAGCACCATCTTAAATTGTCTTCAGTCTATTCCCATTACTTCCCTGAAACCGGGATACCAGAAGTGACAACTTGTCATTCCCGAAGTGCTGTCACTGTGGATTATATTTTCTATTCTGCAGCAAATGATGATAGTGCTGCCCAGCCAGGTAAAGAAACCAACTTTCAGTTATTTTTCATAAATGTTAAGCAAGAATATTTGTTTAAATGTAGTGATAATTTCATCCTTGTGAAGTACCTCGGAGGTTCATGGTGGTGCTTTGAATGTCAGCTGTTACCTGAGAAATGTGCCTGGCCTTGCCAGCTCACCACAGCTGGACTTGTAGTGCCACACAGGGAAAACCTTTTCATCTGACTGAACATTTGTGTAGTTCCTGTCTCAGCGTGGAGGCAAGCTGGAAGTGAAGTAGCACCTGAGAAATACTGCTTTCAGTAATGCAGTCCAGACCTACAGCAAGGCAGTATTCCCAATTATCTGATCAGCACAATGGTGATCAGCAATTTATGACGTGCATTAAACTGATAAACTTACTGTTTCCTGGCAATTTATTTCTCAGCTTGTCTTGCAGTAATGTCTGCCAAGTAACTCTGTGGCCTTTTCTGTGAGCACAGTCACTGGCACAGGCCCAGCCGTCCCTCTCCGGTTTGCAGTTGCAGCTAAAAGTCACCAGATGGTGCAAGAAAGTCGCGGAACCTCTGTGGGAATTGCCTGATGGGTAGCACAGTGTTTCTCCATCCTCTATTGCACCGGGACTTGTTCCCTGGGTGCTTCTGAGCAGTTTGCTTCTATGCCCTGATGAGTTCTGTGTTTTATGCCATCAGCAAACATCAGTGCACTGCTAGCAGGTAAAGGTCTCTGAACAACCCATAGCAAAGAAACCTGGATTCCATTCCGCTCCCACTGTAGAGCGCAACTGATTTTTATAAATTAACATTGTTTTCAGTATGTCGAATGAAAACACTGCCTTCAACTCTCCTAACCTGAGACTAGACTGGTAAAATTCATTGAGTCAATTCATAAAAGTCTCATTTGTCAAAACATGCACAGTAAATGCTACCTTAATGTAAAATAGCAAATACGAAAGCTTTGATTGAAAAACCGCAATATGGGAAGTATTTAAATGACTTCTGAATGCTATGTGATTTAGTAAGGTATTGTGTGACTGCAGAGTGTATCCCTGCACAAAATTTAATCCTAATCCACCTAATCATGTAATTTTTGCACCGTCATTGGCCCCAGCAGAGATACAGCACTTTTTTGGTTTTGCACTTGTTTTTCAAATAGATTGTTCCCACATCAGAGCACAGCATGGAACCAAACTTGAATTTTCCAACTACTTTAAACTAGTATAGTTTGTATTCATGAGCTCTTAGAAATTAAGCGATGGTTTGGATTTTCTGTGTTCTAATGACCTGCGCCTCTCTATTTAAAGTTGCCAAAATCTGTACAAGTGAATATTAAATGTGGACTAGGCTGACTGATTGTTTTTTCCATTTAGAGGGTTTTATTTTGAAATATTAATGCTTTATTCTGCCATGTTTAGCCAAATATTTGATTTGGTATTCAGGATTTCATGTAATCAAGGTTCAGTATCTACCTGAGTCGTGCAGGGCACAAATTTGCTGAGTGTTCTGAGTGACATTAATCACTGCGTGCAGACCAAGTTCTCTGTGGCAATAAACTGCAGCTTTGTATATCTGCAAGTGCTGTCCCAAATGATAACTCTGTCTCAAGACCTCGTGGATGTGTGCTATAGAGCTGCCTCGAGATCTTTGCAGTAAAAAAGCTTTTATTTAGAGCAGCAAACAGCTGCAGGGTTGTTACAGGGCTGGAAAGCTAGCAGATGGCAAAGGATGAAGCTGTTGAACCCTCTGAGGAGTTCAGCAGTTTCTGGATGGTCCTTTAAAGCGTCTCCTGGTAAGCCAGTACCAGGTTCAGCCAGAAGCTCTGAATTTGCTGAGCACTTTTCACACAGAAAGTATTTCTGTCAAAAGTTACAGCTGCAGTTTCTGTTGGTCCTAGAAGCACTCAGCTTGGTCAGTATCCTCTCTACACTCTGAAAGCAATAGGTAAGGTTGCTGAGTAGTTCTTACTTAAGTACATGGCTCAGGAAGCCTAAAAGTTTGACACATCACGGAAGGATGTCAGTGGAATTTCTCTACCTGAGCTGAAACAGCTGGTTGCTCTTTAATGATGGGCAAATTGAGCCTGACAAAGTTTAGTGGCCTTTAGTGGCAGGGTTTCAGCAGATGTGGAAAAGGAAAGAACAGCTGATGCCATCTACCTGGACTTGTGCAAGGCATCTGCCACAGTCCTGCCCAACAGCTGGAGAGATGGATTTGGTGGCTGCACCACTCTGTGAATTGGCTGCAAACGAACACTCGCCATCAATGGCTCCATGTCCAGGTGGAGATGAGTGGCATTCCTCAAGGATCAGTACTGGGACTGGCCATGCCCCATCCCCTGAAGTGTCCAAGGCCAGGCTGGATGGAGCTCTGAGCAGCCTGGTCTAGTGCACAGTGTCCCTTGCCTATGGCAACAAGTTGGAATTAGATGGGCCCTAAGATCCTTTCCAACCCAAACTATTCTATGTAACTGTGTAGTAATTGCAAGGCTTGAGTTACCTTCCCCTCTTGCATGAATAGTGTGGTTTCATATCAGGAAGGAGGTGAGGATTGGGTTTCTTAGGCAGTTGTAGGAATAGGTAGCAGGAGATAATGGAGTAAGATCTCTTTCTTGTGATGAACAGTTAGAAAGGGAAATGCTAGAATACTTTCATCCTTATGAGCAAGAGTGTTTGTATGACCTGCCTGCTGGAGAACTGAGTGCTTGAGGATACAGAAATAAAATGTTATGTGAATCAGTAACTCTAAAAAGATGCTTAATTTTGCAAGTGTCAGCTCTGCTCAGCAATGCTGTTGTCTAAAGTATAGGACTGGATTATATTAGGCTTTTTGATGGGAGTTACAATGAACAAATAAATCCATTTTCCTTTACACTTCAATTTACCTCTCTGCAAAACAGTGTCCTTCTGAATAATTTGAGCTCGACCTGTGAAATTCTACTCTGAGAGTCGTAAAAGAATTTCTGAATTGTCTTATTGGTGATTTTGCATGGAACAATAACAGCTTTGGGTTATTGTTGCCACACGGTTTTCCTCTTCTACATCTGTACAAATGCATGATGTTTAGCCACGCTGATGAATATTTCCTTTTGTTTTGTTTTTTCTAACAGGAGCAGAGGATTCTTTTTGTGGAGGTCTGAAACTTCTTGGCAGGCTGGCACTTCCAACAGAGAAAGATCTTTGGACTGTTAATGGTCTTCCCAATGAAAATCACTCTTCTGACCACCTGCCACTGCTAGCAGAGTTCAGGCTTATTGAACGGTAATATCCAAAGGACTTTTGGTGTAGGTAAAGTTCCCTTTACCTTCTCTCTTCGTGGGATGTTTATTATTTTTTTTTAAAGTTAATTCAAGCACTGCTGGTCCGGTTTAAATAAGTTTGCCTGCATGCTGATTTGCTAGTGTTGTGTAAAGTACACTTTTTAAAGGGACTTTCTTTTTTAAAAACAAAAAAAAAAGTTTAATTTACTTTATGAAGTCTTTTAGGGAGAAAAAGAAAAGATTTTACATGAGCTTCCTCTTTGATAAAGGAAAACATCTGTGCCAGACTCAAAATGGCATTATTTTTCATGGATATGTTGTAAATTATTTTTATTGTAAATCACAGTAATAAAAAGGACTATTCTGAGAACTGTGTGTTTTTTTTCAAGCAAAGGGGAATGTGTTTGTGTGCCTGCAGCATTTTATAATGAGTTGAAAATAATGTTTTACTACAAACGTGCTCTGGGGACACTTCCATCTTAACACTTCTGCAAAGGAATTTACTCAGTGTTGTCAGTACAGAGGCTTTCAGAAGAAAGGCATATAGGCAAATATTTATGCTTTAAGAATTTGCTGCTTAAAATTCTAAGGCTTAAATGTAAAGTAGCATTCACTGAAATATTTTTTTAAATATCTGAAATAAAGCTAAGATTAATGAGCACATCACAGAAAACTTAACTGATATATTATAGGGGCAAAAATAATAGCCCTTGACATCTTGATGCTTCATTCATATTGAACAACTGGTAAACAGCTGGGCTTTTTCCACTTAGTTATTAAAAATGCCAGGTTATATCTTGAAATGACAGATCCTGAGGTATTAAATGATCCAGATTTTATATTTACTCTCACTATACACTCATAAACATCCTCTGTAAAATAGAATTTACAAAGTAATTTAAAAACCACCAGACTGCCTAAATTGGAAACATAGAGGGGCTGGAAACAAATCTTGTAACTTGGTCAAACAACATGTGAATGTGGATGTAAAACCAACTTAGAAGTAACAGAGTTGTCTTTAGTTTAGTGCTGAAAAACCTGCACTCATTCAGACACATTTGTCTCCCAGAAGCACTGGTGGAATTTTCATCTGTGTTCCCTTTCCCTGACTGCAGATAACTGCAATTACTTCGTGCTTGGAGAATAATGCAGGAAGTACAGTGGTAGTAACCATAAAACCTGTTGAATTAAACAAGTTCCTCGGTGTTCCATTACAAAATATGACCACCTGCCAAAACATTCACCTCACATTGCTGAGAATGTGGAGGGGGCTGCTTTTGTCACAGGTAGTTGTAAATGAAGATCTTTCTTCTACCTGTTAACAGTCAGGTTGATGCTGAGGGTGAGAACCTGTTTGATCCTGGATGCTGCCTGAGCAGCATCTGAGTAATCTCATAGGTGTCGACATACTTAACTAGAGGCAGTAAATTTCTGAGGAAAAAACAGATGAAAAAACATTGTTAAGAGCAAGGACAAAAAAGCACGTAAGTCATAAAAAACAAGACCACAATGATACTTTTATTGATGTTTCATGCTGTGCATATACATGTGATGAGAAAAAGCCCAAAAAGTCATGCATGTTTTTCTACACTATTTGACCACTTTGCTGTCACTTGAACCACACTTAGGACAAATGCCATCATAAGCAAGTTTCAAGAGAGTATTTCAGCAACTTTAAAACAAGAACCAAAAGCAATTTGTCACATACTTCTACAGCATTAAAAGCTTCGGCATCAGTTAAGAGAAAATAAATTGTGCTGGACAAAGGTAGAAACTATATACAACAATTATTTGAGCTGAAGTAAACCATGATTTCATAGAAAAAAACTTGCAACATATCAGATAACGTTGTGCTATAAGATACAGCTGATCAAAAGTTTTTCCACATCATTTTATCCATGAGAAGTTATTAAAAAAATTGTTTAGGTCACAAGACACTGGACAGCACAGAGTTTGAAACCAAAACTCTGCAGCTTATGTCAAATTACCCAAGAATTTCTACGAAAAGAGTATTTCTTCTCTTCAGCTTCACTCCTTAACCGAAAAAACCTTATTGTTAATACAGGAGTGAAAAGGTTTAGATGAAGAAGGATGGCAAAGGCCTTCCTGTAACTGATATGGTAAACTTGGAAAAGAAGTGTCATACATTTGAGAAGTTTTCTTTCTCCAGCTTCTGAAGTCTTAATTAGTAGAAAGCCTTTCACTGGCTGTAGAAGGTTGCTGGGTCTTGGCTTTTTCTTCCTGTTCTAGGCAGGTGAAATTCACTTTTTTGAGCAATGAGGTCTGTGTAGAAGCATTTGTCTCCTGTATTCATTCATTTTCTGGCTGATAGAGGTGTTCTAGGAGATTAAATCATTACGTTTGAGTAAGCATTATTGTCACTCTGTAACAGCATCCATCTTCAACATCCCAAAAAAGTAAGTGCCCAGGAGGGGAGGTACACCAGGCCCATGGCAGCATCATCTATGAGTACAGCACAAAGGGTAGAGGCTGGACTTGTACAATAGTTCAGTTTATATTTAGGCACCTAATGAAACACTTGCAGGAATGCAGCACTCAAATGCTTCCAGAGAACTTCACTAAGTCCAACGGTGGACCCCAACGAGTCTTACTGTGTCATTTGAGAACGCTGCTGTCCATCACAGGTCCTTAGCCAAGTCTTACAGCAAAACAACCGAGCAGGGAGGAAGCAGACAAGCTTGATTTTCATCTATTTCAGACATTCTTCCTTACTCAAGTCTGACTAAGCAGTTGTTACAACAACACGTGTAGGAAAAACTCCTTGCACAACACAGCAGAAGGTTGACTTCAGCCTGCCATGTCTGATTTAATACAAGGTGTCAAGGCATCACCATCAGAGACTGCTCAGCCATTCAAAGACAAGGTTCAAATTTGCACATAAATGTGGAGAGAAAAGCACAAAGACTCAGGTTAGCAATTCTAACAGTTTTTCCCTTATTCCAGATACTACATATATGAGAAAAAAGCTGACTGACTTGTCTCTACAAAACAGCAATCTCTATGTTTTGTGCTTCAGCACTGTAGTTCAGAAAGACTACAAGCTTGTGACAAAAGTATAAAAAAATTATGAAAGTTTAAAAATTCATTATTCATCAATTATCATCATTTTAAAAACCTCAAACTTCGTATCTTGCCTAACCAGATGTCAGTGTTAAGAAACACTTGCATATTACTATTACTTAACATCTTTAGGCAACATGCAGAAAATAATAATACAGGTGGCAGTAAAAACATCCAGTGCTGTTTTAATACTCCCAGTAATGCTGGGAAACAGTACAAATTAGTTAGAAAACAATACTGACAATTTTGCATATCTATTAAGTCTACTGAGGTAATATTGATACTTTAAAAACTTATGCCACTTCTGCACTGCTTGTTTTTATTGCTGAATTGGAGATTAATAATATTTTAATTGCACTGCACTCCAGCACATCTTAACACTAAGAATATGATTCCTTAGTTATTCCAGTGCTACCACCCAGCACAAGGCCAAGTTCAATTAACACTTTTACAGGGAAATTATATTTGAAGAAACTCACACCACTGGAGTCACCTGCTACATGATGGGAGAGAAAAAAAAAAATCTCATATCCTGGCAAATTTAATTTTAGGTTCTCTTCGCTGATGCCTTTTCTATAAATTGAAATAAATACTGCCACCAAAAAAAAAATTACCCCCTATTTTCTAGGTCAAACTTTTATTGTGAGAGTACATAAGTTAATAAATAGTCCCATTCCTTTTTCCTTCCAAGGGAGTGCAGGTAAAGTGCAGTGGCAGCGGTGGGAAGCCCTCTGGAGTCCGTGGTATGGCTGTGTCAGATGCGGAGCTGGTAGCCCACCTCGTTGAGAGTAGCCAGCTCTCCCTTCTTGTCCAGCACCGCCGGCCTGCGCACAGGGGAGGGAAGAGGGCGCTGCTGACCAGCGAGCCGGCAGGGCCCTGCAGGCGTGGAGAGCACACAGTCACACAGAGAAAGCCTGCCTCACAGGAGGGATGGACAGACCTAATGTTGTCATCTTAGACACAATCCTGCTGAATCTGCCAGGAACTACCATGACCGAGCTGCCCGTGTGTTGCCTCTGAAGCCACCCACCAGTGAAGGACAAGCTGTGCCATGCTGGGGGCCAGGACGTCAGCCTGAAGCACTCCCTCCTCCTGACTTGAGAGAGGGCTTAAATGAGTAGCCAAGACTAGACACACCCCACCTCTCATCTACCCCGGAGCTTTTGGAATAAAGCTAAAATAGCTGAGAGCAAACAGGGAGGGCATCTCACATGGCCACTGCATGCTGGCTCTCCCTGCCTCCCCTTTCCTCCTGGCTGGTCTGTGGGAAGGGCTGGAGCCCACCTAACAGAAAACACAGGGTGGTGTCCCTTCAATCTCCTAGTATCCAACCATTCACGTGAGTAATCACACACACACACACACACACGGATGCTGCTAGGCCACTGAAGTATACTAACAGCCTGAACCAAAGGAAACCCTGAGCTATCAGTCTCTTCTTAGCAAGCGTTGGAAAAGCTCCTGCAACAAAGTTGTCAAACCAAAACTAGCCAGCTGATTTATAGCCTATGGAAGTGTCTCATGTGAGAGTTTATTGCAGGCTCTTGGCTGTTTTCACAATAAGCCGTCTGTTTGCTTTTCTAAAGACAGACATTGTTTAAAGCACACATTTCTCTAGTATTCCACAGCATGTCTGCTTCCCTGCAGAAACATAGCTAAAGCCCCAGTAGTACAATGGGAGGCTGGTCATGGCTCCAGTGCTTTCAGCTCCCTCAGCCTGGTTTCCAGCCCTGTGTGCTTACTCTTTGCTCCCTGTGCAGCAGATGTGACCCCAAGTTTGCACAGCCAGGCTGGCACTTATCTCCCCACTGCAGGCTGCCAGCCCATTCCCACTGGAGCAGCTCAAAGCAGGCAGCAGGGCCCCAGGAGAGGCAGCAGTGCCACAGGCAGCCTGGGAACCAGGGAAAGCCCAGCCCTGCCAGTACACACACCAGGGAAGAGCTCTACTGCTGCAGCCGCAAGAGCTAGGAGTGTACAGCTCACACATTAACATGTGCAACAGAGCCTCTGGTTTTTTATAATTAAAAAAGTTAATTCTTTGATTCAGTTAGGAAATTTTTGCTTTTTAAGAGCAGAACTGCTCACACCAAATCCCTGCCGAGAATCTGCACAGCATTTGAGAGCTGGGGACACTGCTATGGACAGCTAATGCTCTTCTGCCTAGTGGCACATTGAATAAAATGTGCTTTACCACATTTACCAGGGGCTTTACCACTTATTTAAGCACCTCTCATAATAACCCCACCATTCTCACTGCAGTCCTGCCCTGCACCCTGTGTCATGCTTGTCTCAGTTTAACTACTTCACAGAAGTGAAGTGAGAGTGGTCTCTCACTTGCAGGAAGGGATCACACTTAAAGAAATCACTGTGAGATGGTTTGGATTTTTCCACTTTATTCCTTCAGAGCAGATGGGATTTGCCTAACCAGTAAACAAGCTACAAGCTGCATCCCTCAGAGCTTGCATAGGAGTCAGAGACGAGGCAAGAGAAGCACTGTATGAAATTTCCAGTGTCCTACCTTCCTCATCCCTCCAATTTCGGGATCCTCTTCACACCTTTTTCTCCCTCCCTTTAATTAAGGTCAGAATGTGGTTTTAATTAAAGCATGCCAGGATGGTAGTCCCTTCTCTGATTATCCAAGAGCGATGAGGAGTCACTCTATGCCCATGGTGATGTCCACCACAACTGTCTGTAGCTTTTAGCTACAAACAGACTGCCCTTCCTAAGTTTCAGGAAAAGACAAGACTTGGTTGGACCAGAGGAACCACAGATTCCATTCTCCTTGGCTGTCAAAGGACCTTATACCACACGTGCCCTCTTAGGCCAGGGGCCTTTGTTGTACTGGCCCATCAGATCACACCTCCCATCCAAAGCATCCTTACCATGAGTAGGTGAGCAAGCTGTGCCCAGCTGCTGGGCACACAGTATTCATGAGCTGTCTGCACTGGAGTAGCCTGATTTTACACATCTTAATATAATCCTGTCCCCTTGCACATCCTGATAAAACAGACTAAGAGAATTTCCCTTTCAGCAGCTATGCTGGGCTGGAAGCACACAAGGCCAGTGTTGCCATGACACTCAGAGAGCATGTGCATGTTAAGCCTCAACATGAAATTAAAAGGAAATATATGTGGTAAACTGACATTTAGGAGCAGAGATTGTCCAGGCTGCAGCATGACCCACCCCTCCAAACTCAGAGCAACTCTCCCAAACCCCTCCAGCTCCAAGCACTCCTAATGAGGATGAAACACTGCGCTGCCTGCTTCAGCACAGGCCTGCAACTTACTGCACCCTCCTGCTTTGGGACTTCAGAGGATGGGCAAGTGGACACAGCAAAGCTTCAGAGAAATTCCCACCACCCTAACTCTATCCTCTGTATTCATGCAGGATCACACCAGCTGTGGGCTAAGAGCACATGAACTGCAGAATAGCTCAGTTACCGAGCTGTAATTTGACTACACACCAGCCTCCTAGGCCGGCATGCACTGGGTATTGCATGGCCACCTGTCCTGCAACATGCCCCACCTTCCTTGCAGCTGCATTTCCAGGCTAAAAGGATATTGTGGGCTTGCTGGCAGCCACCACTAACATTTACCTAATAAATTTGAAGGAACAAGGATGTTAAAGGAACCTAAAGGTTTGTGGCAGTGAAATCCTCTTCGATCCTTAAGCACAGTTTCAGCCTTTGTCCTTCAGAAACAATCCACCACTCCACATATCCTTCCGTGGGAGATTTCTCCCAGCAGGCCCATATAATTTTACTGTTGATGAAACCCAGGCTGTAATAACAGCTTGTCATCAGCAGGTGAAGCCTTTCAAATTGAATGTGTTATTCAGCCCCTGCCAGCTCACACTGAAGCAAAATACTTCTCTCCCCCTCCCCAGAAAGCTCAAAAGAGCTATAATTACAGCATGTGAGTAAGAGATCCACAACTAAACAAAACACTGTTGATAAGCACAGCCATTCTTCAGCTAGGATCCCAGCCTAAAGCCTAGCAAACCTGACTCTTTCCTATTCTGTGTGTAACACAAAAGCCTCTCACTCCATCAGGTTCTCAGAGATCCATCGATACGATGAAGAGAATACCCAATTTCTCCTCTTGTATGTCTCACCTTATGTCAACCACTGCACATGCTGGGATGTGTCACTGAGCTCATACCTGACCAGGGGATGCCATTCCCCCTTCAGGGCTCAGAGCTCATCACAGTGTGTCTGGGCCCAGCGTCTTCTATCACAGTGACCCATGGTTTATTTTAGAGTAATGTATCTTTTGCTCTTGATATAGAGCAACAAAGCAGACCTGCTGAGTAGGTAACAGGTGCTGAAGCCACTGCAAGGCCACCTGTATACTCCCTGTCTTTCTGTCCTGAAAAAGCAAAGCTGCCAAGGAGCGATCAGACGCTGCAGAGCAGCCCAGCAGCTCTTTCAGGAAACCAGCTCAACTGGAGAGCCTCCAAGCCTAGTGATACTCACTCCTCTCCAGAAATACTTGATCCACTCCAGCAACTGCAGAAGCACTATCAGAAACTCAAAAAATGAAACTGTTCTTCAAAGAGAATCTATGAGGTGAAGAAGCCTGAAGCAGCTGAGCCCATTACAACTATAATTATCTGTGCACGAAACAAGTAACTCTCAGTGACAAAGCCAGAAGTACAGCATCGTGGACTGAGTGTGAATGAACATGTAAAAATAAAAGTTTGCTGTGAAATCATCTGCTGCTAACGTAAGATATTGAAGTTATCTTTAGAAGGTTAGCCTAATGTCTTTGTTAGCTGCTTTAAAATAAATAAATAACTGCTGAGACAGTAGTCTGGGAGCCTATTTAAAAAGCAATGATCATAAATATGAGACTAATCTGGGTTACGTATAGGCTTTCACAGTTGTCAGCCTCCTGGCACGGAGCAGTACAGCTAAAACTCAGCTCTTCCACATCTAAGGTAAGAGTCTGAATTGCCAGTGGCTGTAAAAGGCCTGTGGATCTGGAAGCTCAGTTTTATCCATTTAGAGGTATTGCAGGCCCATCCTTCCCCACACAGCTAAAGAACAACTCTTGGCTACAACACACATTGGAAAGTGGTCTGGGTTTTTTTAAGCTGATTAAAATCAAAGAATACAATCCAAGTGATGTTTCCTCTTTGGAAAGATAAAAGGTTTTCTTTTTTATCATCCATGTAAGCTGGACAGTCTAAGGACCCTGCACGGAAGGGCCATCAGGCAGCAGGACACACGGAAATGCTAGGACAGCAGTGCCAGCAGCTTCTGCAGCCTCTCTGGTAACTGAGGCACCTGGTGCTGTTTTCCTGTGTGTGCCAGTGAGCAGGGAAGCTTTGTACAGCAAAGTAACACCATGACCATTCTGGCCCCAGGATGGGGGCAGCAATACTCACGATTTATCTCTCCTGCAGGCCCGTCGCTGAGGGCTGCCCTGCCTCCGGCGAGGGGACAGCGACTTACCCCGGGGTCTCTCCTTCATCAGAGAATGGGCACTTGAGGGTTTCAGAATCTGTGAGAGATGGGGGATGGAAGGAAGTGGCCTTCAGTAAAGGCAACGATTCACTGCAGAAAAAAATTTAAAATAAAGGGCCTCATACAGTAGCAGGGATGGCACACAAAGAGCCTTCAGTCCCTTGGGGCTTATTCAAACCCTGCCCAGGTTAAAAGGAACTCAAAGCTGTTATCATGTGATAGCTGTTCAGGGGCCTCCTGCAAAAATTAGTTGGTGTCACCAGTTCAGTTCCCAGCTGAATACTGTCTCATCCACAGCTGTCTTCAGAGCTGGCAACAGCAAGAGATAAGAAAAATGGCTTTGAGCCTTGGCTGAAAGAAACTCAGGCAGCCAAATCACCCTCTCCAGCTTTTCTCTCAACAAACAGAGGTGACCATCTCTCAGGCTGCCAGCTGAACTCTGACAGTGAGGTTTTCAGTAGGTCTCCAACTTGCCCCCCCTGCTCCAGGTCCTCCGACCTCAGAGGGCCATCAGCATTACACTCACACCCTAGACTGCTTTAAAGACCTGATCCTCCAAACTCAGCCCTCTCACAATGGGAACCCTCTGAACAAGCAGCTCGAATTCTATAGTAATTCAAGGGAAAGACCAGATGCAGGGCCCTCAGCCTTCAAGGGTTCAGGGCTGTGGTCCTGGCCCTGAGGCACTCACAAGGACTAAACCCAGTGTCCCAGCTCAGCACACATAGAGAGCTGGTCCCTCTATCAAAAGCAAGTACAAAATTCAGTAAGTCATCCATCCATATGGACTTACTCAACTTGAGCCTGCTACAGCTGTTTGCTCTCTGGATAGTATTAAAAGGGTATGAATAGAGACAAAGGAAAAAACCCAAACTTAATTACATCAGTAATCAAGACCATATGCTTAACGTACAAGATGGCCTTCAAAACTCCCTGGCAGGGCAGGAGAGGTGGCAGCAGAACATGGAAGCTATGATGCCACTGGCAAGGCTCACCCCAAGGTCAGGGCAATGGGGCAGGTGCCTCAGCCAAAAAGGTACGTGGCTGCTACGCAGGAGCTGTTCTTTAGCAGGGAAGGGCACGAGGACCCAGAATAACTTGGACAGGAAGCCACATAGCTCTCCACAAGAGCCAGGCCCATACTTAGCAACACACCTGCTCTGCTCTCGCTGCTGGCAGCCAGCTGGACAGGCACCAAATCTGCTTCCACCACGACCACAAACAGCTCCTCACGCCCATGCCAGGCTCAGGGGCACGGTCAGGGACACCCCTCATCCCCAAGGGCAGCCAAACCCTCTGGCCCCCTGGCAGCCTGCCCTGGGTCCCTGTTGTTTCCCAATGAGCTCTTCACGCCAACCAGCCAGCAGGGAAGCACCAGTCTGTCACGGAGTCGCTTTACTCGCCTTCCCCACGTAACCTACTCTGTGATTTAGCTGAGGGTGGTGGACATCAGCCCCCCAGCATGTCCTGCAAGAAGAGGCAGCCACTGACACAGATGTCCCATGGCACCTCTTGCAGTTCAGGTGCCAAAAGCAGAGACCCCTACCTGCAACTGGTTCACTCCTCCCAGGAGTTCCAGCCCCAGCCATGCTGATTCTTCCCAATCACCTTCTTCTGGAGTCATTGAGGAAAGTAAAGTGGGCAACAGCTCCCTGGGAGCCAGGGACAAGTATGGGTTCAAGCATTTCCCAAGCTAAAGGGATCCTTCAACCAAACAGCTGTAAGGGCTTGAAACCACACCAAGTCCTGGGGAACACAGCAGCACTGAGACAGATGCAAGCACACCCCCAGCCCACCTGATACCTGCACGATCTCAGGCTCAGCTCAGAGCAAGACTCATCTCTGCAGATGGGACAAGGCACAGCTGCCTCCTGAGCCCAACACCCACATGCACGGACCTACCTTCATCCTCATATCCCTGGCAAACTTCTCCAGCTCCTTCCTGACTTCTGTGCGCATCATTTTGGAGACGTTGAGGACCAGCTGTTTCCACTCAATGGGCTGGAAGCTGTGCGGCTCATGCGGGACGTACAATCCGATTTTGACTTTTTTGACTGAATGCAAGTACTTTTTATAGGAGTCTTCGAATTCGAAGATGAGGTCGCTCAGAGTCCGGTAAGTGAGGGGTTTGTCCATCAGATCCGATCGCCGGCTCATGCCCAGCGAGCCGTAGCGGCCGTTGCAGTAAATCCCAAGCACCACGTGATGAAAGTAGTTCCCTGAGAAGTGGGTTTTAAAGCTGATGGGGAATCGTTCCACGGAGGGCTGCCCGTTTGTTAAGTAGCTGGGGTGCACTGCATCAAGGCAACAACGGTGCTGGGAAAGCAGCAGGTACAATCACACCTGTAAAACACCTTCAGCAGCTTTGGGGTTTTTAACTGCCGGGGCAAAGGGCTTTCTTGCAAACGCAAATTTGTTGTCAATGTGCCCTGATATAACCAGTGCTGCCACACAGCCCATTTCACTGCTTGGAAAATAAGATACAATGGTTCAGACAGGGAAGGGCATGACCCTTAATGACACTTAGGGGAAAGATAAAAACCACAACACTGTTCAGTTCATACCACCCTCCCTAGATCTGTGGAAGCTCCCCATTTGATGCCAATGTCAATCTCCCACACTTCCAAAGGCAAAAGTGTTTACCTCCATTTCTTGAGGGTTTGATACAACTTAGTTTACTGAGCCTCATTTTCTCATGTCTTCAAACAGTACCAAGAAATTTGGATTTATTCCTCTCCAACATGACAGTCTGCCTTTCCTTCTGTAAATTGGCCCTTGACATTGCCAGTCCTCACACAGAACGTTTCAGCACGTCATTCTTGTAACACTGCTGAGAGGAACCAAAGGAAAGCTCCGAGATGAATAACTAATTAGATAAGCACAGAGGCATGGTCAGAAACAATGCTCTTAAAAAGCAAACCCTGTCCCTGGAATCACTGCCTGGCCATTTCAAAGGCACCACGTGCAGGGGCCAGGCCCAAGCTCCGTGCCAGTGTAGTGTGTGACCTCAGAGGGGAGCTACGTGCAGGTCCCCTCCTCGGGAGGCTCTGGCCCGTGCCAGGGAAAGGACAGGCTGAGAATCCCTCACGCAAGCAGCTCTGCGTCAGCACCTACGCTGCACACAGCTCCCTGCTGCTAATCCTGGGACAGCTGAAACTCACCCCGGCTCCACGTGCTGGCACCTGGCCCCTGGGACAGCAGGTGCCCTTCCCCTCTGCAGCTGAGGCTCCCACCTACGCCTGGGGGATGGAGAAGGGATGACCAGAAAAGCCTGGGAAAAAAATGCTGATCCAGCCAGTGGCACCTGCTGTAACCTTGGAGCAGTTGGTCATGGTGCTGCCACTACAAAATACACCAGCCCAAAAAGCAGCACTGCCAGGATAGTGTTGGGGCATCCCGACAGATGGAGGAGTGGGCTCAGTTCCCACCGAAGCTGCAGGAACCTGCTCTGTCCAGGATTCTGCTCTGGGGATCACCAGCATCCCCTCCTCTCCATACCTCATGCCCAAAAAGGAGGTATTTGACAGCAGTGAAACAAGAGCCACTGCACAGCTGAGATATCCTGGGATGTTATTGTGACCAGCCTACCTCCCCTGCCTGCATAGCACGGCTGCCTGACAGCTGCTGGGAAACTGAGAGCAGAAAAAGCCTTTGTATCAAGACTGTAAAACACAATTTGGGCTCAGATCTGATTCTGCCCAGCTTGACATGCCACCACCTCACCACTAGTGCGACTCCCTGCACCCCAGATTTCACCTTTCGTTCTCCAGGGATGCATGAAAAGCATCCAGTGGCTCTCATCTCTCTCTAAACCATTTTCCGACGGGGATATTTCACCCAGTGTTTGTTGAATTTCACAAATTCAAACTTCTGGCTTCTGGGTAAATGCAGAAACCAACTAATAAGAGGTTCATGAACTGCCCAGAATCTGAGGTCAAGAGCAAGGAGTTTCACAAACAAACAAAAAAAAAAACATGTAAGAAAAGTACATTGGCACAAAACTTCCAGAACAGCCACAGGGAAGCTTTTTGGTTCCATGTCAAACATATTTAGCTGCATTCAGTGCTAGATGTCATCAGCTTTAGCAGCCTGGAGAAAATATATTAGAGGGTAAAGGAACAGACAACACCGTGGGCTTGGCTCATGGGGACCTTCACTGGCTGTGTGACCACGAGTCTGAAAGACCGTGCACAGCAGAGCACAGACCTCCCAACCACTCACATCTGTCACCCAGCCAGGGTGCACCCACCTCCTGCCCCACTGCCATCAAACACAGACACCCTGCAGCGACTGTCAAAGCCCACCCCCATATCACCTACACAGAACAGAAAACAGCTCTATCTGCCTTAGATGGTCTCCCTGGATCACTGCTGCCTCAGGAATAGCTCCTCCAAGAAAAATACCTCCACCATACCATCAGTAGATGATTTATAATTAAAGATTATAAATACACTGCAAGGGCAGAATGGGGCCCAGCGCCATTATGTCAACTGGAAAACTCAGCACACACTCACCTCATTTAAAAGGTCACCTTGCTTCGGGCCTTAAAAGGTGCATCCTGTGTACATCAAAGTCATGTTACAATAATTTGTGTCCTACAGACCGACTCTTGCAAAAGCCCATTGTATTTATCATTCTGTGTAACTGAAAAAGCACTATCTTTTATTAACACCTATGAAGCTTTCAAACATCGCCACTATTTTTCCCCCTCATTATGAAAGGGTTTCCCTTCTGCTCCCCGAGTGCCTTTCTATTAAGTCCATACAAAGCTTTGGTGGCCAGCTGCCACACATACACACTTCTGCCATGAGGGCTCTGAGAAGTTGCAATCTAATCTCATTAAATACTTAGTAGGAGTAAAAGAATCTTTTGATGGCAGAAATTACCCACCATCAAATAACCCAGCAACAACCACTGTGGAAATTAACCTTTGGGTACAGGTTGCTTCTGCTGAGGGACTGGTTAATGAGAGTCCCCACCCGAGATGAAATACACAGCAAATGGGCTGGAAAGGCACGTCAGATCTTCCCCTCTGTCCATGCATCATTATTAGAGCTTTTCCTTTCTGCTCTGCCCAAGGAGAGCTGTATTGTGGCAAACAAAAGGCAACCACTCAGCAATGCTGCAGCTGTAATCACACTTCTGAGCTGGGACTGGGACTGCAGCATGGAGAGTTGGGGAGTAAATTACATGCCACAATAGAGAAGCAGTGCAGAGCAGGAGAGGGCAAAAGCAGCTGCAGCAAAGCTCAGTGGCCTCCTAATCCTGGGTCTTCATGTCAGTCAAGATGATGGAGCCAGGCTCTTTTTGGTGGTGCCAGCCACCAGCACAAGAGGCAACAGGCAGAAACTGAAGCACAAGAAGCTCTCAGGTCAGGCACAAAGGAGCCCTAGTGAATTGGGAACATCAGCACAGTCCAGTCATTACAGGGTTCTGCAGGGCTCCATCTTCAACCCAGGTCTCTTCATCTTCATAAACAACTTGGACACACAACTCAAGTAAATTTGGGGACAGCACCAAACTGGGAAGAGCTGTTGACTCCTTCAA
Organism: Petroica traversi; assembly: GCA_025920805.1. Taxonomy (NCBI): domain Eukaryota; kingdom Metazoa; phylum Chordata; class Aves; order Passeriformes; family Petroicidae; genus Petroica; species Petroica traversi. The sequence continues at coordinate 11,962,226 of JAHLSL010000010.1, forward strand.
GGGCAGAGAGGCCCTGCAGAGAGACCTCAACAAACTGGAGAGATGTGCAACCACCAACCACACAAAGTTTAGCAAGGGCAAGTGATGGAATCTATACCTGGAAAGGGACAGTGCTTCATGTCTTACAAGCTCAGCAAGGGTATTTTTGCTGAAGTCTGGTCAAGATGAGCACAGAAAACTCCAGAGTGTCTGATTCTTTCCTCTCCTGCCACTCCCATGGGCTGGGGCCATGAGCAAGTGCCACAGGGCAGCAGTGAGCTGGAGGGATGGCAGCAGGCTGGGGAGCAAAGAAGCAGCTCTAGTTCATCAGCAACGCTGAAGCTGCTAGCACAGAGCAGGATGTAGAGCAGGAGGAAAAGAAACCTCACACTTCAAAACCATCTGATAAGGCTTAAGTAAAACCAGAAGAGCTGTTTTTCTAAGCAACTGCTCGGAGGACCCCCAACCACCAGCAGGAAACACTCGGAGAGTTTTTCAGCTGGAGTCAGACAGCATTTCCCATGGGCTCAGGATTGCTCACTGTGAGACAGAGGGCTACTGAGCCCACATGTGGATGCTGTCTACACAGAGGGCCCAGAGTTCCCCCTGGCAGCTCCAGGGTCCATGTAGGAAAGGCTCAAGCAGCTGGTTCAGCTTCCCAAAGTGGGACTGCCAGGCTGACATCCCTGAGACTGAGAAACCTTCCCTCCAGTGCCCAGCTACACTCAGAGGTGACTATCTAAGAATTAGACCATGACAATGTAAGCAAATAAAAGCTCTATCCCAGCTCTTCACAGCTACCAGAGGAGCTGCAGATAATCAGCAGGATCCTCCTTTCACATATTTCAGTAAGCAAGTGGGTAAAGCTGTAGACAAGCACACAGAAGCCAAAGAGGAGCACTACATGGACATCAGCATCTTGCAATGACTGCAAGAAACTCCCCCCCCCTTACTGAAAACACTTGCTCCCAGCCCAGGGATGTACCTGATGGCCTGGAGGAGATGGATGGTCTCCCAGTCTCCAATGAGGATAAACATCATCCACTGGTTCCATCCACAGAAGGAATAGCATAGAAACTTAAATAATTTCTCACTCTTGAGACACTTCTGCTCTTCTCTTCCTTGTATAACGATATTATTGACCAGGGGCTCTAATACCCTGCATGGATCCAAGCGTTACCTCACACGACCTGGGAGAAGGATGCTGAAGGCAACTGGAGTGATTTATGCTCAGCCAAGGCAGATGTGCTCTGCAAGACTCCCCGAGGAAGGATGCAGAGTGCAGCTTCCCTCTCCCCCCTCTGATATTCTGCTCTCCACGTTTTAATAAAGCGAATGCAGCGCAGATAAAATTCCCTTGGCACTTTCTGGTTTACGATTCCCTTTCATGAGCTCAAATCAATTGGATCTTTGCTCAGAAAGAGTGGGCTGAACGCACCATTACTCAGCTGATTTACAGCTGAACTGAGAAATGCCCTGGGGAAGACAGCAGGCGGAATGCTTCTGGTTAGGCACTGACAAGCAGATCATGTAAGCAGAGAGATATGAAGCCAGTTCAGACAGCTACACAGAAAAAAAAAAGCTGCTGCAGACTGCTACAGAATAATACTGGGAGATGTGTTTGAGCTTTCGGTCATCGCCGAGCAGCTGCTTCCTTGGTGCATGCAGACCAGGTAGCTCAGTACTTCACCTCATTCCCTATAAAAACACTTGGAGATCAAGTGCACAGGCAATTATGCAAAACTTAATTCTGCACCAAGAGGGATTACAGAAGCATTTTATAAGAAGTCCCAGAGTAAAAGGCAAGGCACAAGCCAGCGAGCAGCTCAATTAAAGCAACATCTTGCTAAGCCGCTCTGTGCCAGCCGGCCTTTGAAGGAAGGCTCACGCCGAGGGTCTGCTGGAGAGGGCTGTGCTTTCCCAGTATCCAAGCAACACTCAAGGCCTGCCAGCACGGAAATCACAGCAGTGATTTCCAGAGACATGGAGTGGAACCAGAGGTTAACACACACACAGGGCTACTCAGCTCAGGCCTGTATGGAGGGACTGGCTGGACTCAGGGGAGTGTAAGCACATCTTCTCTGGAAACCACCTGACCTTGCAACACTGCTGATCTCATCACGTCTGCATCCAGAGGGCAACGCTGAAGAACAAAATCTCATGGCTGACAAAAACCAGCAAACTTCCCCAGGTGCCTCCCAAAACCCCTCCTGCTGCACATGCATCACAGCACTTCCAGGTTCCATACAGGTACAGGCTCCATACCAGCCCCTTCCAGACACACAAATTCAGGTGGCCTATCCACTCACCACTGCTGCACTCTTAGTGTAGCCACACCTCAAGCAAAATACCTGGGTTTATACTGCATGAATCCTTTAAATTTGAATGCATCTGTTACTGGACCATCAGCCAGCAGGCAGTCCCTGCCCCCAGACAGAAACTTCCAAGACAGGAAGTAGAAGTGCTAGAAAGACAAGCCTGTCCCATCCTCTCCCCTGACTAAACTTTCTCAATTAAAAAAAAAGTTTGCCCTAAGTTTGGGTTTTCTTAATTAGCACCTAGAGACAGAAAAATTCATACACATCTAAACTCTGAAGAAACTTTACTTGACAACAAATGGTATAAAATATAACTTTTGACTATTTTGCTTCCTTCATTTCTCAAAAAAAAAAACCCAAAACCACCAAATTGAACCCTCAAGTCAGGTTTGAGGCAAGCAGAAAACCAGCAGCACACTTTTAGGTAATCATGGTTATCTGTAGGCCACTAATCACCCTTTGATATGTGGAATAATCAATCCACTACTAGAAATAAAGCACTGCAAGCCACACTGACACTGCAGAGCAGCATCAACTCCACCTGGGGATTATTTCCCCCCCAAATAAGTTTGGGACCCAACCTTGAAACATGGGCAAGCATAACAGATTCACTGACGACATTTCATGGGAAACCAGTTCATGTAAACTTTTTGGGCTTCAGGAAAGCTTTCAAAACTTTTACTCAAAGTATCTTCCTGGACAAAATAGTCAGCATACAGCTAGAGAAATACATCACATAATGGGTGAGCAACAGGCTCACAGGTCAGGTACAAAGGGTTACAGCAAATGGGGTTACATCAGGCTGGCAACCACTCACTGGAGGGGTTCCACAAGGCTCCATTTTAAGGCCAGTTTAACATCTTCACAAGTTACTTGGATGCAAGACTCAAAGGTATATTTAGTAAGTTTGTTGATGACAGAAAATTGGAAGGAGCTGCTGACTCCCTCAAGGGCAGAGAGGCCCTGCAGCAGACCTTGACAAATTGCAAAGTTGGGCAATCTTGACAAGGGAAGTGGCAAATTCTGCACCTGGGAGAGGGCATATCCAGTTGTATGACAGACTGGGGAATGAGAGGCTAGAGAGCAGCACCACAGAAGTCAATATGAGCCAGCAGTGCCCTGGCAGCCAGGGGGGTACAATCCTGTCCTGGGGGCATCAGGTACAGCATCGCCAGCCAGACAAGGGAGGGGATTGTCCCACTCTGCTCTGCACTAAGGTGGCCTCACCTCGAGTGCTGGGGGCAGTTCTGGGTGCCACAGTATAGAAAGGATATAAATCTATTAGAGAGCATCCAAAAGAGGGCAATGGAGATGGTCCTTGAGGAGAAGCCACACAAGGAGTGGCTGAGGTCACTTGGTCTGTTCAGCCTGGAGGAGACTAAAAAGAGACCTCATTTCATTTGACAACTTCCTCGTGAGGAGAAGGGGCAGACACTGATCTCTGTGGTGCCCAGTGACAGGACCCAAGGGAATGGCCTGAAGCTGTATTGGGGGGGGGTTGGGTTGCGAATTAGGAAAGGGTTCTTCACCTAGAAGGTGGTCAGGCACTGGAGCAGGCTCCTCAGGGCAGTGGTCACAGCACCAAACTGACAGAGTTCAAGAAGCATTTGGACAACACAGGGCCTGAACTTCAATGGTTCTTGTGGGTTCCTTCCAACTCAGGATATTCTATGACTCTATGAATTCTCCTTTTGGAAGGGCTCTTGTTTACACCAAGCCCCCAGGACCCCGATCCCTTTAGCATGCAGAGCCTGTCAGCATTCCTAGGGGAAGCCCTGTCAGCCAGAGCCACCTCTCAGACTCAAATCTGAAGCCTACCCCTGGCACACATTGCTCAGCCCATCCCCGGCACACATTGCTCAGCCCATCCCCGGCACACATTGCTCAGCCCATCCCCTTCCCAACCTCCAGCAGCCATCCATTCTCACAGGCACTACCTGCCTGGCACTGCCAGCTCCTTCTCCCACGGGAGGGGGCAGCAGCAGCCAGCAAAACACCACAGAGAGGGTTTGCTCCAGGTTTATTTTGGGTTGGGATTTGTTTTAAATGAAACTTGATCATTTCTGACAAGATGTGTCTGGCAACCTGTTCCAGCAGCCCTGCCTTGCCCTCCTCCAGTGTTTTAGGATGGTGCAGGTTTGATTTATCAGTGACAGCATAAGAGGGCGGAGAAGCAAGTCAGTGTCTAAATGACTGAAGACTGAGTGGGAAGCAAGCATTAAGGGGAAGCTCAAATGTTTAACTATAACACACATTTCTGCACAAAGCACAGCTGTGGGTTCAGAGACAAAAAGCTGGCGTGACAGGGCCAGGTAAACATCAGACAAACACAGAAAAGAACCTGCACTCCTCAGGAGTTACCAACCCCAGCAACAACCAACAGAGAAACACTCACAAAGAAAGAAAGGATTGTGTGGACAGGGACTTATCTGGGACTTTGGGTCAGATCCTCACATTATTCAGATTACCAGGGCAGGAGGCAAAGTCTGCACAGCCACTTGTGACCCGGCACATGGCATCCCAGCTCCTACCTACAAGCTCAGGCTACTCAGCAACTTGGTGATGAACACCAGGGCAGCTCCCCAGGCTGCTGGCACTCACCTTGGGCTGCCACCCTCTCAAACACCATCCAGGAGGGGCAATGTATTAAACAGAGCTGCAGTGGAAAAAGTAAAAGGTATGTGAAAGGATACATCCCCAGGATAACTGCTTCAAGGCATTTGATGGGTAAGGACTCCCTGGTCATTTCTTTTGCTGTCTCCATTAACCTAGAACAGAAACAAAACAGTTTTCAGTCCTTCCAGCTAGAGCAATTGACAAGAATCAAAAGGTCCTCTCATACACCAAGAGCCAGGCACCTCCAGTTCTTATCTCAGCAGGAGCTGGGAGAACTTGGTTCCCCTCTTCAGTGGCTTGTCAGAGTCCTGTTAACTTCTGGAGGATGACTGGGAAAAAAAACAAAAAAAAGGAAAAAAAATATATGTGGCATCCCAGTGCCTTCTAGCCTCTGAAGGTGGATGGGGGGAATGCAGACCTCTCTGCCTCTCACAGCAACTCTATGAGCATCACTTCAGACTGTAACACAAAGTCCTGCTGAACTGCAGAACTGCACAAGCTGGCAAACATGGAAATCTCAGAGCAGGACTGAGTTTAGCTTATACTCAAAATAATCCTGACTTTCCTCTGGAGAGAAAAAACTCCCAAACAAACCAGAAGAGAGAGGATGGTTACATAGCCCCCTGAAAGCTACAAATGCCCCCATAACCCCATAGCTATGGCTGCAGACCAGAGTTTATTGCTTTTTTATCAAAGCCTGCTCTGCAGAAAGCCCTACCACCACAGACACTTCACACCATTGCAAATTTGCTGCTGCTCCACACCTCCTGAGGACAGGGAAAGTGGCAAAACCCACACAATTTCCTGCAGGAAACTATGCATGCCCAAGATTCTGCAAGTTCCCAAAGTTTAGTTACCATCTAGACTCTGTCACTGGAGTACAATTACTTGACAGGGACAAGGGACTGTGACGAGCAACAAACAATCTCATGTCAGCTGAGAAAGCTGTCGTGCCAGACTGACGCTGTACCTATTCCCTTCCACAAACAGATCCTGAAATCCCGGATAGTTTGAAAAAATAATACTGGAAGGAGCCTAAAAAAGGCCAGAAGAGTCACATCCAATGACCCACCAATCCCACTCCCCCCTTCCCAAAAAAAGGACAGCTGAAAACTAAGCCAAAGGCTAAGTTCTGTTTTGCAGTCTTCTCTATCCATATCCTTTCCCTGGGAAGAGCTTTGTAAACAGATCCCTACTTTAGGGAAACACAACATTAAATGACAAAAATATTTGTATTAGAGAAGATTATGAAAATATGCATCTGAAACCATCAGAGTCTGTTTCTCCCACTTTCTGACTCACCCACCTCATGCATTTTAAACCTTGTGTTGAGTGCAAGTGACAACAGAGCTTCCACTGCTATTACAGCCTGTCACAGCCATTCCGTGCCTCATTTATCCAAGTTAGAAATTATCTCTTCATTTGTAAACAGCCACCCCTCTCACTCTGCCTGCAGTACAGAAGACTAATTAGACTTTGCCTGCCTCCTTCACACTCACAATCAGGCACAGAACCCCAGAGGACTGCTGGAAGCACAGAGCAGCCCCGGGGAGGACACACAATGGGGCTCCTTCATCCCCCACAGAGGCTCCTCAGTGCTGGGCACTGCAGTAGCCACTGCAAAGCCCCGTCTCTGTCTCAGAAGTGTTACGTGCAGAGCAGGCATGGGAGGTATCCATAAACAAGATAACCCCTTGAATTTCTTATCTTCTAACTACATGGGAGTTATAAAAAAAAATAAAATAAACAAAAAGATAGCATATTATGAGTGTGCATCATAGGAAAAATACCAAGTTGTAAAGCTATTTATCTGCAAGCCATTTAGTGTGACCTATGCCTGGTTAACACAGTCTGAGGGGCAGGGCCAGCATCTCCTCCTCAGGCACCCTCAGCATCCTGCACCTCAGAGAGCCCTCTGGAGCAGGACAGTGACAAGGTCTGCGCGAGGGGAGCATGGCTCAGGAGGCACCAGCAGTGTCAGCAAACCAGCGTCCACCTGCACCCCTGGGGCAGGCTGTGCCCTCACACACACCCACCCTGGAATCCCAGGGAACACACTGCAAACAGTTTGCTTTCTCTCTGCATTTACAGCACAGACTGCAGGGTTTATGTGCATGACCCAGTTCAAGAGCCACGGAGACTTTTTCTTCCACTTTTAGCAAGCTTGAGTGGAAGCATGGCCTCAAACCTGTTTGTATTGGAAGCAGAGCCTCTGGAGAATCCCCAAGCCACTGCTCTGCCCAAGGCAGCACAAGCCAAATCTAAATCACTCCTCACAGATTATTTTTCAGGCTACTTTCAACTGGCTTCTCAAAATCCTGGGAACTCACCAGCTAATCTATCCTATACTTAACCTTGCATCTAAGAAGGTCCCCTAATGTTTAAACTAAATCCTTCCCTTTTTGCGAATTAAATCAGGAGCTATTTCTGCTCTCCACAGTGGGCATGAAGAGCATTTATTATCTCTCCTCTTGCTACAGACATTTGTATATGCAAAAGACTGTAATCTACCCTCTCCTCTTTAAAAATGAGAAAGCAGACACCCATTTTTATTTAATTCTTCCCTCACTTCCCCTGAAAACATCCCCCTTAGGTTATGGTTTTAGTGTTTCTTTCCATTTTGGAATCCCTTCAACCAACTCACTTCTCACAGTCGTTTGGCTAAGCCCACAACTGTACAAACAGACCAATTTCCTTCTGAATCCATCTTTCAGTGAATATTTGCAACCAAGCCAGTGCACTGTTGGCTTTTCCCTGCTGGCCCACACTGAGTCGGGTTCTGGGGATTTTTTGTGGGGGTTTTTTGTTGGTGTTTTTGGTTAGGTTTTTTAGTGAGTTGGTTGGAGGTTTTTTTTTTCTTATGGGTGGGAATTTTTTGGTTGGGCTTTTTTGGGGAATTTTGCTTGGTTTCTTTTGTTTTTTTTAAGCTCATCTTCTTCTTTGCAAAACTAGCCTTTTGTTCTCCCCAGCTGGCTTTTCCCAAACCCTCCCCTGCACTTGCCCCCACTAAATTATCTCCTGTTTGTTCCAGCCCAAGAGATCACTCTGAATATCCCAATTTCACTTTCCAAAGCCTTGTCACCTTGTCCAGTCTGGACTGCAAACAACATACATCAGCAAACAATTAATCTTACCCACGCCATTAAGGAAAATCTGAGCTGGGACAGACACTGCACACCTCAGCTGACAATCTCTGCTGGGCAAGATTGGTAAAGTGACACTTTCTATGTGCTGCTCTTCACCAAGTTGGTATACATTAATAGTTTTATTTAGACTCAAGGTCCCTGCCTTATCTGCAGAGATAAGATGTGGACTTATCAAAAGCCACACTAAAACAAGGGGTTATTACACCCAAGTCTTCCCCCCTTGTTGACAAAAGCCCTTACACACGCATAGAAGGAAATTCTCAGAAACAAACCATGCCCAACAATATCAATGTTGCCTTTCCCTTCCCTTGAACTGCAGATAAACTCAAAGTTTGTAGACTTATCTTTTCCTTAATCTTTTTAAAAGCTGCTATCTTTGCCTTCCCCAGCACCCATGCTCCCCATGCTCTCTAATACAAATATTAATGGTTGGAGGGATCTATGGCAAAGGACCTATGGCAAATGACAGAGCATTCAGTTCATCTGAAAACAACTCATTACAGCTGCTCTTTTCTCTAGCTCCTAAATTCCTATCACAGACATGTCTCAGACATTAATAGTGACCAGAAAGTCTGCACAGTTAAACATGGGAAAAGAGATTTAAAGAAGGCAGAAAAGAATTAAAAAATAGCATCAAGCATTTCAATTCCCTGCCTTAGCAGGGTTTGCTTCTGGGATTTTCTTTAAATCTTGACAGTTACCTGAAAAGATTTCACATATACAGCTGTTCTTTACAGCTGGGAATTAGCCTACAGTCACTCTCTCCCCACACTCCAGTGAGCATGGAGGGCAGCCCCTCTCTTCCAGGAACTCAGGGGAGACTGCTACAGTCAAAGACTCCCCTCTTTGTGGCATTTACACCAGTACCTGATGTGTGCCAGGCAGATCTCTCTTCCAGACCACAGTGAACACTTCTGCCTCTAACAAATGTAGCCAAAGGAACAGGCTGCTTGTTCCTCTGTCAAGATCTAGTCCTTGGCAGACAGTGGTATTTCCCTGTTAATTGATTCAAATTTCTTTCAGTGTTCTCAGGAGCCCACCAGGACTATCTCCCTTGCTTTCTGCAGTAAGAGAGGCCCTGAAAGGAACTGACTTTGCCTCTTTAGGGTACTTTCTGTTTAAAGTGGAAGTATCCAAAGACAGCTCATAGAAACCATGAATTCCTTCTGGTCACAGATTTTTCACTTGGGCACCCAATCTCATCAACAGCTAAGAAAAATCTTAAAACCTTTCAGATGCCCAAAACAGGAGGATCACAGTGGTTTGAGGGATGACTGTGCTTAGGAGAGACTCCCCATTACCTTCACCAGAAAGACTCCTACAAGTCTCACTAAATTTTTTATTAGTGAGATCCTCCAACATGTTTTTCCACAAAATTCCCCTTGCACAGACCCATGTACTTCGCGTGAGGTCCATAAAATCTCCCTCTCCCAAGCTTTTCTAAGGCTCCTGACAGTTTCACTCATGATAATGAAGCCAAGAGAGAAGCGAAAGGCACCAGCAGGAGCAAAAGGAGATAAAACAGCAGAGCAGATACTGATCCTGTGAATCTTCTCAAAAACTGTGCTCCAACAGCAAAAGCATTTCCACACATGCTGAACACCACACCAGATCTGTAACAGTCCCCTTTGTATGAGAGAGAAGCAGATGTTCAAATGCCTTCTGCAGTCTATTGTCTGGAAATGGTATGCGCCCATTTTTCTTTACAGCCCATCAGTGTTCATTAATAACATGGTGTGTGCAAACAGTACTTATTTCCCATCTCCCCTTCCCTGTTATTTGGTTGCATCGTGGCCACGTGACAGCTCCTGTCGGGCTCCTTTATTGCAACTGATTACACATTTTATCTGCAGCCACTGAATGTCTCTCCCTCCTCACAGAGCAGCTTCTGGGCTGTCAGTTCTCAAAGATCACAGAACCTACCCAAGCATCAGTTTTTAGTTCAGTTGTAGGTCCCCCTGTTCAGCTGGCACTTACCTGGAGGGAACAGTACAATAGTGCACCTCTCCAGATCTCTGTGGAGGACAAAGAGATTTGTTTCTCATTGTGCCTCATGCTGCATGCTGGAACAGAAGCTTCCAGAGGGCTTATCAGTCCTTGTTAAACCCAGTAGTAACAGCTTGTTGATACTGAATTCACAGTTACAGATATTACTAGACATCCAGACATATATTTTTTTCCCTAAATCTCTTACATTATCTAAGCTCGGATGTTTTAAAAAGAATGGCTATGTCAGCCAAAAGTACCATTTTTTAATCAGACTGATTGTACCAACAAAGGTCATAATATAGGTTTAGCCAGCATAATCCTGCATGGGAAAAGGCAAACCAGTCCTACTGGTGTCTGAAACATTCATATCACATGCATACACACATGGATCAGCAGAGCTGAACTTCACAGGGTGCCTTTCATCTACTTGGTACAAAAAAAAATACATCATGAAGCCTGTGAAGGGCAATGTCCCATCTTAGGACACCTGTATCAGCAAAGCACTCCTACGGTGGATGTAGCTACACCTATAAATTTGGATTTTGTGCAAATACAGTCAGCTCAGGAAAGGGGAGACCCAGGCACATTTTCAGACACAGTCTGCCTGTACAACAAGAACAGCACACAAAGGTTCACAGCTCTGCCACCCCAACTCACACAGCTACGCCAACAGAAATCTGACATTTCCAAAAGTGTTATCTGTAGTCTAGACAAATCCACGTGGTGTCTGACACTCTAAAAGTTAAGCTGATATTAAGAGTGACTTTTTCTTAAAGAGATTGTAAATACTGAGTTACAGCAAGACTATATCCCTTAATGAGTTCCTATGATAATTTATGCTCTTCTTCCTATGCTCAGCCACGCATTTTTATTTTCTCATACATCACACTAGTGCTGGCAATAAATCTCTACAATATCTCGTCCTCCCTCCATAATAGAAAAACTCATTAATATGCCCCAGCTGCTTTAGGACACTTCCACATGAATTTATGAATATTCAATTTCCATCTAGTACTCAGCTTCTTTGTGTCCAGCCACTGCTGTCTTGAAGAGAGGCTGCCAAAGATCTCGTAATACTTTCATTAGCTTTGAGCCCTCACATTATGAAATCAGCAATATATTTAGTGTCAACAAAGCCCAAGAACAGCCTCATTTTTCAAGAGCCAGTGGCAGTTGGGGCTTTCAGCATCTGGCCCGATCAACTTGCAAATGCAAACTTTGTGTTGCAGCACGTGAGGCCTTTCATACCACAGAAATTGCTCAGAGCAGCTCCTGTCACCTCAGCCTGTTGTTGTCATGCTGGAAGCAGATTTCTTGCAAAGTGGAACACACTCCCAGAAAAAAAAACAAACTTGGAGGTGTAGGCAATTTTTCCGCTTTGATAAAAACTGGCCTGCACACCAGATGAAGGAAAGAAAAGCTTTCATGCACATCTCAACATTACAGGGCAATCAACACATTATTCACATCACAGAACAGCTGGGGTGGGAAGGGACCTCTGGAGATCATCTGCCCAACCCTCCTGCTAAAGCAGGTTCATTTAGAGCAGGTTGCACAGGTAAGTTTTGAATATCCCCACAGAAGGAGATTCCATAACCTCCATGGGCAGCCTGTTCCAGTGCTCTGTCACCCTTACAGTAAAACTTTTTTCCTCATACTTAGATGGAACTTCCAGTTTCTGCCCATTGCCCCTTGTCCTGTCACTGGGCACCACTGAAGATAGTCTGGTCCCATTCTCCTGACTTCACCAAGTAAATTTTAAAATATCGGAAATCTAAACCAGAAGCTGCAAGTTTCATAAAAATGACAGGAACTTCAGACAGCCTTGCATTCATTCCCCTTCTCAAAGTTGGAGAAACCAAGACCAGGGAAGCGTTGGAGCCCTCCAGCATCAACACAAACTCCTGACAGCCCCACTCCCCCCAGCACTCCCACTACTCAACCCAGGAGCAAAGCAGCACAGGTCTGAGGTCTTTACACTGCTCGAGTCCAGCATACACTATCTTCAGGGAACTGTGCCTGGAAAGCTGGCAGCCCCTGAGGTGCTGGACCATTTCCAGGGGCACCATCCTTAACTCCACAGAAGTCCTGCCACCCCATTCCAAGAAGCTCCTAGCAGTGAGACAAGGAGAGGAGTCAGACACTCAACCCAAGCAAACAGAGGAGTCAGACACTCAACCCCAAGGCAGATAAACAGAGCAAATGGCTCTGCTTGGGAGAGGATTCAAAGCCACAGGACATCTCTAGCTGCAAGCACTGTATCTGTTCACTTCTAGGAAAGAGCACCATCCTTGTAAGCCAGGCTTCTATCCAGCCCAGCAAGATGACAACCTTTTTAAGTGGTTAGTGCTGAGCATAATTCATTTTCATCCTTCACTTCCTTTGAAAAAAGTAATGGGACAAATTTAAAAATGAGTGAGCAGCTTGAAAATTGGTTTAAGCTACTGTAAACCCATCTATCATTCAAGGCACAAGATTTGTTTTAAACTAGTTCCACCAGAGCAGTGAACATTAGATAAAGGAGGTGAGAAAGATTGCTGTCAGCAAGATGAAAACCTGAAGCACAAAGCTGAGATGTGAACTGGAATTTTAGAGTGAGGGACCATTAGAATAATGACAGAGATCTGGGAAGAGTAAGAGACAAACCAGTCCATGGTAATAATTATATTCTGCTTATCTAAATTTCACCCTAAATAAAATCATAATGTTGTCAACACCCTCCCTGCCCTAACCTGCTAAGTTATTGGGTTCTATTGGAGTTCTCCTAACTATGATACAGCTCTAACACACCAGAGAGCCCAGTTCTCTGCTGCCAGGCTCCCTGGGCACATCTTTATACCTGTACTGCACAACTCATCACCAACCAGCACAAATCCACCACGTGGAAGGAATAGCAAGAGGAGCAGCAAGGGAGATGCATGGACACAACTTAAACAGCCCATTGTGAGCCTGAACGGAAAACAACTGTGCCCAGGATGTCGAAATTCCTGATGCCTTTTGTGTAGCTAATCCCTTCCTACCACCTGCAAAGGGCATTACAGCACAACCAGAATATCAGGACTTACTCAGTTTTCAGAAAAACAGCCCAGCCCTCCCAGCCCAACACCAACAAGCAGAGTTCTCCCACCCCTGTGCATGCAGCTCTGGTCTGCAGTCAAGCAGGTCCCACGCAGCTGCTGAGCAGGAACAGCCCTTCCACTTGCTGGTCTCAATGGTCCATTTGCCACCGGGCAGCAAGCTGGGACACTCCTCCCAAAGGCAGCAACAGAAGCAGCTTTGGCCCTGGCAGAGGAGCTGTGGCACAGAGGAGACAGCCCTCCCATGCCATGGTGCTGCAGGGCTTAAATCAGGGACACGGGCACTAGTCCAGTTCCAGTGACACTTACCCACTTAGAGGTCTGGTTTTTCTGATCTCGAAGAACTGTGTTCCTGTGTGATTGTATCTGCATTTTGTCTGTTAAAGGAAAGTAACTTGAACAGTCAAAGAATAAAATAACTCTGCTCAAAAGGAGAATTTCAATTCTGAGTTCCTGCTGAAGCACAAAACAGGCAGTAAAACACACTGACTCTCAGACATGAAACACTGGCATGTGAAATAAAGCAAAACTTCTCACTTGTTTTTTTTATATGATCTATTAATAACACTAGGTACAGTCAGGTATTAAGATTGTCCATCCAAAACGACACTCAAATTTGGCATTTGAGGTTATGAATTCTCTTTTCCACTAGGTCCCACTCACTATTAGGTTGCAGGTTTGAAAAAAAGCCTCCCAGTTGGACAAGACAGAGTTTTCATAGCCTACCCAAACCAATCAACATAATCCTGGTCTGAAAAAACTTATTTCCTTTAGAAATCCTTTAACTCCATCAGCAACATGGCTCACATATGACCTATAAACCAAAACCATTGCAAATGCATCCATTTACACTCAGGAAATATAAATCATTCTCTAAAAAATACAATGCTCTTGAAATGAAACAACCAGCTAGGTGCAAGTCAAGGTCATTAGTGAGCACTAATAACAGAAAAGTTTGTCACAGATGGTGCCAGCAGACAGTCAACCAAATCTCAGCACCACTTGCCTAGAAGCACAGCATTACCAAGAGCATGCAGCAGCATCACCAAGAGCAGCCTCTTCCCTGCTCATTGAGCATTGCTCTTCAAGCACTAACACAAGAAATCAGACCAGGAAAACAATATGTTCAGTAGAAACAAAACCAAAACAAAAAAACCCAACAAAGTTTTGTAAAAAAAAAAAAAAACAACACAAATCACACTGCCCTTACTTTTGCTAGGTTACTTTTCCAGTTGAATCTCTTTCCTAACCTAGTTCCCAAATTCTATTCCCATTAAAATGTTCATGCCAGTAAAACTGGTGATACCAGTGCAGATACTAGGGCACAAGCAGGTGACCCCATGGAAGCAAAAGAGTTGCTTGCAAGGCATAAACAGCACAGCTGCTGGATGTATAGCCACAGCCTAAATAAAAACTCCAGCTCTCACCAGGATGCTCTGAACTGACTTCAATTAGAGTTCAGAGTTCTCCCAAACAAGGCTTTACTTCCCCCCCGCCTTCAAAACCTAATTCATGAGGCCCTTTCAGGGTGCTCTGAACAAAGCACACATCCTCTTTCAGCCCTCAAAGGAAGCCCAGACACTGCTCCCCAGTCCACTTTGAAGCTTTTCTGAACAGATCCAAGCCCTGTGCCTAAGGCCTGCTCCTGCTACATAGCAGAATGTAGGATTTAAGAACTGCTACAGGGTGAAGTGGGGGATAATGTAATTTTTGGAGCTCTGTGTGACATAGTATCCTCTCTGGCACAAACCCAACAAACTCTTGTCCTGGCCAAGTGGCTGACATAAAGAAATGCCCCATCCCCCTGCAGAGCAGGCAGGCCCCAGCCTCCCACCCCACAGCAGCTGCTGCAGCTCCAGGCGCTGCTGCTCCCTTGATCCCAACCACGACTCCCCACCAAGCTAACGTGCCTGCTATTTTTGGATCTTCTTCCAGCTGCCACCTATATCCTTTCTTAATCCTTACCAAGACTTTACACTCATTCCTCATCCCCACAGCTTCCCCCCACACACATGTACACATGCACACAAAAAGGCAGAGTTTAGAAAGGAAGGGAAACAGAAGAGCAGCATCTGGGCCAGCAACCTTCTCTGAAATTATCTGTCAGCAACAGAAACAAGCCAGAAATATGCAGGGGCAGAAATTCATGGGGCAGTGACAGAGAGGTTAGATAGATGTGTAGATCCCTGATCAATCCCCTAAACAAGGTGGGACATCTGGAAGGGAGATTCCTTTGGTCAGTTCCTGTGTCACAGGCAAGCATGGCCCCCTTGGGGTCAGGACAGCTGCTGGTGCCCCTCACCCCAATGACAAGCACTCCCTGCAAGCTAAACACATAGGCAATCCTCAGGTAAAATCCACAGGGACTGCCAAGGCAGAGGGAGAAAGGGTTTGCAACAACACTGTCTCTCTCTTAGTCACTTTATGACAAGATGCCGTATTATTTCTCCAGGCGTCTTGATCCAATCATAAAATACTAATAAATCAACTTCAAAATAAGCACTTCTATTCCCACCAACGTCACTTCAGTTAAATTTTTCAGTACTATTTAAAGTTAATTACACCTCCCAGAGGATTGCTATGACAAGCTCAGTGCTGCTGGTGCTATCACAAATCCCTGGAGGCCTCCTTTTACCCCCAAATGATCCCAAGCCCTTGCAGCCAGCAAAACCTTCAGTAAAGCTCTGTTAATTCACACCAGGCACAAGTCAGCCTTCTTTCCAGAGACCACATGCTGGAGAAGGATACTGCAGCATCTTCATGTAGGTCTGTATTGCCTGGAGCCATTCTGGGATTGACATGGAGAGCTTGTAATTCGGCACTGGCGGCACTGAGGGCTGGACAGGAGAAAGAAGATAAAGAGGTTAGACAGCCACTGCTCGGGTAAATCACTTATCTGCCCTGCGGGGAGCAGTGGCTGTGCTCAGTGCAACACAACGCTGCAGCACAGATGGCTTAAACCCCACGTGAACTCAAGCACCAGGCAAAGCCATCCTGCTGGCCACGGGGGCTGCCCCAGCTCCATTCCTGCACGGAGAGGCCGTGGCAGGATGATCATGAGAGCTGCTGGCATCCCTCAAACACCACCCTATGCGGGCAGGCAGCACAGAAAGCCTATGCTTCTTATTTCCCCCCCACCCAGCGCGGGGCAGTTTGGATGAGCAGAGTCCCAGTACTGACTCTGCTGTTCTCCCTCCCACAGGAAGTGATTTCAAGTCATTTTGGCCTCCTTTACCATAAGAGAAAGATAAAAGGAGACAAGGGCTCTGGGCTGCATAATTTCCCATCTGCCGTGTGTCTGCAGCACACTTGCTGGGGAGGGAGAGCATAGGACCTAAAAGGGACCCAAATATTTAATGACATTAAGACACTTAAAGATATAGACTGGCAACATAATGGGATTTTTCCAAAATCTCATAAGACATCTGCTTGTGCCTAAGCATTTTAAGAAGGTGGGCCCTCAATGCACATTTAATCCCTACAGCTTTTGGCTCCTGAGCCTGCAGCCATGCAGGGAAGGGGCACAGCCTTGACCCAAGTCCACTTATTTTAGGGGTGAGACTGCAAAATATGGCGTCAGCAGGTATTAAAGTGGGCAGCATGGCTAAAAAGAAGTTAGCACAATTCTCACAAACATAGCAAAGGAAGCAGTTTATTTCAATATTAATGCAGATTCAAAATCAGAAACCAGCAATTTGGGCAATTGTGACAAGGTACAAAGAAAAAGCGTTGTCATAACCGTAATTTAAAGCTCATAAAGTGACATATCACTGTCCTTATTACACTTCAAGTCAGCAATTACAGGTAAGAACAGCAAGTTCAGGTGGTGTGGGGCCATCTCTGCCACAAAGACTTTCCTCTGCAGTCCCCACCTCCGTTAAGATTGTGTGTTTGCTTTCAGAGAGCGAGCACCAGTAATCCCAAGGTGACAAAACCCAGCAGTTACTACACACAGCGAGTTACTACAGTCAAATAGTAAATACACCTTGGAGAAAGGGGGGGGAAAAAACCAAACCAGAGAATCCTACAGTTCTGGCACACAGAAACATACTGTAAGTGGCAAGCAGATGGCGAGGCTCCCAGCTCGCCCCCACCATCGCAGTGCTACAAGGGCGCCAGCACGCCTGCACACATGGGCTTTCTCCTCTCACCAGTGCGAGTTATGAGCAAGACTCATTAGCACTTCTTAATCACGATCTTCATGCCTATGCTCTTCATTAGAGGCATTCTTTTGATTCCACAGGTTCCTTTCTCACCCAGCCCCTTTGGTCTGGATGAATTATTCAACTGTCCCTTCCAGCACAGAGGCAGACCTGGATTCAACTCATCAGGTAAGGCTCAGGTTTCAAAAGCAGCAAGGAGCTGACAAAGGGAATTATGACAGGGCTGTCACACCCTCCCAAGATGGCCATGTCTGCTCCAATATACGCAATCCTTTGCTTCAAGGATACAGAAGCTCAAGGTGCATACATTGCACTTACACCACACATCAAGGCAATGGGAGCCCCTGGCAGGGAGCGGCCTGGCTGCTGCAGAGGTGAGGATTTCATCCTTTTCCCAGCCCTCACCCAGCTGTGGGACCCAGGACAGCATTCCATAGGGACAGCACCAGTGTGAACAGACACGGCCCTCCTTGTAACCCACAGTGGCCACCCTCATCAGAAGGGACAGGTTTGGACCTTCAGGTGAGGTGCTGCCCATCTCCAGGGTGGGCAATCACACCATCCAAGGAGGATGACCATGTCAGACACCAGAGAATAGCCAGGAAAAGAGAACCAGGGTTTTCCCACTGGCTGGCACATATTCCAGTTACCTCAGCCCAAGCCCACACAGGACAGCACTGCTCTCCCTCTCTCCAGTGAGGGGCAGGCAGTACCCAAACCATGCTGCCAGCCAGGCCAGGCAGTGGGAGCCACACGCCACTTCCACTCCTTCCAAACATTTCTCCCTCCCTGATTCCTGCCCCAGCTGCAGGAGAACTGATCCTGGGCACCCACCCAGCATGGAGTAGAAGCCAGGACTGCACAACAGGACAAGTGAAGGAAAGCACAGCACAGCCCTCCAGCTCCCGGTATGCATCTAGAGCAGCAAGGAGCAGGCAAGGGTTTGTAGCAGGAGGTTAGGGATGGCAGGAGGAAATGCAGACACAGCACTACAGACCCTGAATTTGTAAAGAGAGTGAAATTTAGAGACGAGCCAGATGAAAAGCCTTGACCTTTTATCAGTCTTTCCAAGGAATAGCAGCTCCAGAGAAAGTGGAGCCGCTGCAGTGCAAGACCACATGGCAGAGCTGGAGACTCATCCTACAGCTGGAAACGCTGTAGTCTCAGTTCACCCCAGACATCCTGTGTGAAACTCGTTTTGCCCAATTCCACTGCCTCATTTAATGACCAGAAAGTCATTTTCTACTAGCTCCCCCTGCAAGCACACTATTACTCAGCACGGATGAAGCTGACAGGCAAGAGTCCTCAAAGCTGCTGAGAGGCTTAATTTGCTAATATCTCCAAGTATTCCAAGATCACAGTACAGGTAAAGGATTTCACAGCCCTTTCAAACTGTGAGCCTGCTCTATTCCCAGAGCTCAAGCCAACAGCCAGAAGTGGGGACCTAAACTGCCCTTGCAGACAAGACAGTTTTTTGTGAGGACTCTGCCTCCTGAGAGCGATGCAGCCCTGCACCCCTGCAGTTTGCATTTGTTCCAGTAAGGACAATCTCACTGGCACAGTAAGAAGCTACTTACCACCCTGCCTGTATGATTGCTGAGATTAATACCAAGATGATTAGAGCAATCAAGTGAAGCTTCTTGGAGAGGGGATGAAAACTCTCTCCCATCACTAGGGATTAAGAACAGATCAGATGTAGAAATGGAGCAGTTGCACACGCCACTCACTCAGCCCGAATCAACTATCAGTGCAAGCAGATTACAAATCATCTTCTCACAAGTTTCCCCCAGCAGTACCTGGTCCTTTGAAGAGTGACACATATCCAGCAGCACAAGCCAATCAAAAAATTTGTACCACCATTTCCATTCCTACTCTGACCCAGAAATTACCATCACAAGTTTGATAATCCACTACCACTTTGTGGCAAAAAATCCCTGCTCCTAACCTTCATTTGCTCACCTGAGCTGTGTTGGCCCTAATAAGGATCAGGTAGTCCTCAAACTACTCTCTGACCCCAGAGGTCCCACACTTAGCCAGCAAGAGCTACTTAGCACACAGAACGCCAGGTCCTCCTGCCCCTGAAGAAATTAATCACTGTAACAGGGATTTTGCTTCTGGGCAGTGATGGAGGAGCACAACTCCTACAGCACTCTCCGCTGATCATCAACATCAAATGATTTGGCCAGGCAGATTTCAAAACATTATTTGTTCTGCCGAGCTTTAGCACTTGCTACAGAGAGTCAGTCCAGAGGTGTGGCACTGAGAAAGAGGCCATGGGCAATGCTCATCGGGACATTCCCACAGAAATACAGTGTGCAGGCCAGCACACTGGAGCCACTGACATGTCTCTCACCAGATGCTTTGGCAGTCACCACGGGTGTCACCAGTTACATGCCCTGAAGCTGAGAAGTAAAGGATGAAAATCAAGTCTAGTGCTTGCTTTGCCATCTCTTAACACCAAGTGGGTTTGCAAGCCATCAAGACTGGCATAAACTGGTCAAGCTGCTGAAACGAGAAGTTCTGCCCTCTTCCTGCCCCTTCATTTCCACCCCAAGTGCTTGTGTAAGCACAAGGAACCACACCAAGGAACCACAAACTCTGCATAACCCAATTATTCTTTAGCTGGATATGCTCCCCCATCCAAACAAAGGCTGGTTCCAGCACAAGGAGAGCAGAGTGCAGAGAGATCGCTTTTACACAAGCACTGGACTAAACATTACAGAAGAGAGATGAAAGGCCTTTTCAGCCCACATCTTATTTGACAAACACCTTCTCAATACAGCCCTATGCAATAAGATTTCAACTTCCCTGTGCACAGAAATCCCTTTCTCCTCCACATAAAGAACAGGCATACTGTTCATGTCAGTATCACTGACAGCCTGGATCATGTCAACAGCAGCCCAACCATCTCACCCCAGCTCACAGAGGGGTGTGAGTCAACCCAGACTTCAGCGGTCAGCTCACATTAATGCTGCTTGATGTGAGGAGTGAATCAAGCTCAAAGTCTGCCAAAGCAGAGAGTGCTAAAGGCATTGTGATCAGTAATGCAGCACAGTGTCGGGAAGACTTGGAACAACAGCAGACATCAACATTTTATTTGCTGGAGGAAAGAGACTTGGATGAGGCAGAGCTGTTTGGGGCTTGTACTGAGTAACGTACCAGACAAAAGCATCTGGAATCTTTCCACATACTGGAAATGAAATGTCTGAGTTTTAAATCCCTTGTTACATTTGAGGACCAAGGCTATGCTTTAGGAAATGCCTGTAAAGGTTCCAAAAGGAAAAGCCCGCTTTAAATTGCACAAAGTGCTTCACTCAGTCCCTGAAGATTTCTTTTAACCCCGTTTTCTGCTTTTTTCTCCCCAAGCTAAAAGGAGTCATTTTCTTCCTACTTGCTCCCCAGGACACCAACTCCAGCCCCCAAGCGCCCCGCAACCCCCGTAACCCCGTCCTGGGCGCTCTGGGACAGCAGATGCCCCATGCTTGTCCCCGCTGCCCCAAGAGCATCCTCCGGGCTGCGCTGTCACACGCTGCCGC
>JAHLSL010000010.1:11988049-12011692 GCA_025920805.1 Petroica traversi
AACCGAGCCGAACCGAACCCTGCCGAGCCCTGCCGAACCGAGCCGAACCGAACCCTGCCGAGCCCTGCCGAACCGAGCCGAACCGAACCCTGCCGAGCCCTGCCGAACCGAGCCGAACCGAACCCTGCCGAGCCCTGCCGAACCGAGCCGAACCGAACCCTGCCGAGCCCTGCCGAACCGAGCCGAAACGAACCCTGCCGAGCCCTGCCGAACCGAGCCGAACCGAACCCTGCCGAGCCCTGCCGAACCGAGCTGAACCGAACGGAGCCGAACCGAGCCCTGCCGAACCGAGCGGAACCGAACCCTGCCGAGCCCTGCCGAACCGAACCGAGCCGAACCGAACGGAGCCGAACCGAGCCCAGCCCAGCCCAGCCATTTAAACCCGCGCCCAGCCGAACCCAGCCGAACAGAGCCCGGTCCTCCGAGCCGAGGCGATCCCCTCAAGCCCAATACAGCCCAGCCCAGCCCGAGCCCAGCCATGCGTCCCGGTGCCCACTGCGTGACGGACCCTGAGGATGAAACTCCTCATGGCCTTCCATGCTCCGTTCTTCCCAGCAGAGCTGGAAAATCCCCTGTGGAGCCCTCAGCGTTAGGCTGGTGGCAGTGAGATCCCGGCCTGAAAGCACAGCCTGCCCAGAGAGGCACCGGGCAATGCTGAGGGGAGGGTAGAGGAGCGCCCAGGCCCGGACAGAGCCTCCCTGGCGGTGCTGCCCTGTCCAGTGTCCTCCGTGCCCTCATGGCCATGACCACGGTAATTTTCAGCTCTTTATATCAAGCACAACAGTGTCAGTGTTATAGAAGTCCTAGAGCTGGGAGTGACCCCCCATCACATACAAATAGCTTGAAAAATGTTGCTCCCATCCCCTGCCCATACGCGCAGGTCCTGCTGTCGCTCTGATCTCCCTGCTCCCAGACAGGAACACATTTCTGCTGTGCCCTAATCAGCTTCCCGAAGGCTCTCAGCAGCCAGGAGTGTATGTTGAGCTGCTAATCGCTCTCCACAGGAGCCGATGTCTCTGTGAGTCCTGCCGGTAATCCTCTCTGCTGTCCCCTGGCCACATGGCATGCCAGAATCTCACCAGCAGGGTTAATGGAAGGGAGGAGAGAGAAAAGCTGTTCCATCAGCTAAAGCAAATCAAGGGCTTCAGCTGACATGGCTGGCCCAGTGTCAGCTTTCAGCCCAGGAGACTTTGGTCTAGGAAAGTCCCCGAGCTGAATGAGGGGCTCTGTGTGTAAATGGCAACAAAATCGGGGGAAAAGGAGGAAGGGTCAGAGTGGATTTAGAGCTGCTGTGGAGTCACCCTCTCCACTATGTTCTGCATATCCCTGATCATCAAGCAAACACCACAGCTGGAGGGAAAGTGTGCATCCGTGCTGGGCATAGATGATATGCATACACACACACACTCCCTGCTGGGTTTGGAAGCAGGATCCCAGGAGAAGCACAGTCTCTCCTTCTGGGGTGCAAATGATGCTGAACATCAGCAAGATGTGAGAGCACCAAGATGAGTTCCCAATGGGAGATGATGAAGCATAGACACCCAGAGAGGCTGCAGATGGCTGCAGACACAGAGGAGAGGGCTCTTAAGGAGCCAAGGGAGGCTCAGGCAAGACAGTACAACAAAAGGAAGGCCAAGAAAGTCTGCAAGCTCACTGGAGCAGAGCCAGGGGAAAGCTGGAAAATCATTCAGACCTGGATCTTAGAACTAACGGGACTGTGCAGGTGGTGGCATCCCTGTGTGAGCAGCTGAGGGGCACACTGCTTGTGACAGAGCCTGGGATTACGCTGCAGAATGTCATCCCCAAGGATGCTGACACACAAGCTGGAAGTCACATATGTCTCAGAGCCTTGTTCCCTGCTGGAACAAGCAACCTTGCTGAGGCTGTCACAGCCTTGCTCAGTACTGCTTCACTGCCCAAAGCAGCCAGGAGCCTTCAGATTGTGTCTTCCTACACCCACCCACTTCTTAGCCACCCTGGAAGGGTGAAGATTAGAATGATGCTATGTGCTTTTCAGTTCAAAGCCTCATGCATCCACCCTGTCAGGGCAAGCTTCTTGCCAGAGGGCCATGGCAAGGTTGGGACACCACAGCTCTGTTCATAGCTGTCTGCAGCATCCAAACCACTTCCAATCAGGACTGAAAGAAAGGAAATTCTTACCATCTCCTCCCCGATGCTCAGGCTGAAGAGTGACAAGTTGAATTCCCAGAGGTCAGCCAGTGTGTCCAAGGCCAGCTGATGACTGGACAGGCAGGGCAGAAGTTAACTGAGGTCCTGAAGCTAAAGGCAACTTTGAGACAACAGTCTAAGGAGACAAAAGTACAAGTCCCTAAGTCCCTACAGCTAAGGAAAAGTCTTAATAACCTGCTTGTCAGCTACAAATTAAGGGTAAAAATAGAATAATACTGCTTTGGATTAGTCAAAGCTCTCCCTGGTATTAGTTATGAACAGACATTGAAGATGAATAAAAGCAGGATGGGATATGTATCATGCCTCCAGTATCCAATGGCTTTCACCTCGTGGGGTCACTTAATTTTGACACCGTGACTCTCAGCAGAGCTGCCTTGCTCCCTGCTCTGTTTGCAGCTCTTCCTCCCACACCAGGTTCCTGCCCAGCCTCTGTTCCAGTGTGTCAGACCTTTTTGACTTTGAAATTCAGTCGTTTTGTATGGATGTACCTTTTTTAAGCTAGCTCTGAATGACATCTCAAATCTACAGTCTTACTCCTAATGCAAAGCTCATTGCTACCACAGCTGCTTTCTGGGTCAAAGGAACTAATTTGATCATAAAATCATCATGTAAGAGGGTTTTAACCTTCATTATTTCCAATTGCAGACTCATTTAAATGCAGCATTCAAAAGGCCCTGCAGTGCAATTACACAACCAAGTGCAGGAAAATTATTAGCTCTTAATTTGCACCGTGGCAGCAAGGTGATATCAGCATCGGCACTTTTTCCAGGCAGACTTCTACTCCAAAGTGCCACTTCACACCCCCACAAGGAGTCCCATTAGCCCCTTCCTCTGAAAGCAAACAGCAATGAATTCAGCCCAGCCATGCAGCAAGCCCTCACTGCCCTGTGAGCAGAGGAAGTTCATTCACCTATTTATTTGGGCTTATTTGGGAAAACACTTCCTCTATTACCCATTGTTTCCAAACAGCCCTTCTTGTGGAAGGAGCCAGAGGAGCAGGCTTTCCTGGGCAGCAGCTCCAGCCTGACCCAGCCTCAGAAGAGGGAGCTGCAACCAAGCTGGGGAATGGATGACTGGTGTAATTTGCTGTTGCGTGGCCTGCAAGGTCTCATGCACTGCCCATTCTCCTGCTTTGCTGCTTGGAAATCGGTGGTTTTCAGCTCTGCAGATCTTTTGCCAGCACAGCTCCAGCCTTTTGTAAACCTCTCTAAGGCCTTGTCCAGACTCTGCTATTAACAAACCTTATTATGTGAATATGCTTCTCACTGTGAACAGGAATGCCACTCTGTGCTACCAGGGTCACAAGAGGGGCAACAAACCCCAAAGTGAAACAAGACCAGCAACAGCACAGCAGCAAATGATGGCCTAGTCAGCAGATTGCCCTTGCCCCTATCCTGGCTGGCCAGCCCTGGCCCTGCAACCTGTACTCTGGGCCAATCCAAGGCAGGCTATGTGGCAATTCCCCTGGTCCCAGTCCACAATAGTGTCCTTGTCAGAGCCACAGCCATGCCACAAAGCTGGTCCTGGTGCATTTGCTTGGATGCCTCTGCAGGAAGGCAGTGGGGAGCTGCTCCAGCAGCCCAGCTAGCTTGACAGATGTTTTGTTCCAGCCCTCCTAGGACAGGACCAAGGTGCAAGGCAGGGATGTTCAAATCTGCAGCCATACAAGGCAGTGCTGGGAAGCAAAAGCTTGTTTATCTTTTCCTCTTTCCTTCCATCTGATGGTAACAGGAGAGATCTGGACCTGTGTTGTTATCCAGGTCCGTAAAAGTGGACACTAAGTGCTCTGCACTCACTGAAGGTCCCTGTACCAGTACCAGTTACTGGTGGAGCAGGAAATGGGCCCTGTACCTCCAGCTGGCAGCACTCAGTGCAAAAGCCTGAAGCATGGGTACCTCACAGTGTGTTCCCAGTGAGAGGAAAGGAAATGCCTTCACAAACAGTTTGATGGGTGGAGGTGTGGGTGTTAACATCTTTGAAATGGGTCTTCATGTCTCAACTGACTTTGGGCAGCAAGTTCCTTGCAGAGCTCTGAAGCCAAGACAAGGGTCTGCACAAGCCTGAGTTTCTGAGCTTTGGGGTAAAATGCCAGGTTCAAGGCAGGAATATATAGTATGTGGTTTGGGATGGCTGTACCTTCCTAGTACCTCAGCAGTGGGGAAAGAAGAGGGCAACATGTGGCTGGGAGTTTGGAATAAAAGGAGGCTGCACCCTCTGAAACCTCAGGAGGGGAAAACCTTGTGCCCCAGTGGACTCTCTCCCTTTAAGCGAATAAAGTTGCAGAACTCCTCTGTCTCCTTTTTGGACATAAACCTCTGGCGTTTGTGGATTTTCCTGACAGCAGTTTGGGCACACTGTTGTGCTAAAGTCAGGCCAAGTGATCTTAATGACCTTTTCTGCATTTGGGAGCCAGCAGAGCCGCTGCAGTCCAAAATGGTTAATCCTGCAAAGGTGCTTCAGCTTTGCAGAGGGCAGCAGAAAAACACAGGTCAAGAAAGTTTGCCTGCTGTAAGTAAATTGCCTTATTGCAATGCAAATATTGGCCCATTTCCTGAAAAGACCATGGTGACCTCATTTGATCCTTTGAAAGCAATATGAGATTTGTTTGTTTGTGGCTTTTTTCCTAAATTAAATGTTAGGCTGAAATGGTATTTTTTTAATAATGAAATGAGGGTCAAACTGTGATAAGGATGTAACCATGGCAATATGGGAACAGCTGTTGATACAAGTTTGCAGGAGCCATATGTGTAACCAATAAGAACAACTTTCTGTATACATAAAATTTCCATGTGATCACTGGGAAAATAAATATGTAAAGCAGACTTAATAAAATAAAATAAAATAAAATAAAGCAAGCTATAAAAGAAATGCTTGAGGGTGTGCTCCCTTGGAGCTTTCCCCAAGATAGCCCTTTCTGAGAACTCAAACACACTATTTATTTTGCAATGGCCTAGCAGAAAAAACAACCATCAGCTGCTTTGGCTGCACCAATGAAGAACTTTAGCAGCATGTTTTGATTTCTGCCTGGGCAAGTCCAGGATCTCCTGCAATAATTCTACTGCAACAAATCATTACAGTGTTTATTTTAGATGGGACTAGCTGGACTCCAGTTGTTCTCAGACTAATCCAACAAGCAAGATTTCCTGCATTAAAAAAAAAAAAAATCAGAGTGTGATGAAAAGCCTATAAATCAGGCCTTCCCCAAAACTGCTTTGCAAATTTTTATTTTCCACTCCCAATTGCAGAACAGCATGTCCTAGTAACCTGAGTGAGCCTTTGCTGACAGTGAAATAGCCTTTTCCATCCTTCCTACAGTTACCTCACTCTGGTCTTCAACTGATGGCATCAGATACTGGTGAAACTGTTATTTCTGAGTGGTACATCATCAGCATCCCAATTAACCTGCCTCACTCATTTTGTCTTGTTCCAAAGTTTCAGTCTCAAACACTGCAGTAGCTTGGGTAAATATTTATATCCATACAGTTTGCTGTGAAGGTCTTACTTGACACTGTGTCACATGATTTGGTCTCTGCAGCTAGCTCTGCTTACAAAAAACAAGAAAACACTAATGGAACTTTCCATAAATATTGGGAATATTTTTTTTTTACTAATTACTTTTTTAACCTTTAGTTAGAGTGTAAACTACCCTCACAATTACATTTTTTTCAGGGGAACTGCATAATAAAAATACAAGTAGTAAAGAAAAGCAGTGGCAGAAAAAAATCTGCTACTTATAATTGAGATTTCTTTTCAGCAGTCGTCAGCACCCATGGGCCTTGTGACAAGGGAACTGCCAGTGGTGGCACCAAAGGTGAGAGTCAGGACTTAACTCCACTGCCAAGTGAGCACCTGAGTCATCCCTGCCTTCGTGGAGAGAGGAATGTACTGCAATATACCCCTGCCTGCTGGAGATTAGATTGTTGTTGCTATCAGAAATAAATTAAGCAATCTAGTTCTGCTATGGGATAACCTGTGCCCTTTAGGAATGGCATGATGCTGCTTGGGAAACACTGACCCAATGTCATCCTCATGTATTAAAGTTCCTCAAATACATTTTCTTTCCAGGAAGAAAGAAAAGTATACTGGGAAAGTTATTTAAGCCTAGCAATAGAACATGTCACAAGCCCAGACACCAAAAGCCTTTGAATTGAGATTCTGTGTGAAACTTGCAAAGAGAAATGTGTGATTTACTGTTCTCAATGCCATGTCAGTACTACAAGGTGTCATCACAACACTGGTGATTTCATCAAACAATTTTTGATCTGAAGCATCACTTCAAGCATCCCTGGGAGACGGTTCTCTGCAGATTAAGAGTCCCCCTTTCCAGAGAATGACTGAAGAGTAATCAAAACACTGCAGAAGTGCCTGAAGGTGACAGTAAAATTCAAATACTGCGATCATTTAAAAAATAAAGTTCCTAAAGGAAATACAGTAATTGGGAGCAAAATTCCTTTTTTTCAGTCATCTTCATTAGTGATTTTCAGAGATAATTAGCAAACTCAAGCCTGCAGAGCACCTTCTGACTTTGGAATCAAACCCAATAATGCTGTGTAATCACACAAGCTGCAGACTTCGAGGAGACTCTCTAATGCTCTTGATACACACAGAGATTTCAACTCTCCTGAGATTCGCACATTCTGAGCAGATGGAATTGGTCAGAGAAAAATCACACTGGCCATGGGGCATTCTGTTCCCCAAAAGCTGGGCAACAGTCTGGTTTTAACAACTTTGTCAAGCTTCTCAGCCTTTGAGGGCTCCTCTACCCTTTTGAAGCTTCAGTAGGTCAGTGACGAGATGAGGCTTCTAGGCTTTAGGCAATAGCCTCTGAGTGAATTTCAGATTTTTAGCATTAGGGCCTGAACTAAATTCAGTTGTTCATTGGGAGCAGAAGATAACACAAATTCAGGTCCCCTGGAGCCAGTTAATGATCCTGGGTGAGTCATTCTCACTCCAGTGGGACAGTGCCTCTTCATTCTGCACAGGATGTACTGTCGATGCCTGCAGGGTTGTTCAGAACCAGCTGATGAATTATTCTGAGAAAATCAAGTTACCTTTCAATATTTAATGGAGGAAACACCATGCACAGCCTTGGAAACCATGCTGTTATCTTTTAATTTCTTTTTCTCTTGGCAGCAAGCTGGACAATTTGATTTCTCAAAGAATAACTGACTCTGCAGTCAAATGCCTCTATTACCTTAACCAAACTAGTGGTCAACATCTAAAAAACCTTAGGACTGCCCCATTCTGAAAAAAGAAATTGGGAACTCTCTGGCTCAGCCTAATGCAGGATAGAAAAACTTCTGAAACCTTCAATACTTCCCTGGGATTTTTCCATCTGCATGGAGTTTACAGCTTTTGCAGAATCTTATGTCTGTTTCTGGAAACTTGTAACACAAGGCCACAATACTGACAATGCCCTTTAGAGACTATTTACTGCCTAAATAATGGTCTAAACACTGTTACAAGAAGAAGCAGTTTACTGAGGAAACATTGGAAGTTTGCATCCTAGAGGCTGAATTTTGATGTCTGATATCAAGCAGATATTAGCTCGTTACTCACAAATCAATTATTATGCCTACCCATTGCCAATACTTAGCCTTTGTGACATATCTGCTCAGGTCCTTTCAACAAAGTTCAGGATATTATTGTTTTGTTTTCTGAAACCTCGTTGTTTAATAAAGCTGTAAATATTGATTTAGAACATGGTCAGATAGGGTTAGTTCATTGTGAAGCACAGACAGAAGGAAATCCAGCAGACTACTAAGAAACCTTTCCAGCCCAGGAAGCAGCTGGACTGTTAGGCACTTGCCTATTTTATCCATACATACATCACTTGTTATGCTTGTTAACTCTGGATCACAGGGCCTCCTCCCAGCTATAGAATTTATTATCTGACTAATCATAGTCAGGATGGCTTCACATCTTCCATTTACCTGATGAGCTTTCTAGTGTTTTCTTTCAAGGACCTAGAATCTAACAAAAAAACCCCAAAAACCAAACCAACCCCAAAACTCCTACAAAAAAGAAACTTTAAGGCATTAATAATTTTCTGGGATTGTCCCTTCCTAGCTGTGGGAATGTTTAAATTACAGTGCTAAATGGGCATATTGCCTGCAGCTTTCACAGAGGTACCATAAGAGGAGCATGACACTCTGGTCCTGGTTGTAAAAAAAGAGCCCACCTGAAAGTTCAACCCAGTGCTGAACTGCATGTCAGCATTGCTTTAAGACACAAGGCTTGTGCTTGCTGAGCTCTGCAGAACGTGCAGCCTCCTTCTGTGCAGCATTCCCTGTACCAATAGCTGAGAGAGAATCCCAGCTTTGTGGAGAAGTGAGATAAAAAATACTAAAACATCTTCTTACCATGACTACATTCTTTGAAG
This sequence comes from Petroica traversi, assembly GCA_025920805.1. Lineage (NCBI taxonomy): Eukaryota > Metazoa > Chordata > Aves > Passeriformes > Petroicidae > Petroica > Petroica traversi. The sequence continues at coordinate 11,996,622 of JAHLSL010000010.1, forward strand.
CAGGTTCCTCAGATTTGCCTGGCTCACACCTGGGTAGGTGACAGAAGCCTTGCAGTGTTCACAAGGGTTCTGCTGTGCTCCCACTGAAGACAACTCCAATTTTAGCCATAACTGAATGTAATGTCTCACTTTTATCCTGTGTAAGAAGTTATCCTACCCTCTCTCCTCAGATAATCTCTCTGCAGCCAAGTGCTTTATTAAAATAATATCTGCACTACCCTCAAGAAGCTGCCTTGGGATTGCTCTGCTTTAGGGGACAACTTACACTTTCTTTTCCTCAGAGACCTTTTCCAAAGCAAAGAAGAAATGTCTCTGATAGAGCAGTACAACTTTACTACCAATGTTAGTACTTCAATTCCATGCCTTGAGAAAATTTCTCTGGATGCCAATACTCTTGTTTGGAAGAAATTTCTATACCCTGCATACATGCCCTCTGCATGTACGTTTACTGATGGCACAGTAAGTACTACATTTACACATTTCCCTACATTAATAGGCAGGTTCTATGGACAGAAAATCACTTTTAGATTAGCAGCTGTATCAGCGGCAGCCAAAAATGTTAATCTTGGCTCCAATCAATTCAGGTATTATACACTTTATTAGTAACATGTAATGGTAAGGAATGATGCCATCCACATATACATACAGTATTGCAATCAGAGAATATTCATTAAGAACTTTTAATTTTCTCTAGAAATAAAGAATTGGACACTAACAGATCCAAAATATTACGGCAAAACATTTGTTATCTTCATGAGTAGAACAAAGACATGAGCAGTAAATAACATGGGTCTTATACAGAAATACATTTCTCTTGGGAAAATTTTTGCTTCATTCATTCTAGTTCCTGCATTAACATCACTCCTCCTTCTTCACAGACTTCAGACCGAATGGTGGGGCTGGGGGCCATCACATAGTGTTGTGCACAATGACAGCTTGTGTTCCATGAAACATTAACAGCCTGTAACACTTCAGAAGGAGGGACATACATGTATTGAAAGACAGCAACTGCAAAGGTCCCACATTCCCAGTCACACAGGAAAACAAGTGAGTTCACAAAATGGAAAACAATAAATGTTTACAGCTTAACCCAGTTTCACTTGGTTGTAGATGCAAAAGGTACTCCAAATATTTACCAAAAAAACATTTTTTCATCAGGTAACATGGACTGGCAGCTCTAATTACGCACTCCACTGATTGTCTCTGAAACAACAGACTGCCTTGAACAAAAGAGATGGCCAAGAGGCTGAAGTTAGGAAAGCCCTATTAATCTGAAATGATTCAAATGTATTTTCCTACTTCTTCCATAGTTCTTTCTTCCTCGTAAAACATGGCCATTTAGCAACAGAAAGAGGTGTTACTAAAGACAAACACCTATCTACAAAATACTTTTTCTGGAGGACTTATCTACCAGCAATTCCAGACCATGCCTTAGAGGTCTGGTATTTTCACACCCAGCCAACAGAAATGAGGGGTTTAAGGCTGTGGTAGGAATCCTAAATAAAAATGGGTCAATATTCCCTGAGTCTCTTCCACTGAAATGACCAAAAGTTTATCACAGCTGGGAAGAAACACAGAGAAAAGAACTAATTTTAAGGCTAATCTCTAAACCTTGTAGCTGAAAATTACCAATTGCACAGCCTGCTGGCCTCCTGGGAACTTGGGGGCAGCTCCCTTGTTTATGCTCCCCATTGTGTGTGCTCTCCTGCATTCTCAAGAGCTCGCTTAAAACACTTTTTAAAAGGCTAATTGAAAAGCAAAAGCTGATGCATAAGTGAGGATTGGGATGCCTCTCCTTACTTGGTTTTGTAAACCAAGCTAGGATCTCCTAGCTCATGTGCATCATCATGTCCATTTGTGATACAATCACCTTTTCAAACAGTTAGGATTTTTAGCCCCCAGCTCTACTCTTGCTGGAGGGATGAGCCAGGATCTCAAGGCTAAGAGTCAGAAACCCTATTTAAAATTCAGCCTGCAGAATTTCCAGGCTGAGAAGGTTGCATGGAGAGCTCACAGCAACTTTTCAGTATCTGAAGAAGGACTACAGGGAAGCAGGAGAGGGACTCTGTGTCAGGAACAGTAGTGAGAGGACAAGAGAGAATGGGTACAAACTGAAAGAGGGGAAAATTGATTTAGATATAAGGGATAAATTTTTTACTGTGAGGATGATTAGACACTGGAACAAGTTGCCCAGGCAGGTTGTGGACACCCAGCCTTGGAGCTGATCAAGGCCAGGCTGGACACAGCCTTGTGCAATCTTGTCTAGTGGGAGATGTCCCTGCCCATGGGAGGTGGGTTGGGATCAATGATCTTTAAGGTCCCTGCCAACCTCTTAACATTCTATGATTCTCTGTTTGATTGAGTGGATGTAGTCTGCTAAAACCCAAAAATTAAAAGCAAAAAGCACAACCTCAACTACTCAAAATTTATTTCTGCCATGAGCTATAATCTCAATTTTTTTGAGATGATAAGACTATCGTAAAAAAAAAATAATTACTTATTTGCTCTTTATTCTGCTGCTGAGCCTTTCATTTAAATACTTTATCACTGCCTGAAAATAGCTCACAGGTTTCCAACTTTCAAGCTCCTTTTAGAAGGGGAATATTAAATCCAGGATGTAATTAAGCCTTCATTATTAGGAATATTTTCTTTTCAGGGACCCAGCAGGGCTTCTAGAATGCCAAAATCTTGTTTGGACCTTTTCAGAAGGTAGCCAAGTAACTTGGCAGAAGGTAAAAAACACAGGGAGCCAGAAATAGAATATTTTTTCAATAATCAGTTGAACATAACTAAAGGAACTGGAAACTAGTAGTGAAGAAAGGAATTGAAAAACAAATTTTAAGAAGGGAAAAAAAAAGACTCAATCTTTGAATTTGAACAGTGTGTACTGAACAGATCAGCAAACATTCTGGATACTGCCAAAGACTTTCTACTGAACATTTGAAAACAATCGCCCAAAACTGCAAAAATATATCTTGTAAGGATTTTGCAACACCAGAAGTCAAAGCAACCACAGGCCATGAACATAAATATTTTCTGAATCTGTATCTTGCTGAAAAACACATATATATTTTGGCACACATTAGTATAATTTTTCTAAAGGGAAAATCCACCCACATATGTCACAATGTAGAAACTTTCACTTTTCTCAATTAGGCTGAAAATGTGTACATCCCTTGATGGGGCAACTTCTGTCAAAGCAAGTCATTAAATGTAAAGTACTGCTATAATGAAAGCATCTCTACTTCCACTTTTATACCCTTTTATAGCCTGTCATTTGAATAGCTAAGAATTCCTTTTCCTATATTCAGCAGTGGTCTCTTCTAGAGTTCACCTCCCCAGGAGCAACAAGGCCTGGCTATTTTCTCTCTAGCACTGCACCTGGCAAAGAGACACGAACCCTTTTTGGCAAGACAAGTGTTCCAAGTGTGCTTAGTTTATTCTGACAGGTCTTCTCCTGTCTAAAGCATTTATCACACATAATATTTAAATCAAGTTCATCACATTTAGAGGCTAAACTTAGAAAGATAAGTTTTCGGGGCCCTTTTTATACAAAAGGAGTCTCTGAGTCTACAGGGAAATTAGAAAAAGAAAAGCATTTAATGATATTTATTGTTCTTATAGACTATCTTGAAGTTTGTTGTTGTTTAACTCCAGCCATGCACCAAGCTCCAGGCAGCCACTTGCTCCCTCCCTTCACCACCAATGGACTGGGGAAGGAATCAGAAGGGTAAAAGCTGGAAAACTCAAGGGTTGAGATAAAGACAGCTTAAAAGGGAAAGCAGAAGCAGCAGACACAAGCAAAGAAAAACAAGGAGTTAATTCACTGCTTCCCACGGCAGGTGCTCTGCCACCCCCCAGGAGAGCAGGGCCCCATCAAGTGCAATGGCTGCTTGGGAAGAAAATACCGTAATTCCAAACATCCCTCCCTTCCTCCTTCTGCCCCGCACTGTATACATTGAGCATGGTCTGGAATATCCCTTTGGTCAGTTTGGGTCACCTGTCCTGGCTGTGTCTCTTCCCAATCTCCCATGCACCCCAACTTCCTTGCCTTCTCTGACATATGAAAAGCAGAAAAGGCCTTGGCTCTGTGTAAGCCATGCTCAGCAACAACAGAAAGATCTCTGTATTATCAACCCTGTGTTCAGCACAAATCCAAAACACAGCCCCATACCAGCCACTGTGAAGAAAATTAGCTAGCCCAGCTGAAACCAGCACAGAGTTAAATAATTCCCCATACCCAACTGTAAAAAAATCAGTGGAAAACTTCGAGTAGGATCCCACCTTCTGGATGGCACTGCATCTGTGGAAACTCAAAGACAGCATCACTGATGGCACTGAACTTGCAGGCTCAGCTTACTGAGCTAAAGATTAAATGTTTGCAAAAAGTCCATTAACCCAGGTCTGACTTTCCAAGCAATAGTATTATTGCAGTGCTGTCAGTTCTGTGGGTGTGTAGATAGACCACAAATAAAGGAGAAATTTTTCAAAAGTACTACAGTGAGAAACCACCATTGCAAATACAGATAAATGAAGTAACAAAAAGTTACTGTTAATGAAGTGCTCATTTTGCAGCTAAGATGGTATAAAAGAAAATACTTGATCATAGAAAGTGAAAATATCACTATTTTCCTTTCAGTCATCCTTACAGTGTTTAACAAACTGCAAAAGACATGATTTAAGTTACACAAGTACAGGAATTTCACATGAGACAAGTGATACAATTTATAAAAAGGACAGAACACATTTTCTGATACTCCACAAATATTCAGAGAAGGTTTAACACACAAAATGGAATTTCTTCAGCAGCACTGATTAAACTCAAGATGAGGCAGGGATCTTCTTTACAAAGTAAAGGCACCGGCTCTTTGTAAACACATACTCCTCTCTCTTTAACTGAGAAAGCACTCAAAATATTCCATGGAGAAAACTTGTGTTGTAGTTTTCCATTGCTTATGAATATTTCACAATAGAGATATCAAAGGCTTTTGTCCTCCTTTTTACTGTATTTAATAAGAAATGTTTTTTCTCCAATTTATCTAGTGAGAAACTTTTTAAATCTCCCCAGAAATGCTACAATGAAGCTATAGAATAGTGTTTTCTCTTATCGGCCTTCTGATACCTATAAAGAAGTTTCAAGGCAAAAGAATTATCAGATGCCAGTATGAAACACACACATCATCTCTTGTTTTCAGTATTGTGCTATCACTTTCCCAGAAGGAATCATTGGCTTATATTCAAATACAGATACATTTAAAATAAAAAATAAACTTGTGAACATCCTCCTGCTGTGCAGCTCCCTACTCTTTGACTTTTCAAATGCACTAGCATTCAAGACTGAACAAGAAAAGATTAGATACTTCTGATCATGACAACTGTACTTCAGGATTCCTGATTTTTTTCACATATGCATCCTGAATGGTCATGTCTCCCTACTGTGGAGAGTGTTCACACAGTTTTTTACTAATGAAACTGCAAAACTTGAAAACTGTTACAATAAATATTCCATACAAATGTGAATTGTTTGCATCTTGGGCAAAATGAACTGAGCATCTTCATAGCTTCCAACATACAACTACCACCAATATCAACAAACACATTATACTACTCATACACACAAATCCAGTGATTTCCAGTGATTATACTAATTCATATTGTTCCGTATCTAACCAAACTTGTGCGTTTCTAAGTCACCTTCCTTGAGCTTTATAAAGCTGACTGAACCTTTAATGTAGCTCTTTCAGGTTCTACAGGACTGTCAACTGGTACCTGAAGAGGGAGATAAAAAAAATAAAAACACAACAGGAATTAAGTTGCTATTCAACAGAACTATTCTCAAACTCAGTATTCATTGGTAAATGAATTGGTTAGACTCCAATGGTATATGTAGTTAATTAGCCAAATTAAGCAATTATAGAAAGCCCTATCTTCCATTCTTTTTGTAACAAAAAAGAGAGATCAAACATAGAACTTAGTTTCTTAGTATAACTCTAAAGTATATATTTACTGCATATAAATATTTGTCACATGAAGATTAACTTCCCATTGTTTTCTCTGTTATATTTAACCACAGCAGGATCTTGATCAAGGTTCAGTATCAAAGAGATATTGAACATTATTACCACAAGCAGGTCTCAATCATGTATGGCAGTATCAGGGCAAGGACATTTCTTACACCCTGGCTAATATGAGTGAAGCTGTGTGTCGATCTAGGCTGATCAATGAGGTGAGAATGAAAGCAGATGAGTCATGCAAAGCCCTGGGAGAGCTCCAAGCCCGGCTGGGAAAGCCACAGGATGCCAGGCTGAGCTGAGCACTCGCAGCTGCACAGGTTTCAGGTTCAATTAGCTCAGACAGCACCAGCTCGGAGGTTTCTGAACATCATACAGAACAGTGTGCAGTTGGTCACAAGCTGCTGGACATGCAAGACACCCACACAAAAAGAAGCACGGCAGAGGATCTAGCAATGTCTGACTCCAAAAGGCTGTCTCATATCTTGATCCAAATGACCAAAAAATCCAAAGTACTTAAAAAATGTTTCGCTGAGAGCTTTGTTTCTACTAATAACTGTAGTCATTTGGAAAAGATGCTGAAACATGGAACCTTATGATCATCAGAAAATGCTATGCTCACACTTCATTTAAAATTGAGAGGGTGCTCAGCAGAAGAACAAACCCAGCTCTGTATGAAGCACTGTATAGAAATTCCAGCATGCCTTCTGTTTATCAGACACTGACTTCATCTGAAGGGACTGCAGGTATTTTAAATAAAATACATAGCCTATGGGATGGCCTCGTAACCCAAGAAACAAAAGGCTTCACAACTTACGATGCTACCTACTAATATGAAACAGCAGGATTCAAGCAATGAAATCATTAGCTAAAATTCAAATATTCAAAAAATTCAAAAATTTTAAAAAAATCTGAGAGCAGTTTTTTCAGTTTTTTTCTTGGGAGTTAAGGAGAAAATCACATATGTGAGGGCAGCATCCCATGTGGCTCTGTTTTTCAAAACCAGCATGGAAACAGTCATAAGATTTTGTCCATTTCTCTTTTGCAGTTAATATTGTTATGCTAGTAGAAGTCAAGCATTCAAGTAGGTAACATAATCACGGTAAAAGAGTCACCACTTACAGCTTTAACATCCAAGTTCATAATCCCTGAATTCACATTGTGTCTTCGCAAATCTGATTTTATTAAGGCTGGAAAAAAAAGGAAAAAAGGAAAGCTGGTTCACACCTTTGCAGTGACATGCACTTCAAGGGAAATTTTTGCATGGTGCAAGCACACAGAAGCTGCTTTCAGCACATTTTCAAAATACTCATATTCACTCTTTACAATTTGAACTCACTGACAATTTGACCTTGTTCTGCACACAGCACACAAGCAGGAAATGACAAAACTTTTAAACTACAAGAACGTAAAGCAAAGCTTGATAGTTTCAGCACTTTCAGCATATTTTTAAGACAACATGTGTAAGTCACTGGCACAGTTCTAGTGCATCAGCAGTTTTCTGCATTTGGAAAACTGCAAACTGTCTCCATTTATGCATTTGTGTTCATTTCCCACCCCGCTCTGGAGATGGACATCTGTCTCAAATTCAAGACATGTCTCAAGAAATGGGGGCCAGATAGCCGTCCACATATTAGCAACATCATCCTAAAAACATCCACATTTTATATTAAAGAGAAACCATTACCTGCACTTGTAATTACCTGTTAAAATAATGCCCACAAAAATCCAAGCACAAAGAAATATGTTTCCTGCACGAGGACTGTAGTCTGTTGTGAGCTTTCCTTGGACAAGTGTAAAGACAATTCCAAATATCTATAAACAAACAAGTAACTTCATGAGGATCACACAGGAAAGAGTCATCATTTTACCTTTAAAAGTTCCAGGCCACGTCTTATAGAAATCAAATTTAATACAAAACAGGACTATAGCAACACAACAGAGACTTAGATAAGTCTAAGAAAGCATTCCTAGACTTGAGTGTACTGGCCTTCCTGAACATTCCTTTACTTGAAGAAATAAAATGATGCAACCTGTGCTGATGCATTAAGGAGACCTGAGGAAGTGCCTTCAGACTCTGGATATGTAATTTCCACAGCAAATTCAAACCCAAGTGGAAGATAGCCAGTCATGAAGAACCTGTTGAAGAGGAGAGTAAGAGGATGACAGGTGTGGCCTACACCTATTACTACAGCTAAGAACACCTAATATATACACATGGTATTATGAATTAGCTGGTATTCTGAATTGTCATGTGTTCATGACTTAACCTAACTCAATTACATGTAATAGTGACTGCTTCATCGCTTCAATATGATCCAAGAGTTTTAGCCCCACATCTTTCTCTTTAGGACAAAGCTGTTAAAACATGTTTGTCCCATTTCCCATACATATGAAACAACCTCTTCTAATGAGTCCACAAGCCACTCCATAGTCGAGGCCAATTACTTTCAAATGAAAGACATACACAAACATCATCATTTGATCAGCCCAAATATCCATGCTGGAGGACAAAAAGAGACCTGAGTAGGGAGTGAGTTTACACTGCAACACCTGCTGGAAGCTGCTATGGGAGAAGCTGAGGGGACTGATGAATGATGGGAAGAGAAGAGGCTTAATGCAGCTGAGGTTGGTTGATTGGTTTTTAAACTGAAACTCTCAAGTCATTTCTGATTGTATATTGACTTCTGTGCCTGAATACAGTACCCTTCCCTCAGCACCGCTTGAGGCTTTTAAATTAGGTATCTATGAGCAGAGCTCATGCTCTTCAGAGCAAACAAAGCAACCAGCATGTTACCTGGGCTATCAAAGTACAGATTAATCAAAATGCAAAGCCAGTCTTCCTAGATCTGCTCAGTTAAACTCTAATCACCTAGACACTGGTCAAGAGAAAGCTTCAACTTCACTGCAGACAGTTTTCTGAATTGGAATCAAATTAACTGACCACATAGACACCTCACTTAGGTCCATAAAAATGTTAAATGAAATTTACTGAAAAGTGAGTTACTTTAGATTTATTCTGATGTAACAGCAGGTGAAACCCTAATAGACCCTGTCTGTGTTGTAAGCTAAAGGCATAGGCTGAGACCATGGTGACAGAATACACAGTACAATTATCTATTAAAACATTTAAATATGTTTCAGAACAGAAGTGCAGTAAGTCTTGCAGTGCTCTTTAATTGCTCACCCAAGCACTCCTCCAGTCACGAACACTACTATAAGGTATCCGAGGTCCAGGGTGAAGGTAAATACCAGCAACCCAATGAAAGAGAGAATGTAAACAATCAAAGTAGTTTGCCTGCAACCCAACAACAACAACAACAAATTAACATTGTTAGCAAAAGGCCATAGCACATTGCTGAAGCATGGAAGAATAACATGAACATTGCATACTCTAACAACTGACATTCTAAAGCTGTAAAATTTGCTTCATGTAATTCTGCCTCAAACTTAGCATGCAGTGCAAACATATTCCTTCCTGAACTCTTAACTGTCTTGCTTGTCTGGCTGCTTCATTCAAGGCTAAGGACACTTACTCAGAGTCTCAAAGAACGGACAATCACAGCACATACCTCTACCTTAGGACTATTTTAGTTCTCCAGTCTGTTGTACCTCTTGGCCATTCTGCAGTGGTGCCCATTACACAATACATCAACACAGGAGCAGCTGACTCCGAGCTACTACCAATAAAAGTCAGCCTACCAAGAAGCAAGTCAAACAAATCTCATTACAGTGCTCTATTTATTTTGAATCTGGAATAAGGGATGTCTTCCAAATTCTTAAAACATGTATTTATAAGCCAAGACACATGCAGAAACAAAGCCAATCTACAGCATTAACATCCATTAGGCTTGTGTAGGCACCTAATGTACTGAGTCACAGGGGAGAACTGCTCCATCACAAACAGTGCTCCAGGGCAGTGCTTGCTCTTGGAGGCACCACTTATGGATGATGGACCCAGGAGCTCCTACCCCACAACAGAGCTCTGCTCCATGGTCACACCCTGAATTAAAACAAACGTTACACTTACTAATAGGATCAGGAGTAACATAAAAAAATTGAGAATCCATCAGCTGGCCATTTTACAAAACAATAAAGGGTAGGCTTTGAGAATTTATGCTTTCCTGGGAGAAGAAGCCCATTGGGTCACCTGGCCACTGTATGTAGGACCTACAGTGCTTTCCTTACACTCCTGAAGAGACAGTAGTAAATGACAAATCCCTTTGCATCTTTGCATTCTTCTCCCTTATTTCTTTTGGCCAATAACCAATAAAAGTCTCGAGTGTTTGCTGTAGCCTCAGAAATTTGTCTCCATCAAGGCCACTAAAAGATCAGGAAAAAACTGCATTTCATCAGCAGCTCATTTCAGTCCTGACATTGGAGTATTTTCAGAATGCAATTGCACCACTCTCCTACCCCTAACCCCACACATGCCTACCCACACTTACTTGTATGTTTTAGTGTAATCCAGCCACAAACCACAAATAATCGAACCCACCATTCCTGCCACCACCAGTGTCAAGCCAATTCTCCCAGCGTTCACTTCTTCTCCCTTTCAACAAATATTTATATGGTGCTCATTAATAACTTGCTTCCACTCAGAGTCAAGTTCAGACCTCTTGGCAGTCATAAGTGCAAACAAACATTCCTACGACTCCCATAGCTGTATGGTACTAGAAACTGAACAGAGGCATAAAAGAAACCAAATGGCTGAGCACACATAGCCCCTATAAAATAAATATCACCTCTGCAAATGTACAGTGAAAAAAAAGGAAGACAAGATCCAAGGAACTTACCTCATAATGAGTTACTATCATCTGGTTTAATAACGTGGAGACAGAATAAAATGCCCCAGTCATAATACCTGCAGTACCAAGAAAAAAGATTCAGTCATTCCACATGCAGTATGCAGATCAGCTAGCCTAAAGAATTCTTCTTCTGATGTTTAAGACTCACAACACAAAGCCTTTTATGTGCCAGGTAAATTCTTTTCACTAGAGCTACAAGTGGTATTTTGCATCCTTACAGATTTGCCAGTGCTGGCACCCGAGCAAATTAAAGTTTGACACTCCCTCCCCCCCCAAGAAAAGCCCCACAATTAAAATTCTGTGTGCTTTTGGCCCTCATTTGAACCTTTCTAGAGGCAGATAACACCACTTACCATAACTGATTAGCAAAAGTATAAAAGGAATATTTCTGAACAAGTTAATAATGGACTGCTTGTAGGAGTAATCCTCAGGAGGTTTAGTTTGCAGGACTGCTTGAGAGTGACTAGGAGGGTATTTGGGCTTTTCTTCAAACACTGGAGAAAAAGAAGAAGGGACAATTTTTGATTCATCTCTACCAAAATAATGTGGTTTTTTGTTTGGGGGTTTTTTTAAGTGTTTCAGCTTGATGAATTTCAGAAGACTGACTTTTAGTTTTAATACCTCCATGAAAAAAAATTTCTAGATTTTCTCATGGAAGAATTAAGTCACATTCACAAAGGATGTGTTATCTGGTCACATCTGATTGTTACCAAAATATGGCCAAAGACAAACTTCATCTGCAATGTGTTGAGACTTTTGTATCTCAATTGTAAGATTAACAAAGTTAATTTGCATTATATCATAAGTCCTTGCAGCAAAGAAACAAAGAGAACTAAATATTCTGAAAGAAATCACCCCATGTGTAGCACAACCTAGAGTGAAATAGTTGTTGCTTAACCCCGGCACAACAGATAAGTGAACACGAACTGGAAGAATTGCAACCTCAACTACTTTAAGCAGCCAGCTGCTTTAAGTGAAACATTGTAAACACTCCCTATAGCCAGCATGCAAATTCCAGTAATTCAAACACTTACCAACTCCTGTTAAGAAGAACAAAAGTGTGGACACTATTGCTGTTCCATAGAACATGATGCCAATGTTGTGAGCCATAAGATCAATATCATTCGGTGTATTTGGAACCAAAACAGGTGGCAACAAAAAGCCAATGGCAGTACCAAGCTGTAAAGCAAGAAAAGAAAACAAAAAATCATTTTCCTGTGAACATAAAAATGAATAGAAGTGAAAAGTCTTACCAGGTAGAATTCAGAATTGTTATCATAATAGGCATTAATGAAATTTCAGTATCACACCTCTGAGCAACTTGCTTTCAATGCTGTTTTGTAATCAGATCTGCCATAACTCAGGTTTTAACCTTTTCATTTCTCAATTCAACTACAGCACTACACTTAGTGTATATGTTTCCACTACACCTACATATACAAGAATCTTTCACAGGAAATTACCACACATGAACATAAATTTGTGCCAGTCATCCTGCAACTGAAGGGCAAGAGATGGCACAAGACTCCAGCTACTCTTGTAGAAATGTTCCTCTTTATTTGATGTCACACTCCTGCCACTACAGTAGCAAAGCCTGACTGCAAGGCTTACTGCAGAACAGACAGAGCAGAGAAAAGCAAGAGAAAAGGAATATCCTTATTAAGAAACACAAAACCAAACCCTACAATTATTGCTAAGGAAATAAAGAAAAATAACAGAATGAAGAAGTAGTGGGTTCGTATGTGGAGTAAATCCCAATGCAACTGATTTTGCATTAAAGAAACATAAAACAGGGACTGAAATTTTGGGTATGTATATATAGAAAGCATTTTAAAACATGAAGGAACAAGACCTGGACTATTCTCCAATTTCTCTCTTCTGCTCCTCCAAAACTAAATGGCATTTTAAAGTGCTAGAACATTTATTTTAGGCAAAATTAAATCTAAAAAAGAGCACCAAAGACTGTTAGAGCAGCAAGTCCAACAATCAGAAAGCACACACATTAGAGGTGTGCTACTGTGCTTACAAAGCATCCTTTGTGTATACCTGATGAGGGTTTTGCTACCTTATTCTCCCCCACCCCTGGCCATGAAATTTACACAGTATGCGATAGTCATGGGAAGAATTTGCCTCCTTTTGTCCCCTACACCCTACAAACATGACCTGAGTACACAGTTATTTTTTTTTTAGGTATATTTTTTCCTCCCCCAATAGGAGCCCATTCAGTACCCACGATGTTCCAGCCAAGTCGAGTGATACCATTTTCCACTGTTTCCATCTAGAGAGGTTAAGGCCAGAAGGAAGTGTTCCAATGAGTCTGGTGTGCCTCATTTAAGATTTTAAATCCTTGTGGAGATCTGTCACTACCAACAACCCTTGACAGGTACATCAGCTGCATTCCCAGTGATTTCTGTGCCAGTTGCAAATGATCAGCAACTCAAAGAGGTAAGATCTAATTTTTGGTAACTGCTCTGTTCCTCCCCTGCCTGCTGCCCCAGCCGTGTTTGCTGTAGCTCTGAAGTCACACACAGTATCAGATAAGCAATCAGATGACAAACAGCTGAGTGGGTTCTAGCAACCTGTTCTGTTACATAGTTCACCTTGTGCAATTATCTGGTACAGTGAGACCCAATGGGAACACCTGCAGAAGGGAACTGCAATGGGATACACAGACAACATTACTTCAAACTTCCAAGTGCCTAACTTCTCATCTCACTACTCTTTCAGTATAGATTTTGACAGTTGTAGAGGATTTTTTTAAGGAAGCAAATCTGAGAACAGAGAAATTCTGTTGTTCTGTTGGCAGAGGACCAGCAAGCAATTCAGCAGGCACACTGAGATCAGGCCTAGCTTCTGGAGGGGAATACACTCCAGAAATAACCATGGCTTATTTTGTTCGCATTCTGATCCTGCTTCCCTTGTCTCTATTTCTCATGGTTCCTATTCACACAATCCCTGCTCTCTGGTCCTGGGCTAGTTCAACCCCCACATCTCAGCCTCCAAGCAAAACATCAATTTCAGACTCCAAGCTGGATACTTGACACTTTACTTCAGAACTGAAAACCAGTAAGTCCTTGTTACTGGGAGGACTGGTGCAATCAGGAAGAGTGAAAATTTATCTGTCAAAGAAATGCTTCACCTGATACCAGGATGCAGATCCAAAATTTTTGCCTCACTGCTGAAACAACCAACAATTTCTGAAATCTTCAGTCCAAACTGTGAACAACCAGGCATCAGCTAATGAGGAATCAGCTAGGTTACCATCTTAACTATAAATATACACAGTTATAATATATAACTGTTATAATCCAAAGTGCACAAACATAAAAGCATTAGACACACATGAGAAAACACAAATCCCCCATTACCTTAACCAAACTCTACCTACGACCTCAGCCTGCACTAGTGATGCTGATTTGAATCTGTGCAATTTTTTGCCACAGGAGGAAAAAAAACAAAACCAAAAAGCTGGGACAGTGGCAGGAGGTGAGAACAAGGCTAGAGGAGGGAAAAGTATCATACCTGCACCTGTGCTTTCAGATGCACCTGTTCCAGCTCTCTGAAACTGGCCAGGACCAGGGAGCTTGAGGAAATCCGTGACTCAGTTATCAGCTCCCCACAGTGATGTGAACTATCACAGCATTACACAAAACTTCACCAGTCACCAGGGTATTGACTACTGGCACCTGGCAATTAGAGGCCATATTTTAAAAAGCAGAAACCAATGTATGTTGGCGCTGGGGCTCTTCATGAAAGTTCACGTACTTCACACACCTGCAACTGGGGGTGGATTCAGTCAAATGAATCTAAGTGCCAAAATGCAAGAGGAAGAGGAAGTGGAGCCGGACCACTTCTGAAAAGGGCCTCGACTGATGTTCTGCCGGCAGCCGATGGAAGCGTGTGAGCTGCCACACGCTGCCACATGGCCCGGCTCCTGCACAGCCGGGCTGGCCGGGCAGGAGCATCACCTTGCGCTTGGCCCCGCTTCCTCACCTGTCCGCTCTCCCAACGCCACATCCTGGAGAAAGCCTTTCCCCACTTAACCGCCTTATTTTTAACTCGATGCCAATCTCCAAGGAACCCACGTCTCCAAGCCCCCCCTCGCTCGCCTGCGGCCCTACCTGGTTGCCCAGCACAGCCACGGCGCAGGCGGTGGAGACCTCGGTGGGGCCGAACCAGACGGAGGCGATGCGGGAGGGCAGCCCCAGGATGAAGACCTGGGCGACGGCGCAGACGGCCTGCGCGGCCAGGG
>JAHLSL010000010.1:12012092-12032142 GCA_025920805.1 Petroica traversi
GGCGGCCCGAGGGAGGGAGAGGCAGCGCTGCCGCTGCCGCCGGGGTTTGGGGAGCCGGGAGAGCGGCCCGGCTGCTACAAGTGTTGGGGGAGTGTGGGTGTGGATGCACACAGATAGAGATGGTGGTTCTGTTCACTCCTCTGCTTCTGTTTTCTTTGTCCGTCTTTCTCGGGGTTCCTTATCGGCACAATCCTGCCCTGCTCGTGTCCTGCTCCACTTCAGTCCCCACCTCTCAACATCTGGGTGACACGTGCACGCACACTCACAAACACCCCCAGACTCACACTTCGTTCAGTCTTTTAAACTGAACTATGACATACACACTCCTTTAACTCTTTTGTACTTATAAAAGCTGCGTGACTTTGGCTGGCTGCGTAAGAGCCACACAGGGATGGTAATGATGTAAATAATCCCCACAACTTCCCCAAGGAAGGAGCAGCGTCAGCTCCTTCCTGTAACCATTTCGGTGGCTGGTGTGTCCTGCCCAAGCACGGCTGGGTGGGCACAGAGTGAGCTTTGGGGCTCGTCCCTCACCCCCTTCCTTGGTACAGGCCAGGGCACCCCAGCTGCTGTATCATTTGTGCGAGGGACACACAGGCCACACCACCTCCAGCACGTTCTGGGAAAATCCAGGGCCTTCCCCTGACACCATAAGATTTGTCTCTCTTCAGTGATGATGCAGAGAAATGTACTGAAGTGATAAGAGATGATGGGCAGAGACAGAGGCCAAATTTGCAGCAGAGGGTGGCCAGTACAGTGCATTATCAGGACGTGTGCATCCACCCCAGTCCTTCATTGCCTCCAGAGCCGCAGGCAAAACATTCCTTGTTTCCACTCAACCTCTGAAATTTGATTTGACATATACCCCAGAAAACTGGCCGTCTGGCTCATGTGCACAGGTGGGTAGATATCACTTCAGTAAGCAACCTTCCCCCAAACCCTGATTGGTTTGTGTCTGCTCAGGAACAGTGTCTGGCAGCCCCTGACACAGTTCATAATTCTGCTGCTGCAACCAGTGTCCCCTAATAAAGAGGCAGATTGTTCTTCAAAGCATAATAGCAAAATGCGGAAATATTTAAGTTTGCTAACGATGTTAATAGTATTTTCCTGGTTTCTGTGGGAAATTGTTCAGAATGTGTTCAGCACATAACACACTGCACATTGTTCATGGGTATGTCAGAGCCTAATCAGATCTGTCTGGGTGGTGGATACACTTAGCCACCAGTCTTAAGTACCCTCACTAATTAGGAGTTGGTATTTTACTCAAGACCAGTTGACCTATGTAAGCCACAGTTCCTGATCTTATTTACAGTATGGATAATAATAACTATTAATTTGGCTGTGTTTGCTTTCCCTGAGCACTCAGCTGAGCAATGGTAGTGATGATTGCAGGCACTGTGGAATTTTAGAGAGTCCTGAATTTGCAGATAAGAGGTGTGTGCAAGAAATCTGCTCTTTAAAAATAAACTTACCCAGGTCAGATTCAGGCCCTTCTTGCCTCTCTCACTCATTAAAAAAAAAAAAAAAAAAAAAAAAAAAAAGCCTGATTTATTTTTACTTTTCCTCTGTAAGACCAGATTCTTGGTAAATTTCTCCCAGTTCCTCTGCCTGACTTGTTCTAAGCAATGGAGTTTTTTTTTAATCAGAACCTCAAGACGAAGAAGTATAGAAGTATAGTGGGAACTGAAACAAACATAATCAAAGCAACAGAACAGCTGGCTTTCACTTTAGGTGTGCAAATCCATATTTGCACAGCCTCTGTCTGTGCCAGTACCTGCAGCAGTGGCCCTTCATAACCTCTGGCACAGTCTGTGGGGTGGCCTTGGGTCAGGGAAAGGGCTGTGACACTTCGGCTGGGCAGAACAGATGTAGCATTAGCATCCTAAATGATTCCTGTTCTTTTAGAAGAAGGTACAAGCATTGATCTACAGCTGACTTAATTTGCCATATTTTCCCCTTGAATTTTGGATGATCTCAATAGTCCATCCAAAGATAACATTTGCTCCTTAAAACCAGAGGAAAATAGGTTTTGTTCTCCCACTCTTCCCTTCCCTCCCGTTGCACCCTTGGCTGCTTACAGCAGGCAGAGCTGCTGCCAGCGAACAGCCTCAGGGGAAAGGCTCGAGTTCATCCTGTGCTAAGAACGGCTGGCACATCTCGGCTTTCACCGCGGCCCACAGAGCATCATCTGTCTTCCCTACCCACCCAATGGCTCCGCACACTCAGTGTCATGTGCTTCCTGCACGGAAGGAGTAACCAGACACCAGGGAGTTGTAGGGAAAAGGAAAGTGGACGTGGATGCAAGCTGACTCCCAGAAGGAGACATTTTCCAGGAAAAAACAAGTTTATTTACAACAGATCAACACAGATGCAAATCCATCTTTGCTACACTGCACTGGCCTCAGTGAAATCAAACCAGTTTGATTTTGATGAGGTACAGCCGATGCATTTGCATCCTGGGGACATCTATCTCTTGAAGTTCCTCCCTAAAAAAGAAAGGAAACGGCAAACCAGATTGACAACACGAAGACAAAGCTTTGATATTTAGCTCCTGCTGTTTTGCATAGGCTTCCTGAGCATTACTTCTGATTTACAACCATTTATTCAAAAAGCAGAGCCAAGGACAAAGTTGCCCAGCAGGAGAAAGTTACTCCATGAGAAACATCCATTGCAGGAGTTCAGTTAAAATGTGAGTCCCTGGTTCCTACATTTCATGGACAATTTATAAAGCTAAAAACAGAATTCTGATATCAAGGTTTACAACACAGTTTACCTTAAAACTGCTGCTATCCATTTTAAATTTACCCTCTAACTGAAAATTTAGGGTCTCCTGAATATTTATTTTAGTGATTGAGCCAGAAATTTCTCATGTATACCCAAGCATTAATACATTTTTTTCCCTGAATGTTGTGAAAAGGCCAAAATACCTCTTATATATCTGTCAGTCACTGGGAAGTAAGTGATACTAATTTACTCCACAAAAATTATTTTCTTGTATCCAAATTCCAGAAGTCAGGCCGGGACCTAACATTTAAATTTTCAAGCTGGAGAAGGTTAAAAAACAATTAGAAATGCTGAATCCTTACTTGCAGTGGTGTTACTTTTACTTCTGCAGCATATGTTCCATTGAAAGAAAAGTGCATTTTTATTAGTATTTTGAAGGTAAAAATTAATCTTGCAGGTACTACATCTTTGTACAGAAAAAAAATGGCTCAGAAGGAGCCTTTTTGTTTCTGTGCAGGGCATTTCACAAAATACAGGAAACTCAGCTGTAGAGTGTTGCTTTCGGGGCATTTTTAGCTTTTGGAGACCCCTAGCTGGGTTATCTCAGTCATATCAATTCCTAGTTATGTCCTTCTTCCAAACCTCAAAATGGTACCTAAGCCCCCCATAAAAGCCCCACAAATCAATCCATCTTTGGAAAATGTGAGGCCAGGGTTTAGGAGTCTGAAATGGAGATTGTAGAATCTTGCCAAAATTCCAGCAATTCTAAAAAAAAACCTAGAAATTTTAGGTACATCAGACACACAGTTAAGATTTCCAGATCTTCTGGTTTTAACATTTCAAACTATGTATGTCAGTCTACAAGAAAAAAAAATTAAACTTTATTTATAATGTATTTATCTCTTGGTTGTGATTTTCAATGCAGAAGTTGACCTCACCATGCAGAGAAAAACCTACATGACAGGAGTGCACCAGGTCTTTGTCTCCCAGATGAGCTGTTTAAAAAAGAAAACCTCAGCAGCTCAGGAAAGGGATTTCAGAACAAAAGATCTGAAGTTCCAACTGAGCTAGAAATGAACTGTTTTAGCTGGGTATTAAACAATCCTCAATAAGCTGGACTTGAAAGAAAGCCGTTGGAGAGTCACATTCCCAAATATCTTGATGGAAAGCTCAGAGAGAACACAGGGGAAAACGTAAACATCCTCATCCTCCTGTGCAGCTACATTTGCCCAGCCTCCCCACAAGAGAAAGCCAGAGCCCCAAAGGAAGAAAAAGCGTTTGCAACTCAAGGCACTTGGCTGAAATTTGTTTGTTAGCTCCAGGAGTTTACCTGGTCACCTCAATTTGGGAACATGGCTGCACACAATAGGCCTGTTTGTCAATGACCTTGGTTCAATTTTTTTATGTACTGAAAAGAATATGTAAGTGCACTCTTAAGTATCAGAGTCTGAATTTTAAAATATTGGAAATGAACTTCTCTTCTGTAAACAGTAGAAATTTGTGTTCCTGAGTGTCTCGAGCCATACAAAACGTGCAGAAATGCACATCTGCTTTTATTTTTGTAGCTAGGTATCAATTTCATGTATGTAATGGAATTTTATCCCTGAGTTTCCTACCAAAGCAAGCAGGGGAAAAATTACAGACACAAAATAAATTTTGAATAGAAAAAAATAATCATGTCAACAAATATAGTAGGCAAAATTTATTGGAATTTACATTTTCTGTAACTTCCATCTGAATCGTTTATATACAATAAGAAAAGTGTATATGCCCACCAAAAAAAAATTAATAAAATGCATGATCTGTAGAAGGGTTGTCTTAGATGAACATTCTCATTTTTGATCAGCACTCATTCACTGGAAGGTTATTAAATTTGGGTAAAGGCTCAGAGGCATTTTCATTGTTACACCACAGATTCCCTCCACTGATACGCCAGCACAGCAATGTGCTGCGGGGCCATCCTGATGTCTCGGGTTCATTTCCTTACTAAAAGACAACCAAAAAGCTCTTTTGTGAGAAAGATTAAGTGGCATCAACCTGGACCATCAGAGGGCTGTGGAACAGGAGGGATTGGATGAGCTGTGCAGATGTATCTCTGTGTGTTCCCCCAGAGCCTGAGGAGCTGCTGGGTTGCAGTTATCCCATCCTGAACAGCACACCCTGGAGATATTGCAGGATTACACAAACACGCTCCACTCAGCTCTTAAGAATTCTGTAATGTGGGAGTTTTCTCTGCTGGCTGTAGTGGGAACACAAGTGACTAAGTCAGAGGTCGCCTTCTGTGGATGCAGAATGTCCACTGAGAGCTCCTGCCTGTAGGAATGGTGAGGCAATCAGCTAGTGAAACCACTGTTCAGAGCAACAACAGTAAAATCTTCACTTCTAGGATGTCTCAGAGTTTCAACAAAAACACAGGGCTCTTGAAAAAATACCACAGTGTAACTCTCTTTCTCTACCACATTCATTACACTTTACCTACCTGGTCTCTGCACACAGATCCTTTGAAAATTAAATGGAAGGGACATGGGATTTTGGAGCCACAAAGATCTTAGTATGGAAATGCGTTTTATAGACAGATCGCTCACCGAAGCTTGAGAAACTTGCTACTTTTACTATTGAGGAAAACCAAATATTTAGTAACAGCTTGAAGTTCCCAATTTCTCTCTGAAGAGGTTATCAGCAGGAAGACAGCCTTTAAAGGACTCCATGCATTCGATGGGGAAGATGCTGGCTGACCTCAGTTTAAGTAAAAAAAAGCAGGAACTTTTTTTGTTTAGACTGAGTAACAATAAAAGATTCCTGCCCAAGACCCTGGCTGTGAGAGTACATTATGGAAAATGCATTGACATTCCAGCAACGTTAATAATTTTAACAGGAAGTCAGACAGACAGACAGACACCAGGGACTCTCCTTGCTGGAGCTCCTATGTTGGGAAAGCACTCCAAGTGTTCTCCAAAGACCCTTTTGAACAGTAGTCTTTTGCATCACAGCCACAAGATACAAACTATTTCAGATTATCTGCAAAGCCAGAATGTCTCACAGAAAATCCCCTCCCTTTTATTGGAAGGGGAGACAACGGTGGATAGTGCCCCTATCAAGCACTGGACAGTGGGCAGCTCCTGTGCCAGGACAACCCCAGAGCATGTAGAACTTTTTTTGCATGCGTGACAAGATCTTCATCCAGATGTTTACAGAGCATGGGAGAGCCTGGCCTTCTACTCCACCTCCAGCCTGCACACTGACCAGCTCAGCAGCCTGCCCAGCTCCTGGTGGCACCACACGGAATGGTGGGCACTGGGCACCTCCAGCACTCACGCAGCACCTTACATCCCTGGAGTCCACAAACACATTCATCAGTGTGATCCACTGGAGCAGCAGTCATATGATATCAGCCCAACAGCTGTAGTGTTGACCTAAAAATCATCTGTCTATCTTGTGAGAATTCTTAAATATAGGATGACAGAATTTATTTTGGAAAATACCTTTAAGATCATCAAGTCCAACTGTAAACCCAGCACTTCCAAGTCCACTACAAAACCATGTCCCTTAGTGCCACATCTACACGTCTTTTAAGTCTCCAGCAACGGTGACTCCACCAGTTCTCTGAGCTTCATATTCAAACACTCAAAAACCTTTTCAGTGAAGAAGTTTCCCCTAATATCCAATCTAAACTTCCCCTGGTGCAACTTGAGGCCATTTATTCTTATCTGCACCAGTGCAGCCAGGAAAATAAATGAGAGAATGGCCCATGAGAAGCAGTCTCACTACAGCAATCCATACAGCAAGATGCAAAATACGTCCCAGCTCTGCCAGAATGGTATTCAGACTGTTTAAGCCTTTGGAGATAATCCTGTATTTCCAACGAACTGCAAACACATGGTGAACAGAGTATTTGTGTCTCTTTAGACCCCAGACAGTACCAACAGTTCATAGCTTTTAGAAACCTTAGGAGGGGAATGAAGTGGAAATAACTTGGATCCTGGGAATAACTGTGCTTTAAATGCTCTTTCCTCTCTGCTGGCTGTACAACCATCTCAGGAGCTTTGCACAGGACAAAGGTGATGTTGGATGCCAGAAGGCAGTCTCACAGAGCTGCTGAAAGACACAGGGCAGTTTCACACACTGGTGAAAGAGTCTCACAGCCATGAGCTGGCTGGCAGCTTCAGAGTACCATGCTCAGAAAGATCCCTGCATCCCTCCTCCCAGCCTAAGTGAAGGGATAGGGACAGCTCAGAGGTGCCTCCTTTTAGCTGGGCAGAGTTGGCAGTCCTGGTGACTCTCCTGTCAGCTCAGCTACTGCCAGAATAAATGTCAGTGCTGGAAGCAAAAGGCCTGGTTCCCCTTCCTCAGACCAGAGGGAGGTGATAGAGCAGCCAGAGAGGGGTGATGTTGGGATGGATGGTTATGAAGGTGGAGCTCCTTCTGCTCCCTGGCAAGAGGTTGGCTTGGGAAAGGTTGAATTTTTTGAGGAACTGAAGAAACCTACCTGTTTGGGAAGTTTTCTTTTATTTACAAACACCAAACCATTTCACTGGGAATGTCACACTGAGCTTTTCCTTAAGAAGTGTGGAAATGTTTGTTTTTATCTGGGGAATACTGAAAATTATATGTGCCTCTAGTTTCCAAATGGGCAGTTTTGTTTCAAAACCACAGCCTATAGGAGGCTTAGCTTCAAACTGCTATGTGACTTCTCTTTCTCATTTTTTTTTCCAAAATAAAAAAAAATCCCAGATGTCTCATTATCACTCCAAAGGAAAACATGGGCACTGATATGTTTCATGGCAGCCACAGCCAATTCCTCATCCCTGCTAGTATCACTTTTCCTTCTACATTGATTCAGATGGTGGAAAATGATAGTTGGAAGAGAGGGCAAAAGGCCAAGGCTCTTGCAATCCAATTATAACCCTGCTGAAATGACTTCCAGGAACTCTGCAGGACTAACCTGATGGAGATTCGTAATGGCAAGAGGGGGGAAAAAATAACAGCCAGAGGAAAAGAAATAACCAGCTTGTACCTTATGCAGGATGACAGACTGTGTCCCAGCAAAGTTATGGAGCAGTATGTACTAAACATCTACAGTGTACACATGAAATCCAGGGAGCTGGGATCAGGCTGCAGAATTGAGCAACCCAAACCCTGCATATCAAATTTTCTTTCAGCAGGAGGAGAACACTCCAAGATTTTAAGGAGTACTACAGCCACTGAAAAATGCAGAGCTTGGATTTGTTAACCCTGCCCTCCACAGAGTGAAATGGCTGCTGAGATTCCCTCAGCCCAGTGGTATGAAAGGTACCACCAAATTATCTTATGAGTCACCAGAGGACTGGTAATTGGTACATTTTTCAGTTAGCACCTTCCTGGTCCACACTGAGACTTTCAAATACAGGAAACGTCTTTGATGCAATTGCACAGCTGCCTCTCTTCCAAGTCCGTGGCACTTTTTCCTATCCTATTGTCTTCTGTCATGTTTTATTTGGTATTGTTTTTTAATAAGTGGAGAGGATGTATTTTCCCCCATTAGATGTGCAAAATTTGAAATATAAATACATCTGTTTGGAATAGTCCACAATGAGAAAAAATACCTCATGAAATCATACTTTCTTACCCTAATTCAAAAAAATCCAACTATGTGGGTAATGCTGTGGCACTGGCTGTTTTGCTCACCTTCACCATTCATTCCTCCCCCAAAGTTACGGTGCTTTCTTTGGTCTCTGTTTCACTAATTTTCAGGTGTACTTGGGGATTCCTCATGTCACTAGGTCTGTACTAACTAGCACCCCTGAACCTCTGAGATGAAGAACCACAAAAAAGAGTCTCCTTTGGGAGAATCTTGAGGAAAAGTCTAGGAAGCCTCCCACATCCTCATCAGAGACACAGCTGGAAAGGAACATTGTTCTAGTTCACTTTTGACAAAGACACCGTGTTCCTAAATGTAAGTGCTCACAAGTATTGTTATTTTTCATCTTAAACCATGAAACACTTAGATAAACTTCAAAACAATCACTACTGTTCTTCAGGGGATGCCTGTGACACAGGAAACAGGTGTTGAGCCCAGTTAAAGTCTCATGTTTCTGACTCCTACAGGCAAGTCCAGTTGTTCTCCTGTGCCAGCTGCTGCACAAGGGCTCTCTGCTGCTCCTCACATTGCTGAGGCATGGACACAATCCATGGAGGGGAGTCCAGCCCAATCCACACAAAAAGTCATCTAAGACTTCATGAAATGTGATGAACTTCAAATGCCTTCATTAGCTTCATTTTCTCAGGAGAGTGGCAGAAGCTTTTATCAATGCATAAGCAGAGCAGAAGACAGCACCCTTCAGAAAACAACAAACTTGGGAATATAGTAACATAAGAACAATAAAAATCAAGAAAATGTGATAACAGCTGCAAAAACACTCCTGGCACAGATTAAAGTGCTTCACTAGCTTCCACACAATGTCTTCATTGCAGGAAACTGCCATTTCAGAAACCTATCAATATTCCTTGTGGGATTTTGCAATTTTCCTTTTACTCTTGCATGCATGTTTAGCCGGGAAAATGAAGTTTTGGTGTTTAATCTCAACTCATTCCATATCTATCCATGCAGAGGAATGTAAGCAGTTGGGGGTTACAATGAGTTACATGCAGCTTCAGACAATTTCCATACAGTCATATCCTCTCTGGTTCTGTAGAAATCAGAGCAGATTATCTCACCAATGGCCACCAGCTTTATCTTTGTGTTTCTTGAAGAGCAGGACAGATTCCATGGCCTGTAATAAACCAGCTGAGCCATGGCAAACAAAGCCACAATACAAAACTATATTATTGTACAACTTGAAAAGCAGATCATGAAAATGACTGTCCAGGACAGAGGCTACCACTCTCCTGCATTACTAGCAGTTTCTAAATAACCTAATTAATGAGTCCTTTGAGAACAAAATCAAAAGATGGATTGGAAGGGTGTTGGAAGGATGTTAGTCCAGGTAACTGTGCTAGTGAGCAGAGGAAGAAAGGCCCCATTCTTCATCATTTGGCTGAACTGAGCTTCATCTTGTAAGTGCTGGGCAACCTCTAAGAAACCTTGTAATAGGTCTCTTGCAGCCTGGTCCTGAGGGGTGTCTTTTCCAGAGGAAAGGCATTTGCCAGTGCCAGGGAGCAGGTCTTGTTGAACCAACCTTCCAGACCAGCCCCAAAAATCACTGCCTTTTTAGCCAAGCCCTTCGTGACTTTGGGCCATTGTGCTGGTTTGAGCTAGAGTAGAGTTAACTTTCCTCAGTGGCTGGTACAGGGCTGTGTTTTTGATTTGCTTTCTGCACAGAACTGTAAATAAATCAAATACCTCGACTCTGTGTGTGGATCAGCCTCTTGCATACCAGGTGAAAGAAAAGAAAGTGAAAGAATCTATTTTGGGACAACAACAACAGCCTTCATGTGCTGGTCAACAAATACCAATTTATCTTTAGATAAATGTCACACATGTGGATTGTCAATGGATGTGCTGCACTCACCAGGAGCACAGGAGGAATTATTTTGGACAGTGCTGACATCTGCTTGTGCACACTACACACATTAGCCCACTGCACAAGCACTTCAGTGCTTCAACTGAGCACAGACATCCTGTGGAGTACAGAGCTGAGTTCTCACCCTGAACTTCCATTTTCCAGGCAGGAATAATGACCCCCAGAGAAAAGGGAAGTTATCTGGTGGTGCTGTG
Organism: Petroica traversi; assembly: GCA_025920805.1. NCBI lineage: Eukaryota > Metazoa > Chordata > Aves > Passeriformes > Petroicidae > Petroica > Petroica traversi. The sequence goes on from JAHLSL010000010.1 coordinate 12,022,510, forward strand.
ATTGGAACTCCCCACACGGTGCTCCATTTAGCTTGCTCCCACAGCACTCCACTTGTTTGCTTCCTCACCCTTTGTTGTGTGTCCAGAAATGATCTGAGCACAAAAATGCTCTCTCTATATGTTTATAGCAATAAAGCCAGTGCCAATCAGCACTTCAAAGCTACCCTCTCCAGGCAGTGCACTTCACAAAAGACAGACCTTCCTGCTAGATAACACCAGGTCCATTTCACAGGTTCACCAGTGTTCAAAGGCTGAGCAGATCTGGAAGGCTCCAAGCAACAGGTTCAATTCCACCCAGGAGATGCAGCATCCAATGTACACACATTTCCATGGAATTCACTTAACATGGTCATGCTGACCCTTAGTCCACATCCATAACTCAGAGGTTTTGACAAGGGTCAAATTTGGCTGAGAGACAAACTCAGAGAGAGTTTGTCTAGGAGAGAAAACGTCCCTAGAAGGTTTTTGGGAGCTTGTGAACTTGTAGATGACACCAACTGTCTCCATTCCATCTCAAGGCCACCAAGAGGAGTCACACACCCAGCTGCTGAGTCTGATGCTAGCAGCTATCCAAACATGATCTACCCAGACTAATCTTGCCTGAATGATGATCCAACAGGCTTGGGGAGGCACCGTGGAAGAGAGATAGGGAATTACAGGGAGGTTTCAGGGATACAGGAGAAAGCCAAGGTACTGTGATGGGCAGAGTCCAGAAGGTACATGGAGGAGCTGGTGGTACCATGACCGGGATCAAGGAGACCCACTGGGATCTGGAAATGCAGCACTGGGTGTGCTGGGCTGTGACGGGAGCAGGACACGGTAGGAGATTGGGGTTGCTGTGGTGAGATCATAAATCCCTGAGGGAAAAAAGCATTATCGGCTGTGCTGCTTGTGAAACAACTTCTATCAATGTGGCATCAGGTACTTCAAGGTGTGATTGGACACTGATAAGGAACCCAGCCCCCCTTTTTACTCTTTGTTGACAAAGCACACAGCCCTGGCACAGCCAAAGAGTGATGCAAAGTCCATATGGGAACACCAAACAAGTTAAACCCAGTGTCCACACTCTGCTGGCAGAAATACAAAATACATGTGGGCACCTCCCTTGGACTATGGCGCTGCTCTGCCCATCTGCTCTGGGTGGGATGAACCCCACCACACACAGTGATGGAGTCAGAGTGTCTCTGGGGGCTGAGGAGGCAGGGACACGTTTCTGCTGCTCCCTGGCAGCCAGGGCAGCCCAGGTGCAGTAAGCACAGGCGGCCACGGGACCTGGCAGCAGATGGAGAGGACAGCGGCCACGGGGAGCGCTCTGCTGCTCCTCGGCGCGACAGGCTCGGTCGGGAGGGACTCAGCCACCTCACCTGCCCCTGGAGGCAGGGCACAATGCTACCTCACCCAGACACTGCGGGCAAAATCTCTGTATTTTGATTCTGCCACTTGGGTAGGATATCAGATATGCTCCTCCAGACTCCTGTCCTCAGTGCCGTGCCTCAGAGGCACTTCAGTGCCTCGTCATTTCTGCTTCCCCAGGGGAACCCACGCCATTTCCATCAGCAGACCTGAGCAGTGGCACTGATCTCCTGTACTTGCACAAAGCAGCATCTCTCTGAGCACAGCCCCAAACATTTGGGATACAAGCACTGACATCAGCTCCTGCATGGGTTCATCAGGGCCCTGATCCTCGCTGTGGTTTTTATTGTTTTGTCATTCACAGTAGCTCAAAGAGCCATAAAAACTCTCCAGCTCGTGGAGGAGGCACTTGGCACACGCTGCATGGTGGGGCCACCACCCAGTGCAGTCAGGGTTTTTATGTCCATGCCCCAAGAGATTCACACTGATAGAAAATTCAGCCCCAGCATTTTCCTCTTCTGCAGATGGATAACCACCTGCTGAAGAGAAAAATGTTGAGACAACTGGGTGCTATGGCACTTCATATCCTTTCTTTGATCTCAGCAGTGTCTTTGTACTGCATATAGAAAGCAAAGAGGAGAACAATAAAGCTTTATGCTAAGCCAGTGACTTTCTCAAATTCACTTTCCTGCTCTGTAATGGGAACAGGGTATTGAACCCCAGCTTGCATTAATGAAAAAACAAACAAAACCAGAACTTCATAATGATGAAAGTTGCAATTCCAATTATTTATTTGCTTTTGCCTCTAAAGAGCTTATCTATGCATTGCATAGGAGTCTGTTGGAAGCACCTCCAGTAAAAGTCTTTACTCAATTTGTCTAAACTCTTATCATGATAAACAGCAGGAATAAAATGCATTTCATCCACTTGGCCTCATCACCATCTCCTTGCTTGTTCCCATGTCAAAGTCTGGAAGAACTCAGAGCACTTGGTCCCAGAGTTCAGGAGATTCAGGCCCTGTTAATCAATGGCTAAAAACAAATTTCAGAAGGCCCTGGCAGGGTGATCCAGGTGCAGCCCTCCAAAGACTATTTAAATGAGTACAGATAGGGCCCTTTCTTGGTTTTTTATCACTCCATGTATGTCCTGCAAGGTAAAGAAATGGGGAGTCTTGCAAAACTATGCTGTTCATAGCATCCCAAGGAAAGCTGATCGTTGAAGGCATCAGATGGAGATTGGGACCTACCACTTTCCTCACTGCTGGAGACAATCTGTGCCATTCCTCTGTCTGAGACAGAGGTCACCTGAGCTGTGTGTGACCCCCAAAATTGATGGCATGGCTGAAAAGAAAACTTGTGTCACCACTAACTTTCCCAAAAGCTAAATTTGCACTGTGTCCTTCCTCCTATACACCCTTGGCCACTCCAGTGTCCAGGGGAAGGCATGGTTTATCCGGACATGAGAGGCTGCAGCAGGGTTCAGCACACACACTGATGTTGCTAAGGCCAATCTTTGTGGGGATGGAGGGCTCCGCAGTGTGCAGCCACACAGCTCTCCCAAAGCCATCCTGCCTTCCCAACCCATCCAGGCCAGGTGTTAGCCTGGGAATGTGGGCAGAAATCCAAGCTTTCTGCTAAATTCCCCTCTTGAGGTAAAGTTACTGAATGACTGCTGAGGATCAGCAGTTTCCCAGCTCAGAAACCACACTTCTTCCTCACTGTCCCAAGTAGTACCACCAGTCCCAAGTGAGCTCCTTAAAAAGCTGGGTTTCCTGTACAGAGCAACAGCTTCATTTCCAGTGCCTGCTGCCCACCCCCAGCACTGCAGGCACTGGGGCACAACTCACACAGCCAAACCAGCAGCACTGGGAAAAGGGTGCTGCTCCTGACCCTTGCTATGTATCAGGGTGGGAATGACACTGCATTTTCCTTTTTTGGAACTCCAGGTCACCTGCTCCATGACTTCACTCCGGTGCCGCAGGTCCAAGGACAGGACAAAGCCGGTTTGTTTGGCCTTGGGCCCATGCCAGGCTCACCCTGCCCTCGGTGCTGCAGTGCCAGCTCTCCCTGGCCTGGGAGAAGCAACTCTGTGCCTCCTTCACCAGCCTCAACCACGCTCCTGCACCACCAAAAGCAGCTCCAGGGCTGGGAACAGGGACATGGGCTGTCCCCAGGTACCCACAGCCCACGAGGGGCTGCCCACCCTCAGCAGTGCCCTGCCCACACGGGAGCTACAGGATATGAATGTGTCCAAGGTTTCTGCCACTGCAAAAGGGATTCAAGTGCTCAGAATCATCCTACTGCAAGGCTAAGGCTGAACCAGAGCACTGCCAGCCCCATGCAGAGACAGGGATTTTGAGATTACTTGATATTCCCCTTTTTGTAGTGTTTCTATCCAATGCTAAAGATTCCTTAGAGAAAAAAGTTAGGCCAAAACTCTGCAAACATTTGGATGCTGCCCGACTTCTTACCTGGAACATCTCCGTACATAAGTGCATTCCCAAGCAATACTAGGAGCCTTCCCAACACAGAGGCAGCAGGAAGCACATGTAAGGCTGCCTGGTATCACATGTTTAGCATCTCCAATGACATGATTATTAATCATTAAGTGAATCACACAATATTCTGATGACTGTTGCACACCTGTTCCCTAGCACCACCTGGAGGCAAACTCTGTCCTTCACCCAATTTAGTGGAAATTGTGTCTGTAGATCCAGGATAAGGAATGGCTCTAACTCCTCTGGATCAAACACTCAGCCAAGATCCAGGTATTTGCTGCTCTAAATACACATTGTAATAGAGACATACTATGCAAATTTGATTGTTTGCTGCAGGCTGAAAACTGTTAAGGAACATTTGTTTAAACTTAATAAGCTACCTCTAGTGAAAAGGCAGAACAGAGCTGTTCTGATAATGACAGCAAAAAACCCGCGTGTCAGTGTTGTTTTAAGAAACTGAGGAAGGCAATGTGGAGGAAAACAAAACTTGAAGATGGGGCACCACTTACATTGCAAGCTTTGGTCCCTTCCCCCTCCCTGAGGTGGCCATGAACTAAGTCAACACTTGTGTATTTTCTTCATTGACCTGGTAAAACTGCCCATAGAGAGAAAACCTCCACTTCCTTAGTGGCCCCCAGTGAAACCCACCTCATCCAATTGCTGGTTTATAATCAGTATTGATCAGTATAAACAGTCTTGATCAGTATTTCACAGGCCCACATCCACACAGGTACTGTGAGGGAGCACCAGATTCAGTTTTTAGGACACTGGCCAAGACAGCAGAATCCACAGAGACTACCTCCAAGATATCACAAAAGTGAGAATGCCTCCCTTTCACATCCTGTATCTCCTGATTCTGAGCAGTCAGGAGAGTGAGTCCTTGAACTAAGACCAAATCCAGGCTTTTTTCTTTGAACACAATTTAAAAAATAAAGTATTTTCAAAAACCAAGAAAATCCTTCTCAAAATAGCCAAGATCCTAGCAACTGTTACTTTATACAGGGGAAAAGGAGAGGACTAGAAGAGCTATAATTCTTTCCTTCCAATTGTATTCTGAATAGATGTTGCTTCTGCGCTACTCAGAGTCCAGTCAGCACAAAATACAGAGAATGTCCATCCAGCTGGGTTCTTTTAATGGCTCAGAAAGGGATGTGTAGTGTGCAAGCTGTAACAGGAACTTTGTTATCATGATTGGGTCCACAACTTGTGATTTTCAGTCAGTAAAAAATAAGGAATTAAGGGGGCATCAAGCACTGCACAGCAGCCATCTCCCAGCCTAGGAGCAGCTGGCAAGGAGTCTGAGAAACTGAGCTGACAATTTTATGGTGCTCTTCTTTACAAAGAATTTGTTCAGACATGAGAGATGCAAATGAACAATGTGCCTCTGTCACATTCAAGAGATTAATATGGTGCACACCAAAGGCCTTTGAGAAATTCCCTATTTTCATCCTATCCGGCTATATAATACTGCTTGAACTTACACCACAAGTAATACTTTCTGCAACATCTTATATTTCAGTTTCTGAATCTATATCCGAAGAAAGTGCTGAAGTTTGGGGAATACTTTTAGTGCATTCTGTGTAGTCACTTCTCTAACTTCTCCAACTGAAATTCCTTTAATCTTGGCAATGTATTCAGCAGCAATGTAAATATTTTTTGGTTCATTCCTCACCTGAAAAAAAGACAAACCAACCAAGTTACAGATCCCTAGAGATCACAAGTGTTTCAGATTCAGTACTTCCTGACGCAGCTTCAGTCACATTGTGGCATGTATGGCGAAAAATGACATGTACCCAACCCTGGATTCCTTGGATTAAGTACCCTTGGTAGCCTCTCTCCTCTCTTGTATCCATGCTCATCCTACTTCATTCTCCTGTGCCAGCAGCTGACCTCCACAAGGCGTGGGCTTGAATACAAATACACAGAAGTCTCTCCCTGCCATCATTTACCTGTTTTTCAGGCCCCAGAGCAGGAGAGTCAGTTTCCAAGCATATATTTTCCAGAGGCAGCTGTTTCACGAGCTTCTGTGTCTTGAAGAAAATAAGACAGCCATTAAATGCTTTATGCACTTAAACCTGAAGGAAAAAACCATGAAGGGAGGATATCCCCTGCATTTAAAGGCAACATCAAAAGACTTTGGTGCCACTGTCTACATTTTATCAACATTTTCTGAATGGAAGCAAGAATACCAGGAGCAGCTCAAGAAGTCCCTTCAAATTACGTTGAAGGGACTTCTTCTCCTCTTTTCTGAATAACCAAAGTACTATTATCTCAACACTGAATTCATAGTTATTTATTAAATCATGCAGTTATATTTCATGAAACACTAAAAGTTTAGAGTTGCCAATGCAACCTTAATTTGCTGTTTTCTGTGCATATAATATTTGGGTATGCTTTTATGTCTCAACCCCAGTTTGCTTTCCTTCCTCCTCATCCCCATTTATATCCACCCCTCATGCTCCCTCCACTTACACCAAACCTTTTCCTCTCTTACATTTCCTGAGCTTATCACAGAAACCAGTTCTATCACAGAAACTACTCCTTCTTCTCATGTTATGTCCCTACTGTAAAACAGTACAGTGACAGACTCTTCTGAAGAAGAGTTCACCTGAAACCACAACAAAATGAGAAAACCCCTCCTTGTTTCTCAGGAATAGCTGAGCTGTTTTAGCCAGAATTCTCCCTCACAAGTCCAGCTAAGGCAAAAGCCCCAGGCAGAAATTCAGCCCAAGTAAAAATGTGCAATGCACAGAAAAGGAGCAGCTCCCAGCCTGAACCAGTACAAAATGTTACCTGTTCACTCCTTATAATGGAAGGAGGAATGGAGAAGTAGTATCCAGCTTTCACCCCTTCCATGGCTACAGATGGCTTCCCATCAAAGGCATGGAGCAACACCTTGGTAGCACCTTGGAGAAACAAAGCAAACCGCATCATCAGCAGGGTTACAGCAGGGCTGCCATGTCAGATTCCAGTAAGACTTTGGTCCCAATACAGAATGAGTACAGAATCTCTGCACTATTGCTCCTGAGTTAAACACACACAAACTGATGTGGGGACATGGCACCACTGGAGAAATCCTGTTGGCAGAGGAAATGCATTAAAAGCATACCTTGCTCCTTCAAGAGATTAATGGTTGGTCTTCCAGCCGAGCGGGAATGAACATTTCTGCACAGCAAAGAGAGGCCCAGCATTAGGAAATTCAGCCAAATACATTTTTTTGCAAACACAAGCAAACTAAAAGTATCTTGGGATGAAAATAATTAATCTGTATGACACCTTTTATCAAGAAAAAAACCCAGAGACATATCTATATGAATTATTTCAGCTACAGTGAAGATACAGCACTAACACAGGAAGGAACCATGACTGCACAGAAGTGCAAACATAAAAAACTTCAATAATTAAATCTCAAACTGGAGACTCACAGGACACTTATGCCAGTTTAATCCATCTAGGAAAAGTTCTGCAGGCACTTAGTAACAATAAATCCTGGGAAGTATTTCAACATGTTACTGAGACCTGGCAAATTCTCCTGGCATGAACAAAACCTACAAAGGCAAATCGAGTCTTCTTGCCAGCTCAATCTGCTTGATCAAAACTTGTCTTTGTCCTTCCTTCTGTTCATCAGTGTTGGCAAATCTGGGAGTGAAGTCTAGTCCAACCTACAGTACAAGAAGAGAAGGGAAAAAGTTTATTGACCTACACTTAACAAAACCATAATCAGACACATAAAGGCATAAAATGCTTCAAAACTGCAAAGCATTTCAAAATATGTAAACTAGAGACTGCAATTACAATGAGCTCAGCTGCAGCTTAACTCAAAAAAAGAATCCATTCTCAACTACAAGCTTTTCAACTATGAAAGCATTTGTGGGCAGACAGCTACTAACAAGGGTATTTAGCATTTTGTCTGTAACTGGTTTTCTGGGGTTTATATTCTATTGAATATTATGTCAGATTAAGTCTCAAATATGGATCTCCATATATAAGTAAAGAATAAGTAAAATTCCTGACCTGACCCCATAGCTTTAGTCCAATCTCTAGCAAGGATTACCCATTAATTCTATACTTTTTTGATCTAAACACGTTCAGGCAAAACTTAGTTTTTCAAAGCAGTCCAAATCACAGTTACATGAAGAAAAGTCCTTCATATACAGTACAACATGGCAAATTTAGCTACAAAGCTCTGTCAAAATCTGCTTTTTCTGCAGCCAGTGCAGAACCAGACACAATCCCTCTGGTACCAACACACAAATAGAGGCAGACTCCATCCTAAAACCTCAATTCATTTATAAACAAATGTAAGACAGGAGACAACAGATGGAAACGGACAGATGAAGGATTAAAAAAAAGAACTGTACAAGTCAGTGTGGTGTACTGAAATCACAGCTTAGCCTGACTTGGTCAGAGAAGAAGGCAGACAGATCTGCCTTTGGGAATAATACAAGAGAGCAAAAGTATGTAATCTTTCTATACTCCACCAGCATAAATTTCATCTATTTTTTAATAAAGATAACAAATAAAAAGATGGAATCAGGAAAATCTATAAAGGAAAGCACATTAACAGAACTACCAATCAGACTTAGTGCATGTTCACGCTGATAGCAATTCTTATCCAATACAGAAAAACAAACATTGACTCAGTTTTCGTAATTCCAGTGACAGCTGCTGCTGCTGTAGAGATTTAAACAAGTTATGGAATTCTACTCACTTCTCCGATCCCCACCAATTTGTCTTTGTAAAGTTCTATAAGAGGCAGTGCAGCATCCAGGTCCTGCAAGAATAAAAGATGCAACTCTCACTGCCCTTACAAGAGGAGAAGGTTGTGAACACAGCATTATGATCAAATTACAGTTTCCTTCACTGTTCCGAAATTCTGTGCTTTAGAACTCGCCATTACTGTGAGCTGTACAGTCAGATTTTAGAAAGCTGAAGGATTCACCTTCTTTGCATAATAACCATTTCATTACATGTCCATATCTATCTCTCTCTCTCTCTCTCTTTATATATAAATCTTTCTCTAAATATTCCTACTTCTAAGCCAATTTTTCACAACAGAAGTAATTAAAAACAAGGTCCATAAATAGCTTGGTAACATTAAATGGCTGCAGACAGCTCCCTGAGATTTTCAGGATAAGACCACAAACAGTTCCCTTCCAGTTCCTATGTCAACAAAGGAACATCTGTTAAAAAAAGCACATGCTGTTTGCTGTAAGCAAAGCACGCCTGGGATTTTAAAAACCATTTCACTGCAGTAATTCAGCCAGATGACTCCAGTGAACAATTCCGGTTTAATGGACAAATGGATGAGCTGGGAGACCCTGGGATTTGGTCCGCTGGGTCTCCTGCATTACTGAGCGCAGAAAAACCATTGGGCCTGAAGGTAAATCAGGCAGACCGGAGCATCCTGTCGACTGTCCTGAAAAGTCCCAGCAATATTTTAGAGGCCGTGCTTTACCTTCAAAGTAACACTGCGCTGCTCCTCTGGTGAAACCTCTTGAACGGGGTGAACTCCCAGGCATGGCAAGACAAACCCTGGGAATCTAGGCACGAAATAGACAGACTGTGAAAGACCACAGAGAAGCCAAGTTTAAGGCCAAGAGAGCCCAGATTTAAGGACAAGAAGGGCCGGCGGGACTGAGGAGGGCAGCGCATCCCCCGTCAATCCCGGCTGGGCGCCGGAATCCCCGCCGGCCTCGCACCTCTCCGACAGCTCGACGACGCTCCGGAACTCGCCCGCCTGCTCCGACACCACCACCAGCGCCGACACGGCCGCCTGCGGC
>JAHLSL010000010.1:12032542-12044192 GCA_025920805.1 Petroica traversi
GGGGGCGGCGGGCGCGGGGTGGCGGAGGGGCCCTTCCCGCGGGAGGCATGGATGGATGGATCCGTGGATGGGTGGATGGATTCATGGATCTCAGCCTGTCCCGTGCCTTGCAGAACTTCGAGAGAGCGGTGCAGGAGAATGTCACCATTAACGGGCAGCCCTGGAAGGAGGTCGCGGATGACTCCCGGCTGGAGAGCGGTAGGCGCCGCTTCCCATTCGCTTCCTGCTGGGTGGGTTTGTTTTGGTTTTGCCCTGAGGTAAAAGGGGGCCGATTGAAAGCGGAGGTTCTGACTTGATGTAAGGAAGTAAAAAACTAATTCTTAGGATAACAGCTTTGGAAAATGCTGCCCAGGGAGCTTGTCCTCAGCCTTGAGGCTTCCAAAAGCCATCTGGACAAAAGTGTTCTGTGCAACAAGTTTTGAAATGGGCGTTTACCCTGCTGTGAGCAGGAGGCTCTGGAGGGCCCTTCCAGCCTCAGAGTTGAGTGACCAAGATCTCTTCCTCTCAAGAGATCCTGGAAGATTGTCAGTTGCTGATATTTAATATACAAATTAAGTGTTGAAAATTATTGTTATGTAAATGTATGTAATAGAAACGATATATTTATAATTACTGTGTTTTGAATAGTAGTAGTGGAGGTTCTTGGTAGTCTGGCATCCAAAGAAAATTTCAGTGCGGTTCATTCGCTCACCTGTGTTGGCATTAGGTGCTCTTTGCCTGCAGCTTGGTGCTCTTTACAATTACACAGAGCTGAAAATAGAGATACATTGAGCTAACTATGGAGCTGTTGAACTGAAAATATTGAACTGTTATTTGGCCAGGAAGCTCTGAGCAAATGTGGGCTCTGAGCAGTGTGATCTAGTTGAAGGTGTACATGCTCATTGCAGGGGGTTTGGACTAGATGACTTGAAAGACCCCTTCCAACCCGGACTGTTCTCTGATTCTGTGAAGTTTCTGTAGTTGTAGAATGATAAAGCTCCAGCTACTTGGACTACAGGGTCAAAAATCCACTGATTTCACGATGCAAAATGCCAAAGTGAGACACTGTCATCCGCTCACAGCTGGCATAAAGCGGGAGGGAAGACTTTTTGATTTGATGTAGATTTACTCATGTGCCTATCTCTGATCCAGTTTGAGTCACCAAGAGATCTGGCATTTTGTGCCCGCCGTGTTTATGTTGACCAGTGGCTTAAGTATTTCCTGTCTGTATTAAATGGTTTCATGGTGATCTTGAAACAAACAACCAAAACAAACCCACAAACTCTTAAAACCTAGACTTTTCCTTTCTGAGTTTTGCAATCACTTGATTCTGCACAGAGTGACCCAGAGAGGGTGCTCAAAATCCTTTCTTTACCACTGGATTAAAAACATTGCATGGCTTGCAAATTGTACTCTACACATTAGTGGGAACAGCGAATTTAGATGTTAAACTGCTTATTTTTGCAGTGTGATATAAAATCAGGTAGACTTCAATTCACTGTGTGTGCAGTTGGAGTTTGTTTAGTGCACGTAAATCACACAGATAAAACATTTTTCTTCCTGCATCTTACATTGCTTTGCTTCAGTTGAAAAATACGTTACCTCAAAAGATATCCTTTGCTTTGTAAGACTTTCTTCACAGATTCAGAATTCATAGGGAAATAAATGTATTTTTATTTTTTTTCCCTGGATGGTTCTCTGCCTCCCTCCCTCCCCAGATAGTTCACGTCAAAATAACTGGCAATCATGAAGTTATGCTCCAGTTTCTGTACAGCTGTAGCAAGGAGATTCAAGACATACATTTATCTCCACGTTGATAATCATGCATGATTTTTTTTTTATTTGAGATCTAAAGCTTCTTTTTCATAGTAAGTTTGTCTCAAAAAAAAATTCGTGTGAGAATTCCTCAGTAACTATGTATGTTTGTTACTTTCAGGTTTCAATATTAAAGTTCTGGAGGATCAATTTGATGAATTAATAGTAGAGACAGCAACTAGGCGTAAACAGTGGCCTAAAAAAATCCTGGTGCATGCTGTCCAAACCATGAAAGCAGAGCAGGAGATGTTGGTGAGTAACCTAAGACTTCAAAGAATACCTTTGCATTAAGAAATCCATCATCCAGTGTTGACCTTTAAGCTCCTTCCCATGTTTGCTTTTGATTCTTCATCGTAAAATGAAATTGCTTTTTTCCATTAACTGGTTCTGCAGTAAACTAAGGATTGCTGTACAGCATTGTGACTGTGTCTGAATTGGGTCTGTGGCACAAAGAAACTGGAGCAGATTGCTTCAACCTGGTGACTCATGATTTACAAACCAGTAGGCACCTGTTTATCTTGTCACATCCCAGTTCCTGAAGTCCTTGCCCAAGGGCTGGTTGAGGTACTAAATGTTACACTACAAACAGGTAGATAGCATCATGTGCAGTGTGAGGCTGTTAAAAAAATGTCAGTGGTTTCCTAAGCACTTTTTCGGAGCTACTAACTACAGTAAAGCATGAAGAAGCAAGGCAGTCTGGATTAATGATGAGCACAGTAAATTCTGGGGGATTTTTGACATATATTGTAAAGTAATTACTGGCATTAAACAACACAGTCATGTCCTTGGCTGCTTATTTCTTCCCTGAAGTTACATTAGGCCTCCCTTTTGCATACCTCCTGATTAATTAGGATTCCTTTGGCAAAAAGCAAGAGGCTGAGGCAGAGTCAAACACTAGCACAAGTTGTCCAGTGAAACCCTAGCATCTTCATCCTTGGAGAGATTTGTGGAGTTACTCAAAACTTGGCTGGATGAGGCTCTGAGCAACCTGCCCTAGTCAGCCCAACTTTCAGGAGGGTGTTTAATGGTCCTTTCCAAATTCAGCTGTTCTGTACCAAGGAAGACAGGGAGTTTTTTAGAAAGTTGTGGAAGAGCCCGCATTTCTGAGGCCTGAAATTGGCAAATGTAACTCCCTAGGCTAGCCAGGCAGGGATGGTCAGGAAAAGTTCATGGGTACACATTTGTCTTACACCTGAGATCCTGTCTAACATATTTGCCTATTGTGATTGCTCTGTTTTGTCAGTCTATCAAGTATGTAAAACAAAGAAACAAAATCAACTAAAATAAAATACGCTATTGCATAACACCAAGATTTAACAAGACCTTTTAATATCTCTGCTATCTGAATCCCACGGTGCATTAGTTACTTAAAATGCCTCTCATACTACCTTTTTTCTCTTGCCAATCTCTTCAAAGTCTACACCACCACAACTAGCTGGTTATTTTAATTAAAATTGTCTGCAAAAGTTTAGTTTATCCCTTTAAAAATATGTAGAAATACATGTAAGGAATATGGAAAGCTTAGTTTATCTCTGTAAATGGTCCCTTTTTTTTCATCTCTCAGCTACTTCTGCAAAGGTACCAGTGATTTCTCTGCTTTTGGTTGAGGATCTCTTGTGTTCTTTCATGACCATAGCTAATCTTGTGATGCTTTCTGAAGGGTAAAGAGCAGCCACGAAGACATGATTTACCTGGAGAGAAAACTCATTTATTGTGGTGATCTCCCTGTAACTGCCAAAGCAAGAGGTCATCCTGTGGGTTTTCAGTCAATCTATTCTGTGGAGTTTGAGGCTAATGCAAGCCCTGCTTGTTCTTCTGCTTGAAGCTGTTACTGCAAACTTGCTAAGAAGTTGTGTGAACTGTGAAAAAAATTTCTCTGGCAAAACTACAGCAAGGAATAATTAGCTTTCCCCTACGTGCTTTTGCTTGAAGAAGGTTGGAGGACAGCTCCTGAGGTGGAGAACCCTAACTTGCAGATGATACAACTTGTGTTCAGATTGCCTTGCTTTCCTGTTAACTGCTTCTAATTCCACCTTTAATGTAACTAAATATGGGTTGTATTCATTTATTATTAGTTTACTTCATGTCTCAGTTAACTGATGTGAGGTCACAAGACTGAGGATTTGTGAAGCAGAGTGTTCTTCTACACAAGTAATTGCAGGGCTAGAGTGCAGTTTAAGTACTTTTCTTTTTCACAGTTGTTTGTCCAACCCTTTGTTGGAGTTTGTGGCTTTGTGAAAGCCTTCTGCTTCTGTGAATGGCTCCTGAGAAGCTAGAGCAGCTCTTTTTCCTCAGTTGTGCAGCAGGTGGCAATGCTTCTTCCAAAATGCCTGGATGTCAGCTCTCATGCTTTAATGATTAGAATTCTGCAAACTAAAGCAGATTCTGGAGATGTGTTTACAGTAACTCTATTAACCAGAACACTGTTTTCAGTAACTAAGTGTCTATAAACTGCACCTCTAATATATTCTTGACCTATATAATTCCACCACCATCTCCATTGTTCTGACTGCTGCATGTATATTAGATATCTATTAAACCAAGAGGATATTTCACAATTTTTCTTTTTCTTTCTTTCTTTTTTTTTTTTTATATGCAGATGCTCTACCAGCCTGTGGTAAAACCAGCAGAGATAACACCTCAGCCTTCTCAAGGTAAAGATTTTGTGGGGAGGGCAGGTGAAACACTGTCTCACTTACTGTCTAGCTGTAAATGTTTAAGAAGTTTTGTTTCTTTAAGCTTGTTTAAATTATTGGCTATTTAAATAATCTACTAAAAAGCTAGAAGTTTGTCATAAGTGAATTTATTGTTGCCTGAGTTTTGTTGTGTCCATTTTTGTTGTTCTGAGTGCTGCCTTCAGTTAGGCACTGTACTTGAAGGCAAAAGCTGCCCTCTTTGTGTGTGTATTGGGGAGAAATTGTCACACAGCTACCCCCAGAAGGCTTCCTTACTTCTTTCCTTCGACACTGGTGGAGGCCAGATGGGGAACTGGATGGATCATTGACATTATACTTTGTTCTTTTTCCTTTTACACATGTACTAGAAATGCTTCAGCCTCTCTTCCTAATCAGTTCCTTCTGGGAATTGAAAGCTGTTGTGTAGGACTTATTGATGACAGTGTTGGCTCTCAGAAATTGCAAAGTAGGACACGGATTTTGTCCTGCCTGTGTCACTTGGGAGGGTTGATGAAGGAACAGAGCTGCAAACCTTGTAAGTTTGCCGCATGCTTTGGAAAGATGCCTTGTACAGACTCCTTGGAACAAGGTGGTGGATTTTGCTGTGGGTGATTGGGATGTGCTCTCTCAAGCCTGGCCTTAAGAAATGGAAAGTTCTGTTTGCCTTTTGTTAAGTATGGAAAAATGACAAAATTTAGCAGTGCAGTTCTAATGTGAAAAGGGAGAATCCTCACTGTAAATTACTGCATATGATGTAAAGCTGCTGTAAAAAGCAGTAGTGCTCAGGCTTTGAGGAGCTGAATCTCCCAGTTCTCACCCTGCTGATCTGGCTTCATTCTAAACATCATTTCCTCTTTGTAAATAGGAGACATGGCTTCTAGCAGTGCCAGCCTGTGCAGCAAAACAACAAATAGGAGCAATGGTGTCACTTAATATCTGGGTTCCTTTTGATTTCTAGCAGCCAAATCTCGGCTTTTCTGGTATCAGTCAGCTGCTTGCAAGTTAGTAGTGGCTTGCACTATGGTATTGTGGTTTTGAGTTTGGTAACAGCAAAGCTGTAGCAAAGATGCCATGGAGTTTGTGCAGAATTTTAGCATTATGTAGTCTTTGGGAAGTTTATGTATCCCAGTTTAGCAAGTACAGTGGCCAGAAACCAAAAATGTTTAGATTACTCAATACCTTTCATTTCCTTTTTTCATTTCCCTATGTTTTGGAAAGCCTTGTACACTGAGGAATATAATGCCGTCTATGTCAAGCTGAACTCCTGCAGGCAAATTTCATTTAACTGTGTGTCGGTCTTTCTGTATAGTAGTCCAAATAATTATTTCTGCTTTTACTCCTTCCTTGCTGTTTCATAAGGTCACCAGTCTTCTCATGCTAGTACTCTACTGTCAGAATGCTTCTTATGGACATACCCTTCTTTCAGAGAATGCCCTTCCAAAGGGCTCTGTGAGGGGTTTAAAAGATGTTGCTGCTGACCTGTTTATTATTCCAGGCTGAATGATGTCCCTTTCATATAGGGATCCGTTAGTGTCCGTGTTCGTATAGGGATCACGTGTTCCTAAACCAGCTCTGCCCAGCACACTGGGCACATGGACAGTTTAATAAACACCATCCCTTGGTGGTTACCACATTTCAGCAGGGAGTCTCTGTAAGCCTGAGCTAGAATGCAGTGACTGCCTTCAGTTGCCTTCAGCAGCACTAAGAAGATTGACCTAAAACAGAATGCTGAGTTTAACCCTGACAGGGTGTAGGGGTGTGTGCACCACTTGACACTGTGTCCTACTGCAGGCACTGGTGACACCCTACAGAAAATTAGTAGTAGTGGAGGTGAGGCTCCTTACTTCGCTGAAGCATGCTAGTCTGCTCATTTGAAGTTTTGTGGATGGTGGAGAACATGCAAAACAGTTTCATAATAGCCTAGAGTTTAACTTTTGAATACAGAATTAAAGTATCAATGATCTTATCATATTACTGCTACAGTTGAATATATGCTGTATTCCCCCTGGTGTTCTGCACCTGCTGCCTGCTTCGCTGTTCCTGAAAGCTGGGGTTTTTTTCTTTCCTTATTAGCACAGCAGAATTAATGCAGTTCATGTTATTTGTGCTTGATTCATTTTGGTGTTAATGCTTGGTAAGTTATGCCAGAAGAAAAAAAAAGTAGACTTTATTGTAAAAGCCAGCTTGTTGGAGGCATAGGATGATTTATTTCCCCTGCTTAAAAAAGGTTTTCTTCATCTCATGTTCCCACAGTGGTGCATATTCTCTGTGTTCTGTGTAGTTATCAATTGTAATATGAGCTTAAAAGTTTTGAAAACAAATCTTTTTGTGCAATTATTACTTTACAAGTGTTCTCTTCTTTTATGTCAATTACTGGCAATTACAAAACAATTTGTGTTTTCTAAGTAAGAGCTTTGGGGCTTTCTGTAGTTGAGACTGCTAGCCTCCACTGCAATTTGAGTGATAAAGAATAATACTAGTAAGATGAACCAAGCTCTTATCCTCAGTGTTACAGTGAGAGGGATGTGCTGCAGGTTTAGGTTTTATTCAGGGACTTTACTGGTTCTCTGTCCAATTTCTGATAGTGAATAGTGGGGAAAGAGTCGTGTTTCAGAAGCTAATTTGGGCTCTGTGTTTGTCTCTAGATGCTTACATTGCAGATCTGAAGCAGGCAACAGAACTGGCATCCAAACACATCAGCGAAGCCATGCAGGTGAGACCTCTGGGTGCTCCAAGAGAATATGTTTTTATCTTCTTGATCTGGGAATATGTCACAAAACAGGAATTCTAACTCATCTTCCTTACAGTTTGGTAGAAAAAAGCCTGTGTGTGTACTTTTGAAGGAGGTAATGCATTGTGTTTGTAAAGCATTCCCCCTCATGTGGCAGTAAGGAAGATTACCCTCTGGGTGTAGGAGATACTTTTACTGAGATTTTGGAACCTGCAGCACCTGAAAAATAGAACATCTTCTGAAGACCTGTACAACTTCATCTGAGAACGAAATTTGTTACTTCAGTACCTGCTTAGGCATCAGCTGTGGTGTTCCTGTGATACTTCCTCAGCTCAGAGATGTCATGAGGGGACACTTCAGCTTGGCATACTCTTTGCATGGCTTCTGAGTGCAGACACCTCACTGTTGAGGTGGTAGCTCTGCGTTCCCAACCCTCACCCGCCATCCTGAGCATCATCTCTGCAGACACTGAAGCTTTTGTGCCTGTCAGAGTCTCATTAGCATATTGCATGCCGTGTAACCATTGCTTTTCCCATGTAACTTGAGATGCTTGGGTTTGTTTTTGCAGTCTATTCCAGCACTTGTAGAAAAAGCAGAAGGTTTTTCCCAAGCATTAACTTTGCAACCAACCTTGGAACTCTGCAAGCTGCGGCAAGAAGTCTTTTCTGCTTGCAAGGCAAAGGTGGAAAACAGTGTCCAAAATTCAGTACCACCAGGAGAAGTCACACCACCAGGAACTGTTCCCAGTAAAAATCCTTATGTTTTGCTGAAGAAAAGAAAAGCTGCAGATTCCCCCAAGAGGAGGCGCTACCCACTGTGGCGGAGGAAGATCACTCTGAGCTCATGAATTTCTCATTTTGTGTTTTCACATTGGAATCCCAATTGTACTTCTGTTCTGTGTGTTCCATCTTTTTTCTTAGAACTCATCTTCCCTCAGTGCTGTACATGGGAGCTTCCTTAATTAGTCTTTGACCTTTTAAATATTTTGACTTTTACTGTCATGCTGATGGTATATGAAAGCTTACATGTGTAGCAGCCTCCAATATCCAGCAAGTGTATTTGCTATTTAGCCCATTTTCTGCTCTTCTGTTGCAGTTTTTAGCTTGAATCCTCGTGCTTCTCAGAGTTCATGTGCATGCTTTATGTATGTGAGCAGTCTTTTAGGAAACCACTGACTGCTCATTTACATTCAGCATGTGTCTAAAGAGGTTGGAGAATGTCTAGTTCTCCTAATGCACCTTCATTAAGGCAGGTGATATTTATTTTAATTAATTAATTGACACTGCAGCATATTGAAATCAGCATATTTGATGTGATGTTGGAGTTTGAAGAAGGTCTATGCACAGATGTGACATTAGTCCCTGCTATTCTGCCTTTCCTGAATTTAGGTCATCTAGGCTTATTTATAGGTGTATTTGCTGAAATTTGGATTTTTAGTAATTGTACGTATTTACTTGCAGTGCTCTTCTGAATAGGAATTCAACCATCAACATCTTAGGGTCTGATACTGCATTTCATGTAATCCAATTATGCAGCCTGGGGTTTTCCTGGACAATATTTCTACACATGACAGGATCTTGACTTGGGTTGTGTTTGCATTTGTGTTGTTTGACTAAACTTTAAAGATCAGTACAGGCTACCAGTAAATGGTATTCACCTGAGCTAGCTTACTTTTGTTTTCTTTACTCATTAGTACCTAGGGGATTGCACAGTAGTACTAAACTGAGCATAGTGCCTTAACCATTTATAGCTTTTTCTAGTTTATGGTTGTGTGTGTCTGCAATAAATACTCATGTCTAGTATGTAACATATTTCTTATTACATATTGCACAGTAAATGGAGGGGCTTTTAGAAGCTTTATTAATGACATGTTTGGTGCTAAGTCAAACCTAATGTCTAAGAGACTAAAAATTCATAAAAAACCAGATTTTAGCATCATTTACTTTGTAAAAGTGAGCATCTGTACCGAGACTTTGTATATGAAATCATATGTAAATATTTTTCCTGTCCTTGTATATACAAATGTGTGTTTTTATATGAAGTAAATTAAATCGATTAAGGAAGATCAAAGCTTCACATAATATTGTCATCTCTAATCCTGGAATAGATGGTGGCTGAGCAGCGAGCGTACTTCAGAGGACATCTGTGTTAAATTTTGCCTTGAGTAACTGAAGTAGTTCCATCTACTGCCTTTGAACTCACAAGTGTTGTTAATCTCAGGGCTACAAAGCTTCTTGTGTAAGAGAGGACAGGATGTGAGAGGGACTGGAGCTGCAGAGCTGTGGAACGTGTGGCTCAGAAGGCTTCTCACACAGCCACTTGCTATTTTGAGTGCCTGTGCTCTGTGCGGCGTTGAAAATCCCTGCTTCGGCTTTCTTCACACAGATCCTGGGTGCTGCTAGGCCAGGGTGAGCCCTGCAAGATTTTGTTTGGCAGCTGTTACAGTATTTGGCCATTTCCTCTGTTAATAGGAAGATTCTCTGCTCTTCTCTGCAAATGATAGGCAAGTACAGAAAACAGCTAGGAATAGGTGGATCTCTTTGAAGAAGTCCTGTCAAAAATGGCTGAGGTAGGACAAATGCCATAAGAAATAAGAAGAACAAGCACTGTGATTAAAGACTTAATAAATAAATTATTTAATACATACACACTACAGTGCATGTTTCTGTTTAGAGACTGAGGGATAAGTCTCTAAATCGCACAGGATTTCATGTAATTGGGGATGGAAGCCCTGAGATAGAGTTGGTCTTTGTTCTGTGGCCTGTGTTTCAACTGCAACTGGGTGGAGAAAAAAAAAATGCATCTGGAAATGCTGGCCAAATGTATTGTGTAGAGAAAAAGATAAAGCAATCAGGATTCCAAGTATAAACCTGCAATTTTAAAATCCCTGATGGCTACTTTTGGCCAAGCAGCACTGGAAGGTGTCAGAGAACCTCCCTTTAAATGCAAGTTCTGTGATGAGCTAGACTCAACACTGGAATGTTGAGCAGTTTTTCAAATGGTTATAAAAAATTCTGCACCCAGTGATACCTGCAACTAGCTTCTTTTCCCATTGCAGAAATATATAAACACTTCAATTTTCCCCATTCCAGTAGCCTTTTGTCCTTCCATTAACTTTTCATAGGAATTGGCTGTGTTGTGCAAGACATGTCTAATCAGGCTTCTACTGAAATGTCACAACAGCCAAACTTCTTATTTTTAACTTGGGGCACATTGGTATTGCATCAAGAAATGTCTGGTAGTTTTTCTTTATATAGCCTTTGAATTTTGTAAGACAGCTCAATGGTGATGGATGCTTGGGTTCGTTTGCAAGCTGAGTTTGAGTTTCTTGGCTTTCGGGGGGCCAGACAGAACATCTCACCATTTTTTAGTGTGTACTGTCTGCAATGTTCTTACTGCTCATGAGGCTGGGCCATCCGCAGCCAAGAAAAACTTGCAAGTTGGAGAAGTATCCATGCATGCTTTTGCTCTGTGTACTTACTGAACAGAGGGGATTACAAACAGTAAAGAGGAAACTCCTCTTCCAGAGATCTTCACATGTACCCTGACATCTGTTAGGAAGCCTGGGTGCTTTGAGACCCAGTTCTGGCACGTGCCATTCTCCAGAAGAGCTGCTCTGTGCTAAGCTGTGATCAGAGACTCCAGTCTGCATGTGTGTAGGCTGCGTCAGTGCAGACAAAAATCACTGATAAACTGCCATTATAAAATGTAATCTCAGCTGACTGGGCTGATTTTCTCTCCTGCACAGAAATGCTCTGCATTTACTGCTGTACTACCTGGAATTACTGTGTAGGCATTTCTACAGATGTACCAGAGATAGCTTTAATACTAAGTAGAAACTTGTTCCCACAAGCAAATTTTGACTTGTCATTTCCTTTGCCATTTGTTCTGAACAAGAACAGACTATTCAGGCTCAACGGGACTGTCCCCTGGCTTGTCCCATGCTTGTGTTATCCTGGAAACCTTATTGTGCAGCTGCTGGGAATTATTCAGTGAGGTAGCTATTTATTCAGGACTAATAAATTCTTGGTGAGCTGCTCATGATTTGATGCTGTCAGGTAGCTTGTGCAGGTGCTATCTGCAGCAGCATTGCTCTGGAGCATGGAGTTCAAAGTCCCTCTATGGAAGGGGATTTTCTTTCCCACAGATCACTCTGGAGGGCTGTTGAGGTGTTTTATCCACATAGTTCCTAGGGTCTATTGCAAGGGAACATACCCATTCCCTGAGCTTGTCCTGTTTATTTCAACTGGGCTTAAGCTACTAAGCAATGGGGCAGCAAGAGCCCAGTGCTCTCTTTTTAAGCAACTGTCCCAGCTAAGCTCCTGCTGGTGCCCACACCACTACTGCTTTCCTTTAACTGTGTGAGGCATAGTTAATGCAAGATTAGGCTGCTTCAAAGGAGCAGTTCAGAGAAATTGACCCTCTAATAACTCTGCCTAGTGGCCAGTGC
>JAHLSL010000010.1:12054192-12065078 GCA_025920805.1 Petroica traversi
CCGGTTCAGTTCTCCAGTGGGGGGACGATTGCCGGGCCCGGCTGTAGAAGTCGGCGAGGATGGGGGGGGGGGGGGGCCCCCCCCGGGGGTTCCCTGGTGTCCTGGGCCCACGCGATGCCAACCAGTCCCAGGAAGAGGAAAAAAAAGAAAAAATTCCCAGCAAAAGAAACAAAGTCTCTCCCTGCAAAAAGCCGGGAAAAATCCGAGGAAAAAACCCTCTGCTGTGTGTTCGGCCAGCACCCCCACAACAGAGTGAGTAAAAAAAAAGAAAAAGAGATAACGCTGTCCCGCTGGAATGCAGCCTCTCCGCTCTCTTGACCTTGGTTCGTAGTATCCTGCAGACAAACGGCGAGTGTTTTTTTTTTTTCCTCCACCTTCACTTTCACTGTCTTCCTTGGACCAACTTAAAGCTGCAGAACTTAATGTCCAGCATAAGCAAGGGGACGATTGGGGATACATACAGGTCATATGGCCAACCCAGGACAGTGGGTTGCTAAGAACACTGGATTTTTCCTCTTAGGTTCGCAGTGAAGGTTTCAGTTTGTCCAGATTCAGTTAGTGTGGATTTCTTTTTTTGCATTTTCTATGGATTTAATAAAGAAGCAAAGTACTTACTGCACACTTACTCAGACACAAAAGTATTTATTCCAGGAACAGAGTGGGTCCAATTCAGCTATTTATCTATTAATTTCTTTTGGGGTTTTTTGCATCAAATTTAAAATGGTTATATTTTTAAAAGTTAATTTTAACCTTCAAAGCTAAAAATTAATCAGAAATGCAAAGTCAAGCTTCCCAGGACTGCTCATGTAATAGAGATCAATTGTTGTACCTCAAGAGAACTTATTAGAAAGTCTTGCTCCTTCCCACTGGTATTTTACATTCATGCCTGTGAACATGTATAAATGCCTTCATGTACCCATCCAGTCTTGCTGGCAGTGCATATTTTAAAAAACAAATTTAAACCAGCCTATTTTACAGTCTTTCTGTTCTTTGCCCTGATACCAGTTACAGTAACTTAGTGCTCCCTCTGCATTGCCTCTTGGTCTCATCTGCATTTGATACTAGCACTAGCCTTTGTATTCTCAGTATTTCAAATGCCACTTTTTTTTTTTCTTCTTCCTGTTTCCTTCTGTTTCTACATTGCTTGGTGACAACATCCCTAAATGGAATCAGTATCAGAGGATCAAGGCTGCAGGGCCATATAGAATTGCACTTCACTGGTATGCCCTGTGTATGATTAAAGGATTTTGATGTGTGCCTTGTTTTGTCACTTGAGTATTAAGGAAGGTGTCTGTGCAGTCTGTTAAAATGTACTTAAAAGTGGCATAACCTTTACTGCAGCCTATCAAACACATAATGCTTCCTGCCCATAGAGGAATGCTTTGCTGCATGGCATTTGGGGTTTCCATCTGTGAATCAGTCTAGAATTTCTGTCCCAGTGAAAGTGATAGATAAAACAACCATTAAAAAAAATCCCTTTTTTCTCTTCTTCCCATCAGTGCAGTGATATAATTCCTGTTACAGGAAGGAAGCCTGTCCTGATAAGCAGGAGAAGTGGTGGGTTTATTTACTGTCACAAAGACTAAATGTTATTCTCTTTATAGGAGGGCAGGAATTTTCTGTTTGTAAACCCTGGGTTGCTGTCAAGTGGTCACTGGAGAAACATCTTACATGAACATACAGCATGTGGTGTGGGCACACACATCCATAAGGGAGTGAAAGAATTTGGATTAATTCTTTGCAGAAACATGGGATTTACATTGATTTCACTGGAAGTAGAAACAGTTCTGCTTCAGAGGACATG
Source organism: Petroica traversi (assembly GCA_025920805.1). Taxonomy (NCBI): domain Eukaryota; kingdom Metazoa; phylum Chordata; class Aves; order Passeriformes; family Petroicidae; genus Petroica; species Petroica traversi. The sequence continues at coordinate 12,055,997 of JAHLSL010000010.1, forward strand.
CAGCACTTTGCTTACTCACTTGGGTAATATTTAACTCCAGAATAGCTACAAGCTCACTGGAAGTGGGCAATTCTTAATAAAGAAACCATAGTAACAATCATCCCTGGGATTGCATGCTCCATTTCTGGCATTCATTCAGGAGTTTTCTTCCTACTCAGCTCCTATGGAAAAAACCCGTAATGGTAGAGTAGGAATCTTTTGAAACTATGACATCAAATGTATTGTGAAAACAGCTGGCATAGCTTTTCCAAATAACCTGTTTCCTGCTAATTTTGTGTTTGGTCTGCTGTAAAGGAACCATTACTGTTCTCTTTAGAAGTGGAAAAGCTAAACCACAAAGGTCTTGGTGTAGAATGAAAGCATTCATTGGTTAGGTTAGTTCTCAGTGGCTTCAGTGTCACAGCTTATCTCATCCTGAAGCAGCTTCTTCATGGAGCCAAAGAGAAAATGACATCTCTGAAAGGTGTGTTTGCTTTAAATCTGCAGTAGGAGAGCTCTTATTGTATGTGTTTAGTGAGTTCTACAGACTGCTAGTAGAACTTGCTGCACCCATCTGGGTGCAGTCCAGTGAAGTCTACCCCAAACCATTCCCCTTGGAACACAGTATGGAGAAATGTCTCCAGTCAAGTGGAAGAACTTCCTCCTTTAGCTGTCTCATCATGAGCTTGTTGTCATGTTTTCATTATTCTAAATTATTAAAACATCAAAGCTCTTGAAATTCTAAGCAAGGGTTGTACGTAGTCTCTCTTGGGATAAGCAGATTATTAAAATTTGTCTTCCCATTATAAAGTGAATCTCGAGAGTACAAATTTATTATCTGTCTTAGGTAAATAATTGACGATATTAAGCAACAAGACTGCTTAAATAATTGATGCAATGCCATATAAAATACAATTGTTTCAGCTGGAGAAGTTGTGCAAGAATTGAAAAATAGGACTAGCTATTGAAACAGTAGAATAAGCTGAAGGAAAATGGCAAAAGTTATTTTGGAAAGCAAGCTATCAGGCTAACATTGTTTGTAAGTGGAGGTTCTCAAGGACTGATCACAGACCTCTCTTGTTCAGTAACTTTGGTAAAAACTTTGGATACAAAGGGACAATTACTACAGAAGAAGACTGAAATACCCTGCAGAAGAGACTGCATGACACAGCAGAAGAGAATAGAAATGCCACTATTAGTACACACACAGAATAGTAGTCATGGGACAGCCCATGTTGGAAGGAACTCTGAAAGATCATCTGCTCCAGAATTTGGGGACAAGGGAACCTGGATGAGGTTATCTAGGATCCTGCCACGATGCAAAGTGTACAGTCACAAACTTGAAGAACAATTCACAAGAATTTCTGTCACAAAGCGGAGACTCCTGAGCTGGAAATGGCAATGGAATGAGCAAGCAAAAGCATATTAGCAACTGATACTGAGGCACCAATGCAGTGGTCAAAAAGAAAGACAAATAAGAACTCAGATGCACAGTAGTGGGATTATTTCTGTATTTGAGTTCTTAAAGAGAGAAATATCAATCTAATTATGTGAGAGCCTGGCCAAACTTCATCTGAAATGCTGCATACAATTCTGCTCAACCATGATAAAGAAAGATGAACCAAAACTAGTACAGGTACATAGAAGGGCTACTAGGAAGGTTAGGGGAATGAAGAATCTATTTTTTTGTTTTGTTGTTTGAGACTTCAAAGACAAAGTCTGAAAAGTGGTGGGATCACTGTTTATGTAATAACATCAGAGTAAGGGTCATGTAAGGGAAAGAGCTGTCATAGAGAGGTAGTAGAGTTAGTAGAAGAATAAATAGGTATAATTTGTACTTGTTTTTGTGTGAAGAAGTTTCTACCTGTCAAAAGAAAAATGTCAGAAAGCTTTCCAGCAGAAATTATACATACAAGCAGTTTTTTAAGTTAGCATGTGTGTATGTAACTCACTGAGTTTTGGGATGAAGGGCATCTATTTCATGTGGGACAAACTGAGTACTCTGGCGATCCAACATATTTCCTCCTGTGCCAGTGTCCTTATTGTCTTTGGAGGAGAAGAAGGCTTGCAATTGAACTTTTAAAGAAAGCAGATCTTAAAACAAACAAAGCAATCCCCTAAGATTTCATTATCCAGAAACTCCTTTTGACAGGAAGTCCGAGTTAAGGTTTTGTCAGAGGTGGAGTCTCTTATCAAACTGAATTATTTGATTAGATCCATGTAAGGAAAGAGCAGAAAAGAAAGGGAGTTTTCTTTTCTAAATGCCTACCATTGAACCATGATATGTTCCCAGAGAAAAATTAGAACACTGTTCGCAGAGAGACAGAAACAAAATCTAACAGGAATTCAGGGAATTTCCCAAGCTGTTTAGCTGTTTACTTTAAAAGCTGAGTTACTCAAACTTTGGAAATATGCATTTCACAGAAGATTGCAGGCCATTTTTGTTTGTCTTACATCCAGTTCATTGATTAAATATATAAACAGGATGTCTTTAAGAGCAGAAAGTTTTAAAACAGGATTTGATACTAAGCAAGAGCCTTTTTAGTTCCCTTTTAGCTATTTGAGTTTCATCTTTGCTTATCAGAGCCATTTTAGGGTACAGTAATTTCCAAGTGCACTATTGGGTTACGAGGTAAATAATCTCTAGAGATGAATTTTTTTTTTTCTTTCTTTTCTTACTGTAAATTACAATAGTACATAAGCTAGAAATTTCCCTTGTAAATTCTGGTCATCCCATTTGTTTGCTGAGTTCCAGTATGGACTCAGGACCTATTCTGTCAGTGCACTGAGAGGTTAAGCATCCTTGCTCATGCCTTTCTAGGGGCAGGTGATTCATCAGCTCTCTTTAAGGACCTGATTAATAGCCAAGAGCAATCAAATTTGAAAGAATCTGTTTGATCATACAGGTGAGGAAATTACTGACCACAGCTTAGGTGCTGTTTATATACAGACAGAAGTCCTGTGAATAAAATGCTGGGGGAGCCTTCCTGTTTGTGAACCTTTGTCCTGCTGGTACTTCCACACCTTTTCTGTCTGGAGTTTCAGACCAAGGAATCAGCGAAGTCGGGCCATGCAGAGCAGCCTGCAGCAAGGACAGGATCTTCCTGTGGACACAATTCAAGCAGAGGAGCATAATTGGGAATATGGGTGATAGAGGGCTGTAATATAAAGTTACATAACCAGTCAGGCTTTTTATGAGAAATTCTGAATGACACCCACATGTGAACACACCTGTAATTTTATCATTGTGTTAAGAGACTGTGTCATCAAAACATTTCCCCCATAAATTATTAGATTATCAGCTTTTTATATAATTGTGATTGGTATTTTGCAAAGCTCCAAATATTTCACTTAATTCATATGAAAAACAATTCCCACAGTTTCCACTAACTGGCTTTCCATCGTTATTTGTTTAGGGGTTTTTTTCTGTACACCTCCAACTACAAATTCACAAACAACATACATTTGTAGATAATTACTTTGATACGAAGTTATACATTTTATAATGTTCAGGAAAATAAACTATTCTACTTTTTAAATACCAGGTGTGTATGTTCAAAAGAAAAACCAGATAATGTGTTTTCAATTTTACTTTTAGCTCAAAAACTGCCATCAGATACATATGCAGAAATTCTTAGCTGTCATTTCCCCAGGTTGCTCTCAAAAACTTGAGGAATATACTATTACAAATATAACACAAAATTATTAAACTGTTGCATTAATAAAATAATATGTATTATTGATTAATTAATACTATTTCTTTATAATAATCATCATAATCTAAGTACATGTCTGCTGCTTGTTTTATACTACTACAGTGTTCTATATGAAAAATTAACATTTCAAGAGCTGTGATTCAGGTACTGAATGTAAATTAAAAATAGCTGTGACTGAGAAAGTAAAAATCTATCCCAAGTCAAGTCTCTACTTTTTGTACTAAGGAACATTCCAGTTTCCCTAACAATAGATTTCTTTTTCTTTTTATATTATGCATTTTCAACTCCTGTTTGAAGAACAAATGTTCTTCATTTAAGTCCACTGTGCTTTGCATGGTACATTTCTGTTTGTCCTTGATCAGGTTAAATATCTCTCTCCCCAGTACCATCTGCCCATTTTACCCACTAATACAAGTCTTTCAAGGTAGGGGATTTGTTGCACTGAGTCACAATTCAGGGAAATGCTCCAGTACTTTCCTGGTCTTTACATTTCTGTTTTTACTCATGCTGTCTTGTGCAATAACAATGGTCGTGGGTACATCAGGCTGTATCATGTAACCTGGACAGGTTGGTTCTATGTTTCATGGATTGAGGCTTCCTAATAATTCCTAATAATGTTTTCCAAAGCCTCTTGTTTTTTGTCAGCCATATGCCCTGCCTGTGACAGCTGATCCCCTGTATGAGTGTGCTTTGATTTATTTTCCTTTCCATCCCTTTAGAATACATAGTGTCTGTTCATACTTGGCTCAGGTTGCGGTATTTCAACTGTAATAATTCACTGGGATTTTGTTTTCACTATACTGAAATATCTTCTTAGCTACACCAGAACCACATCCATGTTATGCACAAATAGCACGAATTTCTTCAAGTTACCTCTGCTCTTGCTTTGATCCCCTTCACCACTGGGTTCAGCAGGACTCTCATCAGCCACATAGCACCCAAAAGGCAGGCCATGGAATATGGCATCTCATTTATAGAAATTACTGCATGTTAAAAAATGTGTTCAGTCCTGCAGCACCTTTAAGAAACTCGGCACATCCATAAGGTATTGGCAGAACCTGCTGCTCTGTTAAAGGAGCAGAGCCTGGAGAATTATGCCTTAATATGAGAAACAAAAAAAAAGTAATTTTCTGCTTTGGGGTTCCTTTTTGTTGTTTGGAGGCTGTATTCCTGCATTCGATTTGTTCTCTCTAAAATGGTTTTGTTGCATGCAGTGTTTGCCAGCACAATATTTAAGTGGTCCCCAGACACCGTTTAAACTCGCTCCTCATTTTTCTGCACTATACCTCACTTTGTAATTACTGCCTCCCATTGCCAATAATTCATGCCCTCCAGAAGGCCCTGTTTAGGTCTGAGTAATAAAATACTGAGAGATTAATATTCAGTTGATGACAGATCATTTAATGCAACTCCTGACAAAGCTCTCCAGCGTCTAGGAAATTGGCAGAACACGGCTGATGGCTGCTTTCTGATGTCATTCAATTAGCAACCCAGGGTTAGTTCTCTGAGCTTATTCTCTGGAGTTTAATGGAGCAGACTTCTTCTCAACCTTCAGTCCACTCAGGGAATTGTATGAGGCAAGTTTAATTCATGGATGTTTGGCATGAAAGTGGACTTCCTTAGATCGCAAAAAAAAAATTGCATTATTGTTACAGCACTGCAGTTAGCAAGTCTAAATAATTTAATTTAATTGTGTGCTGATACTCCCAGTGAGGGCAAAAGAGTTTTTCATGCACAGATCCGTATTCAGGCTGTGAAGCTGCACACTGCAGTCTAGATTTTCTCAGTCTTATAGAAAATTGCAAGCAGCTGTGTATGTTGTTAAGTGTTGGATTTGCCTTGCTCTTCTCAAAGTCGTGGTCCTACCAACTTAACTAATAAAATGAAACATCACACCTGCTTTGTTCACTGTACCCCACCTTTAGTCCATCTTGGCAGTGCAAAGGAGTTTTAAAATGGGTGTGGATGACAGCTGGTTTACAAACTGATTTCAGCAGGGGTGTTTATACAGGTACATTCCAGCTGAGTAAGAGCACTGGTAAAGAGCTTTTGGTAAATGTGGCAGCCCCAGTAAATGTGGCTGCTCCTCTGCCCATGGATTACCAGAACTGACAGAAAGGGACAAACCTCTGCTTAACCCACTTCAGTTCTCACTCACATGTCTTGTTTCCTTTGAAAGGCCACTGAGGCTTTAAGGTAAGAAATCACATTCTGCTTACTTGTAGTTTATTACTGGTGCAGTCAAAGAGTGAGAGGTTTTGGTTTGAATCTTGTGAGAAGCGCCAGGGTGAAACCTGCTCCTCTCCACCCCTCAGGTCAGCAGTATTTGTCATCAGGGAATGCCTTCTGCCAGGGCTTCAACCAAGAAGCTCTGCTCCTCCTCAGAGTGGGGAGAGAGAAAAGGGAAGGGCAGAGACTTCAGCCATCCAGAGGCAAATAGTCTTTAGTTGTCTCTGAAAACTGCCTAGGCTAGAATTTCAGTCCTTTGCATGAAAAAGCCCTTTGCATGAAAATTGCACATGCAATTTTCCAGGTGGCAACACCAGCTAAAGCAGGTTTTAGCCTCTTGCTCCCATTCTTCTCCCCCATTCCTGCACTCCCTCTCTTGGCAGCACAATGTTTATAGGCTGTGTGATAAACTTGGTCATTGAACTGTAGATGGCTGAAAAGAAATCTTGTGTAAATAAAGAGCTTTTCTTGAGCAACAATTGCCTGGTCCTGTTTAGAATGACTTGGCAAACAACAGAAATGGCACAGCTGAAAGAGGGGAGATTGCTGTGACAGGGAGACTGAAGTAAAAGGTGTGGAATGCCTTGAATTAGGAGGTCGTGCTTGCTACTGAACACATTGTGTTATGATGTGTTCGCCTTCACTCTCATTTGGCATTCAACATTTGTATACATAAACTGGGCAGATCATCTGTCATTTGATGGATGCATAAATGTCTCAGCTGGCTTGCTAACATGCTTCAGTAATTGCTGAACTCTTGGACACTGATGGGAGGTCGTGGTGCTGTCACTGATCTCCTGAATTGATCACTTTGACACAGATGGATCCCAGAATCACAGAACATTCTGAGTTGAAAGAGACCCTCAGGGATCTTTGAGTCCAACCCCTGGCCCTGCACAGGACATCCCAAGAGCCACTCAATGTGCCTGAGAGCATTGTCCAAACACTTCCTGAGCTCTGCCAGGCTTGCTGCTGTGACCACTGCCCTGGGGAGCTGTTCCAGTGCCCACCCACCTTCTGGATGAAGAACCTTGTCCTGATACCCAACCTAACCCTTCCCTAAGGTGTTTCTTGAGTCCTGTCACTCGTCAGGAGAGTGAAGAGATTGGTGCCTGCTCCTCCACTTCCCCTCATGAGGATGTTGAAGACCACAGTGAGCTCAGTCTCCTCTTCTCCAGGCTGAACTAGCTGGTTACTCAGAGCTATGTTCTTCATGGTCCATGTTCCTCTGGAGCTTTTTTGATTCAGATGTAATAGCCTGAAAAAAATTCCTTTCCTTCTCCACTTTCCTTTGGGAATAAGCAAGGTGGATAAATTCTTGGAAGAATTCATGACTGATTTGGAAGTTTTCCTGTGATTTGAATGATGACTTATTTATTAATATTTGGAGATAATTTTAATGGTTGTATCTTCTTGGGTATGTTGTGAACCTCTGGATGTTATACAGCTCTATTTTCAAAGAAATTAATTTCTTCAAGAGAAGGCACTAAGTGATAAAGCCTTTTCACCTCTATATTAATACTTGCTAAAGCAGTACAGTTGTAATACTCAGTAAGACATTACCTTTCATAATTGTTCTCAGCATTTCAAAACCCTAAAGTAGTTTTTGCAGTAGTGTGATCACAATATGCACACTGCATTTGAATCTCATGAATCAGGCAGGATAGGCAGTCCATCCATATGCCACTCCCCAGAAAAGTTTGCCAGCACCAATAAAATGGAATAAGCTCATTTGGAACTGAGAGCTTCTTGTAGTTTCCTTGTGCGGTTTTCATTACAGAAGGAGTTGCATAATGTCCTGTAGAAAAATCATGTCTTACACATCATCTGATGTACAGAACACTGAACCCAAGCAATGAGTCAGGGCTCCCAGGTGAGGCACGAGTCTATGACGTGCAGGAATATGTTCCATGCTATTCCCTTGGGAGCTGCAAAACATTAACAATTTTCTCAGGTGATGTTTAGCTCCCCAAAAAAGCACTCGGAATACTAAGTGTTTTTACAGAATCATGTGTGTTTTTACAGCACCATGTGAACTTTCCCCTACTTATCCCGGATTTCAGTTCTCTGATTTTTTTTTTTTTTTAGGGATATTCATGTACAAAATAAAACCATTTGGCAAGTATAAATTCCTTTAGGACTTGCCCTCTATAATATTGTGTAAGTGTCTGAAACAACCACATGAAAAGCAATGCCTAGGGAATCCTTCCAGGGTTTACACCAAGCTTGCTGCCTGGGGGCACAGTGCTTTAGCCCCTGAGTGTGTGTTGCTCTTGCTGAGTAGGCGTGATCAGTGCAGTCCAGGATTTATGTGTCTCTCTGAGGGGACTCCAAACTTTGACTGAAAAGCAGTGAATGAAATATTGGCTACATCTTGTACAAGTGGCGGTACAAGAAAAATACTAAAAGCATTAAGATAAAGCTGTTAAAAAGAGAAATTGCACTTGATATGAAATACATTCTGCTTCCAAATGAGAGAGAATGATTTGGGGTAATGTTTCTCCATTTAGACATCATGTTAGTGAGGTTACATGCTTGCTTTTAAAAAGCGGTTACATATTCCTTTGGTCATCATTTCAAGGACAACATGGCTTAAGCTGTGGGAGACCACTCCTGTCAAGGTGACCTTGGAGATGTTTGTTGCTCCCTTCTTGACAGAAGTTTCCAGTTCCACAGCAGAATCAGCAAACCAGATTATTGTTTAATAATGACCAAACTATTCCTTGAAACACTTCCCAAACTTTGTACTAAAATGACTACCAAGAGATTATGTGATTTGGTATGTGTAACAAATCTCCTGGGTTGCTTATAGAATCACTGAGCATGCTTGCTCTCCGAGTGCACCTCTGCAGCCAAGATCAAGTGTGTGTGTGTGGCACAGTGCAGTGTGCAATGAATGAAAAACCTCTGTGTGGGAAGCAATGCAGGTGAATTGACAGATGGGATCGTTAGCCTTGCTGAGCAGCAGAGCTAATAATGAAGGTTTTTGTTATTCAGGGCTACATTGGACCAGCGCTGGTGGGGAAACTGCATGACCGTTTTTGGTTTTGTGACTTTGGCAAGATCGATCTACAGCAATCCTTGTGAAAGGATTACAGGATAACCTGTAGAAGTTGGTGTTTGCTCTGATGGCCATCCCACATGGAGGATTTGAGCCA
>JAHLSL010000010.1:12065478-12079435 GCA_025920805.1 Petroica traversi
TGCCCGCGCTGTCCCCACGCCGTGCCCGCAGTGTCCCCTGGCGGCGGCGCTCCCTCCAGCCCGGCCCTGCGGCCGCAGAAAGCGAAAGGCTCTCGGTGCACGGAGGGAGTTTCGGGGCCACGGTGAGGAGCTGGATTCCCATCCCGGGCTGCATCCAAAGCGGTGAGGGCGGCGGGACGAGTGAAGGGGTTCTGCCCCCTCTCTCTGCTCCACCTGGACCCCACCAGCCGTGCTGTGTCCTGCTCTGGGGTGCCCAGCACATGGAGCACATGGACCTGCTGGAGCGAGTCCAGCGGAGGCCACCAAGTGGATTAGAGGGATGGAACATCTCTCTTGTGAGGAAAGGATGAGAGAATTAGGATTGTTCAGCCTGGAAAAAAAAAATCGGCTTCAGGGGAACCTAATTGCAGCCTTCTGGTACCTGAAGGGAAACTAAAGACTGATGGAGAGGGACTTTATACAAGAGCCTGTAGAGACAGGACAAGGGGGAAAGGCTTCAAGCTAAAACAAGGGGAAATGGCTTCAAACTAAAAGAAAGCAGATTTAGATTAGATATTAGGAGCATGTTCTTTGCTGTGAGGGTGGCGAGGCACTGATACAGGTTGTACAGGGAAGTTGTGGATGCCCCATCCCTGGAAGTGTTCAAGGCCAGGCTGGATGGGACTTTGAGCAACCTAATCTAGTGGAAGGTGTCCCTTTCCATGGTAGGAGGTTGGAATGAAGTGATCTTTGAGGTCCCTTCCAGCCCAAGCCATTCCATGTTTCTGTGATCCCAGTGCCTCTTCATGGTGAGGGAAAGCTTGGGCCAAGCCCTGCCCCACCCCAACTTAGAGGCAGAGGGTCTCCCTGCCAATGAGGGAGGTTGGCACATCCCTGAGCTGCTGTAAGGAAACCTGCTGTGGGATTTGGGCCAAAGTAACCAAGCTTTTATTATTGGATAAAAATAGAAAATGTATAAACCGCCTTCCAGCCCAGCCAATTCCATCTGACTTTTGGGAATGTGTTGAGCTTTAATGATCTGCTTCTGATGATTCTGCCCAGTCTGCTGAAAGCAGCCAAAACCAGCACTGTTACAAGAGAATAATCCCCATTCCAATAGAAATTCCAGCAGCCTTGGTGTGGGTAGACTGAGTATCTGTTTAATGTTGGCTTACCATTAAAGAGCCAAACTCCGCACAGCACGCTGCATGCAATGCTGTTTCAAATTAGCTAAAATGCTGGAATCACATCCAGATGACGCAAAACAGACTTATATTTTAGTGCCAGAAATATGTAAAGGGCCTGCACAAGCCATGCACAATAACTGCATCTTTTTGGCTCCAGCACTTGTTCTTGTCATTTGCTGACACAGTGCTGAGTTCATCTGAGAAGCAAAACAGGTAATGTTTCAAAGAATTGTGCTTGTTGTTGGGAGGATGGGAGAGGAAACGGAAAGGCTACTTACACTTGGATATTAAGTGTTAATGTGCCGTCTTATCTTTAGTCACTGGGGGAGAAGGAATGGGGCTGCTGTGAGTAAAGTGCATTTGAAAGCTTGTTTCACTTCTGCTTGGTGTTGCCTGCTATGCAACCAGCGAGTATCTGGTTACTGTCCTTGAGCTGTTCACACGAGCTGATCTGCCAATGGTTTGATTGAGAAACACATGCTGGAAATCCCACGTTTCATAGAAGGAGACTGTGATAGAAACCCTGCGTTTGGGCTGTATCTTATTTCTCACTATCCTTACTAGAAATGAAATAGCCCACAGCTTGGTGACTCAGTGTTGTGCTGCTCATTGCATGCTCACAGCTTGTGGTGGAACAGTGGAAGTGCTATGCAAACGCATGAATTAAAGTTCTTTGTATGAACTTGGCATTTCTGGGTTTGAGTGATCTAATTATGTGCAAGAACCAAGCCACCAGGTTTAGGATTAGGAGAAGACTAGATTGCAAGAACTGAATTTTGCTTTTTGTTGTCTCTCTTGAAATCAGGCATCCGTATCATTTATGAAATCTGTCTTACTAGGGGCAGAAACCTTCATCAGTCCTGTTGACTATGAAAAGAAGTGATTCCACATTATGTTGTCTCCCTTTAATTGTCCACAGTCCCTGGACATAATATTTCCTTTCACTATCTTCGTTCCTGTGGATGCTGCTGTTATCTCTAAAAAAGTCCAAGGAGATGCAAGAAACTGTCTTCTTCCACAGACTGTGCATTCTGATCTATGATTTTTCAGAAGTGAGGGTATTTCAGGGAAGTATCTCAGAATCATCTTCTGGGAATGGTTATTTCTGAGGGGGGTCAGAAATAATTTTTCTCTTTTAATATTTTTCTCTCACATTTCTGTCTGCTGATTATTTTGCTGTTTATGTCTGTTCCTATTTTAAAAACAGATGAATATCTTTTCCTCTGCCTTGAATAGTCTCACAGTTTTTGGCACAATTTCCTATCTTTACCAGCTCAGGATTGTAGGATAAATCCCAGAGCCAAACTTCAGTTTCTTGAATCATTCAATCTAATAAGTATTTCTGGAGTATCTCTGCAGGGGATGTTTGCCATCATTTGTCTTGTTTTTTATTCTGGTAAAATAATGTTCTCTGTTTTGCTGTATTATGTAAATGGAGAGTCACAACAGTAGAATCAAAGATAATCCTTTTGCCTCTCTTTATGAAGAAATGTCTACCACTGAGCTTTTTTATGGAAAATTAATCCAGATTTTCAGGGACTGGGAAAATGAGGAACTTCCTGCTCTAGGAGAAGTTCTGGTTCAAGACCATCTAAGGAACCTGAAGGTGCACAAGTCCATGGGAGCTGATAAGAAACGTCTGCACATCCTGAAAGAAGTGGTTAAGCACTGTCCATCCTACTTGAGAAATCATGGCAGTCCAATCAAGTTCCCACTGGCTGGAAAAGGGGAAACATAACCCTGATTTTAAAAAGGGAAGACCCAGGGAGCTGCAGGTTAGTCTGCCAGACCTCTGTGCCTGACAAGATCATGGGGCAGATCCTCCCAGGAGCTGTGCTAAAGCACATGGAAAATAAGGTGATTTGGAACAGCCAGCATGGCTTCGCTAAGGGCAAGTTTTGCCTGCAGAGTCTGGGATCCTCTGCCATGCAGACAGGCTGAGAGAGCTGGGGCTGGAGCTGGAGAAGAGAAGGCTCTGGCTCTCACGTTCCAGTTCCTAAAGGGGGCTACAGGACAGCTGGAGAGGGATGTTGTACTGGACAGGTGGTGATAGGACAAGGGGCAATGGCTTTAAGCTTGAGTAGTGTGCTCAGGAAAGGAGGGGGTGGTGAGGTGGGGGTCGGTCTCTTCTGCTGTACCTACTCTGAGAGAACAAGAGGAAAGGGCCTTAAACTTTAAAAAAGGGGACTTTCAGGTTAATTTCACTATTAGGGTGATCGGGCATTGGAATAGGTTTCCCAAGGAGGTGGTGGAGCCATCATTCCTGGAGGTGTACAAGAGGTGTCTGGATCTGGCACTGGTTGATGTGGTTTAGTGATTACAGTGGTGGTGCTGGGTGATACAGTGATACAGTGGATGATCTGGAAGGTTTTCTTCCAACCTTGATGATTCTATGATTCCATCAAGGAAGGTAGCATTAGATGAGATATTAGAAGGAAGTTCTTTACTGTGAGGGTGCTGAGATGCTGGAGCAGGCTGCCCAGAGAAGTTGTGGATGTCCCATCCCTGAAAATGTTCAAGGCCAGGCTGTTCAAGACACTTGGTCTACTGGGAAATGTCCCTTTCCATGGCAGGGATTTTGGAACAAGATGGTCTTTAAGGTCCATTCCAATCCAAACCATTCTTTGATTCTGTGAACCAGCTCTTTACTGATCAAAATCTATGATTTAGGCTCTCTAGCTGTGTGTAACCATCTAAAAACTGGCAGTAAAGAGAAAGATTCAGATAGGCACTAGCAAGAAAATGACACCTTCTTCTGGGAGATGAACTAAACCACAGATGCTCCAATTAAAGCCCAAATTGGTCAGAATTTGTTTGAAAGGCTGAAGGGCACAACTTTACTTTGGTTTGTTTCTTAACAGATTGATGAAAGATGAGGTAAAAGGAAGCTTTCTGTCTTTTCCAAGGCTTAAGAAGCTGAGATTGAGTTCAGTGCTTGCTCCTGGTGAAGCCTTGCATTACAGGGGTTTGTTCACCCATATCCAGTGGGAGGTTGTGTGGCAGTTTCAGAATTTACTGAAAACTAAAACTGGTGCTGTAAAACAATAGCAATAGGTTTTCAGTGCCAGAAGTTTGAAACAGATTCTTTAGCTAATTACTTTTTTTTAAAGGGTCTTTTTTTTTTTTTTTCTTTTTACTATTAGGAACAAAACAGTTTTCACTCTTAGTTATAAAATGTTCCACTGAATGAGAATGTGTGGAATATTATAGATCTCCCAACAAGTTTCACAGGCTGGAATTACTGGGCATTTAAAATGGGAAAACTGCTGTGTGATGGAACTCCTTGGTCCTCACTCATAAATTGGGAATTGAAGAAACTCTTTGTACCACGTCTGTTTTTTTTTTCTAGACAGGATTTTAGCACTTCAAAGAATGACACCACTATTTTGTGTTTGTCTGCTGTTTGATGGCATAAGAAAGCCACAAATTTATGTGTGGTTTCTAAGCAGTGTTTGTTACAATGAAGACTGAATCGGGCTTAACAATGACTTATATCATGGTATAAGTTACTCATTGTGTGTAAATTGTTCCTAAAAGAGGAACATGTGATAAAAGGCAATAACTGCAGCTAATTCAGCCCTCAGCAAGCATGCAAACAAGTGTATAGTGATGCTTAAGAGGAAGAAGATCGCCTATATTTTTGGGGAGAACAGTTAAGATTTAAATTCTTCTGTTTGTTATCTATGTCACCACAGGCTGGACATTAGGTGCTTTTGAAATACTTGTTGGTAACCAACCATGCACTCAGCCTTCCTGCAGAACCTGTGGAGCACATTCTGGGGGCAGCACCACTGGGAAATATGGCTGAGTTTGGTGGAACTGTTTGCACACTAGGCTGACCTGGGAGTCTTGGGAGCTGCAGTAAAGATAATTGGCTGATAGATGTGTGGGTGGATTGTGTTTTGAGAAGGGAGGTAGGGGCCCAGAGTAGGAGGAGAGGCTACAATAAAGCTGGGGTTGAAAAAGGGCCAGGCAGGGAAAACTGTACTTTTTAAATTTCTCTTACCCTTTACTGTAATACTTCTAAGTTCTGCTTATCCAGAAAGACAGAATGCATAAGAAATGTTTAATTTCCCTCTTGTCCATCATCTTGCTCTGCCAGAACAGTTTTTGTGACACTGTCGGAATGAGAGAGAATTTGCTTTTCAGTTCTAGCTGTAGTTTACCTGCTGAGGAGGGTAGAGATTTAAAAAACAGAGAGTTTGAAAGAAAAAGTTTACAGCCCACTGTCACAATGCTTGTTATTGGGCTGCTATTGCCATGGATATTGTTGCTCTTTGCCATCAGGCAGATAGTATTGTATTAATTTTATAAGCCTGAACATGTTAAATTTGTGCAGGTCAGCACTCTGCTCAGCACCATTTGTGAACAGTTTGTTGTCTTAGGTTGGTTCTCATGTTATATACTCTGAAGGATAACCATTGAAGTCAATGATTTACATCTCTTGGTCACCAGCACTGTAGTTGGTACCACTATTTAGTCACTGTTCAATGTGACCCATGCTGTTTTTGGAGATGCATATTCCTACCCTGCTTCTGAATTTAGCTCACTGCACTCTTACTAAGTAAAAGTCTGGAAGGGACAAAAAGAGACCTCCCTCTGAAATTTAATCCAGAGCACACATGTGGTGTGGTACGGAACAAGAACCACAGAGTCCTCTGCCAGTCCTGGATCTTATAAAATCTAAACACACCAATATCACTGAGGTTATTTTTAAATGTTTAACATGACTCTCCAAGGCACATACACATTTAACATCTGTATCTCTTTAAAGAGTTATTTATTCTAATATATCACAGCTCTGGCAGAAATTTTGTGTTAATTGCTCAGAACAGGCTGAACTTTGGAGGGTTATAAATTTAAGTATGACATGTACTGTGGGTTTGTTTTTGGTTTTTTTTTTTTTTCCTTTTCCAAATTTACATATACTGAATAGCCAACTAACCTGACATCATTGGGAGCTCAGGATGGTTGGTGTCTGTCCATTTCACTCCACAAGTGTGGATTTATGGCCATGAGTCATAGAAGTAGAATTACCTTTTCACGAGGTTAGCGTGATCTGTCTTTCCATATAAGATGCTTCTATGGTAATGTTGATCATGTTACTACGGTGATGTAAAAACATTAACCAAGTGTTTTACACAGAATTCATTTTAAAGGAAACTGGGCATTAACTTCTGTTCCCTTACTAATGCATACACTTATCCATACTTAGAAATACTCTTTAGTGCTTGAATTTTAGTCCAAGCACTAAAGCACCTTAGTGGCCTTCAAATCCCCAAAAGGATTTAAGCCATAATTCCAACTCTCTGCTGCCTACCCCTAAATTTTTGTTCTGTTTCTGCCCATGCACAAACATACCCATGCAAAACTTGCATTTTCATTCTGTGTGGTTGCTCTAGGAATATGTTCTGAGAGGGACTCTGCCTTCTTGTCTGACCATCAGGGTCTGACTTGACTTTCATTTTGACCACACACACATTTCATGGAGCCCTGGAATGGTTTGGATAGGAAGGGACATTTGAGACCACCTAGTTCCTGTTCCCCTGCCATGGTCAGGGATACCTTCCATTGGACCAGGTTGCTGAAGGACTGGCCATGAACACTTCCAGGGAAGGGCATGGAGCTGTGCCATGGGAGGTCTGTGTTTATTTAGAAGGCTTGCTTAAAAAATTCACACTCCGGTGCTTTTTCCACAATGGTTACGTAGATGGCACTTGCTTGTTTGGCGGCTGTGGGTGTTGAAATCTCTCTTTAAAACTCAAGGTTCTTTCTCAACTCTGGCAAGTTTTTTTTTTGGTAGGATGATTTGTCCAGCCCCTGCATTCATATCCTTCTTTCATTTGCGTGCACAGGAGTAGTACATTAATGCTTTACTACTTAAGGAGCAGTCTGTAATGCCAGACATAACTGGACAGCCTCGGCAGCTACAACACTGATTAAATATCTGAGAGCAGCAGAACTAGAGGCTTGGCAAAGAGAATAGGATCCCACAGTGCGTTCAGTGTCTGTGAATATTCAGAGGGAAGGGGTCAGTTGTGAAAGAATTTAATTTTTTCTGCTTCTGCTTGTGACAGGTTGGCTTCAAGAGGGAAGCTGTTTCCCAGGACATAATATTTGCATTGCTGTTTCTGAGTTAGTAGCATCCAGAATGATCTTTCCTGTGCTTTAGGAAATTGTTAAACAGCTGTCCCAACCATTGTGAATGCTGGTGGGGCACTGTGCAGCCAGTTTGGATAATGAGACAATTAAATGTGTCTTAAAGTGCTTGAAAAAAAACCACCAATGTGTGAATGCCTTTAAATGTTGGCACTATTTTTTGGGAAGAGATAGAAAATGGTCCTCTGTCTATGTTCTGTGTCCTTCTTCTCTGATGCATTTATTGCTGTTCATGGACAGTGTACTTGATTTGCGTGGCCAGGTTTTGGTAGCATTTCCTCCTTTTGAATAAGTGTTTGTGCAATTTAATATTTGCTTTAGCTTCCTGTAGAATAGTTTCCCTTCTCTTTAAGGGGACTATTGTGCTGTGTGCTATAAACCAGTTTTGTAACATTCTGTTTGTTTGAGTATCAACTCCTAGAAAGATGGGAAGTGTCAGTGCACAGAGGGTAGGAGGGTCAAAAATGCTTTGAAGAAACTCAGATAAAAGCAGCAACAGATAAAAGCAAAACAGAGTGCTTCTTGGTGCTTTTTGCTGGATGTAGAGAAGCATGGCATTACTTGAAAGGTGGGTAAATTTTTAAAAATTAATCTCTCCTTCCTTTTGTTACTAATTTTAAGGATTTCTTTCCTTGAACACAATATTGATAAACTCTTCAGAATTAGCCCAGATAACTGGTTTCTCTAACTTTTTCTCTTTCCACAGATAGTTTTACTTCCAACAGGGAAATGTGGTATGACCAAACCCAGACATTCGAAGACACTCCCCACACACCAACGCTCAAGCAAACAAAGCAGAATGTTTGTTTCTAAATATGAAATGTGAACACTCTAATACACTAAATTTATCTTCTACTGGTTTCTGCCATTAGTATGCACAAGTACTTTTTCTAAGTCTTTTCCTACAGTCATGAGGAATGAGGATCTCACATCATCACACCTGGGGCTTGGAGAATGTGTGATAAACTCATGGGGTTTAGCTTCAAATGAGGGAGATTCAGAACTGTGTGATTCCGTTCTGAAGGTTGTAGTAGACTAAAATAAGAGGGGAAGTTCTCACCACGCCAGCATCAGAGGCTGTGCTTCTCCAAGCCAGGTAAGAAAGGATCCCTGGTTTTAGCCAACAAAAGGTAGCTGCACTTCATTCAGCAGAGGGATTATTGTATACTGACTTTTCCCAACTAATTCATCCTGTTCTCACCTCACCTCTCAACCAAGCAATTGCTGTTGGTTTGAGAGTTTGGACTGTGGTGGTGGTTTGAATAACAGCATCCATGGCACACGTGCTCTTCACTCACAGAAAAGGGTCTTCTGGGTGTGCAGGAGGACTCTGACTGGACTCCTTTAGTTCTATGTGTGGGCAATTCTGAATGTAAAATAAATCCTTTGGAGACAGGAAATTGGCCAAATGTACATTTTCCATTTATGTTACAAAATAGCCTGTAACTGTACTGTAGCCTGGGTAACTGATGTTGCGTTTGTTTTACACAGAGGATTCTTCTATCTTTTAATGCAGATTTGATTCACAGATTATTTACATTTATGGTGTCAATATTGCTGTTAAAGATAATAAGTGTAAAGCACATAAACAGCAAAAAGCCCCCCACCCAAATTCCCAAACTCAAACAAACAAAAGAACAAAAAAAGAATAATAAAATAAAACAAAAAAACCCCCAACACTAACCAAAAAGACCCCAAAACACTGTAAGTTTTCCTGAGGTTGAGTAGAGCACCATTAACTACTGGTGCTTTGGATGATTTCACTTGACTGTAAGTGGTAATCACATGGCAATAGAATTTACTCTTCTGTTCAGGAGCTTTCTAGTGACTTAACACAATTTGTTAATCTTCATAAGCCTTGTTCAAAAGACCCAGTCTCCAAAAGTAAATAATTTTATTTTTCTTGGGATGAAAGAAGGGCAGAAAGAATACAATTGGTTATTATCCAGTTCTTTTAGATGGAGGAATTGAGGCATTGGGTAGTTTGCATATTTAAGTCACACATCATGGCAGGAATTAAAATCTGATAATTAGATATTCAATGACTCTTTAATGCCATAGCAAATCTTGGAGGAGCTGACAGACTCTAAAAGCTCCAAATGTGATTGAGGATGATGAGCCCCCATTGCAGGGGACATTCAGGAGATGGCACTCAGGGCAGAAGCCTGTCAGAGGGAAGCTGGGGGGAATAGAGTGGCTAAAGGAACTGAAAAGAATATTAAATCACCCTTCAGATGTATTAGCAATAATTAACCTGTTAGAAAGTCCAGTGAGAACAGAAGATCAGGGTACAAAGGGAATACTCAGCAGGCTGAGAAGCTGAAGCAATAAGGATCATTCCCCAGCCAGAACTTTCTCCAGGACAGGGCAAAGGGAAGCAAACAAGGAGAGGATCTGTCTGAAACTGAAGCCACTCTGGGTTGAGTTTTGGAGAAGAATCAGCACTAACCAAGTGAGTTTTCAGTAAAAGGCTCAAACAAAATGGAAAAATAAAATTGCTGAAATAATAAAAATAATACATAACACTCTCACTGTCACTCTGACTTTATCTTTGTTGGTGTCTGAGGACTGGAGTGTGGCAAATGTATCACCAAACTTTATGAAAAGATCCAGAAGAATCCAAGGAACTACAGGCCTGTAATCTGAACAGGCAAGTTAATGGGAATTAAAATAAAGGAACTATCAATCAGTAGGTACCTAGATAAATACAGTCTACTTAAAGAGAGTCAGAATGGATTTTATTAAATTAAATTCAGGCTTATAGTCGCATCTGGAGTTCTTGGAAAGGGTTGGCAGATGTATGGATCAGAGAGATTCAGTAGCTATATTTCACTATACCTCTACAGAGATTTTAGTAAATTCCTTCAACAAATATTTTTTTAAAGACACTAAATAGTTATGAATAGAGAAAATGCATATATATGCTTAAAAACTTGATTAAAAGGTAGAAAAGAGAGTTAATCTAAGATATGAATTCTCCTGTCAGGGGCAGGTCATCCAGTGGTGTTCCACAGGAACCTTTAGTGGGACCTGCACAGCTCAACACTTTCATAAATGATCAAGTAAGATGCTGAGTAATGTAGCAAGAAGGTTGATGGTGGTACAATTTTACTCAGGAGAGACAGGAGAAAGGCAGTTTCAGAAGACTGGCAGGAAGACTTTATATTTACATTTAAGATGGCAGATAAAATTCAATGTTAGTAAACATGAGGTAGTGTATATGGGAAAATTCAGTCCTAGCATAATGTATGAAATGTTGAGCTTGAGTTATCATTGCAGCTCAGGAAGGAGATCTTGGGATTTTGATAGATAGCTGCATTGTGTGAGACTTAATGCTTGGCAGTCATCAAAACTGCAAACCTCATTTCTGGAGTTCTTAAGAAAGGGACAGTGAACTTCAAGATCCTTCTGTATCAATCCATAGCTTGAGTACAACTGGAATACTACCTGTAGTTATGGTTATATTATGTTAAAGGGTGAGGAAAGGGTTAGGGAAAGGGTTTTCCCCAGTAAAAAAACCCTAACTGGGTAAGTAGAATAATCAAGCATGTAAAATGGCTGCCAAAATAATAAAAATATTAAAAAAGAAAAAAAGAAAAAGAAAAAGAGACTGCATAGTCTAGTACAAGTAGAGTTACTGGGAACAGAGTCAAACAAAAAGGAACTGTTTTCTTCTTCTAAGTGGTGATAGCCCCGTGGAACTTGCTGCCAGAAGTTACTGCAGATGCTGGTACTGGGGATGAGAAACTGGCCAAAAGATTTGACAGAAAGATTTGTGGAAGGGTACTACCTAAAGAATTCATGGAAAGCTTGCGTGACTCACCAGCTGAAAATAGTCGGTGTGGAAAAGCACCCAGGGGAGGGATACTTGCCCTGCTCTTATTCTTCCTTGGACAGCTGCTTTTGATCAGAGCTGTGCAAGGAGGGCTGGGTGAGCCTCGGAGGGAGCCGGTGGGGCTGGAATGCAGCAGCGACGTGCCGAGCTAACCTGGGCCACAGAACGAGCCCCGAGCGGCTCTGCCTGAGCCACCGCGGTGCCGGCAGCAGCCCCAGCTCATCCTGCGGACATCAATCAGCCCCGGCCGGGATTCTTGCTGTCATCGCCGGGATGTTCCCAGCACTCAGCCAGCTCATATAAAACACTGCTGTTTCACGCTGCTATTTGCTGCGTGGGCATTCCCACTCCGTGGGCACGGCATGGTCGTGCACCAATCATTTCAGCAAATAAGTCTACAAAAATAAAGATGCTAAATCCTCCAAGGAGGAAAAGTATCCCGGCCTTAACTCTCAGTTAGTTCCCATTTTCTATTTATTCATTTTGTAGATCTAATAAATTTTTCTGAGTGTCAGCTCTAGTACACTTACATTGGGGTCTGAAAATCATTAGGTTGGGAGTTTTTTTTGGTTCATGGATCACTGTCAGCAATAGTAAAGATTTGCAGCCAGAACTGATGCTGTATTAAGAATAGATTCCAGTGTATTCTCTTTTTAACTGCTATGGCTTTGAAGATCTAACAACACTAAAAATTAGCAAATAACTATTTTTATCCCTAGAGTCAGCGGTTCTGACTCAGAGCGTCCATTAAGGAAATGAATTTTAAATAACAGGATTTTAAAGAAATATTGTCACTCATTATCTTAACCACACTTAAAAAGAAACGACATCTATTATAGAAATGAAAATATTATATTGGTGTAATTACAACCTAATGAAGACTGTTAGAAAATAATTATGTTAATTAATATTATTGCACATTTAATCCCGGGATGATTCTCAGGGTCTCCAGCTGGGGGCACTGGGCAAACATGGAAAACTGGCAATGGCCAGTGTGAGCGAGACTTGTACCCAGACCAGAACTGTGCTGGAGGGGAGGGGACAGGGAAACCAAAACCACCGAGGAAAATGAGATACAGTCATCATCCTGTATTGAAGAACTTCCCAAGATAAAGTAGATTTTGTTTTCAAAACTCTTTTGCTACTGACAAACAATTGTACACTTTTATTTTCACTACTCATAAACCATTGAATTTCTTAAACAGAGATATCTTTTAAATCAATAAATTCAAATCCTAATGGGCCCAGGTAGAAGAGTTATTGTAAATTTAAATTTGTTGCCATTCAGTTTCATTAAACTTTTCCATCTTTGTATAAATCATTGTCTCTACCTACCTTTAATATTGCTATTTATTCATTTACACCAGGGAAAGAACTCAAAAAGAAATAGAAAATACTCCTTGTACAATGTAAAGCCCAGCATTCTTTAAGGTATACATGGGCCTGGAAACAGAGATTTAGCATCTAGAACAAGACCTGAGGAGAAGGTATGGCTTATAATTGCCCAAGGAATACCAAATATGCCATTAGGGATATGTCAGAGACCAGTGGTGGTTTCATGGTTTCAACTCACACCATTAAAAAATATATCCTTAATCACCAGTTCAGGAAATCATAGCCCTAATTTTGTTGGTAAGGTTTTCTAAACCAGGCCAGGAAGATGATTTTTAGGTTTGCAAATTTAGTTTTGAACTGGGTATTCAAAAGCAGTTTGATAGCAGCTATAGGAGAATACATGAAAAGGTGAATGTGCTTATGGAGACTGCACAACTCTAAATGGTTGGGCCAATAAGGAAAGTGAGTATTCAACATTGCCAAGCTCATAGTAACCTAGATCTTCCTTCCAGATTATATTTTTAACTGGATTTTGCAATAGAGAGATGGATTTCCTGATCCCTGGAGCTCTTGCCTTCTATCTGGCCTCTGTGTTACAAGTTATGACTGCTTGCAATGGATTGAAGCCAAAAGTTTTTGTCCACATCACCGGCTGTCAAAACACAGGGACTTCTGTCTGGGTGTGTAGATACTCAGTTTTGGAAAAGCAGGAGGGAACATTTTGTTCATCTTTCCTCATGTTTCTCCCCAGGCACACCATTACACAGACACAGAGGAAAAAAAAAAAAAACCAAAGCCCTAATCATGCCATACTTCTTTAGTATCTTCCATGTAATTACAGAAAGCAATCTGGAAATATTGAAGCTTCATAGTAGCAAAAGCTTTTAAAA
Organism: Petroica traversi; assembly: GCA_025920805.1. Classification (NCBI taxonomy): domain Eukaryota; kingdom Metazoa; phylum Chordata; class Aves; order Passeriformes; family Petroicidae; genus Petroica; species Petroica traversi. The sequence continues at coordinate 12,078,864 of JAHLSL010000010.1, forward strand.
AAAAAAAAAAAAAAAAAAAAAAAAAAAAAAAAGGTTGCTTGCAAGGTTAGGAAAGGTTTAGGAGTTCTATTTTGCAGTCCTTTAATCTAAGCTCTAGGCCACAAATAAGAAGTTAGCCTGGAATTCACAATCAACCCTGTAATAACAAAATTTTGTTTATACCTTGACAAGCAGTGAACAGTACCGGTTTCACTTTATAAGATGCTTGTTGCTGCAAACCTCTAAAAAGGGTTTGCTTTTTAATATCTCAGTGTTGTTTTAAGAGAATGAAGTTGCTCTTGGACCTTGAAGCGCAGAATGAATTAAATGACACGTGAATAAATATATATTAATTCTTTTTTATTAAAGTATCAAAACAAACTTGAGAATAGAAAACAAACCACTTTTTAATGCATTTTAAAGGTTCTCCTGAATAAAGTATACTTTGAGAAAACTCATGCAACATACCAGTCCTGTCTAGCTGTTCAAACACTTTTCCTGGGCACAGGACCTGAGTACCATAATTTCCAGAGCAGTGTGCAGGAGCACACACACACACACACACACACACACACACACACACACACACACAC
>JAHLSL010000010.1:12088516-12103662 GCA_025920805.1 Petroica traversi
TTTTTTTCCCCCGTCTGGTTTGTTAACAGGCAGAAATTACCTTCTAACAGCCTTCAAAATGCTGGAAAATAAGAAGTTTTTTAAAACCCCCTACAAAACACCAAAAAAAACGTTTACACGGAGGAGGAACAGAAAGCTTACAAAGACAAATGCACGGGATTATCCAGTACAATAATATTTCATATATAATACATGCAAACTTGCTATTAAGCCAATCTTCAAGTCTCTTGGCATGTACTTGGTATGGAAAGATCAGGACATTACATGCTTGAGGACATTGTAACAAAACCAGCATAAAATGTATACATTCATATATAAAATGTATATCCCAGTCAAATGCTCCAAATTGTTGATTAATTTAATAATGTTCCATATGACAGTTTTTATAATAGGTAATTTGGTTTGAGTGGTATATTCTGGGGTATTTTAATTACTTGGAGCATTTTGTCGAGGATATAGATTTCTAATAGCAGTTTGAAAATACATATATATGTATGTATGTATGTATATAAATATAAATAAATAAATGTGTGTATGTATACATACATGTGTATATATATTATTGGCCACAGAGACAGGAGCAGTAAACCTAGCTTTTTAAAGGTCCCAGGGCTAGTAACATTGCAAAATTAAGACTCCTATTCTGCATTTAGTTGCCTGCTCTTGAAAGAAAAATACTGATCTGGTGGGGAAGGGAAGGAGTCTGGAGCAGTGACGTTGGCTTCCCTCCCGTGGAAGGTGCAGTCACACCCTGCTCTCTGCAAACAATGAAGTGCACTTTGTGAGGGCAGGAGCGAACTCCTCTGACCTACCTGGCAGCTCTCCATTTCCAGCTCCTGGGAGCTGCAAGCTTCTCTTTTTCACTTGCCTATAGATAAAAAATTCTTAGCTCTTTCAAAACATATTTATTGCTCTATTTTTATTAATCTGGGTAAATCAGTGTCAAGTGTAACTCTAGGCAAGGACTTTGCTCTTCAGAAGGGTCTAAAGCAAGCTTTTTATTTCACCTTGCTACAGCCTAAGAAGTTCTTTTTACTTCAGAGGCAGAATTTTATAATTCATGCTCAAGGACAGCTGGCATCATTTTTCTCAAGCCTAGAAGGAAAAAAAATTTCCTCTCAAGCAGAAGCCAAATGTGGAAAATTTCTTCCCAAAAGATAGTTGGTTGGAAAATTTTAAGCACTAAGGTGCTGTGGAAATGTGTTAGCAACATCGGTTTTAGTGGCCAAGAACAGGTGTCTGCTGTAATTATGACAGAAATTTAGCAACTGTTTGTCCTTATTTAGGTAGCTGTATGAGAAGTGGGAATGTATTTTGAGTATTTTCAGCTAAGCAGAACAGTGTTGCAGAATAATGGAAAAAAAAAGCAGCTCCATCCTTCCATGTGGATAGAAGTACCTTGGAAATCCAAGTGTTGTTATCCAGTTGTGGATGGTCACTGACATCTACTTGTTTGCTACATGGTGCTGGTCCCATTATTGCCCAAGAGCATCAGCCAGCACCAAAAACTGACAGCAAACCAGTTGTGTTCACTCTTGAACTTCTCCTGAAGTGAGCCAGCTCCTCCCTGCAAAGCAAACAGAGAAACTGTTCCTGTGTGTGTTTGAGATTAGGCCACTGAAACATGTCCTGGCTTGAAGTTCTCCAGTGAAAAAAGAAAATGAAACCACAATGAAAAATAAACCTAGCTCCACTGTGTCATATTTTATCCTGATCCCTTTTGAAACAAAAGCTAAGCAAGTCTCAGTAAAGACATAGCATCACACCCCAGTTAAAAAAAAATAAAATTAATAATTAAGACTAGCAGGAAGTTAAAGTAACACCCAGTACAGCCACCAGATGCTCTGATGTTCTTGCCAGTTTAATTTTCCATCTCATAAAATATCCTTCATTTGCCTCCCCCTGAACATTTACTGGTCCTTTTCCAATCCATTTCTCTCTTTCATCACAAACTGCAAGCAGCAGTTCCCCTGAAACAGCATTTTTTTTTTTGACAGAGGTAACATCCATGTTCTTAACTTCTGTTTTCCCTTAAGCCAGGTATAGCAGCTCATCACCCAGTCCTGGGTTCCTTTCCCTCTGCAGAGAAATAAGGCTGGACCACCCCTGGTGTTCTTGCAGCCCTCCAGGAGTCTCCAGTGTGAAGGAAGGAGGCAGGAGTTGCTCCACTTTCTGAGCAACTCCTGCCTCCACATCCCTTGACTCTACTTCACACACTGTGGGTATTTGATTAAAACTGAAATATGGCTGTCTCATTATTACAAAAAGCTACAGACACCATCATACAGAAGGACAGAATCCCAATCTCAGCAGAAACTCTCTCCTCTCCTAACATTTGTGCCACTGCAGGATGTCAGTCAGAGCAACACAATTAAAATCTCCATGCCATGTCCACATTCTATGCTGGTTTGTGGTCACACAATTCCATTAAACCTCTTTGGTTTGATGAAAATAAAATGAGAGGTAATTAAATCAAATGTGTAGTGATAACATGAGTAAAACCTGCCTCTCTGTATGTTTTGTGGTTTGAATTGTTTTAAGTTTTGAAATTACTGTAGCCTTGACAAGACAAATTTTTCCCTGCACAGCAGGTATAAGAGAAATAGGTTTCCACAATTCAGAGTTAACATGTGGTAAAATCAGCACAGAATCAGGTTTTCTGACTCTGCCTGAAATATTATTCTCTACTTCTGTGATGGGAACTAACCTTTGTCATAACTTTTGCTAAGTGGGTCTGGTTCTATGTGGTAGGACTCCTCTGTTCACCAAAGCATGCACCATTTTTGGGATAATTTTCCCATCTGACTGGACTAGCACAAGGGTTGAAACTTGGGATGAGTTTTTCCAGCACACAGGTTGCTACTGCTTGAACTCTGGGAGCAATTAGCAGCAGAAGTAGCATCAGCCACCTCCACCCAGCCCAGAGGTTTTCAGCAGCTGTCTGGGACTCTTTGGGCATCTTTGGGCTAATTACAAGGGTTTCTCCAAAAAGTGAATAAAAAAACCTTCGAATTTGCAGTAGCAAGGACAAAATTCACTCTGGAAGGGTTGGTTCTCTATGTACCAAAAAGGTCCAAAAATGGGGGTTAAAAACCACAGGGTTAGAGGACTGACTCTCACTGAGACTGTATGGCAAACCCTGTTACTCTCTTACATTTAATACCTCTCAAGCAGATGAGTATATGTTTTGTGGAGGGAAATAAGTCCTCTGATTTAACTGCTTTTATTCTTTAACACTGAAGATAAAATTAACCTGCTCCCTGTTTTTCTCTACTTAGCTTACTTTTCTTTTCTTACTGCCTTTTCTCATCACAGTCCCTCTGAATCCATCTACTCTTGATTTATTCTCTCCTTTTAAAATCCCATTCCCTACTCTCTTTTGCTTTGTTTCCGTAAATCACCTTTCCCATTTCTTTAAAACAGCAGCTTCTCCTTTTCTTTTGCCACTTCCCTGTTTCTACTCTTCTCACTTCTCTCTTCCCCTCCATGTATCCCTGGATTTCATCATCCCCCTTTTTTCTGTTCCTTTTTTCCCAGCAATTTTTCTCCCATTGGTCCTTCTGGTTCTGCCTGGAAGCTTCTTAAATTTAAATTACTAATTTTTAATTTCTCTTTTGCTTTCTGTCATTTTCTTTTTTGCTTCTCTCTCAATAAGATGGAGGCAAAAAATTACCACTGGGTGCAACATGTACATTTCAGGACCAGATTCTGGTGCACAACATTACCATGAATTTTAGTACAACTTCACTAAATTAAAGTTCCAGGAGGTAGTTAGTCATTGTTATAGGCAGTGTTTCAGAAGTGCAGGGTGGAGGAGCAATTTATACAAATTTATATATTTATCCCTTCTCTCAAGCTGAGAGACAGCCCTGACGCTGGCTCAGTCACATATATCTTTAGTTCCCTTTTGCTGAAGATTTTCAAGGCGCTTTTTTTTTTTTTTTTTTTTTTAATCAGATGGACTTTGTGCACCAGCCTAGAAGCAGGCCAAGCACAATAACCTGCAATTAAAATTTCTTATCTCTTTGGATACATCCAGGTAATAAACAAGAAAAATATATTCCACATACAGAAGGATCACGTCTTAAACCAGACTGAACAAAGCAAACTCACTGGTTTCACTGAACAGGCAAAATGATAGGTCAGGTATATTAACTGCCCTCAGGCAAATGTAAATTTTATCTCCTCAAAGTCTTTACAGTTCCGTCCATTTAATGGCAAGAAAATGACTTGTTCACAGATCCTGCCCTTCATCTCCATCTCCCCATCCTTTCTGCCTTGTAAATCATCCCAAATTTTGTTTGAGATCAGTTAAGGCTCTTTCTGAACTTCATTGATGTCTTCACACGTTAAAAAATGATCACTAATGAAAGTGCTAAGACCTGATCCAACAGTTATTTACGTCAGTGGAAAGATTCCCATTGACTTCAATGAGAGATAAATTTAGCCCCTAGGTACGATGAAAAATCAGCATTTCATCACACTGGTTCTCAGCATACAAAACTCTCCTCTTGAAATTACTTGGAAGAAAGGCTAGGAATTATTTGCCCAAGGTGTGTGCTCCCCTTGGGTGGACTAATGTAATTATGGTTTGTGCCCTTGTTGTCCTCCAGGTGAACACCAAGGATAAGAGGAAGCAAGAGAGAGAATATATCTATTTTTACTAAGTTACAAACATTTTGGACACATTATGGATTTAATCATGCTGCTACACACAAATGCAAACACACACACACATACTCCCCATAAAAAACAGCTGTCCCTATTGATTGCCCTTGGAACTGTGCACACATATAAAGAATACTCTGGAATTCAATACCATTTAATATAATCTGTCTGTTAAATACGTAAATTAAAATATGCCATAATAATTACAAATGCACCTTTCTAATTATTAAACACTGATTCCTACAGAAATACCATTTCAAATAAAAACACTGTATGGTACAGATTGCAACCTACAGAAGATTAAAACAAGGCTGCCACTGCAGTTTTCACTGTGCTTATCACTTGTCCTCTCACCTACTTCATATATGCCTTGCCATGAAAGGATTATATGAATGATCATAATGTTCATTCACCTTCTTATCTTCCTTGGTTTATATTTTTGGCTTTGGCTGTATAGTAACTTGCTCAGATAATGAGAACAAAGTATAAATAAAATGAAACCGATAGAGCTGCAGCTTTAATATGATATTGCCTTGATTGCAATCACAAAAAATCCTCCCGAGCCCAAATCCTGAGTGCTCTGTGGGCACCTGAGGCTGCTGCTGAGGCCATCTCAGCAACAGGGGAAGATGCAGGGTGTCACTACAGCCACCTGGGCTTCCCAAGTGACATCAGTCCAGTGGGGGATGTTACCCATGGTGGGGTAGGGTCCATCCTCTCTGCAGTGACTCTTAGAAGCAGAATGGTTACAGGGAGAGAAAAGCAGGCTGCAGGATGCCCCTTGTCTGGGGCATGTCCTTGTCACAGGGCTGAAAAGTCAGGCACCATCTGGTTTGCTGCCCAATCAGCTCAAAATCAGCACAGGAGAGCTTGAGTGAAGAACATGCAGAGTAAGACTCCCCAAACAGCACAGATGATCAGTGTGTGGTTAGATCATTGCTCCTCAGAAAGAGGAGGCACGAGTTTCACCCCACTCAGCCAGGGGTGAGAACCTAACTCAGGTCTTTCTCTCCAGACCAAGTCCTCTCGCTGATGGAGCTTTATTAAAAGACCAAGCCCAAGTTTAGAAGGGAAGTTTGGGATCATGAAAGTCCTGATCACAGCAATGCTCAACTCCACATCACAGATTAGATGGTTAAGTGGAAGAGATGGGAATTTATTTTCACAATGCACAGCCTCCTTCTGTGGAGCTGGACTTTTGTCCTACACTGGAAATAATATTTCGTTGAGGATAGCCGGGAAATGAGAGGGCTCCTTATTCATCATCTTTGTGAGTTCAGATAAGCTGATGGTCTTCCTTTTGTTCCACTTCCCAATCTGCTGAAATGGTTAATATTTTATGCTTTAGGGTAAAGTAGCTGAGATTCCCAAATGGAAATAACGGATAGGGCTGCTGTATTTTATTTTCCTGTCTAATTTAATTAGCACTCTAATTGGCCTTTTTTTTTTTTTTTTGCTGAATGCTTTCTTGATGCATTATTATCTATTCTTACTATTTAATGTGTGTGTGGCAGAAGTATTTAGCAGTCCCAGTAAAGATTCTGGGTGTGTTTTTATTATATACACAAGAGCTTTATTATATATACAAGAGTTTTATACTGAGCTCTAAAAATTACGACAATATTTGAACTGCCAAATAGAAGCCCAGATTCAACACTGCAATGAAGTACATGGCTAAATATTCTCTGTCTAAAAGCCTTGCCCAAATGAAGACTTCCTATTAACGAAGATCTCACATAGCCTTTAAAAATATTATTTCTTATATCTGTGAAATTATATTTCTTCTGACACATTTGGGATGAGAGCACCTGACAAGGTATAATAACGTGGTCTTTTGTTAGAGGGGCAAGACATTTTCTTAAATGTATGGATTGATCAATTAATTAATTGCAGATCTTTGAAGGAGAATAATTACTGTTAATTACTATTATTTTTCTAAATAGCCAAAATGTTTAGAATTTTGGTAGATCCTGAATTATTTCCCACAAAGGGAAAGTGTAGTTCAATACTATTTAAATTTTTGTTGTTTTTTTTTTTTTCTCCTTGTAAATCAAAGCTGATCAAAGCAAAACATGCTCTACCTTCCCATTTTGAAGAGAAGCTCTGGAGGGGAAGGTGGTTTCCTTGTTATTGAAGAAATATTTCTTGCCCTTGCAAAAGCCAAGACGTCCTACATTGTATCAGAAAAAATGTCAGATAAATCATCAGCTCTGTGGCTGGAGCAGAAAGTACAGGTATGACAGAGTACCCAAAACAAGCCATGAATTCTCCACAGATAGAAACTGGCATAACTAATTCAAGTTCATCACCCAAAGATTTGACTTGAGATGGTCTAGCTTGATATTTCTTGTTGATGATTTGTGTTGTGATTAAAGTATCTGTATGAAGCAGAGAGAACACATAATCTAGCAGGCAACACTTAAATTCACCAGGTCCATTTTTACAGGTGATTTGTGCTTTGTTCAAAAGTGGATGTTAAGTCTTCAAAGTCTTCAAAAATTTCCTTAGTGATCTGTGCAACCTTTTGAACTCAGGCTGTAAATCAGCCATGTGTTATGCAGCGAGTGCTTGCAGGGAAAAAAAGGCTCTCACTGCAAGTGTGTGGTGCACACTGTTTTCTTTGCAGAATGGGCCATTAAACTTGGACTGGGAGTTGGTTTACAATTATTAGAAGTCACTATAATGATAATATAATATAATAAAGCTGTGTTATGTTATATATAATGCAATATAAAATATAAATTCATTTTCCCATAAATGTTCTGTATACATAAAATATTCACACAGATGTCGAAGCATTTGTAGGTTTCATCACCAATTTGAATATGTGTTTAAACAGCTGTCCTTTTCCTATTTTAAAATGCTTGTTGTACATGTTTTTACAAATAATTAAGGTGCTGCAAAAGCAGCATTCCTGGCCACAGTCCTGCTCCTCAGGATGTCCTGGAACACTGATGAAACTTCTCCCCCCACCATGAGTGTTCCTACCACAGGGAAGGACAGACCTCTAATGGACCTTCCCTCTACACTCATTGCTGTGTAACAGAGGGACTTCAGCATCCTTTGGTTTCCTGACAAAATCTGTTCATTGAGTCTTACTTATCTGTGCATGTGCCTGCCCTAGAGGGACTTTTACAAAACCCAGGGGGTTGTGATCACCCTTCTTCTACCACCCCGGCCAGGACCCATCTGCGTCTCTCCCAGCACCTCTGCATATCTGCCAGAGCTCAGCAGAACAATTGTTGGGTGAAACTCAGCAGACACAGGAGATGAGATGAAATGAGCTAATAGTCACCAACACTTTTATCATCGTGGTGACTTAGCACCATGCTTGCCTACCAGCATAGTCATCACCTTTTTTCCAAATCCCCTCTTTGGTCAGTAGTACAGTCTTTGCCTTCAACTCCCAATTTCAATTCATTTTGTCCCTAATTCCCTTTTCACTTCCTTATAAAAATTCTCAGACTCCAGTTCAGCTGCAGTTCACCTGCACTAATTAAAAGAGTGAGCTTTGAGTCCAAGTTCTCAAAGACCTTTGACCTAACATCCATATATACTCATGTAATAAGACATCTAAATATCCTGCAAGGTAGGAGAGATAAGCATTTTCTCTTGGCTATCCTTCCTTCTACTATAGCCTGGATTATTTTAGACTTTACATGTATACCTTATTCTCACTGTGATTTGTGAGGCCACATTTCCATCGAGGTAAGCATTAAATGAGTGGCAGGGTTAGAGCAAGCCCTAATTATATTACAGTTTAATTGGGAAACAGATCATGTCAACTGGGAGGTCAGCAGCATATTTTTGGAGCACGTCTCAAAGTTCACCCGGTACACATCCTTTCCTTATAATGGAATATTTATAGTTTGTTTGCTTTACACTGGAAATATGCCTTCAGTGAGCTTCTCCTGAGAGAATCCTCCCCCTTTTCAAACTCTCCTGCGATGGGTGAGAATGGGAGCTTTAGAATGGACAAGCTGTAGTAACCCAAGGCAAGCAAATCCCAAGGTCCTTTATACAAACCCTTTTCCCAGGACTATCAAACACCCGAGCACCCAGACCCCATAGGTGTTGCACTGAGCAACCTTCATGTTTCTATGCACTCAGAATTTCATTTCTGCATGGATGCTCAAAAACATCTGCTACCCGGTTAGGAGCCTTCCTCAAGACAATGTCCAGTGGGTTTCTGCTATTAAATCTTTGCCTAGGTGCTCCAAAGTACTTGTTTTCTGATGGTGCCAATCCCATGCAGAGGGAGTGCATGGTGTATCAAAGACCAAGTGCTTTTTCAGGCACTTTCTTTAAAGGACTGAGAACAGGGATATATTCCTGCTCCTAAAAAATGCTTGTGTAAAATCTTGGGGCAGCCCTGGGAGCGAGAACCAGAGAGAAGAGTCTCCTCCTTCTGAGCCAACTGGCCTCTGTCTATTTTCTGAATGGTCTCAGCAAGGAGCATGGAGGGTGCTCCTGTCCCCATTTAGAGCCTGATAGCTCAAGTAACCTCTCAGATCAATGGAAATAAAAGATTAAACCTCGTCAGGCAGCCACTGGAATTGTACCTGGCTTTTACAAATCCCTACTGGATGCTTAAAGGAAGCAGCACCACCTCATCCTTCCACCAGTGCTTTCAAGAAGGGAGTGGTGCCTTGCTAAACTCAAAAGAAGAGGCCAAGGCACAGGCAGGGATCCCAGGTTTGTGTCTCTCAGGAGGACAGAGATGCCTCCCTACAACACGAGGGGAGAGTGGTCCCCCATCTCTTGCTGGGGAGGCTGAGCTGCTCCCTGCACCCCTTGCTGGCTGATACGGGAGCCACTTCAAGGGGCTGAAGCCTTCCAGCTGAGAATCAAGTTGTGTAAGACAGGGGATGCAGAGTCAGGTATTGCTGTGACTGGATTTTGGGAGGCTGAGATTTTATGGGAACTCTGTTGGCTTCTGAGCCTCTTCAGTTAGTTTACATTATAGAGTTAAGAACAGCAATTATTAACAAGGTGTGAGAAACCAATTTGTTTTCCAGTGTGATGATCTAAGTGCACCATGACCAGGGACAACTCTCTTCTGTAAAGAGGTGGGGCAATGCTCAAACAGCAGAAAGTCTCAACCCTCTCACAACCATCTATTTTGAACTTGTAATGTGACAGAGCTATCATGTGAGCATTTTAATGAGTTATTTAGCAAAGCTTAGTACCACTTGTAAACAAAATGCATATTTCCATACCAAAGTGGAACGCTGTTCAGAGTTTTTCTGAAAACATTGAGCTCGTGTTGACAGAAAAATGTAATGTACACATCATAAAAAAGTACATCTCTTGTTAGAAACATACCACCTTATTCTAAAATAACCATATTCATCCCAGCTGATATTCAAAATGTTAAAGCATCAATTTCTCTTTCCTATTAGAAAAGACAGCCACTCAGGTAGGCAATCACCGTGTTGGAGAGTTACATATTGTTGAGTAAAAATTTGTTTTATAAGCTACTTTGCCTATCAAATGACAGTAAGTCCCTTGACATAAATACCAGTGCAATTTTATTACATGAATGAGTGGTTACTAGTTTGTTTTTTTTTTTTCTTTACTCTAAACAAGTGAAAGAATTTGGAAATCCTGACCTGAAAGTGTTTCACACATGCTTAATTTTAATCGTGCCTATAATCCCAGTGAGGCCAGTACTACTCGTATACTTAAATTTAAGCACATGCATAGATGTCAGCAGGACTGGGCTTTAATATAGCACAAAATCTCATGTCTAAGTTTTTAGTGTTAAAATTTATGCCTTTATAAATTCATTTTTCTAAGAGAAGTTGTTTTAGGAAATAAATTATAAAAATAAATCTGTATCTAACATATATTTAAACTGAGACATATATTAATATATTTAATATTTATAAGTATACATTTTACAATATATAATATTTTTGAAAAGTACTGAGTCACATGAGGGACCTGACACATTACATCATAGAATAAGCCCTTGGGGAGAGCATTACTGAGAGCCAGGTAAAAATGGAATGAAATTATTTTCCTTGCTGTTGGCATGGGTATGTACTTCCAACTTTTTTCTACTGCTGTTTCAGAGTAACATATTATCAGTTATCACCAAAATAGCTGTTTTCATTACAGGAACATTGGGCTTTCTCAAAATATATATACGCTCTGAAAACACCCCAAAAAATTATCAGCTGATTTTCCTATATTTTAGAAAATAAGCCAAGTCTTGATAGGCCTGTTTACTTTTACATGCTTTCTATAACCATAACGACTTTCTGTACTGAATAATTGTCTGTGAACGTTTTGTTTTGGGAGCTTCCTTGAACAACAAACTAACAACAAAACCATACCAACCAGTAAGGGCAAGCAGTACCTGCAAGATGTTATCACTTGCTTCCAGAAAATGCCCCTTGGTGCCTATTTTAAGTTAATTTGCAAAGCTTGGCAAGGAACAAAAGTTAAATACTCGGAATTTGCACAGATTGTATGTTCACCACAGAATGCGAAGTAAATGCTACAAATAAATGGTAGTTCCCCCGAGAAGAAATAATGTGGGGCATGGGTACAGATGCTCTGAATATCATTAAAAGACAATTCTTCTAGAGCCAAGTGGGAAAGGCAAAGGTAGAAATGCAGAGTATTGCAGAGGTGTTGCTTTCAAGGCTGCTTCATTAGGGGACTCCAGGTAGGTGTGGAGCTGGGCAGAACTGCATTACAAACACCTCCTGTTACGTGTTCCTCTAAGGAATAGCACCTGAAGTACAGGAAACTGCTTTGGTAATACTGGAATACATTTTAGCAACCTGAGCTGAGGGCTGAGTTTTGGTAGTTAGGGATATTGGTGATTAAAAGCGGTGAAAACAGATGTAAATCCAGTGGCACCGCATGCTACGGAGGTGGATATTTGTAGTTATAAAACTGCAGTCCTGGATGAGCTTATAGCAAATCAGATTAAATTTAAGACTGCTAAATTTTGCTGTGGGAATTTATTTCTGTTGATACGGCTTGGATTGTTCTGTTTATTTTTTGTTTGGGTTCTGCTGGCTGATTTTATCAACATGTTTTAAATACATTCATGCTGGTCATTGTAGTTGCAGCTGGTAGGCAAAGCCATCTCCACCAACCATCCTTTAGTAAATAAGAGGTGGCCAAACCTAAGGAAACAGATTTAGTTTGCCCATTGTCATGCAGTATGAAAACCATAGCAGAGAAAACAGTAAACCTCCTAGTCCTGACTCTCCTGGCAAATGGTGAATGCTGTAAGTGCACAGTACTGTGGCAAACCTTTCCTCCTTCAGCCTTCCTCAGCCATGAAAAACTTTTTCTCCCACTTCTGGTCCTCATCCAGCTCTGAGAGTCAGTGACGATAATCAGAGCATGCCAAGCATCTGACCTCAGCAGATTTTCTTGTGAAATAAAGAACGCAGTGTGACGTGCAATTTTCTTCTGAATTCCTCAAATATATCTCTTGCAATACATTCTTTCTGCCACCAGTTCTGCTATCAGCACTGCTTTCTGCATTTGACCCTCTCCCCTGCTTGTATTGCTGTGGTATTTCATAAGGAAGCTGTTAAGAGGTTATTTTCCACTCTAGTACCCTAGCAAATTGTAGTAGATTTGCATTGGTAATTCAAAATTAGCTTTCTACCTTTACAGCTAATCCTTGTGGGATGTATGAAACCAGTGATGTTCTGGGTGCTCAGCACGTTACTGAATTAGGCCTCATTGGAAGGATATCCAGCCAAATTTGAGAAAGTTATAAATACAAGATGACCCAGTTTCAATCAAGGATCTACTTGGATGCAAACAAACAAAGTCCAAAAAATAACCTACTTCTCAAATTATTTTTAAAAATCCTGAGAAGTCAGTAGTTTCTAAAAATTTCAGGAAACACTCAAAACAAGTCTTGCCTACTAAGATTTTGGTTTATTTTTGGTTTTTTCAGATAGCTAATACATTCTGTAGTTACTGTTTCTGCTATTTATCCAGAACATATTCATTGTAATTCTTCTCTGTACTTTTTATCGCTAGCCTGCACAGATGCTTTAATTACAGAGAAAAGATACTTGATTGTGGTAAGAGTGCTCAATTTTGCCTTATCCTTACTGGTTTTCTTCTTTTGTGCTATTCCCATACACATGGTTCAAAGCACTTGTGAGATGATCTCATTTTTTTTTGTTGTTGCTGTTTCATTTTGATCTTGTTTTCCTGGCTGAGAGGATGTGTGTCACTTGTGTTTTGAAATGAACTCTGGTAAATACAGCCGCTTCTTGAAAAGATCACTGCTCCCCTTTGAGCATGACTCTGCCATAAATACGCAAGTGGGAAGAAAACTATGAAGAACTTGTTGTGTGAACTGCCCACGGGCTCGGGCTTCTCCTCGTCACAAATCTCCTTCTGGATTCTTCTCCGCTGGGCACAGGACACCTCCCAGCCAAGTGCCAAAGAAGGGTAATTGTGTTAGAAGACTTTTTAATTCCCCAACTTACTTCAGCTGTTATCAGCAGCTGGTTACTTCAGCTGGCTGATATGCCTAGGTGTCCTGTAAACATTCACTCTAGTGCTGTGCATTACTCATAGCTGGAAAATCACTTTGACTCCTGTAGCATAATTATGTTAATGTCAAATGAGTCACAGGGAAACAGAAAACTTCTATCAGAGCTGCACCTCAGTGCCAGTTTCTGAATGCTCCTGTTTGGCATGATAGAAGTAGGTTAGGGGATTTAGGGGAAAAAAAACTTTCATTTAGTGAGTGGTATGAAATTATGATAATTACTCACAAGGAAGCTTACGTGACAATCAAACTTAGATTCACTGAAACATAAAATTGGTAAGAGTATGCCTGCCTGTTTATTTATAAGAGCAAGAATGCCTGCCTGATTATTATAGCAAGAATGAAAAATACTGAATTTTTAAACAATTACTTTTACAAGAAAACTTCTGATATCTTTCGCACATAAACAGCTTTTCACATTCATTATTTAATTTCAATGGCAGTAAGTGATTTATTTAAATTGACATCTTTATTAGATTGCATTGCAGAGCCAACCTCCTCTGATATATTATTAATTTTACATCCATCTTTTAGTTAATGTTAGTGATCAGCTAGGGGAAAAGAAAAACAAACTCCTTCCAGCTCATGCTTGGATCATAATGCAAAAAAGCCAAAAGCTCTTCAACAAGCTATAAGTTCTTGTAACATATTTTGTCCCAGCTTAAAGCAGTCAAAGGGCCAATGAGAGCAGAATTTGTCCCAGAGTTTAAAGACGAGGGGACAAACATCTGTGACACACTGGCTATCTCAGGGCTAAGCTGCAGCACTTCTTTTCTTCTGGAACATAAAGAGGCAGGTTCCTCTGGTATTTGCCTACCAGGATTTTACATGCTCAAACATATATCAATATTCCCACATCCCATCCTGATGAATAGGATATATCATCTGAATGTAAAGATAAGGCCTTTTTTCCCCCGGATGACTGAAACATCATTCTCAGAACACAAGAGTATTCTGACAGATTCCACTGTGCCAATGAAAATGCTCATAAGTAAGCAAAAGGCAAAAGCTGAGTTGAAAATCATAACCATATAATTTCAGTAATTTAGAAAAAAAGATCACCTAGGGCAATGTAATAAAAATCTCTTATTGATAAGTAACTGCATTTACATTTATGTTCTAATTGAGAGGGAGACAAGACTTACATTTCTCCAGGAGCTCCATCCCTCTGAGCATTTCCCCTTCATCTGCTGACTGCTCATCTCATGCTTTCTCTGACTTCCCTCCACTTATCCTAGAAACTGTTAATAAATTAAATCTCACATGTCCTATAAGGAAGCAACTGTTGTTACTAAATTGAGTGGGAATATAAGATCATGCCATAGGTGACTAAGAACCCCCCAGATTTCCCTACGAGCCATGATCTAAATATGATGGAACAGCATCATCTCGACCTTATAATGAGTAAGGGGCTTTATTTCAGAGCACGTCCCCGACCCAGAGTTAACCTACTATGGACAATACCTGTAGTTTGAAGCCCTCAGCTCCTGGCTGAGTTAAAATTGTTTTATTATGTAAAACAGTTCATGCCTATCACATCAGCAGAAAGCCTTTACTTGTAGCATTTGATTCTCTTGTGCTTTGCGTGGGAATACACAGGAAACACATCAAGGTGCCCTTTCTTTGTAAACTAGCACTGTTTTGTTAGCGATGTGCCTATCCGCTTTGCCCCACGGAGGCGGCCGGACGCTGTCCGTGCGCTGCTGCTGCTGCTGCCCGGGGGCAGGACCGGGCACTTCCCTGCTCCGGGACAGCGCAGTGACAGAGGCGGGAGCGGCGATGGAGAGAAACGGGAGCGGGGATGGAGAGAAGCGGGAGCGGGGATGGAGAGAAGCGGGAGCGGGGATGGACAGAGCCGCTCCGGGCCACACGGGGAGCATCACCCCCGGCCGCGCCGGCCGGACCCCCCGCAAGAACGGGCCCGGCACTGCCC
>JAHLSL010000010.1:12104062-12161050 GCA_025920805.1 Petroica traversi
TGAGGGTCCCGGGGCGCGGAGCCCCCTCAGGGACAGCGGGACCCCCAACCCCGCACGGCCCCGCGGCTCCCGGGCACCGACCGCTCCTGAAACAGTCACAGCGCCCTTCATGCCGAGGGTTCGCCTTCATTTGGCGAGGCAGCCGCTGCCCAAGCTCCCTTTCCGAGTGAAAGGATGACCCTGAATCGCGCGGCGAGCGAGGGCCAACAGCAAAGCGCGCTGCTCTCGGCCCGTGCTGGGCTCTCCCCGTAAAGAAAAGCAATGCATTCCCCCGGGGAATGGTTTCTACGCCCACTGGAACATGACATTCCCCACAATTAATTATTACATAAGCACCGTGTCAAGGATGCCATTGATATTACGGCCGTTCTCTCAACTACGGCAATGACAGCAGCAACTTATATCTAGAATCTTAAAAGGATGCTGGTTCATTTCTGTTCCGCTTGCCAAGTCCGCCTCCCAAGAGCAGCCCGGGGGTGTTCTGTAGCCTTTGTGCTCACGGACACTGAAAAGCTGAAGCCTGGCTTTGTTTACAGTCCCCTGCTGGAACTGGCCCTGATTTTTTTCTAAGAATCAGATAATGTGAAAGGATATTGGGCCACATGTGTAAGCTTTTAATAGACGTATTTGGGTAGACAAGGCTTACACGCTCTTTACTGTAACTCTTTGTGTTTTACTACTGGGTATTAAAAAGCTGCTGGGTCCTCTTTGATCCCTTCTGAATGGGGGTGGGGAGGTTGGTGGTTTGTGGTTGGTTGGTTTGGTTGGGGTTTTTTTTGTGAAATTGTTCATAAAAGTCAGTGACTGTATGGCTGTCTCCCAAAGCTGTTGTTTTCTCTAGACAGACCAGACAGCAAATAGGTCTCTAATTTGAGATGGCATCTTCCCAGACTGTTCACGTTCAAAGAAAACGTGATGGACCCTGTGAAACAGCCATACCATCAACAAGTAACTTCTGGTACAGGTGAAAGTTCTAGAAAAAAATTCACCGAGGGTTACGCAATAAGCACCAAATAAAGGAGCTGCAGAATAGGTTGAAATTTCCAGAAGGCAAAGCTGAGTGTGCCAAGTTCTGTCCCCATGGGGCTGATGTGTCACGCATCAGCGTGCTCCCACCCTTAAGTTTGGGGTTGGTTTATTTGAAAGATAAAAGTGTTGAACTAAGTATAGACTGAACTAATCTGAACTAAGTCTAAACCAGGGTTATTTTCATTCCACGGCTTAAACAAATTTGGGATTATTCCAAAGTGGTTTTGAGTAGGCTTAGCCAAAGTCTTGACTGGAAAATTGAAGGAAGTAGAGGTTCAGCCCTTTTTGTGTGGCAGTGCACTGTTTGATGTTAGCAGTCCTTTTTCAGCCTCTCTTTGTGATACAGAGGCATCTGTTTGTGAAGGTAGCATGTGCCATTTGAAGGGCTTTTTTGTGCAGTGCAAACCTGAGCTAAATTGTGCTGTCCCAGAGCATTCCAAGAGAAGATAGTGTGGTTATTAGAGAGTGGCTGTGTTTTATTAGATTGAGTCATACAGAGGAATAGAAGAGAGAAGTGGGCAAGCTTTCAGGAACACAAGCCTTTCTCCTTCAGCTGCCTTGAAAAAGAAATTCTGGAAAACTGTATCAGTAAATTTGTGCTGTTCCTGAAATTGTTTTCTCCATCCAAAGCCTGGATTACTTCATTAACTTCTAGAAATGGAATAGCTGCTAGATTTGCACGGAGGTGTCACTAGTCATGTGCTGCTGGGGACACACCTGTCATACAGAAGGGTGTTTGGACCCATAAATGTGTAGTTGCACAGATAACTGTGCAGCAAAGCAGCCCTGGGATATATTGTCTGGAGATTACACTGCATCTCATCTGAAGGGGGAATTTGCAGAGCTTACCTCACCATTTAGTCACCTGGATGACTGTGTGCTGACAAGAAAACAGGCTTTTGAATGAGCCACCAGAATTGCAAAGCTTACTGTAAGCTGAAGAGAAAATCTGTACTGATTGTACATCTCTGCAGTGATGTACTACCCAGTGCTAGAACCCCCCTGTAAAATAGTTAAATAATGTTCTTAACCTAGAAAGAAATGTTCTGAGATTTGAAGTAAAGCTTTCCTGGAATTTTCCATGTGCCCGTGGTGGCTTTGAGGTGGTGCCCTCCTATCAGGAACAACCTTCCAGGAAGTCTGAGAGCACTGAGCAGTATCAGTCTGTGTCTGAGTCCTGCATAATAAATGCCCTTGACCTATGGATTCTACTCATTCCCACCCCAGAATGTGAGGTATTTGCTCAATGTACTGAGCGTCCTCATGGAAGTTATTTGGATGAACCCAAACAGCCACCAGGCATGGAATGGCTCCACAAGCTGAAGGATAGGAATGGCCTGTCAGTTGCTGGAGAATATTTTCACAAAACAATCCAAGTGGTCTAATAGAGTACCTTCAAAACATAAGCTCAGAGCTTAACTTTTTAAACCCAGGTAGACACTTAAAAATAGTGGTTTCAGTAGAAACATAAATTTGGTGCCCATTTTTGTCCTCCTGACAGCCTTTTGCTTTCACACAGGTAATGATGAACAGCTGTTCTTCAAGTGCCATGATGGCCCCTCTTCACTTCTAAGGGCCAGTTACCCTTTTATCAGGAAACATCTAGCTTTTTAACATAATCAAGGCATTCTGATTCTTATGAGACTTGTGAAAGTCCACATACATTTCACAGATCTATTGATCTTATTTTAGAAAAGGCACCATATATTTTCTGTTGCCTTCTATGCCTGGAAACCATTTGTCAGGGCAGACTAGAAGAAGTTTCTGGTGGAAGCTGTATTCCCTGACTCAACAGAGCTCTTTGTTTTCAAGGAATAGAAATAAAGAGCATCTCTTTTGAGTTTCCTTTAATTATAAGCCTGAGGGCACAGGGAAAGGAGGAGCAATTTCTGTTTCTCAGTATGATGTTTGTGATTTAGTTCTGCCTGAAGGAGTTGCTGTTTTGTTGCTAAACGATAATTGCCCCTTTCCTGTGGCTGTAGAGGAGACTTGGCAGTGTTGCACTCGTGATTTGTGGGAGCTCTCCAAAAAGTTAATTGGGAGTTTCTTCTGTGACTTGAACAAGCTACTCTCCTTCACAATCCTAAGGATTTCCTTGTGGTATGAGCCAGGGCTGAATGTCAAGTCAGTTCTTGCAGTCTGGCTTTTTCATTTTGGAGAAGACATGATGCATTTGAAATGTATTTGAGATCCCATTTTCTCATTAGATGGTTACGTTATGGGAGGTGGAGAATGGCAGTTACCCTTAAAGCTATTTATTACACTCGTGGCTGTGAATCTAATGAGGGAAGATGGGATTCAAGAAGGGACATGATAGAAGTATTTCTAGAAGTGGGGATAATCTGGATGATGAAGATATATGAGAACATTAATGTTTAAAAAAGTTTATAAATCCCTCAGTGTGTGAAGTTCTGCTGTAATTTATGAACAGCCCTTGATCAGGTAAAGGCACCAAGTCAGTATCCTGTCATTTTTTCATGGGAGTCTCCTGTATTTCCAGCAGCACCAAAGTAAAGAATTCATGGCCTTTTGAGAAATAAAATAATTACTTTATCTCATTTCTTGGGTGATAACTTCCTATCTTTGAGGAAAGCAGATTTGGCAGTGATCATGATGACTCCCCTTTCCAGGTAAAAAAGAGGAGTAAAGATGTGAGCAAGAAATTTAGGCTATATGCAGTCTGCCCCAGGGTGTTTTGGTAAGTTGTTCAGTGCTTCTGACAAAGACAGAAGGTGTTTCCTGCCCACCAGGGCAAGGTGGTGAGCATATTGTTGAAGCTGCTTATCATGTAAGTATGTGAGAGAATTAGAAATTGCACATTCAAGGTGATACCTGTTTCTTTTGACAGTTTTCTGCTTTCTGCAGAACAGTTACTGCAGCATCTGTATGAACTGAAACAAGGTAGTTTTTCACAGATTCTCCTGTAGTCTAATAGGGTTACAAATGTGTTTATTCCATTTGTGGCATTTGTTACATGATTGGAAATTTTGATAACTTAGTAAAAAAGGCGCCTTTTAATTTCTTCCTTAAATCTTGGTAAGAGTTCAAAGCATTCAGCTCTAATAAATATTCTGATGGTTTACTGTGAATTAATCAAAGTTTAATTCATATAATAAGAATGTCATAGCTTTTTATGTAATATTAAATTATTTCATAAGTCTGTTAATTTCTAATTGACATTTTGTCATTTGACCTAGTCTGTGTTCAAGGTCAGTGCAGGAATGTTACCTGGTAGTGTTTGTCATGACTGGAATTACAGAATTTATGAACTTTTTGCTGTTGCCACTGCTCTTTATCAAGAGTGCAACTTGAAAATTTACATTTAATATGGCTATCAAAATTCAGAAATAGATTAAGCCCTATTGCTGCGTTCTCCATTCTAATCCTTCCAGTCCTCATCCACCTCACTCTCCACCCTTAGATCAAAGTTTCCGAGAGTGTAAATTCAAAACGTTTCTCATAAATCTCCTTGTTGCAGCTCAAGCTCTTTGAAACTTTTGTTCTGTTCTGTTTGTTTCTTCCAAAACTTCTTGTTGCTTCCTCTGTATCCACTGGGTCACTTTTTTTTGTTCTTTGCTCCGGAGTGTTACTTGCCTTTATCTAGGACTGTCAGTGCTCTGGAGCTCTGGTGTTCAACTGTTATTTTAAAAATGTGCATAACTTATTAAGTTCACAAAGAAACATTTGTGTTGTAATGTAAATAACAATGAGAAATACATTTTGCAAAGCAGGCACAGTTGTGTAAATAAGTTTAAAACAAGCTAAAACCTCATTGTTTTCCCCAAAGGCTCCTGTTTTTAAAACTGTTTAGGTTTGTAAATTCTTTGGAATTTGTCTGTTGCCTTGGAATGCCTAACTAGATGTGAGATGTTGAAAATGGACACTGTAGATCATGACTACCATTTTAAAACTTCCATAAACAACGGGGCACCGTGCACTGTGGAACTTTTCTCTAGTGCACACAATGCTTAGCAGAAATCCTAAATCTGTTACTCATTCAGTTGAAAGCACAACAGAAGCCGAACCAATGCATGAACACGTGCCATGGCAATAGACTTAAATGTTATCCGAAGTTGCCCTGTGAGAATTTAATCTTTAGTTTTGTTGACTTTTCTGCACGTTTAGATCTCAAAATGTTTTTTCAAATGAATGATTCTGAGATGGTATCTTCTTTCTGCCCTATATTTAGAAGTAACAAAGGTAAGGTAAAGTTGTTTTACAAGTGAGGCATGACTCTGTCCCTGTGGACCTCAGTGACATTTCTTGCAAACTGAAGTGGTGCAAGACTGGGTGTGTAGGTTTTTGGGTGGCAGAGTTTGCTCCTTCTTGGTTTCCTTTCTCTGCACAGATTGATTGTTATGTCTATGTTGTTGTAAAAGCAGGGTGTTCAAAGGCTAATTAGCTCATGTCTAATTTGGCATACTTTCTGGAACTGAAAGATTTCCTACAAAAGGTCAGTTCCTCCCTTGTCCCAGTAACATCACAAAATTGCTTTTGAAAAAGCATTTCAGTGCTATGACATGCCCAATTAGAAGTTGATATTTTTAGGCTTTTAAATTTGATTTGTGTTACAAAAAATGAAATTATTTTAAAGGATTGAGTTGCATACTGCTTGAATGTTGCTCAGAACTCTACTAAAAACTTAATTTTATTTAACTTTCATGTACTTTATCATTGTTTTATTAGCATTTTAGAAACATGTATTACAATAACTTGTTGTGGTAGCTTATGTCCTAAAAGCTCTTTGTAATCTAGAAAAAACCTGGTTTTTTTTTAGCCTTTGTGCTACACTAAACAGAGTACTTAAAGCAAAATCAGGCTTAGTTTTAACTTCTCTGATTCAGATTGCTTTTAATCGCTGTGGTTACAGTGTAGTAGCTGTACCTACCTCCTGGGTAGTTATGCTGTCTTTAGTGAAATCTGTGTAAAGTCTTGAAAATGCAGATGAAGAAAGCCAGGTTTTATTCTTTTGCTTCTTGAGAGCTGCTGCAGAGTTTTGTTGTTTTGTGATTGCTGTTCTGCTTAAATGCTGTTATTTTGCATTGAGAAGAAACGGTTTTCAGCTGTTGAAAGTAAGAGTGCATCTGTAATGAGGGTTATTATGATTAATTTTTATGCTTGTTGTCAGTTCTCTGAAAAATATAATTTCAAATCTAAAAAGGCACAGGCTTGTTTACTTAATGATCTCTTAGAATATATTCCCGTGTCGCTGAGATCAGTGATAACAGGATGAGGTAAGAATTGATTATTCAGGTTAAGATTTTGAAGTTCATTGAGAGTTTTAGCACTAGTGGATGATATCCTGCACCAAATAAAGTAGAAATTATCACTTATTTCAGAATGAATTTAGGTGAGGCTAAATTTGCTGAAAAGGTCTGTTTTCACTCGACTTGGAAAATGGGGATTATCTGTTGACATATGTATTTAAACCAAACTGGTGTGAATACAAACCAGATGTTTCTTGGGAACATTTTTATAGTCCATTTGAACCATAAAACAAGGTGACACATTTTTTAAATCAGTATTCCCGATTATGTGCTGAGGAAATGTGTTTTCTAAGTGTTGCTTTGCTATTTCTAAGTGGACAAGAATATGCAATCTTGTACAACATTAAGTGCTGCAATGAAAATTGAGATACAAAATAGAATGACCCTCTATAGAAAAGAAAATAAATCATGCTTTATTTAGATCTTTAAAGCAAATAAGAGCTTTTGAAAAATTATTTTCAGCCATTGTCATAAAGGCTTGGTTAAATCTTGCCTTCCTTGTCCATTCTCATTGAGCACATGATTCAGGGGTGCCTTCATGCTGTAAAACTTTCATTGACCTATCAGTTTTTCCTTTAAACCCTCCAAGTGGCGATAACCTGTGTCCCCAGTTTACAGTCTCTTCTCCCCTCATGAATATGCTTCACAAGGCCAAGGCAGAGGTGGGGTGTAATCCCTTCCCTACAAGAGTGAGTTGGCTGCACTCATAGACTGTGGTATTGGAATGTGTTAGTGCCATAAATGTAGATTTATGTAATTTCTAATAACAGGAGCAAGGAATGTTACTTGGAGTTGTTTTTACTTTTTTTATTTCCACCTCCCAAGCTCCCAGTTAATGTTTCTCAAAGATGAGCTTGGCAGTTCCTGGTTAATTGCGTTTTCTAGGATTTTGTAACTAATACTTTTTTCTGGTGATATTCTTATTACAAATAAGACCTACAGTTTGCACAGTCAATTCCTGTGAATTCCTGTCCCTTTAATGTGTTGCAATGTTAACATTGAATCATTCAGTCACAGGGGTTGTGGTGTTTATATGATTGGGAAGATGACTCGCGCAGTCTTTGCCTGGTTTTGCTAAATACTTAGATTCATCAGAGAGCATTTCTCTCAGAATTGAAGTAAATTAAAGGAGAGAAGTCGTGCATATGAGGAAGAAATGCTTTCTACCCCTTCTTCAGGTTTCCTTTTGTTTTCATTGTATGAAAACATACAGAGAACATGCTGAAAGCCACTAGTACCCTTTTTGGGTATCTTCAGATACCTTTTCTCAAAAGCTTTGTAGTTTATGAAGAACCCTTATTGCATTTGACACTGGAAATCCAATCAGTCTTTTTCTGAAGTACACTATGTATGCCTATTCCATCTCACTGTGCACATGAAGAGATCCCAAAGTTATAAATAAGTTCATTGTAGCCATACATCATGTCTAGTTTGGGTCTTTGAGGCACAGTTGCAATATACAGACAATATAAAAGCTCATATTGCATGATATAAATGTAAATATTTTTGAAATTGGCAAGTTGTGGTTTTTTGCCTCCATCCTTTTTTAAACATGTACAATAGATTTACCCTATTCCATTTAGCTAAATTTGGTAAGACTATAAATCGGCCATAAAAATGTAATAACAACTTGATCCTGTACACTGAACTAGAAATACAGTAATTCAAAAAGCAGTTGTCATTTAGGTGCTTGTATAGCTTTGTCAGCACAGTTCAGCTGCACAAAGGATGTGTTCATTTAGGAAAGGGTTCAGGCTGCTTCTTGTTTAGGTTTGTTCATACATTTTCCCCCTCTGTTTGATGGTGTTAACCCTTTGCAGAAAGGCAAGAGCATGTTAAACAGCATCAGTTTGTTGGGTGATTAGATCTGTTTGTTAGGTATTAGCAGATGCACTTACAGGTCTCCAACAGTGACAAGGGTTTCTAGCACCGTTTGCAAAGCCTGGCTCTATAAACCCTGCCCAACATGAAGCTGAGGCAGCTGCCACATTTACTGGCAATTAACTCTATTTGTGAGTGCTCACAAGTCTGGGAATCTGGCTATTTGCAGACAATGTGTCAGTTTGGGAACTTCAGTCATGCTCATTTAGCACGTACCTAAGGGTTTGATATCAATTGTTTTGGGGTTGGGTTGTTTTTGCATCGTGGCTTTTTTGATCCAAGTGCTATTGAAAGCAGCACAAGTCTCTCCATTGACTTGGATTAGTTGGTCACTGTATAACAGGCCTGTGTTGTTTAATTCCCTGCAGGTCCTACTGAGAGCCCACACATAATAATGGAGAACCATTAGTGGCCATTGTCACTGTTAGTCAGTTCCCAGTAATACCTCATTTTTATTTTCAGGTTGAACCCCCTAGTCCTACACAGCATTATAAATAAGCCATGTAAACAAGAACTCCTTGTCACATAGTAGATGCAAGGTTTGCTAAGTTGGAACTTTCCCAAAGTCATGGTCACAAGTTCATGTGACATGTTACAAAAGTTGCTGATCTCATTGTTTGGTTTTTGAACATGACTTTCGGCTTGTAGCCCGCCGAAGGTTGCTGCAGCCTGTGAGCAGGAGGGCACAAAGGGCGGGGTATTGCATAAAGGTTTGTAACTATGACTCAGCTTTTGCAGAAAGTAATACTCTTTTCGCTTCTCCCGCTTCCTTCTGCTTATCAGGAGGTGCCCTACAGCACTGCAGTGAGAGCACTGCCTGTTCAAAGATCACCTTCAAAACTTACTGGAAATAGTGAACAGTAGAAAAGTAAAGCAGTAACCAGGAGTGTTGCTTTCTTAGCTGTGAAATTTGGGGGATGGACCCATGCTGCAGAGTTATTTCTTATTTTAGGAGCAAAATGTCTTTCACTTCTTGTATATGAATGTCATAAAACATTGGAGAAAGTTGAAAGCATCTAATAAATGTTTGCTGGACAGTATTGTCTTACTGAGGAGATAAAGTGTCAGGTGTTTTTAGACTACCTTACTATTACGTTTCCTAGATTACCTTAAAATCTATGAATAGCATGCACAGTATGGTGGGCAAATCACCCTATTTTGTAATTTGTTAATTTTGTAATTTGTTAATTTTGTAATTTGTAATTTTGTAATTTGTAATTTTGTAATTGTAAGTCATATAAAGAATTATACACAGAGCATCAGTTTTCCTTTTAGAATTCCCCACTCTGTGAGGCGTCTGCTGCCTTTTCTCTCATTTCACCATGTGCATCCCTCAGTAATTTCACATGATGGAATAGGAAACAGGTCAGAATAGTATACAGATAAAAGTTGGTATAAGGAACCATTATATCTCTTAGGGAGGATGGGCTGCTTTTCCTGTAGCAGAAATATTTATTATCTCTTTGATTAATGTTGCTGTTGTCTTTAAGCCTAGGAAAATAAATGTATTAAAGTAGACTGTAGAGTGCTTTTCTGTTCTGCACAGTAATATCTCTTTAATTCTTTATAAGACGCAATTAGATAACAAAGCATGTCTTAGAATATTCTGTTGATGTCTCTACTCACAGATTTAGTTTTTAGAAGTAAAACTTTCTGATGGATCTTCTTTTACCTTAGGTATCAGTGTTTTTCTTGCTTAAAGTCTCGTTTCCTACCTGAGGAAAAAAAGGAATAAGTAATAACCATAACAGAGGGGGAAATGCTTTGTTTTGTTGGTTTTTTTGGGGTTTTTTTGTTTGTTTTTATTAACACATAAGTATGACTTTGTACTGTTTCTACATTTAGGAGCGTTTTTTTGATCTGCCTGTCCCCTGATATCTCCTCATGAGACAAGAGAGCAAAAAGGTCTTCCTCCTGTGCACGGTTCCTGTGTCTCCTCTCCTCATAGCCACTCCAGCACCCTCTGTATTCCTGGCCCCTGTACATGGCCAGGAGTCATTTGAGCAGCCAGGATGCTTTTGTGTGCAGACAGCCAACTCTCCTGGAATAATTTATAAGGACTGCATCAGGAGCAAAATTGGGGAATTTGGAGGACTGCCCTGAGTTGTGCTGATGTTTGTACATGACCCTGACCCTCACTGAGGGAGGCACAGGCCACTTTCCTTACATTGTTCTACCTCTGCTGGCATAGAAGAGCAGTGGATCTGAGCTGATGTGGGCAGTGTGTAGTTATTGAGACAAATCACACAGGAAGGAAAAACACTGTGACTCCAGACCATGTTGCTGGGTTTTTCTCTGCTGTGTAACTCATGTCCTCCTGTTATCCCAAAGAGACACTGCAATGCAAAGTGGTGGTGAGGAAATGTGTCCATAAGAAATCCACTCATTTTCATGTGGCAGGGTGAACTTAGGTGCATATTTCCGGATTCTTTTATTACAGTGGATTTTGCTGCTGTCCAACTTATTAGAGGATTGTTTATTCTGGAGAGGTGGAAGTAATTGTGAATATGTGTGAAACACTAATAGCATATGAATATTGTAAGCAAGTAGCCACACTAGGAATTGGTGGTGTGAGCAACTGATGAGTTGTGTAAATTCATCTTCACCTGTCCTTTAATTTTCCAGTGCCATATCAAGCTAGGTTGCTGGGGTTTTTAATGTATAGATAGGACTTAAAATAATGTCAATATTTAACTTGCAACTTGAGCTAAGATTACAGCAAACCCAAATCTAATACTGAATTTCAAAGGAGCCTGCAGGAGAATGTATCTCTAAAATCAAATAGTAATGGTTGATTGGACATTCCAGTCTCATCCGTGTTGGGCCTTTTGAAGAATTCAAGTATTAATTCCAGTAAACATAAAGGCAAAACTTAAGGAAGAGAGGGCACTGATCATCCAAGCACATTGAAGACTATGAGGAAGTGTAGTTGTACGTTTGATTTGCTAATCTTGTGTAAGGATTCAAATTGTATTTCTGTTGTAAAGTATTGTTGTAAAGCTTTCAATTCCATTCAGCTTCCGACTGCCCAAAATAGACCGTTTTGCCAGTTATTTCTGAGCTCTGTGCTGCCCCACCTAGATCTCTGCAAGTATCCCAGGAAATTATTCCAAAGCTAGAACAGGCATGTCTAGATTATGTAGCAGCCAGTGTTATGACTGCATTTATAATTACTGTGAGTGAACATAATTCTTTCCTTTATGAAGACAGCTCTTAGAGAAACTTCTGTTTCTTTTTGGTTTTATTGTTTCTGTTGGTGTAAGATAAAAGCCACGCAGGCTAAAGCTGTTTCTTATGAAAAAAAAAATGGCGTGCCAGTATGAACACATCTTACATGAAACCAAAAAGTCAGTCAGTTGCAATCAACGCTTTTAAAAGTCTAAGCGATGATGTACACAAGAGGTCGTAAAGTAACTTTAAAACCTTATGATGCATACATCTTGTGTAATTCTGGACATTCTAATTACAGAATTACTTTTGCACATACCCACATTTAGTCATGTGTAGATCACCCATAGATAGTTCTGTAGATGTTTTGTGGCAGGCAAGTGACATAGAGAGCAGTACCAGATGTAAAAGAGAAATGGGCCATATTGAATTAATCTTTACTGTTTCACTTAAATTCATACGGGATTTAGTTACACTCTTAAATTGACTCATTCTCAACAAGTAAGAATTTGAACATTACTATTTATAGCAGAAAAAAGAGGCTTGCTAGAATACTAAGTGACCTGAAGTTTTCTAGCCTAAGTATCATTTGATCTAAATATACCTATCAATGGCTCAAAAAAAGTCAAACGCACTCAGCAGTTTGGCTTCATGAGAATGCTCTTCTGGGAGCTGTTGGTGTGCAGAGTTTCTATTAGTTTCCCATGTGCAAGTGATCTCTCTCTTCCTTTCATAGCTGAACATCTATATCCATGGCCACCCTCAAGAATCTTGTTTTACCTCTTGGCTCCATGCACTGGGAGGTCCTGTTGGCATAAGTGAATATAACTCTGCCATGGGAAGACAGGATTTCTGGATTCTTGTTGTTCCCTATGTGAAAAACAAGGTCCAGTCTCCTGTTAAAATTTAAAGGTTTAATAAAACACAATAAGGGACAAAATAGAACAAAAGGTTACAATGCCCAGGATGCTGGGTACCCTTGGCACTGAGCCAAGAGCACATTTGGTGTGGTGAGAGACTTTCTTTATATACATTTATAATTGCATCAGCCTGTTGCATATTCATAGAAGATTATGCATATTCAAACTTTCCCCCAAACTATTTTATATGTTCCAGGAACTCGTTAGCATGGCTCCTCTTTGGGTCTGCTTTTTCAGAGCAAGCGTAGTTCTTTTGGAGAGTTCAGTATCTTCCTTTGTCCATCGGGTTCCAACAGATGGTTGTTGTTGATAGGGATGTCCTGTGGTCAGTGCTTGTCACATTCGTGGTTATCTAACTAAGCAGGTGGCTTATTGTGCATTAGGCACATTTTAACACAGTTACTTTTCAACTACATCTAAGTTAGAACAAAGAAAAAAGCATTTGGTAATCATTATGTTTTTATAAAAAAGCTAGTTCTATAAGGATTAACATTATATACATGATATTCATTCTGACACCTGTGAAAAGCCAATATTATAGTACGTATTTATTATACCTATGCTGGATGTACAGTGCCACTTCTTTTATTGCTCTGAATGCTGAACAGACATTTTCTTCAAATATTAATCCTGCTCAGACAAATCTTCCTCCTAGAGTTCTGCACTTCTACTTTTAGCTACTGTTCAATTTGCCATTTCTTTCATCTGACAATGTTAATTTTTCACATGAAATCAGGCAGTTCTGTTCCATTGATGAAATCGGTTCCAGATTTCAATATTATTCTAAAAACAATGCCTTATACATTATTCATAATTATAAAGTAAAGTTACTTAGTGAAGAACATCTCAAAATACATACAGAACTGCTCAGGGTAACCATCCAGTATGGCACCATGTGTGCCTGTACTAATCTAAAACCTCATCTCTTCTGCCAGCTTTTTCACAAACTAATGTCAAACTTGCTGTATTTTGCATTACAAGTTGTTTAGGTTTTTAAAAAAACACTATACTGATATCCATTCTTTACCAGTCTGGTGCTCTAGATAAGTACCAATCATACAGTTTGGTAATAAGTAATTTATTTTATGCCTACATGTGAATACATATAAAAATATAATTTATGTCTATTACTGCTATTCCAATGGATTTGATATTTCCTATTGGTTGTAAATTAGATTTATTTTCCAGTTTAATATTTTCTATATGACTTTCTAATCAAGAGTTCTATCACGAAGAATACAGGGAAGTTATTAGAAGCTACCTGGCACAGGTCTTAGACCTGTAATGGATTTATTTCCTTGTAGTGGGTGTTGCCCCACATTGTCACGTGCAAATGAAACATATTTAATAAATGACCGATTTATGGAATGTCAGAGCACGTTACAAAAACAACAGTCATTTACAGTAAATATTTAGTTTTCAGTCTTGAGTTCTAGTAAGGCTGTTTGGAAAGAAAACAAGTATTGGGATTTTGTGTGACTCACTGTGGTAGGTAATTCTTAATCTCTGAAGAATATACATTCTACAGGCCTTGGAAAGTACACTGTTGATTGTATATGAATTGCTTAATGCATCCCCAAACACTTGATTAGTAAATAATGCTCTACCTGAGTGAATGTTGCTTACAGAGAAATTCCATGCTAGGTATGGTATACCACAGACTGAAATGTAAATCTCAAATCTGTGATCTGGAATGACAGCATAGAACAGAGTTATGCTGTGGCAGAAGCTCTTGGTAAAATCCAAAACCCCAGCAAAATACGTTTAGTTTCATGTTTTGTTACGCACTCTGCATGTGAGCAATGCTTATCCATGCTTGCAAATTTTTAAGGAGCTGTTACTGTTATTACTGATGTGGATGTCGGGAAAATGTGTGCTAACTAATGTATACAAACATGAGGAGTATGTATTTCTGGTGTTGAAATAGTACAGTTAATGAAATTGCATGATTTTGAGGTTAGACCAGCAAAACTGTAATTATTCAGAGGCAGAGTTGCAAATTATTTTGGTGGTTTTTGGCAATAAACTTGAAGTTAAGTTTGTTTCACGAAGCAGAAAGTCTGCTTTTGGAATGAGATATATATAAACTTGTTCACAGTATTTCTTCTCACTACCAACCATTCTCATACCATGTATTCTATACTAAGCAGTCCAGACTCCAAATGAATGCTGATGTCTCTAGTACAAACATCTGCTTTATCATCCTTTAGTACTGGTGAATTATTTCCTGTGTTCAACTCTGAGTTGTCTGTGAAAAAATGTTCTGTGAATTGGTCAGGACCCATTACCCTCAGTTACTCTGTCTGCAGCACAGTTCTCCACCATGTAAGATGCAATGTGGATGTTTTAAATCAGGCTTTGCTCTGTTCATAGCATTTAAAGTTGCTACTGCTCTTGACACAACTCTTTTCAGGTTTTCATAGGTGAATGTACTAAATAGGTTTTCATAACCTGCTTTACCTAAATGAATAGCACATTAAATATGTTTTTGCCTTCTCTAGGTTATTACTCCTCCTCTAATGCTGTATGTCTGAAAGTTGGCTGCAGAAACCTCTGCTAGACTTCCCCTAGAGTGACTTTCTTCATGGAAGTCACATCTCATATTTAGTTGCTTACTTCATCAGGCTTACTTGCTTAAATGCTCTTCTCTGTCAGTGCTTAACAATTTAATCCTTTACAGCACTTAAGTATTGCATCACCCATACAAGATTTAAAAAGCCAGTGGCCAGGCTGGATAAGTCTAGGAACCCAATTTCTTTGATGAGCCTTTGATGAGAGTTTGGAATTTTCTGAAAGGAACTGGAAATGGGTTGTTCTCTGATATACATGAAGAAGGCAGGACCAAAATCTGTAAATAAGTGTCTTGAACAGAATTAAATACAAGAATTTTATTGGACTATTTTTTCAGGTTTTGTATTACAGCTGTAAGATTAAATTCACTCTATCAAATGAGAAATAAATTACATTCTCCTTTATGTGAGGATCTGTCATCCTTATATAATCATAGATCAGGTCTTTCTCTGAGCTCAAATCCAGTGGGGTTTTTTTTGTCACATTTTTTGTTTTCTGTGCTGATTATATATTGAGAAGGGTATCATTACACAGGCTTTCCAAAATCTTTTGGAAATGGACTTGCAATGGACTTGCTGCCAAGCCTCTAACAAAATTCAGTAAATGTATTCAGCTATATTTATTAATTCAACAGAATGATATCAGTGATACTGTCTGAGCAAAGTAAGGTCTAACACTCAAGACAGTAACATTTCTGACTACAGTGTCTTAATTTTAAATGAAGCCACACTATTTATTCCTAAACTTCAAGGAATATCTTCCGTATAATTTTGAATTTTCCAACTGATTGTCTTTATATATGAAAGATCTAATTTCTGTTAAGTTTATTTAATTTTATTTTATGTATTTTAGCTCCTTGGAGCAATTTGATGTGGTCAAGCAAAGAAAGTTAGAAGCCACCACATAAAACAGAAAAACAGGGGCTTGTGATTTGGGGGTAAGGAATAATGAAAGGCAAGAGAAGTGATGGTTGCTGAAATGGATGAAATTTGGATCAGTGAAATGAGGATTCTGGTAGGATTATTTTTGTTGTTGTCAGAAGACATGATATTTAAAATGTAAAACATTTTCTTAGAATGAAAAGAATTCTTGTCATCTTGTTGAGCTGCAGATGAGCTGCTTCATTTAATTTTGTTTTCCAGCCAAGCAAGCAAGAGCCTGAGGGAAGTATGGAGATACACAGTTATTTCATTTACAAAAGCACAGCTATTACGTCTTTATTTTCAAGATCTCCTTGTGCAGGAAGGTTCTGGATTTAAAGATCAGCATTCTCTGCTTCATGTGTCCCAAACTGGAAAATATTCCACACAGGATCTCTTGTAACATCTTGCAGTGAGTCAGTTTACACATAGCTCCATGTGCAGGGTTTCATTTTGCCACTGACTGTGGAAAGAACTCTTGCCATTAGCCAAACTGCTTGAATCAGGAAGCTGCTCAGAAATCCATGGAGCTGCTTGTGGTTTGCTCAAGAATTGTGGAGCTGCATCCTGCCATTCCAGTCCTTTTTGCCCCTCAAATGGCTTTATATGGACTGGCTTACTGGGAACTCATTTATGTCAGACAAGTTTCATATGTCATATTACACTTTACTGTTGTGAATAACCC
The DNA here is from genome assembly GCA_025920805.1 of Petroica traversi. Taxonomy (NCBI): domain Eukaryota; kingdom Metazoa; phylum Chordata; class Aves; order Passeriformes; family Petroicidae; genus Petroica; species Petroica traversi. The sequence continues at coordinate 12,120,504 of JAHLSL010000010.1, forward strand.
ATTTCTGACTTGTTGGGATGAAATGGCTCAAAAATATCAGCTGCCTCTGGCTTTTACAGCTTCATTAGTGTCAATAAAAACTGGGATTAGAAGTGCCCGCTGACCCTGTCTGTGTTGTAGGAATTGGTATTGGAAATTCAGTATCTGGGTTTCACGCTTTGGGGAAGGTGCAGTGGAAAGCTGTGATACAGTGGTGTCTTGGAAGGAAGCCATTTCTGATCAGCAAAGATTCTCTTCAAAGTTGTTAACATCTGTATCCCTGAGCTGTGTTTACATAGCTGCCTAAATGATTTCTGCAGTTTCCTATGTTCCCCAACCAAAACACTTGTGTGATGCAGCTGTTCCCATTTGCCCCGTGGATGCTCACCTTTTAGTTAGGGCTGGAGTAACCTCTGGCTAACTTCTAAGATAGCTGCACTGGTCAAAATTCTTCATACCTCATGTGTTTCAATATTCATTAGGCTTTTATGCTTATTATGATTACTGCATTTTGTCAAGATATAGGGCTGTCACCCAGGAAGTCTGTCTGTTGGCTTACAGTCTTGCCTAAGGTATGTTAGCCTGACAACTGTATTGCTAGAATTTGGAGAACTTGTTGTAATCAACTGTTGTTGCTAAAATGCTTGATTCTGTAATGTAAGTGTGCAGGAAGGCTATGAAAGATGCATAGGTTTTTATTAGAAATAATTAAATTTCAGTATTTTTAAAAACTAATCCGTGTTAAATGCAACTAAAGATAAATAATAATATCTTTTTTTTTCCATTTTCTCTTGGGAGTGCTCCTCTATTTTCCTCCTTTCTCAGGGGTCTCAGTTTTTCCATCAGAATGGCGTGATCACATCTGAGAAATTTTTCAGCAGTACTATCTTTCTTTCTTTTTTCTTTTCCATAGTACTTGTGTCTTACTCAAAATGTGTCTGGTAGCTCCAGAGAACAGGAGTGCATGAGCTATAACAGCCCATTACAGTTCAGCTCTTTCCAAGGTTCATGTTCTTCACTGAAGAACCACAACATGATGAAGTATTTTGAGGTTAGTGTGACACTTGTAGCTGATTTTTTTTAGTGATAAATACCAAGTCCACAGTTGTACAGTGAACCTGCCTCTTACAAAAATCTGCGTTAGCTCATTTTGTCAGTTTTTGCTGTTGTCACATCCCAGGTGTATGAGACTTGGGACTGATTTTTGTCATGCAAAATCTTATGGAGTATGTAATATGAATTAGGGTAGTATCATTTTGCTTTTGCAAATTGTGTGCTTGGCTGGAGGGATTCGAGAGCAATGATAGATGTTCCCTGCAGAACACAAGAGGAGATAAATACTTCACTTAGTGCCCAGCCAACAGCATAATAAAAAAGAGGGCACTTCAGTTTCCTAAAGCCCAAATACCTTTTAAGTGCGAATTCCAAACTGTGAACTACTAGAGTTGGTGTAGTAATTGTGACACTGACAATTTGTTCTGCCCATAATGAGATGAATCCACAGCTTAGAGCGTTGGCCACACCTATGTGTCCTGTATTTTACATGAATCTACCTAATTTGGATGTGTCTTTTTCACATGGGAAAAGACATTAATCTTAATTTTGATACTCTGTGTAGGCTGCCAGTCCTTTCACAGCCATATTCATGGTGGACAACTCTTGGGCTTGCCAGGGGAGTGGCCGTGGGTGATGTTTGTGGGAGGTGGAACATCTGTGGGACTAGAAGGGGTTCAGCACCAAGTGAGGTGGTTGCATTATGTTCTGTGCATGTCACTTTTCTGAATGCCTGATCAAATCTTTGTGATTTAGCCAGAATAATTTTTTTAGACTGCATGAATAAGAACCTTTTTGCAGTATGAATTTTTAAGTTCCCTTCAAATAGAGAGTTATTTTGCCCTTTGCCAGGCCTTTTTATTTTAATGGCTGCCAACGTTAATGGGATGTCTGTGTTCAGAGTTTAATGCTACTTTTATATGGCTGTAGAAAATAGCTTAGAGATACAACCCTTATACTTGTAAACCGGAGGAAGTACAAGATCACTGGAAGTATAGTTGCAGTTTGTAAAGGATCTTCACTCAGAGGCACTAAAATTTTAATATTTTCAATATTTGCATGTGAATTAGCATGTATTGTTAGAGTTGCGCTGTTTCCAACTTTTCCCCCTCTCAACCTCATCATAATGTGCTTTGAGCTGAAAAGTAGAACTGATATCCCCCTGCTGGGCTCTGTTCCAGTAGTGCATAGGTCCTTGGGAACAGACACATTTTTCTCCTGCTGTTTGCCTGCAGTTGTTTCCCAGCTCTTTAAATCACAGCACTGAGATGCCAGCAGTCCAGGTACCAGGGATTCTGCTTCATTTCTCCCAGGCAGAAATGTGATTTGGCACTTACCTACCTATTCTTTGATTGAACTTTTTAAGGCACCTTAATTTGATGTATTTGGGATTTCTGTAAAAGACTTCATATGCTGTAAATGAAGATGTATCATCTCAGAAACAAAGGTCACATGTTTAATTGCAAATGACTTGGCTTTACTGCATTCTGGTGTAATTTTGTGATGTCCTCACCCAAGAAACAGCACATGATTATTTGTAAGCTTGCCATCCCTGGGAGGAAATTTGATAAGGCTTTCAGGATCTGCATTGTAAGGCCAGTAATTGCTGTGATCCAATAAGGGAGAGCTCTTATTGGATCACAGTGAGAGGCATCACTCGAGAGAGTAAGCCTGGTGTGACTGCTGCTGCTGCTTCTCGGATCCTGCTGCCTAATGAAAGATTAATGATGAGATGATGCTCTGTAACAAACATCTAATACTGCCACCAGGTCACAGGTTTGATTTGAACCAATCAATAGAGTTCATTCTCCTAAAGGTAGCTAATGATAGCATGCTTATGAGAAATGAAGTGGCCTGCAATCTAAGACAGCCTGCTCCTTCTCACTGTGTCAGCTTTAAAGAAACAGCATTCCTTTTATAACATCATCTAAACCTTGAGGAAAAAGGACAGTTTAAATTCTGAGGGAAAATGTTAAGAAAACTTTTATTAAAAAATGGGACTCAAGAAGGGAATACTTTATATTAAAAATAAATTAGAATTAAAACTCAATGAAACATAAGTTGGGGAGAAAAACATCTCATATTCTCAGAGTTAATGGTATCTCAAAGAGAAAAGAGTTTGATTTGACCTTGGTGTTTAAAATCAGGTATACATTTATGTATTTGTTCTTAATCCTTAGAGTGACTCAGTTGACTATGAAAGGCAGGGGGTCAAGTCCCTTCTACGTCATATTGACCAATCTGAGGAGAAAAGGAGAGAAATAGGAATATCATTCTTCTTCAGGGCCAGATAAATTATAGATATAACCTGTTGAGGTTTTTTTTTTTTTTTAATTATACCAGCTATATTAATTCCAGAAAGCAGGTTTAGGACACAGAGGAGGATCTGTATTCAAGTAATTCCCCCAAAGGTAATTTTATGAGAGACTGAACAATCTTAGAATTGGAGGGCAGAAAGAGGAAACTCAAGAAGTTTTTCAAGATTTCAAGATTCATAAAAGATTTTCAAGATATTTTCTGACCTTCTCTCTAAACACTTTGAAGTAGATTTTGCATTCTTGCTTTTGTCAAAGCAATAATGTGCTGTGAAAGGGTTGGCAGTAAGTTACTGTTGCTACACATGAAATAAGATACAGTAAAATATGAATAAGGGAGCTTGACTTTTGAGCTCTTGATTATGATACTTCAGCTTTCCAAGGTGCAGAGTGGAAGTTCCCTACCTGTCTTTAAAAAAAACCTCAAACCAACAACAAAAAAAAAAAAAACAAAAAAACCCACAACAAAACAAAAAAACAAACAAACAAAAAAACAACCAAAAAAAAAACAAACCCAGAAAATTAAGCTCAAATTCTCTAATGAAATATTCTGATTTTCATGGTGAATTAGAATTGCTGTCCTCTAGGTATGAATAGGACCATACTGACCTGGCTTCAGTTACTTCTTAGGTGCAAAATAATAGTCTAAGAAATCATGATAATTTATTTCTGAGATGAAAATAATATTTGCTTAGTACTTAGGATACTTGCCTGTGTGTTACTTTCATTCTAGATTGGTAACATCATAAGCTTTGTAAATGTTAATGTTACTATCATTAACAATATTACATTCCCAATAACTGGAACAAATTGGAATTTTCACCGAAAATATCAGTTTGTCATCAAAGTATCAATACTAGAAAAGACATAAATGGAAATAGAATTTTCTTGCTAACATCATTTCCCAGGAGCACAGATGCACTAAAACACTCCCTTGCAGTGACTAAGCAGTGCTTGGTGAGTAAGGCACTTCCTAAGCATTGAATAGCAATTCTAATAGCAATTTCAGACTGGCACTTTTCCACCCTTACACAGTTGTAAGAAAGGTATATATTGTCATTAAAAGGCATTTCTTAATGTTTAGTTTTCTAGTTTTCATCATACAGTAGGGGTGAGGACAAATTAGTCACCCCTAGCTGCACTCGGGGCATCTGTGCCTCAGTCACTGTAGCCGTATCTGTTTTATTTGATTTCTTCCCCTCTGTATTGATTACATTTTCTTTCCAGACTGCACTGTGATCAATTGCTATCGCGTTTTTTGGATTTACTTGGATTTCTCATCTTTTCTATTTCCATTTCCTTTTTTCTATTCCAGTAAGTGCTTTAAAGTTTTAAATGTTTAAACAGAGCCTCTTTCCCATAAAGCCTGGAATTTGCCAGGATCCCTTCTTACAAGAGGAGCATGGTCAAATGGTGAACAACCTGAGAGATGGACACTGCTGTGTTGTTTCCCAGCTGATTTATTTTGTGGCCTTAGACTTACCTGCCAGGAGAGCTGTGAGGATTAACTGAACAACTGGCAAAGTGCTGTGTAATGCCTAACATTGTCTGACTTTAACAATCAGTGTAGATTTAGTGCCAGTCTTGAAAACAAAATCTCTGATGTTGGCAGGTGAAATTGTTGGGGTTTTTTGAGTGCTTTTGCCTGTAGAATGACAATAGGATTCCTGACTCCAGCAGTACACATTCATAGTGCAGAGACTGTCATTTCTGTTTCTCCTTGATAACCGGTATTTTTTCTAAAATTTCTTGTCAGTCTTAGAAAAAAATATAAGTTTGTCTGTCTCTGTAAAAATATAAGTTTGTCTGTCTTTGTGAGGATCCATGTTGGAATTCATTTCAAACTTGTTGCTATCCATAGTCCTGGAACAGAAGATGGAAAGAAAAACTATATCCAGAAGAAAAATATGCCAAAGCTGATGCCTGGAGAAACAAAGTAGTACATAATACTGTTCATTTAAAACTGTAATTATTTCCACATAAAGGATATTGTAAAAGAAGTATTCAAAGTATTGAATTTTGTCAGTCTGTTCATAGTTGGGTCAGGCTTTTCTTTCATGAGTCAATTTATCTATATCCTTAGTGTTTAGCTTGTTTTTATTACTGTGTCAAACTTCTCTGGAATTGCACTATTTTGATTTCATTTTTCTTTAATATGAGTGGCAAGATCTTGCATTATGTTTCATTCTGATTAGCACTTTGTATTCTGACACTGTCTTTCCTGGCAACATCTCACCCAGAATATCCTACTGTTCTTTGTGCCACATCACAGTGATTGCTCACAGTCATCCTCTGATGCTCTAAATACGCCCTCTTCTTGCTTCTCATTTTTAATTTCCAGCCTGTCACAGGAATTCTTGTTCCTAAATGGATGACCATGCACTTTATCTAATTTCTTTCTGTTATTGCAGAGTTGTCTGCTCCCTTTTGGTGTGGAATACAATCTTTCTTTGTAGTAACAGCTTATCACAAACCTAGTTTCTCTGCCAAGGTCACAAGGGAAAATATTAAATATGTCTCGAGGCAGCTACTTGAGGAATTACCCTAACAGTTTCTCTCTAGCCTGATATTGGAATTATTTGAATGTCTTTCTCTTTAACCATAGTATAGAAATATAAGTGCATATATTCCAAATTTACCTGTTAGGTGTATGCATGGATCTTAGATTTTATAAGTCATATTGAAGCATAAAAATGGATTGCCCTACAGTAATCAGAGAAGTCTCAGCGAGGTTCTAGTTCTTCAGGTATTTGCAAAACCGCTCCACTGTGCCAGCACAGAGATTCCCAAGCAAGCATCACATTTAAGAAAGCATCTCTGCAATTGTTATTTCTCCCAGTCTGCCCCCTGTGTAACCAGGGCTGGGATTTGGAGCTGCCAGGGGTGGCATGTGCTTGTAAGCACCTTTCAGTAGCAGAACAAGCCAGTGTTAGTAACTGAAGTTCAGGTTATGGCATCCATGTGTACATGCTCTGAGCTTTATCTAGTCAGGTCTGGAATACTGCCAAGGATGAAGCATATGCAACCTCTTTGGACATCCTGCTCCAAGGTTTGGCTGGTGAACCATGTTTATTCTGAACTCAGGCTTGCCTGACAATCATTATAATCATATTGGTGCGCTGTTGCTTAGGCCTGATGCACTTAAGCTAGCATGCACATTGTTATTTTAAGTATCTCTGCCCCTGTGTCCTGATTTATATGTAAAATAGATAGCCCACCCAGAAATTTGACTGAGCTATTGACTGTGGACTGACAGTGGGGCCTTTTAGTAACTGGATATTTGAGTCTGAGCACATCTTTCATTCGTATTTTCCAAGGCAATCTCCTGCTTTTATTTGGCACGTGATTTGGGAAATATAAATCAAATTGTTTGGCAAACTCTTCTTCTGATGTCATTCACAAATGAAGCAGATGTTTAAATTATCCTGTTTACCTTTGCAATTGAAGCATAAAAGGTGAAGAAGGAACCCCTTTAAAACTAGGCCCTGAACATTTTGTTCTTGAACTTCAGTTGAAGCTGAAACTCTTGGAAAACTTGCCTCTGATGTCAATTGGATGAGATGAAGCATGTTTATAGAATAAAGGCATTATGTTGGCTGTTGGTGGTGCAATCTGTATGAATAAAAAGGGTTTATCTCACTAAATGTTCAGAGGTTTGCCTGAAATCACTTTCAATATCCTTTCTTGTTCTCTATACAGTAAAGTATGTAATTAGGGAACATGTTATACAGCAAACTCAGTTTAAAAAATTGATTTTTAAAGCATAAAAGAGGCAGTGACTGAAGTCCTGCCAGGCTCTATCGAATACTCACATGTATTATATTGTAAACATAATATGGTTATACTGTATGTTGTCATAATAATTGGCAATGGTACTGGAATCAGTCATTGAGTGCTTTGTTCATGTGGTAATAGATGACAAGGGCTACAACATTTGTTGGCAGCAAAGTTGTTTTCCTATCTCTTTCTCTTCGTAAATTGGTTTCAGAATAGTTTTGTAGCTTTTTTTTTCAAACTGACCGTCTTGGGATCCAGATGGCTTTATCTCTTTTTAATGAGATTTAGGATATTTTCCTTACAAGTGGTGGTCACTCCATGCCACCTCAAAGGCTGCATTCTTCATTTGTCTTAGAACATGGCACTGTGATGAGAGAGGAAAGGCTCAGCAGTGGCTCACAGCACGGAGGGGTGGATTGGGATTCAAGGGGATGCAGGTAAAGGTAGCCTCAGTCAGGAGAGACTATAACATATCAGTTTGGAGGCCAGCAAATAGTTCTAGATTTGAGGATAGGAACAGCCTAGTTGGTCTGTGTAGGTTTGATTCTGTGATCCTAACATGTGCAAGCCATGTTACTGGTGTCCAGCAGGCTGATATGGGATGGGAGCTATTCCTTGTAACTGGAAAAACTGCCCTATCCATTTGCAAAGGTTCTGAAGGGGCAGTCAGAATAGAGAGCAATGGGGGACTGGCCATTTTTCCTGCAGAAACTCACAGAGGTTGTTTTCTTTTTCCTGTGAGTTACTGGAGTTTCACAGGACATAAACCTCTACAAATTACATCTTTTAAGATCCAGACCACATGCAAGACAGGGCTCTGCAGGATCCTGAAAGACAATTTGTGGTGGCTTCAGACATTCACAGTAGGCAATCATTTCGGTTGTAAGGGAGTAAATTTCACCTAACCCAGGTTTAACAGCTGAAAAAAGGTTGTCTGTACCAGCATTTCACCTTCCAAGTGCAGACTATAAGCCTCAACTTTCTTAGCTTCAGATTCTTGTTAAATCTGCACCAACAAACAATCTGCACATCACCATTCTTTTACCTCTGTGTATATCTTTCACTTTTTGCCAGTTTGAGTCAGCTTTTCCTGACTTTAGTTACACATGATGTAGAAGTCTTTCTACCTTTTTCAGGCTCCCATGCCTTCTCTTGTACTATTTATGTCTTTGTCCTGCTGATCTGTGTCAATCATTTTCTATCTCATTTCACACTGTGTACCACTCTCTGTCTCAAAGCCCATTTGTGTCTTGTCTCCATTCTCAGTGCCTTTGAAAAGAATATTCCACCTGCATGTATCTCTACTTATGCCTGCAGGACAAGAGTTGCAAAACAAGGATGTCTTGTTCCTACAAAGCAGACTTAATTTGATTAGGTTTTACACTGATGTGTAGGATTTGTCTTCCTCTGTTGTCTACATGGGTATTCTGGATCTGCCAAACATCTGAACCTAAGGCAGGGATTGTCTAAAGTTCTCACTCAATCTATAATAATATCTCAACAATTTCCACTTAGAAACCACACAAATTAACACTGTAAAGTTTTTTCAACATTGTAAAGATTTTATTTACTGGTATCTGATTAAATTGGGGCAGTTTGGTTGTGGGTTTTTTTACTGATATGTAGCATCATGTGCATATGTAAATTCTATTGCACAGTGAATTCTCATCTCGGGTATAATCATTGCAAACTGCAGGTATACCAAGTGCTTTTCTCTTCAGTATTCTGATTGTTCATTGTGTGGTAATCTGCATTTTAAAACAAAATTTGCTCATAAAGAATTCTTGATTAGGACATGCTAACAGGTCCTCTCCCTACACCAGTGCTCTGTGCAGTAAGACAAGCATTGTCTGCATGGGATCAGAATGGAATCAGAACAGGAGTTTTCACAGCTCACAAGGGAGCTGAAAATTATTTTTCCAAACCCCTATGAGCTTTTTTTTTTGGTGCTCTTTACACCCTGTGAGGAGAAATCTTCATGCAACAGTGCTCAGTACTGTAATTGCAACTGATTTAGTTTGTACTTTAACCAATTAAAAAGTCCTGATTTAGGCACAATTTTTTTTTACTTTTGTCTACTCTGCTGCTTTAGTAGTCAGCCTTTATAAACCATGAAAAATCTTACAGGTGGGGCTGTACTTGGCCACATCTCTTACTCTGGGGGAAATGGCAGAATCTGATAGAAATATTTCCTGTACTGAAGCCAGTAACCAGAAGTTGGCCCTGCTTATGTCCTCTGCACTGGAAAATTCAGAAAAGGGTAGTTTTGCCATTCCTGAAATTCCAGAATTTCAGGAATGGCAACCTGGCCATAGGAAAATTACCTCTCCAGGTGTTTTCCAGCTTTATCAAACCTTGTAGCAAAGAAAGAAATGTGCCCATAGATGCAGCTTTTCCTTGATGAGTCATCTTATTTATTACAGTTCTCCCTTTGATAAAATTGTTTGCAAAGAGGCTTGAAGCTCTTGTTTTCTTCAAAGTGGCACTGTTTATTAGAAAACTGAAAGGTCATGTATTGTCTTGTACACGTACATGTTACGTGAGAGATCATGTACGCTGCTGCTTCTTGCACATTGATAAATTCACACCTATCTTTTTCTGGAGGCTGCTCAAAGGGCAGGTGCAGTGTTTGTGAGCATGAATTGGGTGCTGCACCACTTTGGAGTCACGCTAACCTCTTTGTCCTTCACAGCACCCTACCCTTTCAACAAGTGCTGTGGAAAATGTTGGCTGTCATCCTTTAAACAGCGCTGTGTTTGCATTTCCCTTGATCATCTGTCCCAGAGCAAAGTTCAGTAGGTTGAGGAAGTGTTGTTTAAGTGCAATTGGTCTAAAAATATATCAAAAGGAAGACTACTGTATATGAACAAATCGTGGAGAGGCTTTATATAGGCTTGTTGGTATCTGTAAATGCATAAAACAAGGAAGCAGCAGCTCATGACACGGTTATTTCTGGAAAAGCGGAAGGTCTCAGTGTTACTATTATACCATGCACAGAGCCAAGCATGATCTGAATCTCCTGAAGAAATTGTGCGTGGAATTCAGAACCCCAAAATTAGGATTATTTCCATAGAGTTGTGAAGACTCTGCTCCAGATCTTGCCACTGCAAATCAATGGCAAATCACATACTAACGCCAATTGGATCAGGCTTGGAATTTCCACTTCCCTCTACCTGTTTTGTTTTTTTTTTTAAAAAAACCCTTACCTGTCCAGGGTATACCTGTTCTGAAATAAGCCTGAGGATCTGAAAATCTTCAGTGAATTCTGGCAGATCTCAACATAGAATATTCTAAGCGGTGGTATCAGCTCAATTCGTCAAAGACAGAAAAATATATTTACAGTATCCACATGGGGAAAAAAAGCTGGAAGAAGCTACTAAGTCAGTTAGTTTGCTCTCTGTATCATAGGTCATTATTACTAAGTTACCTCTGTATAGAGTATTTTGTGTTCAGTAGTGAGCAGGCAAATACACACTGATCAACAACTCAGAAACATATCCAGCCTTGAAGACCTCAAGAACTGAAGATGCCATTGAGAATTCCCATGGCAATTGCAGCTATAAATAACTTGTTGTTTAATAGGCCATGTTTCTGCATGAACTTTGTGTTTACACTAAGTAACCATTAGGAACCAGCGTTTCCTGTTCCATTAAGTCAAGCTAGTTAATAATGTTAACAAGTGAGTGTTTTCTTCAAATATGTCACTGTAAGACTGTTTCCTCTTCAAATAATTTTGTCTGCTTTTTTATATTTTAATTCTGTTTTGGAAGCTTTCTTTCTTAACTGGGAAACTTGGTGTGCTGATTCACAGCACGTTTCACCAATGAAAACCTGGAATTGCTTTTTGTCTTCACATACAAGAAACACATTGGGACTGATTGTTAGTTTGGATTCTTTTAGCTACAATGTCAGCTGTTTGTTGCCTGTAATTCTTGGAACCTTTCACACCATATGTTTTCTAGGGAGAAGACTTGGCTAGTGGTGGAGCTTTTATTTCTACTCCTCTTTAAGTTTGCTGTATTAAGACATGTTTCATTAGAACTGGCTTGGTTTATTAAGTAATTCAAATTGTTTTGCATTACTATCTTCATCTTTCATCCTCACAATTTTATTGATCTCACAAATCTTGTTATCATGGATGCACGTATTTATTTTCTTCTCACGAAAGCCCTGAAGTTTATGTTGCAAGTCTCCATTCATTATTACTTTGTTAGATCTTTCAGTTTTCCGTTCATTTAATACATTTCACTGCTCGTGTTGTGCCAGTGTTCATAAGGAGAATGTCATACACCATTAAGTCAAGTGCTCTCCACAGATACATTGCAAATGTACAATTACTTTCATAATCCAAATACTTGTCTCATCGAACAGTGCAAAGACTTATTTTACAAGATCTGTTTGCCACAAAACTGGGTTTACTGGGATGATATTAATTATATTCCATCACTTCCATTCTTCATTAAATTTATAACAGCTTTATTACCTGGAAGGAAGGTCAGAGTCACTGTCCATTAGCCCTGAGTCATCCTGCTGGCCTCTGTTATTATTGGCACAACATTAGCACTTTTCCCGTCAAGTGGGATTTCCCTGGAATGCCTTAATTTGGTAAAATAAACATGATTAGCTCTCAAGTCTTCTCTGTCTTAGTTCTTAGGTGTGAGGTAGATGAATTGGCTGGCTTTAAAATGTTGTTTTCTAGTGCATGTTGTATAACATCCTGCTTGGTTACCAGGGGACTGGAAAATAGTTCAACTTCAGCACGTGACATAAGAACAACTGTCCAAATATGGAATAGAAATATTTCTAAATATGTCTGTCTCTTCTACATCACTATTAGAAGTTTTATCATTTCCATCTGGCAAAGGGTTTCTGAAGCTGCTAGGGTATTGTAGTCTTGATAAGTTTGGGGATTTTTTTAATTCTTCATTTTACATTGGTGACAGCAGCCGTGGACATTCTGCTGATGTTTCTAACTTACTGATATTTTTCCCTTTGTAACTTCTAACTCATATGAATTATTACTGTTTGTCTTCATTATTATATAGCTCTTTTTATTGTGAACTTCTGCCTGCACTTGAATGGTGAAAGAAGATAGCATTTTTAGGCAAAATTATCCTTCCCTCAACTTGGAATTACAAATTCATGACCATCCTAAGATTTCTTCTTAAAACAACTTCTCACATCTGACTTCCCTACATCAATCTCAACCATAATTTTAATTACTCTGATAGGATTCTGAACTTGCAGGTTACTGACAACTGCAGCACATGTATTATACTCATGTCTTTATGCAACAGTGTCTCCCTCATCTCAGTTACTCATTATACCTTGGTAGTGTGGTTTGCTGGGTGTTTTAGCATTTAAATCAGCATTTTACATCATCACGCAATGCTCACTAATAATAATGGCATCATTCTCTTGCATTGGTGATAATTCCTTGTTCTCTGGTTGATTACCTCTTCCAGTCTTAGTATGTAAAGGACTGAAAAAGTCATCTTTTAATACTCTGTCATGCTAGTTCAAGTCTGTCAGAGCATGCACTGGGTTTGCTGTCTTGCCAAATTCCTCAGGTGTTGCTACTGTAACGTGTTGCTACTGTAACATCTTCCTGCCTACTCCAACTTATCTTCAGTCAGAGGTAAACACTTGCACTGTCCATTTTTTGAGTATCTCTAAGAGGTAAGGTTACCACAGAGAATGTATTTTCATAAAAGCCCTGTTAAAGGGGTCTTCCCAAGTCATGCATTTGTTTGTCTGTTATCTGTCTGATCATATTTACTCTGAGGATAATGTCATCTGTTCCAGAAATGATGCTGCAAAAGTGAGATTTCCTACGCATTTCATCACATCATTATGTTCTCTATGCAAAATTTTCACCAGCATGCCTTCCACAGTGGTATATCATGAATGTAGAATCTATGATTCTACCAGCAGAAGACAAAACTACTTTTTTAATAGTCTTGTACAGCAGACCCTCATTTTAGTTTAGTGCATTTTACCTCTGTAGCTCAGACTCCCACATATCTGGAGGATGTGTCAGCATTTTGTTCCAAACCAGTGTATATTTTTCTTCTTTTAGAATAGCACGCAGTGAATTAAAAGGATGATATAAAGGGTGCTGAGGGAGCTATAGCATCCAGCTGGTTTGTAAGTGACATTAAATGTTGCTCCCAGGAGTAGAGCACAGTGCATATTTTTCAATGAGAATTCAGATTTAGTCAGCATTCTGAAACAATAGCTGTTCAGAGGTGATAGACCAAAAATGTGGCTTGGACATACCTCATTGCTTTAGTATTTTAAATCAAATGCCTTTCCAGGGCAGGGCCCTTAGCACAGTTCTCCTCTCTGACTTCCTCTTTCCTTCCTGAAATATAATCATCACTGTCTCCTGTACTCCCAGGAAACAGTGTTTACTTCATACACATACATTGCAATTAAACCTCTTAAACATCATTTTAGTAATAATTATTTTAGTAATATTCCTGATTAAACCTGCCAATTAGCACAGACTAAGAGGAAACTAGAAGTAAATAATTACTTCTTTCAGTATGTTTTCCTATCCAGAATACTCATAGATAATGACCAGAGGAAAAGACAGTTGACAAAATTGAACTGTACTTCTTCTGTCATGGGCTTTCAGTCTGGTTTCTAACTGAGGGAGGAGAGAAACAATAACAAGGCAGAATTAGGGCATACAAAGACTTTTAAATGCAGGCTTTTATCTTCCTAATTCTTATCTATTTTATACTCTGTTAAAGTGATCATCTTCTTACACATACTTAATCTCATGTTCTCCAGGGTTAGAGACAACAACATTATGATGCCTGAGGGTCACGTGTTTAACCTGTGGTCTTGATGTGATTTGTCCAGATCATGTTGCTAAGGAAATCTGTAGGGTCTTGTGAGTACATATGAGCACTTATTTCCTTCCTGAATGAAGATCACAGAAGGACTATCTGTGATAAACCAGTACAGTCCTACGGTGGTAGCAATGTTGTGTTTGACATGATAAATTCAGAAAAAGTACTGAGAGTCACAGTGGCTGAGGCACAGAGTCTTTCTGAATCCAGACTTGTTTGGATGTTTTGAAAGAGAAAATGAAATTGTCACATGGTTTCTGATTACATAGTGACCAAATTGTTTGAAACTCCTGTGGTTTGGGAGTCTGCAGCAGGGAAATTCCCCGCATGTGACTGGTACAGCTGTGTTTGGTAGTGTGGTTAAACTTCACTGCAGGCCTGAGTGTTTCACCACGTTGCATCTTCTACCTGCCTGTTGCAGCATTCCAATAACTGCCAAACATTCCTCATCTTTCAGAATTTGCATCAGGGTTTGAACATCTGAGCTGCTTGAGCTGTGCTAATCTTTTGTTGATAAAGCAATGGTGAAACAGAGTCCCAGGTGAGGCAAAGGCAAATTTTTCATTGAGGGTGAATACAGTTGCTTTCAGTCATCTGCATTTGTGCCACATGGGGAGAAGATGTAAATCAACCGTTAGGAAAAGGGGAACTTCTGGACTTCTGCTTTTCTTCAAGCTATTTTTGTGCTTATCTATCCCCATCTTGTTCCTGTGTTTCATCCTCCTGTGGCATCCTGTCAGCAGTGGACGTGGTGTGTTGTTTGGGGTGGGAGCTCTTTGTTAACTACTGACACAGTGCCATGGGTAATGAGACACAATTCCTTGTGGGGTTTAAAAGGTTTTTTGTAATACAAATCCAGTATCACCTCTTGGTTCCTGGGTTGACTCGTTTTGACCCACTGTGTTGTCTAATGTGTGGAAGTGTTGGCACTGGGTGGCACAAACTGCCACCACATCCCCATGGGAAAAGGGAGATGCCACACTGTGGCTCTGGAGTGACCTCTCACAGGCCTGTAGGACAGGCCTCCAGCTGCTTCCTTGGAAAACTGGATCATTGACTACTGCAAACCATCCCTGTGGTGACTCCACCTAATAAGTAGTCAGCCTTTTCCATACTTCTGCCATTCCCTGGAGATTTCCTAATATTCTGTGGGCTCCACTGTCTCTTCCAGAGAAGAGCTCATAGCACAACGTGGTAGCAACCAGCAAGCTCCATGGCATTCCAAGGAACCACCTCTTCTGGAGTTTGAGGTACCAGTTATGTGGTCCCTACAACACTGTGATCCCTGACCAGAGTAAGCTACTAAGAAATAACTGATTGGGTTTAAAGAAAAAGAAAAATAGCAGTGAAGCACTGGATTACAAAGTCTTACATACTGTGAGAAAAATGCACCATTTTTGCACTGTTTGCAGAACATTTGCAGGATGGTGTCCCTTGAAGCCTTTGCTTCTCAGATTTACAGTACATTTCACATGTGTGATGTCCAGGTAGAATCCAGTGGGGCTCTGATGTTTCTCCTCTATCTCAACTCTGCTGGTCTGGGGTTTGGAGAGTGGCAAAACTGCATAACATTTAAAATACATTTTCCTCTTAGTATGTATCGTCTTATGTTTCTAGACACCAGATAGGGCTTTTTCTCTCATATTTAATGAATTATTGCAAAATGCCTGAGAGGGTGAGATATTGCTAGTAGCTTCCTGGAAGGGTTTTAGTTGTGTTTAGTTTTATGCCTGAGATTTCTCACATGTGGTGGTAAAAACATCTGTGATGCAATGCTGTAGCACATTAACTTTGCCTTCTCTAATTCTCAGTATAAGCTGTGTTTGTTGATAAAGTTCAGTCTTGGTGCTCAGGGTTGCTTGTTGTCAGCTTTCCACTCTAACGGGCTGAAAGGAAAGTTGTACATATAGAACTTGTTAATTTTTAAATATAGAAAAATATTATCTGCAGATTGGTATATTATTCATATGATATTGTTGATTTTCATAATATTTTTCAAAAGCCTATCCCTTTGTGAGGCCTTTAGGTATTCTCTGCCTTCACCCATTTCATAACAAAGAGCAACCTATGTTTTAGTGGATCTGGTTAAGTAGTCAAAGGGTAGCAAGAGATGACAGAAATAATTGAGAAATGTAAAGCATGTAGTAAGGATTAGCACAATAGCAAAAAAATCATGAGATGAGCTATTATTATTCTCCCAATTTGTTGGTTCCTGTTTTCCATATGATATTAATATTCCTCTGTCTTTTATTTGAGGAAGTAGTCAGACGAAAGGTCACAACTGTTTTATGAAAGTGTACAGGCAGTGAATGCTCCATGTATTTGTGACTGTGCATTCCTCTATTAGTTTGCCATCTGTTCTATGGAAACCTGAATTACTAGAGATGAAGAGGGCTGCAAATCACTTAAACAGAAATGGTGTTGCAATATAACTTGATGGACTTGAACAGGAAATTGCATAGTTCATTTAAATCACATGTATGAATTTAGGCTGCATTCCCCCCCACATATTTGAGCAGGTATTTACTAGGCAGAAGTAGGATGCACAAGCTTGCCCAGTGCTTTGGTCATGAGATGGAAATGAAAAATGTGCTCCCTTCAGACTTTTGTGGTCATATGCAAGGGCTGTAGCTTAAAGATGTGTTGCCTCACCAGATTCACACTAAAAAACCCCGGTAGGGGTTGGGGTCAGGGTCTCTGTGACACATCATGGGACCCAGAACAGCAGTTTTGCTCTTGCTTTCCCATTACTGGCACTGGAGATGGGAAAATACCCACAGCTGAGGTCTGAGGAAGACAGAGAGGGAAAAATCACATTGCAGACAAAAATTTGGAGCAAAACAATCACCAAAGACTGTAATCAGGATGATGGAACAGTCTGGGTTAATTTTGTTTGCTTTTTCTCTAAGATTTTCCAGGGGCAAACTTGACACATTTTTAAATGCCACATCTGCTCAGTCATTTGGCAAATGTGCCAAATTCTGTTACCACCAAATTTTATAAGGTGGTGGGACCGAGCCAGCCTCATGTGCTTCACCACAACCTGGTGTGTCACTTGACAGCATGAGGAACATAATATGATAATCAGGGAATCTGGTCTTTCTTTGTTCTTTCCCCCCTCCAACACAGCCAATTTCAGGCTTGTGGGAAGGTGCTGTGCTGGCAGTTCAGGGAAGTGACACCTTGTCCCCTGAGCAGGCACCACACACGTGGTTACACCGCACGCTGGTCCCGTGTGTGCCGCGACACCGCACGCTTCCCTCATTCCCACGTGGAAAAACAACCTTTAGGGCTGAAAAAGCACATCACACCAGCTCAGGTGTTTGGCCTGTTGTTACTATACCTTGCCAAGAGTGGCAAAACTTTAAAACTGGAGAATTCACTGTAAATTCAGTCAGAGCAGACAAGAGTCCATCTATCAGTACTGATGGACATGTGAAGGTCCATCTGCTAGAGGTACTACCTTTTACTTGAGGCAACAACTATAATTCACATAAATCATGTAGTGCAAAGCTTTAAAACTTTCTAGTACAGCTGCAGGTGCAGCTGTGATATGGGCAGGGGGCTGCATGGACATTAAGCACAACTGGGTACTGCTGCATGAAGTGAACTAAAAAGAGAAACATGCTAGAAGTGCCGATGAATCTGCTGTAAACTACTTGGAATCCCAATCCATATTTAGAATCCTATCCAGGAAAGTACTGCTGACCTTCTGTATTGGACTCAAGCAACTGAAAGCTAAGCAATTTCATTGATACATTTCTGGAGTGAGGCCTAAGTTTCTTCTAAATGACAAGTTTAATTACAGCTCCTCTGCTCTGACCTTTAGTTGGCTTTATGTAGGCATCCAGGCTTGCAAGTTGTACATTGTACAAAGGGAGTTCGAGTTTGGTTTTCTCTTACTACACCTACAAGTGGAATGCCAGTCTGATGCACTCAGAAATGAAAATAAACACTGAGCAGAGCAAGCAGAAGTACTGTGAGATGCAAGGATACAGTACAACTTCACTTGTATAATGCCATCCTAAAGATTGATGTTTTTCTTTTTTTTTTTTCTTTTTTTTTTTGGCAGAAATAAGTCTAAATAAATGTATTTTTCATCCTTTTCTCTTCAGGTGATATAGAATTAATTTATGTGGTATTGAGCAAATTTTTTTAAGTTTTACAATGCACATCTTCAGAATTACCTTACAACACAGGTACTGAGTATTGCTTCCTTCTAGCTGCCACTGTGTATTCTGAAAATGAAGGATTAAAAACCTGACTTGGAATATGAGCCGACATAACTGGGAAGAGAGAGAATGTCTCTGTAAAATATCTGTAACCGCTTACTTTCAAATCTGCAGGCATTATGCAATATAGGATCATAAATGTTTTATCCCCTCTTGATAAGCATGGAGCTTATATATTTTTGAGATCAAAATGTGCCACATGCAAAGGGGAAAACTAGAACTGCTGATTCTTTTTTTTACAATTATTTGTACAAAATCTCCTTTCCTATGATTATTTTAAGCTGTTTCATATGTGACTGTATGCAAGGGGAAGAAGCAGCTGGGCTAAAGAGATGTGTTTGTGTGTGCTTAAATATTGCATTATTAACTAGTGAGGTGCTTTCCTAAAAATCAGGAGGTTTTACTGATGCCTTCTATTTCTTGTAATTCTGTGTTAGAGAAATGATACTGTGTTTTAAAAGATACTTAGCATGTCATCAGTTCTGGGAAAAATTAGCAGAGGCTACTTGAATATTTGGACAAATTGTACTAATGGGCTGTATTAAGTAATCTTGAGGGGGGGGAAACACACATGCAGAAGGAGCTGGGTTTGGGAACTTAAACAGAAAAACCACAGAGTGAGTAGGAAGCTTATCTTGGGTAAGAGTAAAGAAAAGCTGAGCAAGAGCTCTCAGAGCAGCATCCTGCTTTACCCGCTGGGGGCACGTTCAGCCTGCTCATTTGTTTGACTCTGGCACAGCTGGGAAAGATCTGACCCTGTAAAAGGGCTTGTTAGTTTTATCTTGAAAGTAGAGCTGATAAATAAATTAAGAGGGGGAGAAAAAAACAAACAAAGAGTAAAGTCAGTTCTTGTTTCTGCCTTCTCTATGTGGGAGGTTTCTCTCCCTTCAGCTGGAGTGCAAATCCTCAAGGAGGCTGAGTACCTGGAGTTGGCACAGCTGAGGGGCTGAAACTGTGGTGTGGAGCACAGCCTGGAAACAGTGTCAGACAACTCCTGAGAACAGTCTGGCACTGAGGAAAGTTCTTGTGAAGGAACTTACTACAGGAGAGTCCCTCTCCTTCCCTGGCTGTTCCCTCCCATTCCTCAGCAAAGGCTGATCCAGCAAACTTTGCAGCTGTGCTGTGAGTGATGGGGTGAAAAGCCCTGTGAGCAAGGTGGAAGCGAAATGCTTTGATATTAAAAATGATTACCAGTTATTAAAGCTAACAATTACAACTAATTATTATTTGTGAGCTATTTTGGAGTTAAATTCTATACCGGAGTCTTCTAACTGGAAAAACCACCTGAGTTTTGGCGAGGTGCTCGGGTTAAAATGTTAAGAGCTGAGTAGTTTGACTGGTGCCAAAGCTAAATGTGCTTCCTCAGTGATTAATGATCAGGCTCAGCCTCCATGAGAATGTGGTTTCACAAACCCTTCTGTCTCACAGTAGTGTCACCTGTGTGTCGCTCATTCCTGCCTGCTGCCACCGTCACCTACATATGCTCTTGTGCCAGTGTATCAGTTGATGGGACTGCACAGAATTAAGGCTTTCTAAAATCTCTTTTTTGTGGGAAGGAAAAGGGTAGGAAAGGTTAATTTTCCTCCATACAGTTCAACATGTGCCTGTACCAGCAGCTGTCCTGGCACAAGTAAGGCTGTGGTGTAAGGTGAGAGTAAATTGGAGGGACCAAGTTGTTAAAGCCAGCACTGTTATTGAGGTGAAAATACACCTTGTTGCAGAGCAGCAGGAAAGAGGATGTAACCACAACTCTTCTGGGAATTTCTGGGTTACGTGTGGTGCTTTCGCTCAGAACAGAGACCTAGCTCTGAGTGCCTGTGGATCCCCATTCAGATCCCTTTTTTCTGCAGCAGACTGAACAGGAATCACCTTGCTTCTAAATTCTGGGAGACCATGCTGTACTAAATTGGAATGGATATGAATTTATTCACTGGTAGAGAGAAAAAAACCCTAACCAACCTGTATTTTTCTGTATTATACTGTTCATCTTCAGTGCTGTCATCTCATTATCTTTTCCTCCACTGTGCCCTGGGCACTGCTGCCACAGGAGATGGTGCAAGTGGCCTGTGGTGCTGCTCAGATGTGTGTCCCTTCACAGACGTGTGATTGGCCTCAAATCTGCCTTTCTTTATGCTGTAAACCAGCCCTCCTGGACTGTCTTCTTCACTGCACAGCCTGTACATTCCCTGGGTATCTCACAACTTCACCTTAACTGGCCTTCCTTTTTTCAGGTGTAATATAGTAAGATTTTGCTCCTCATCCAGTCCTTTCTGCATAGAGTTCTCTTAATTAAGTGTGCACCTGCTCATTTCTTACACAGAAAATTAAATATAGGTGACTGTAGCAGGTGGATAAAATCACATCCTGCTCTCCATCGGGGTCTGGAATAGTTAATTAGCTGTCCTGGCTTCAGGCCACTGCTCAAGTCAGCTGCACTTTAACCATTCCTTCTGGCAGCTTGATTTGCTTATTTTTGTTTTTGTAGGTCATGTGCCTGTGGTACATGGTTTTCTTCAATATAGATTAGTTGTGCCATCAAGTAAAGTTAATGACAGACAACCAAACCCTGCTGTTTGTCTGCAGGCATCTTGCACTGCACACCTGAGACCCCACTCGCCCATATCGCTCCTGGTTTTCAGTTCCAAATTCTTCCTGTGCTGTTACTGCCCAATCACACAGTGCTGTCCTTATGCAATTCCCATCTAAGTTAATACGATTTTGCCAAAGAGGACCAGGAGAGTGCATTTGAGAGTTTATGCCACGTAGCAGTGTTTAAGAGCCTCTAAGACTTCTCTGTAAGCCCCAGGCTGACAAAGCAGCAAAGCCACCCCAGCAGCTCTGCCTGGCACTCAACTTCACACCCAAGGTTATCTTTTCCGTGGTTTGTGTGGATGTGCCCGTCCATGTGCCACTAAACCAGCAATGTGCCGTGCTTTTCTGCTCCTCACTTACAAAAGGAAGCCTTCTATCTTCAGGCAGCGAGGTTCCTAACCTGGGCTGCATCCCGGAGTCTCCGGGCCGCCAGGGAGGCGTTCGCAGGAGGTTGTGTTCTGCCACCTTCTCGCGGTCGCTGCTCTGCTTGCAGCCTTCTCTGCGAGGCAGCCACTGCCCTCTGTACTGCTTGTGCCTTGGCGCCGTGCTGCTGTCCTGGCTCTGCAACGGTGGCCTAAAAGTGACAGAAACATTTAGGAAGAAAATCCAGAGGAGCATCTCAAAGATGCTCAGAAGGCTGGAGCACCTTTCCAGTGCAGACAGGCTGAGAGAGCCGAGGTTGTTCAGCCTGGAGAAGAGAAGGCTCCAGGGAAACCTCATTCTGCCCTCCAGTGCTTAGAGGCAGCCTATGAAAAAGAGGAAGAGCACCCTTTTACTCGGGCAGATAGTGACAAGGGAAAACAATTTTATTCTGAAAGAGGAGGGACTTAGATTAGATATTAGGAGGAAATTCTTTAGTGAGGCACTGGAGCAGGTTGCCCAGAGAAGCTGTGGATGCCTCACCCCTGGGAGTGTTCAAGGCCAGGTTGGATGGGGCTCTGGATGACCTGGTCTGGAGGGTGGCATCCTGTCCATGGCAGAAGGGTTTGCACTAAATGATCTGTAAGGTCCCATCCCAAACCATTGTATGATTTTTATGATAAGTTCTTAACAGAGGAACTATGTAGCCAGGCTGATTTGAACTGTGATACTGGGACTTTGCCAACATAATTCAGTTTCAGGTTTAGTTTTACAGTTTGGTTGGCTGTCTCAGAAATCATTTGTGTTGTTCCTTGAACTCAAATGGAGGAAAATTTGTTGGAAAAGTACAAAATATCAGGTTAAGGGATCTGAGTTTTTGCTCTGTTTCAGCTGTAAAGTGTTGATTAAACTTTAGATGTAACTCTTTTTCCTACCATTTTCTGTATGGAAAATAGAGTGACAATAACAGCTACTTTATCGCTGCATTTGGGGGTTGTTGATTGAAACAAGGTCCTCAGTGCAAAGAATATGTGGTGTAAAAACCAGTAATACACTTCCCAATAGAATAGGACCCAAGTTCTTTCAGGGAATGAATCCTGTCTGAGGCATGGTATTTTTTAAACGCTTGCACAAAATCAGGGTGACTTAATCCCAAATATATATCACCATTTTTAGTTGTTTCTCAGTGAATTCTTACTGCAAAGCAGAAGACTAACAAAAAATATTTACTTTTCATGTAGGTATATTATAATATGTTTTTTAATATGTTTAGACCTAAGTGATTAAATCATTGATTAATTAATCAGTTGTTGATTTAACCTTTAAATTTTAAAAAAATCTTTTGGGATAACTGGGAAGTAATAATAATTTCATTACTGTCTGGTGTCCATCTAACTGTAATGATGTACAGGTGAAAATTCTACCAAGTATCCTCCTGATAATAAGTAACTCTTCTAATAGAAGAAAATTCACATGCTTTTTTCTGCACTTGTCTAAAAGAGTAAGTGTAGAAATAAAGAAGGTTCATAAGAAATTAGTGTTGTCTCCAACCAGTGCCAATTTTCTCTGCAATGGGGCAATCATCTGAGGGAATTTTTATCTCCAGAGTACAGCAATTAGAGAACACTTAATGATTTTCATGAGTAGACATAGATGAAGAGGTGTCTCTGGTACTCTCTCTTTTCAGAGGCCACGTTCAGGACTTGGCAGATGCACAAATCCTCAACACATTTCTTCACTAAATATGGAAGACTTAACCCATTGCCTACTCTCTTCATACAGATCTTTTAAGTTTGTAAGGGTCAAGCCCTTTAAAAAACTAATTACTTAACATGTAGCAGTTGACAAAGTTGATTTTTCCAAATGAATTACTTCTAAATTAATATTGCTAATACTTAGTTTAAAAAATTATCCCTGTGTTTCCCTTCTATTTCTTTTTGTCTTCAGATTTTTGAATTTGTAAGTCCTTTTGTGCTGATTTATATTCCCAAATAAGCTATATTTTTTATGTACAAGAAATAATCTAGATATGGCAGTGAAGACATGGAATTTTTGTAAACAAATACTGTTCATTTATAGAAATACTGATTTCTATCAGTAAAGTTAATAATTTTCTTCTCCTCACTCTTACATGAAGATCAAACCACTTAATACTAGGATTTACAACTGATTCTCTGGAATTTTTAATCTGTATTAACAGGGAGCTCTATTTACTATGCAGATAAAAATAAGTAGTACAAATAGAGTTAAGGTTAAAGAAAATATTTGAATAGAAGATAGTAGATGTGAAAAGTACATGTCTGAATTGGAATGAGATCCTGGATTGACACAGAACATTATAGCTTCATGGAAGTGAATAGACCTATCCCAGTTCACATGTAGAGTTCACAAACAAAATAATAAAGTTAAGCCTCAGAGAAAGAGGGAGCATTATGGGTGGGACTTTGCAGTGAGGAAGTCTGTGAACAATACACAGCAGAGATTAAAGTAGTGCTTCAGCCACTGGAATGTTTTTTCTCTGATTCTGTATGTCTGGCAGTTGGCTCAGAAATGATTTCTTACACACGCAGGGTCATGGACGAGCTAAGAAGGTGATTGAGTTTGTCTCCAGTTCTGTTTAAAAATGCATTTAAATGGTGCAGCCGCTGGATGTCTCCCTTACTCCGCGTCCATGGACAAGGACCTTTCAGAGTGACGAGCCCACATCTGGGAAAGATAAATGGGTCAGTGTGGGAAGCCAGCTGCCCACTGCTGCCTGGCTGACTGGGATGGTGTGACACAACGCTCAACACAAGAGATTGGGAGGTCTCAGCAAGATTAACAGATGAGAAATGCAATTTTTTTTCCATTACAAGAGTACTTTTTACCCGCCCCACTCGTAGTTGTGCTCTGTAGCACTGTACTAAACCTGCTGCCAATAACTGAGGATTATTTGAGAAAATAAATTAAAATTGGTAATTCCTTTCTCAGTAGTTACCATATGTAAGCAAATACTCTGTTAGGCTGGTTAGCAGAAATGCACCAGGAAGAAGTTATTTTTTCATGCTGGGGGTTTCTGGTCCAGATCAGTTAAGCTGGGAGCAACTTCATATGAAAAAGAACTAGATTTCCCTTTTCTGGAAGAGTCTGCGCACTCTGCTTTCCAGGGAGACCCTACTCTGAAAAAGTAAGCATTAGGAGAGAATTTTGGTTACCTGTGTGAGTCAAGGGTACAGGACCAGGTCTTTGCCTTGCTCAGCTGCTGCACTGGTAAGGCAATGGAGATCTTTCTGTATGCACAGAATTTAAGTAATAGAGATCTCTCCGTTTCAAGGTAATGACTAGACCATTTTTTCCATTCCTCAATTCTCCACACTGTTTCAGAAGGTTTAGGGTTAGGGTTTAGGTTTAGGGTGAGAGTTTAGGTTTAGGGTTAGGGTTTAGTGTTAGGGTTAGGGTTATTGTGAAACAGTTTGTTTCCTTATATTCATATTATATGCTTAATCCTTTAAATTAAAAAACAACAGCTTAGATTAGAAATTCTGAATGCTAGAAGTCTGATGTATTTCAGAATTTTGCTGGATTTTTTTGTCCATGTATTTTTTTCTCAGTGTGTATGAAAGGAATTACATTACTTTTTACTTTTGTGGTTGACCAGTATTTGTGCTCCTCTAGTTTATTTATGTCAGAAATGTTTATACAAAGTGATATATCTCTGTGTACATTCTTTGTAATCAAAGTGGGATTAAACTGAGGTCCTGTTTTCCTGAATGTAGCAGGAAAAAAGACAATAGGAAACAGCTCCTTTGGCAGTAGCCCAAGCCTCTCTCTTCTGTCAGATTTGTACTTAGAAAACCCTCACTCCCTTTTTTCTCTTTGTGGTAATTCAGGAGCATTCTACAAAGGGCTTCACTGGTTTGGGGTGTTTTCTTACCTACATTTGTAACATTTCTGATGGGGACACACAATTTTGCTAAAACCGTGTTCACACAGTTTTGAGTTTGCATCTACATGGCTCAGATGGTTTTGTTTATTTGTCTGGTGTCTGGTGCTTGGGAGGCAAATACCTATTTGTCTGCATCTTCAGTTATATTTTAAACCCATTTTCTTCTCTAGGGCCACAAACCATTTTCTTACCACTCCATTTTCTGCTGGGTCTCTCTGAGGCCATTCAGGAAAACAGGCAGGAAAAGAAGGTTTGGTCTCTCTTGTCTCAGACAGTCAAATTTAAGGAATATCAGAAGTGTTGTTTAACAGTCTAAACTAAGCATTAAGGAGGAGACGTTTAAGAACATTGCAATTTTCTTACAGTCTAGGGCAGATAAATCTGTATTTTTCTATATTGAATATTTAAAGGCCTTTAGCCCTTCTGGATTTTAGCTTTTCCTGGCTTGTATTGAGAAAGATGTTTGCCTTATCCTGACTATGTATAAAAACAATAATCAGAAGTGGTTATTCTGTGCAAGAGCCAGATTGCATGGTTGTTATCTTAGGCTGGCAGTAAAACCCCTGGAGAGCTATTTAATTATGTAAATTAGCATGAAATTAGAAAATTATATTTACTTTGAATTTTTGGGGGGATGTTTGTGGTTTTTTTCCCTTGCAAAATCAGGAATAAACATCATCAAGACATATGGTTTGTTTCTTTAGCTTTTAGCTAGGTTTAACAATTTCTTCAGGTTCATAAATAATCTTATCTGTATCTTGCAACAGTACTTGTCAAAACTCCCAGCAGTGTGGATGTCTTAATATTCTTCAAAAGGAGAAGTGAAGGGAAAGGGATGACAATGTACACAGATATACAGTGCAGTACAGAGCTCTGACATTCCAAAGTGGTTTTTTAAACCAAAATCAAGTGTCCATTTAATTCTAGAATTGTGGAAGAAAAGTGGATCTGTAATTATATTCGTAATCAGAGGGCTACTTTTTTTGTGCTTAATCTAAATAAGGTAAAATATTTGGATTTTGAGCAGCTTAAAGAACGTGAAAGTTGATAAAGTAGGAGGTTACTGTGGTCTAGGGAAAGGAGGGGGGACTGGATTCTAGAACAGTGAAATTCAGCTTAGCTCAGCTGGAACTCTGTATTTCTATTGATGTAGACTAGTTGAAAATTGGTTTATGACTTCAAGTTGCATAGAAACAAAGCAAACAAACAAAAAATACTGTTATGAAAGCATCCATCAAAGAAAACATTTGGAGATGAAAAATACAGTGAAAACAGCACTCCTTCTAAATTAAATTTATATTTAATAAAGTTTCCTAGTAGGGAGTTCTTGGAAAATGTGGACTGAAATATGAAACAAACTGTCAATGCTCTTTTAGCAGCCTTGATGGTATATTTACAAGAACCAAATTTCTCAATTTTTTTTTTTCATTACTTCTAAAAAAGCTTTTTGGAGAAAAAAATGCTTCATAACCACCCGAAGGAGCATTTGCTATGATTGTTTCCAAAGGAGCAGCTTACGAGTTTAATAAATATCAAAGTTAATAGGCTCCTAGAAACAAGGAAAATTGCCTGTAGGTGATTTCTGCAAATACAGAAACAGCTCCTCTCTGAACTGCAGTCTTCTCTAAACTTTCTCTCCAGGCCTGGTGCCTATTACTGCATACTTTGCTGTCCAATTCCTACTTCTTTTAGCTGTTTTGAATCAACAGTGGGTAGAGCAATACTTACATGAAATGTACTTGAGGGTAAAACATGATCTCACAAATTACAGAAAATAAACAATATTAAGTGTAGCTTGTGGCTATAGGCAGATCAGAAGCAGTCTAATGAGAACACACTGGTTTTTTGAAAATGAAACAGCCATGCCACATTGTCATAAAGCCAGAGTTATGGCCGGATTTGAAGCAGGGAAAATCTTTCCAAAAATCACTTCCAGAAAGAAGTCTGAGAAATAATATTTTTTTCTTGTATAGAGTTGCTATTTGAGATGCTTCTCCTTTATTTTTGCTGCCTTTTTTTTTTCCTTCTTGATTTTAATTTTCATGGTTTTAAGACACTTAATGCTATTGATAATTTCTACTAAAAATATAAAATCATTGTTTTGTGCATAAATAGGATAATATGTGTATATCTCATAATGATTATACTTGGAATAAGAGCTCTTTCCTCTCCTTAAAGGTGCAGGGAAATCTTACAATTGTTAGACAGCTCACAGAATTTGGCTTAGAAAGGACATGTGCAGTATGAAGAGACACGCTAGAAAATTTGGTCTTCCTGTTGGGATTTCATGACAGGCTTTGAGTCCGGGTGGGCTTTCTGCTGCCAGAGCCTTAGAGCAGCCTAATGGCAGCAGAGATGGTTTCACAGAAGGCAGCAGGAGGCTGAATCAAGGGTGAGCAGTGCTGGTTTATAGCACAGGAGAAGTCTGGTGACAGCTGTTCATCATGTTAGATATTTGTATTTCACATTCCTCACGTTTCCTAAATTCTTTGTTGGTGGGGAAGAAACATTCATGAAGTTGTGGCAACTTCAGAAGCCTGTTATCTGAAGTTTTACGTAGGAGCTTTTATACAAACCTTTATTTTTGAAAGCTAACTCTGGAAGTACATTGTTGCTATTAACATCCCTGTGGGACTGGTTCCCTCTAGAAAATAAATGTATGCCTCCATAGCAAGGACGATGTTGTAGTCTTAATTGAAGAGTGAGCTCTTAATTCCCTCAAACACTGGGGGTTTCTTTGACAAATCCATCCCTGATTTTTGATAAATCCATCCCTGATGCAGGGTGTAGAGTAAAATAAGGAAAAATATTTTTTCTCCTTCAGGTAACAAGTAAGCCTCTCCCTCTTCTGTCTGTTCAGCTGCACTTGAACAAAAAAATCACAGGCCCTTAAAGGGAGAAATACAATTCTAATCACTATGCAGAGTGTGAAATAAAACCTAATTCCCAACAGTTCACTCTAAACCACGTGTTTCTTCTTTCCCCACTTCTCTAGTCTGCAATAATGGGGCAGGAGCCAACCACACAGTGAGGCTGGCTCTGGACTTCTCTCACTCGACTGTGGCTGTCCACATCAAAATTTATTTTCTCTCTCTCTGTCTCTTGATTGTGGGAGTCCTTCTTGCCTCTTACTTTGTTTTTTCACTGATTCCTCATTAGTCCTCATGTCACTCTTTTGTTTTCTAGATTCTCCAGCAGCTTTTGTGTTTGCCCCACACTGGCAGGATGGAGTCCTACTGTACATTTTGTTCTGTCTGATTGGGGAAGCTGAAATTTAGCATCCCTTGGACTTCTCCAAGTTGCTGTATGTAATTGCATTGTCTAGAGTGTTAATCATCATTGGATTATTCTGACATTGATGCAAAAATATGTACATTAAAATAATAATGTAATTACAGAATTTGCTTTTAGCATGAATATATTTCTTCTTGGTGACACTGAAATTATTTATGACTCCCAATATTTATATATTGTTTTGACAGATATGCAGTGGTCTGTGAGTAATTTTAAGGTGGTACAATTTATTCCATGCATCTTAAGAGCAAGGATTTTCCCCCTCCCCTTTTGCTCCATCACATTTTATTATTAATGGACTCATTTGAATTGTCAGCTTTTCCCAAAACCTTGGTGTATTGGCTGGAATGATCGGATTATTTGCTTAACCATGTCACTGCTAACTAGGAGTACTGAACACGCTCTTGCTCTTACTTTATCTTTTCCCTAGCAGTTCTTCTGGTTGTTTTTTGGTTGTTTTTTAAAATTTATTTATCCTGTTAGTTTAAATATAAGAAATACAAACCAAAATAGCCAGCAATGTGGAAATGCAGGCTTCCAGGAGCTGTGTGGGCTAGGAGTAAACTTTTGACTTTGTCTGGAGGCAGGATGCTAAGGCAGCTCAGCTGGCAGGTTAATGGTGATTGTCATGAATATTAAATGACAGAACAAAAACAAAACTCCCAGAGAGACACTTAGGCACAGATCTTACATAGCAACACAACCAGCTCAAACAGCTGGCTCTCTGTAGGCTTTCTTGAAAGAAAACAGTGCTGAGGCATATTAGGATGATTTTTATAAACCGGAAAGCCAATTTGTGATGCACTGTTTGAAAGTTAGAGGCCTTAATGATTTATAGCTTGAGGCAAAAATCTGTTTTCTGAAGTAGATAAATAACAGGTAAATTATATGTATGCTGTTCTCTATTGGATTAAGTGCTTTGTAATATTTTTGAGTTTTGTGCTGTCTGAAAATGTGTAAACAAATGTGTACAAGCCTTACTGTTAAAGTTCATACCAACTCTCTGGTGTGCAGGTATAGCCCCGCTTTTCCTTCTAAAGTTCCTCTAATCCCTTTTTTGTTTTGATATGGTTTATTATTTTGGTTTGGGTTTTTTTTTTTTTAAAAAAAACCTAAACACATTGCAGGGCACAGAATAATGAACTAGGTTTGAGTTTGTGTCTGTTTAGTGATTTGTCCCAGACAGGGTAAGAACTTGCTATTCACAGAGTTCCTGCCTTGGCTCCTGTGGTGTAAAGCGACGTCCTGCTACATGGAAAAAATTGCAAAAGAATTAAAATTCAAGAACCCTGAATTTATTTGTAGTAACATCAACATAGACCTGGGATGATTCCATTACCAGCACTACAGTCATGCTGTTTCTAAAAGGATATCTAAAGGTGAGACATTCTCTAGGGCCTAGAGAGTAATCTTTGTTAAATTTTTAATTTGGGATCAGATTTCTTGCACATACCTTCCTTGACTTTTATGGTTATTTAAATTTATATCGACTTCATGTGTGGTTCAGGGCTTTCCATACTCTAAAAGGAATGAGCTGAAATAACAGAGTAGGTTTCCTCGGATATCTGCATGTAGGCATGATCCATTTTCTGGTGTTATTCTGAGTACAAAAAGATAAAGTAAATCGAAACTATTTTTAGGTGCAATGAGTCAGTCTAAATGAGTTGATAGAAAGAGATATAAATGAAAGAACAGTCCAGTTAGAGGAAGTTACAGAGAGTAATTCTTTTATAGAAACATTCTACAGAATTCATTTGGCTTTCCAAACTCTGTCTATAAATCAAGAAGTGCTTTTCAGTAGCTCATGGAGACCTCCTAAGTCATATGGTGCTATTTACTACTAGTTCAATTCCATTGAAAGCAGAATATATATATATTTAAAGTGGAATTTTAAAAGTATTTATGTAAATAATTGATGCAGGTATTCCAGTGATTATTATGTGACTACCAACAGTGTGCACAACGAAAAATACAAGTGGCCAGCAGGTTCCCACATTCAGTGAGATCATTTTTAGCTAGTACCAGAAAAAACCCTGATTTATTTCTGTTGTTCTTAAATCAGACAGCCTAGTGGAGAGATTTTTTAAAGGGTAACATAAACCAGATACATTTCAAAGACTTAGACTAGCTTATATTTGTGTTTTTGCAGAACCTTGAGCAATTTATACACACTGCCTCTACAGGCGTTGCAATAAAATGAGCTACAGTATTATAGAATAAGGGTTTGTAACTATGTATTAAAGCTTCCCATAAATCCATACTGCTTGGATCAACATGGGTAAACCATACTCTCTTCAGCTGAAAGATGGAAGCACCACAAAGTGATACCTCTTTGGAGTGAGGAAAGTAGAGTTCCATAAAGTAGCATTCTTGATACTTTAGCAATCTTGGGGTCCCCCCAGCCCAAATGTCCAGCCAACATTACTTTCCTCAAGAGGCTGGAAGTCACAAGAGGGATAAAAGTCACAAGGAATTCAAGGAAAACACCAGCTCATTTAACAGCTAGGAAATATGTCATTAAGGATGGCAAAGTTGCAGTGAAGCTGAGAACTACACCTTAATTTCTGTGTCCCAGGTCACTTCTTCATGGCTAAACTCCAGCCTTCTTTCTTAAACTGCAACAGGCATCATTTAAAGACAAAAGGGGAAAAATGAGAAGCTATGAACTGAATAGCAGCAGTGTGATTTTCCATGAATCCAGGCACCTGCAAGGTCTCAAAGCCAAAGGCATCAGTATTTTTTGCAAAACAAGACTGAGGTTGTCAAGCAAGGAGCCAGCAGTATGAGCTGTTGAATTCATGCTGATTTCCCCAGAACTGTATCCAGGGAGGATGTCACACGTTTCTGTTCTCGAGTTCAACCTTATCTCTGAGTGCATCAGCAAGTTTCACCTCTTCTGAAAGAGCACTCTCCTATGATTTATAAATAATCTCCTGCTGCTTCTTCTAAATAGAGTTTCACTCCCCTTCCTTCACTCTGCCTCACATCATTGTATTCCACTGCTATTCTGCTGCTTCACATATGAACCTTTCAGCAGCCTGGTTTCTTCTATGCTAAACTCAAAGGAGACCACTCAGAGGCATGGGAAGGGATTTAGGGACAATAATAATGTGTAGAATCATAGAGGCTCAGCACATACAGAACATCCCTTCTAAGCTCATGTTCTTAAAAGCCTTTCAAGTTCACTAAAATTGATAGGTTGGCCACACACATCAAAACAGAGTTTTTCAGACATCCCTACAAGCTCATTTCTGCCCGTCATTTTTGTTGTGTCACAGTGTTATTTGTGGCCTGTTCAGTTTAAGAAATACATGGAATACAACATGTTTTAAAAGACTGTAAGACTGTTGCCTTTTTCTAAATTGCTGGATCTGTCTATTGTGTATCTCAGGTGCACATGTACATTTGTCTTTGTGAAACATGAAAATACTTCACAAATGCCTTCAAAGTTCCACTGCCCTATTCTTAAAAAGTCTTGCATAACTATTTTAAAGTACAGAGCATGGTTAACAATAAATAAGTAAAAATCCTTGAAATGCCTGAGGCACTTCCAAGACATGTTACCTAAGAACGTAATCTCAATTTAAACATGAAATCCCTCTGATTACCACTTTTGCCTTAAGTATACTTGGGTGTGCTGCACAGTTCAGCATGAACACTGTTTTTTTGTGGAATGATATTTATTCTAACTAGTAAAGTTTTTAGGAGTTTTGTTCAACCATAAAAATTAATAAAGGGATAAATGGAAGGAATAATTTTGAGTTTACTGGACTTTTATCTGCAGCATAAAATAAAGGCTATGGATCTGCAGCCCCCAACAAGGCAAATAACCTTCCTAGGAGACTCTTGATCTGCCATGGCTATTTTGAACCAGTTATCAGTTTAATCTGTAAAGTTATCCTCCGGGCTGTGAATTGCTTGGTAACTAAATTCTGTGTATCCAACACAAATGATTTTAGAATGCCTGCAAAGCAGCACAGAACAAGGCATGAGGAGGTTTTCAGTCATCATCTAATTCTGTCTGCCCAACCTGACTGAAACAAGTGCTACCTTTAAGGAATTTCTTTTCATTCAAAGATTTTGTTGCCTACAAAAGAAGGGTGAAAGGCTCTAAGTTTCAGCTCTACATTCAGACATTCCCCCTAGCTTAGGCCTGGTTTGATTCCGTTCCTGTGTTTGACTCTTTGTACTCCTCTATCTCTCTTGTCATAATCTCTAAAGCCCCACAAGATATGCCAAGAAGTGGATTAAAATTTTCACAATGCAAGGGTTAGGTTCAAGTTTTTTCAAGGCTTTATCTGCTGCCTTTGCACAGTACGGGAAAACTTTCAGCAAAATCTGGAAGGTAAAAATAGAGATGCTGGGACCATATTTCTTTTCCTTTTTCAGAGAGGTTTCTTTAAGTAGAGGGAAAATTAGGTCATATTTTGATTTTTCTTGGCTGGCTTTTCTCCAAGATGGCCTGCATCCAATTTCTTCTAAACTTCCCACATCTCAGAAGGAAGGATAATATCTCATGTTAGAATGATAAAAAGTCATGTCAAGAAGCTCTGCAGAACATGGTAATCTGAACATTCATCAACAGCACAGAATTTCTGATGGCAACAGCTACAAGTAACTTACAGGAAACATGAATAGAAATTGTTTATTCAAGAGTACTTCCTGTAGCTCTGCAGTTCATCCAGGTGCACAAGCTCTATTTTTCACAGAGCATTAATCCCTGTCTCTCTTAGTTTGGATTTCTCATCAACAGATTACCCAAGCCAAGATCTAAGTGTAAGTTTTGTAAGCAAGTAAATCAGGACTCACACTTTTTACTGAACAGAAAGAAAAAAGCTAAACCAGAAAGTGTTATGTAAAGACCAACAGATGGATAAGGGTACAAGTTTACATTCTTATCATTGGCCATATTTAACAGAAGCAAAAATAGGAGGCACTGTAATCAGACCTGCTCTGCCAGATCTACTTTGCCAGGATAAATTGTCCCAGTAGCACACTAAGATAAATTCTCATTTCTCACCTAATCTGTTTTCATTTGGACATGCCAAGGTCAAAATCATGCCTATGCTATTAGAGTACTTGTAGCAGTGATGTCCACCTATCATACACTCAGGTCTTTGATGCTCTGACTGAATAGAGTAGGGGAAAAAAATCACCTTTTGATATAGCACTGCTTTTCCTACCAAAGCAGAGAGATAGGTTGTGCATTATAATTGTCTGAACTGGCACTCACAGACAGAACTCTGAGTGAAGTGCTACAAATCTAAAAGTTTAGGGCTTTTGTTTGTTTCAAGGCATTCACAAAGCCTAGTTTGTTTGAAAACTGCCGTTTTGTGTACCATGTAAACAGCTTTCAGGTTACAGGTTCATGTGCATTTATATGAGTATTACATATGGGGCATGGATTTGTCCTATAAATTGCATGGTTTGTGTATTTTTTCCTATATGGACAGGAAAATATTAGGCAAAGGAGTGAATGGATGATGAATAACAAAGTGTGTGATTGTCATCACATCAGTTCTGGGATTTCAAGATATCCAGTGTTCATCTGCAGATATGCAAATGCCAGTCAGACCTGCTTAGCACATCTTCCTGATGTGCAGCTGAATCCTTCTGAATGGCAGCTTTTTCACTCACAGAAGCAATCAGATTTTTTTTCACTTTTTTTCCCTTCAGATTAACCAGATCAGCTGAAAAATTAGCATTGGGCTTCCTAAGTGAATCTTTCCACATCTTGTCCATTTTCTCTTGTGCAAAAGCAAATTATCTTGAGCCTACTTCAGATAAATATATTCATCTATAGGAGTCAGAGTACATATGTCTGTCATCTAAACCATTTTTTTCCTGTTCTACAGGATATTGGGAGTCTTACAAGGGAAAACTACAGCAATTTAATACCTTTCCAAACTATCATTAGTTGAATATATTGTCTGACAGTGGTTTTGAAACAACAATAAAAGGTGTTTCACAAACTGCTTTGAGGCTTCTCTCATTCCAAAGCACCATCCTTAAACAGGTAAGCATCCTCTTTTAATTTTTACTGAAACATGGAAGTCTGGCAGGTCTGACAAGTGCAGTCTGAACTGTGATCCCACATTGATTCCTACACTGGAGTTGTGATGAATTCACAGTCAGTGGCAGCATCAGACCAAAAAGTTGGTAGCCTAGGTAGTTTTCAAATGATCACAAGGCCTTTTCTGCAGAAGAAAACTAATACAAAGGCTGATTTAAGTCAATGAAAGACTCATATTTTGGCAAAGGACTACAAAAAAGTGGTGTCCATCCACACATTATGACTAGAAGAGAAAGAACTTCACGTCTAATCCTAAATTCTTGGAAAAATCTCAGCTGCTTGATCTGCAGGATTCAGAGCCCCTGCATTCTGGCAGGTGGTCTTGTTTAGATTAGGATGCAATAACTAATGATACATTCTTAGTAGGATTTCTCTTCACTGCAGTCTCTACAATTGCAAAAAAAAAAAGAGAATGCTTTGATTTGCATTTCATAAACCCTTCATTGAATTTTTGTTGCTTACACTTGCAGTCCTAATGCTTCAGTTGTTAATAAGAGAAGTCCTTCTTGAAGTAGAGATAATAAAATTTATCCTGTCAGAAATGTGTTAGGATCAAAGTGAGGGGTTATTGAAAAGAGTGCAAGGTGGGAAAAACCAACTCAGATTGTGCGTCATCTAGGTGAGTGAACCCATCTGATCATTCTTAACATTCTGAAGAGTAAACATTATGAAATGCTAAAGGAAGACAATTCTTGGTGCAGCAATTCATTAAAACCTCAGACCACTGTTTAGTTAGCAAGATGCATGTTGGAAGCAGCACAGCAAAAATAATGACATTTGCAATGTCATCTGGAAACAGCAAGCAAATTGAAAAGAAATTCTACACCCTCCAAGGGAGGTGTGGAGTAGGAGGGCCACAATAGGGCTTTGCACAACCTGCTTGTTTTGAGTGCAATTTATAGAGCATGAGGGCACCTGTTTCACTGGAATAATACAGAGGTCAGGGAAATGCAGCTGCCTGAACAAAGCAGCCACAGCAGACAGTTTGCTTTGAAGCAAAATAAATTTCAGGCCATTGCTGAGTAAAACAACTTAGACATAAAATAGTGCTGTAAATTAACGCTGAAAGAAATACTGTGGTACACTGGATGCATTTTTTAAAAGCAGTCAGTGAAAATGTGTTAAGGATATGTCCACTTAAAGCCTTATTGTTCTAATACTTCTATTGAGTGGGAACCCCAAGTGAAATAGCCTAGGAAGTGATTAAATGTGAAACCTTCAGTTTCCAAATGGCAATAAAACCAAAAAGGAAATGATTTGCATTCTAAAGTGCACTTAGTTATGATAACCTTGTCTTTAATAGCAAGGAAGGACTAAGGCATCTCCCTCAGACATGGGTGAGAGTAGGTTGGATTCATGAGGATCTTGCATTACAAGAGCAGGGGTTTTATATCACCATTTCCTGTTGCAATAGGAGTGTTCCTCACTGAAAAGAACCTGAAATTTAGTACAAGTAGAAGCTGAGTTACCTGCTTTGACATCAGCAAAGGTGATTTCATAAGGAGAACAGGAAAAGCAGGGAGCTTTTTGTTCCCAGCTGAAGCAAAGATTATCACAGCAATCACAGTAGCACAACTCCTGAAGCTGCCCCATCAGTAAGCATGTGAGAAGAAGGACAAAAAAAACCCAGCAGGCACTGAAAAATTATTTGTGAAATGTTGGCAACCAATCAACCACCATTACCACCAAACCCACATGCATTCCCAGAAAGACAAGAGGTATCATCAAGGAGCAAACTCCCAGCTGCTGTTGGACTCTAATCAAAAGGTCAGCTGGAAAAATAATAAATAATAACACAAAAATAATTATCTGAAGCAATAGTCATTTCTTAGGTGCTGATTTATTTTTTCTACCGAGAGCACCATCCAGCAGTGGAGGGGAGGGCATGGAGTCCCTCCTGCAAATGAAGTGGTCTAATGGTAAGACATAAAACAAGTCTAGAATAAAATCTGTAACACTGTGAAAGAATGGGCAAACATATAGAATCAGCTTTTCTACTTATTCAACTGACAGGCAGCTGTCCCCCTGCAAAACAGAAGGTGAAGAATCATCTAATAAAATCTTCCCTTCATAGAAATTGCCAAAATACTTCTGAAATAGAACAATACAGAAGCATATTTTTATTATATCTGTATTACTAATACAGAATTAGGAGCAGCTGCTCAGTTTCTCCCATATCAATCAAAATGGTGACAGTGACAGATAAATCCACACAGGGGACAGTTCACATTCTACTTAGGTTAGTGAAAGTCAGGGGTTAGCAGAATTTATACAGCTCAGGCTTTTACAGTCCTCTTGTTGCTGAAAGGCTGCCAGGGAAACACCATAAAGGGGCTCTGCTTTCAGCCTGCAGGACCTGCAGTTTTGTATCAGGTGAAGAGGAACGTGGCACTGCACACTTCATTGGAACAGCAGTGATGAGGCATGGCCAAGAACAAAGAAACACAACGAGATATAAAAAATGAGAGCTGAAATTGTTAATATAAAAACTCTAACAATATCCACAGGACACTAAATTGCTATAATAAACTTGTGCTGTAAGTGTATGTGGCACACAGTGGACTGTGATTTCCTCTTTTTGTCAGAGAAAGATTGGACCAAGGTAGAAGGAAATCATAATAATCTAATATAGATGACATCTTTGATAATTACTTTTAAAAATTAAAGTGTCATTTATCCAAAACTAACATAAGAATATTATTTTAAATGTCACAGTAGTCCTCATGGGGGAAAAAGAGATTTATGTTTCTCCCTTTACAGCTGTAGGCTTTGCAGAAATACTCCAGAGTAACTGCATTTTAAGAGACTGAGCGATTTTATATCCAGTATTTTCAAACCTTTCAAATATTAAACCCCATAATGCTTTTTAAAATGTAAACCTCTATTGCACCTGTCTGTACTCGTCATACCTACATTCACATAAAGCAGAGAGAATTGATGTTAGCTTGTCCAAATAATTCATTTACACTTTTCCAAGGAGTGGGAAACAACTTGGGATTTACAAAAAGATCAGTCATATTTCAATTATTAAAAACTTTCTTCTCTCTTCTAAGGAATGCCATTTTACATTATACACTTTCTAAGAGAGAAATCCAGGCAGAAAGAACTTGCAGGTTAAATAATTCCCAGCAAACAGCCCAGGTGTATGACACTACTACAGATCTGTTTGTTTCCTCTCTCTATGCCATGTGTGCACACACACATATTTTACATATTTTCTGAGCACAAAACTGACTCATGAGAGCTAATTGTAGTAATGAACTCCACAACACAGGGAATTAATTTAATATTCTGCTTTGCCTCTCCCCAGGCATTCTCTAGGTACAAGAATGTTCCTCAGAACTCATCTTTAATGCTGAAATGTGGCTGATCTTCAGGTTTAAAGTCCAGATTGGGGCTGCCATCCTCATTCAGAATTCGCCGGGAAGTGTAGCCAACAATTGGATATTTGGCCTTGTAAACATTATTGAAGATGTCATCCAGGGACTTCAGTTCCTCCTCTGTGAGTCCTGTCTAAAATAAATACAGAAATGAAAATCCTGTCTCAAAGTCAAAGAAATAAAAACGGAGATATTTACATGCTTATTTAAATGTTTACTGTAAACCTTAGGGTCAGCTTTCGCGTTTACACTGCAGAGCATGACAAACAAAATCAATACTACAGCCTGTAGTTTTTTTCTTTCCATTCAAATTCAGCCTTGACAAAACTTTAACGTATTGAGGTCAAACAAGCAACAACCCACCACCAGAGCTAGCATCCACTGCCATGTCAGGATACACCAAACCAATTGACAAAGAAAAGGATTTACTGTCTTTGGGAACATATTTTTAAAGAGTAGTTGATTTCCCTTTTACACGCTTACAGAAGTTGTATTGATTCCACAAATGAAAAACTTTCCTCTTGAAGGCTGTCAGCACCTTTCATGAGTAGTAAATATATTTTATGTATGTAAAGAGTACTAAAGCATTTTGATTTTAAATATGTGAATCAACTTATATAAATACAAACTATTTAAAATCATCACTCATCATCTTGCATAATAATAAAAATTTGCAAAATGGAATTAAACTGATGGTCCATTTTCTTACTGTGTCATGTGTCAGATCTGCTGGATCCAGAGACATCTTTGCAACTCCTCTTGTTGAGTCTTTTCCAACCAGAGCATTGTATGGGGCTCCTTTTCCATAAAATTCTGTCAGATTTAAAGAATAAAAAACCAAAAATTTGACAATGTACAGGGTACGTTGAGCCCCTACCCTTCACCAGCCTGCTACATGTCAGTGAACTGAAAGCAGCTACTCAAGTGGAAGATTCTTCTTTCCCAACTGACTTAGGATTTCCTACTTTTTGGGGTTATACAGCTATTGAACTTGCATTCTTAACATGTACCCATTCTTTAGGGAGTTGTGCTTTACATTCTCATGAGATGTTTGTAGACTTCAGAATTTGCAAGCCTTGTCTAATTTAAGATTTGAAGATCAGCCAACCCAATGTGTATGCCCAGACAAGGTTGGTACAAACCCAGCCACAAGCCATCAGTTTACTTATGATCACATTAAAGGAAGTGTCAGACACTCATGGACCCTTCAAACTTTTTATAGCAAATCTGGATTAAGCAGCAGGAGTTAAAACATTTGTAGTTTGCCTCAGGGAAGGCACAAACAGCAAGGGGTGCGAGCACAGCCCAGAAGGAAAGATGCAGCTGCAGCAGTGTTGGTACTGTAACTTGCAATTCGGGTACATCCAAGCTTTGATCTGCTCAGGTCATGTACCCAGGGCAATAAAGCAGCAGCTTCCATATGGCCTCCATTTCTGGCAAGGACTCAGGGAAGTGTTCTCCAGTTTCTGTCAGCAGTGCCCAAGCTACCTGCATAGTGCTGGCTACATGTTGTGATCTCAGAGCAGTGTTAAGTTCCAGACAGAATCTTAGCAGGGGAGCTATCAGAGGAAGAAAATCAAGTTTGTCAGAAGAGGAAAAAGTGTATTCTTTTTGTTGCAATTGAACTGCAGGCTTCCAGTACCTTGGGAATATTTAAAAACTAATGACTGGATATTGACATGGAAGCAAAGCAGACAGCAGAGGAGAAGCACACTGACCTTTTCCAGAGGTGACATCAAACACTACTCCCTTCACTGCCAGGTAGATGGGCTGTCCTTCCTGGAGAGAAAGCCACCAACACATCCTCAGCTCTTAGGCACAGGCAAAAAGCACTTCGTTTTAGCTGTGAAATCCACAAGCTCTCTGTTGTTTACTCTTGTTATACCAGCATACACATTCCCCTCTCTTGACATTTCTTGCTTGTGCTTTAAACTGTCCCTAATATTCTCTGAGGATTCAACCATTAGTAATGAGAGAATCTCTTTAATCTAAACAGCACAACCATAGAAGACATGTCCTTTTGCAAGTCACCTCTTGTCTGCACACTAGTCTGCTTGAAGATTATCAGCTGCATCCTTCTATTACTAATGCAGATGGATATTGCCCAAAATAAAAGGGTGTGTGGCCAACAGCATTATTTGATTAAGAAACAAAGATAAATACATAAACACACGTAAATCTGATCTGCTGAGATCTGTTTAACTTAATAACCCAGTGCTTCTGCCTTGTGTTTTACACGCAAGACGTAATTTCAGCCAGACTTTGATTAGTCTCTTTAAAGTATCTAGAGAAGATGCTGAGAAGGTCAAAAGAGAAGCAGATGTGTATCAATATGGGACTTTATCATTTTGAGTCTGGAGTTCTGCTGAGGCTTCTGAGCCACGGGAAGATAAACACTCCTAAGTTAAAACTGTCTTGTTATTTTGATAAACTTGTTTTTGTAAAAAAAGAAATGGGTGTAAGTACATGGTTTAATTAAATACGGAAAGAAGTTTAACTTTGGCTCCAGATCACGGTAATCTGAATCTCCCTGGCAGGAGCACCTTGCCAAGCGGACTAAAACGGGCACACGGCACCCACTTATCCCAGTGAGTGTGTGCAGCACGAACCCGGCAGCTGCCGGCGGGGCAGAGGCTGCAGCACACACGAACCTCTCTCAATCCGCTGCCCAAAAGCCAAGGGGCGCCCAGAGCGGCGGCGCCGGGGC
>JAHLSL010000010.1:12161450-12221419 GCA_025920805.1 Petroica traversi
TTGGTGACACCCGGCGCTGTCACCGTGTGCCGGGTGCCCGGGGCGTCAGGCGGCACCTGCGCTCTGCAGGAGCGAGCGGGTGGCTCGGGTGCGCAAAGTTCCGTGTTTCACCTCGGAGCGTGGTTAGCAGAGTGGGCAGTGGCTGCTCTGGGTGCTCCGGGTGGGTACGGCTGGACTCTGTGCGGGGTTTGGTAACAAGGGGATGGTCTGTCGGGAGTGAGAAGCGACTTGGGTACCAGAGCTCCCGCGTCCGAAACTGAAGGGCGCTTTATCACGCTGCCAAAAGCCCGAGGCAGCGCCTGCTTTGCATATCAATGTTCAGGCTCAGCAACCCGACTTCCTTGCTCCTTCCTATCTCTCCTAGTAGACGCACAAGCAATTGGTGCCAAGTTCAGCAGCGGTAGAGAGTTACGGCAGAGCACTTTTGTTTGTATCTTGCAGGCAAAAGAATTTAGATATTTTCCTTCCTCTGCGCGTGATTTGAGGCTCAGTTTTAATACATTCTAATTTAGTGTGGTACTGTCTGTTTAGTTTCAGCTTCTTGTTTTCTTGCCAGGCTAGAAGGCATTGGAAGGTGATGAATCAGCAGGTCAGCTAAAGGCCTGTGCGAACAAGTTCTCCTTTTATTTAAGGGGATTTTATCCAGTAGGAGTGTTTTAGCCCGTGACAGTCAAGATGGACTTGACTTGTGTGCTTGTACCTGGGAGAGGTACATGAGAGGGTTAATGAAGGTGCATTAATACCTGAAGTGTGGACTGGATTATGCATGTTATGTTTCCACCTTAGGTATCAGCCACCACTGACACTGCTCCATATGTTTGGGTTTATCCCAAACTGTGGCACAAGCTGAGACAGGGTGTGTGTGCAGCACATGTGTGTCCATCCCTCCTCTGGCACCTGCAGCAGTCTTTGTTGCTTTTGCCCCCAGCAGGAATGCTCAAATGGCTGGAATTGCCTTTTCTGAGCTTCTGCTTGTTCAGTGCTTTTCTGTGTGCACAACTGAGAAAGAACTGCTGGGACATGGGCAGGCTCCTGCAGTTGTTTTCCCTCAGCTGTAGGTGCTGAACCCAGAGGAAAGCTGAGTGAAGGTCTGTTTCATGCCCTTCCTTCCCTTGACATCCTGTCCTGTCTCTGCATCCTACTGCAAGCTTAGCCTATTACAATCTGTGTTCCTTCTTGGCATCACGCTTCACCCTTTACCGAAAATACCTATAGGAAGAGCTGGCCTGTGAGGGTGAACCTGGTTGGCAGAATCCCTGAATCCAAGAGCAGTGACACGTGTGACCTGGAATCAGCTGTCCTGCAGTATTGCTGTGCCAGGCTTGCAGTCACTGGGAGGCTGTAGCTCCGTGTGTGTCTGAGGTGCTGGGTTTGTATGTCTGTGCTGCCCTGCCCTGTAGAGTCAGGGTGCTGTGTGCTGCTCAGGAGGCAGTGCCTAAGCCATGCACAGTGCTGGGATCTTGGTCACCTCTTCTCAGTTCAGGTGTTCAGGGTCTGCAATAAAATATAGTTGTTTTTAGGTCTTACACATTAGCTCAACCCACTGACTGCACCTGAAACTATGTTAGTAGTCCTGCTCTTGCCTGGCTGTCACTCTCTGACTTTATGTGTGAAAAGTTTCTGAAACATTGAACAGAGAGAAGATAATAGTTGCATATTGTTTGGGGTTTTTTTGATTTGTTTGAAAGGAGTGCTGAAAGGTTCTGTTTTCTGAGCTTTTTACAGAATCATTTAGTTTGGGAATTATTTCTAAGATCATCTTTCCTCTCCTGCTTATTGGAAAAAAATGGCTGTGGGTCCTCTTGGGAGGATAAAAAATGTTGCATGTTTTGCTGTTGTTTAAGCTTGTGTTGGCATCTCCTTGCCATCAGGAATAGAATTCATTTACCCTCCCAAAAACCTCAGTCAGTGAGGTGCCTGTACCTGGGGAATCAGAGGTGTGAGAGTGGATTGAGGAACTGCAGTGACTTTGTAACTTACATTTGTTGGATCAGCTCTGGTATCAGCAATTTGCACAGGTATAATTAGAACTGGTTTCTTAGCTGATTTAGTGTAATTAGTACAAGAGGTTCAGTGAGTACTTTTCTTGGGTCAGAATAGCTTATTTGGGGTCAGGTAAACAAACAGAACCAGCATGTTTCTACAAAAAGGAGCAGACTGTTAATTTTCCCTTCTTTTATGGTGATAATTAAAAAGGGTATCTTCAGTTGGTAAGTCTTGCACATGAGCTGAGTTTTCAGCTCAGTTACCTGTTCACTTCTTGCCTCACACTGTGGGAAATCATGCTTTATTTATGTACTAAGCATTTAAAAACAACTGGGTAGCTGTTTTCCTCGTGCTTGGAAATGAATACAGAAATACAGCAGGAGGTGATGGAGACTTTACGTCAGACTTCGAAGACGTAAAATGAGCAGACTCTTTCCTAATAGGTGCTAATGATGACTGGTAATGGCATAATGATGATTTCAGCACTGAATTAGAGTTGGGTGAAATAAAAGCACTTCCTTATGGATACCTGCACGTTACTGCTGAGTAAGTTAGGGGTGTGATGTTTAATAGCTCTCAGTGCAGCTGCAGCATTAACTGTGCTCCCATTTTCCTTGAAACAGGAACAAGGTTAATGTGATGTGCTGCAAGCTCATGCCCTGGTTTGCATTGTTATAATCTCTCTGTCAGTTCCCTGCACGAAAGAAAGCTTGGAAAACATACAGGAGATACTTTATAAAGTATAAAACCTGTAATGCTTCACAATCTCTTGTGGTGCATGTTTGATGTGACAAGCTTCTGACTCTGATGGAAGTGGCCTGGCAATTTGAGCCCAGGGCTCTGAATAGCAAACAAGAAAACATCTGGTCTCCGTTGGTGTTTCAGAAACACTGGAAGACTCATTGGTTGCATAGCCACTAATATATAATAATCTGCACAGTGAGATCAAATAAGGACCAGAAATATAGAGATGCTTGACCTTTGTCTCATGATGACCCACCCACCTGTGTGGCTGAGACTGTATTTCAGTGACTTGCCCTAACATCTGTCAAAATGCATCCCGTGCCTTTGCACCTCTTTATTAAGATGTGCTAATGCTCTGTTTGCTGGTATGTGCTGTGATTTCTTTATGCCTAAAAATATGTTCTTCAGTGACAGAACCAAGTTCCTGCTTATTTCAGAGAACACTGTCCTAATTGGGGGTTTAAAGCATGTTTGAGCTGCTGGGGAACTAATTACTTTGAACTTGAATGGAAAGGTGATGTTATTGTTGAAGCAGCAGTGTAGAAGTAGGTTAAATTTGCATCATGCAAGTCACTTAATTTTGGGCTCGAAGTCTACAGGAATGTGCCTCTTGCCTTGTGAACAAGTGCAACAGATGTTGGATGCTCTTGGACTGGGGGCATGTTTT
Organism: Petroica traversi; assembly: GCA_025920805.1. NCBI lineage: Eukaryota > Metazoa > Chordata > Aves > Passeriformes > Petroicidae > Petroica > Petroica traversi. The sequence continues at coordinate 12,164,848 of JAHLSL010000010.1, forward strand.
TGTGTGTTTGGTTAGTTGGAGCCTCTTTTATTTGTACCATAGAAATTCCAACAATTGCACGTTGGGAGCATGTTTGGAAATTGAACCACTGTTTTAACTACGCAGCTGAGTGAAGATGTGGAGCGAGTATCTGAAAACCCAACTGAGGAGAGAGAAGGGGAGATGGAAGTTCATGAAGACTCCACCTCTGTTATTTTACCAGGTGAGAAGTATTTATCCAAAAATTACTGATTTTTAGGGCCTGTCAGCTGCTGCTACGTGTGGCTTTGGTTCTTTCAGTTTTGTTATTTTATTGCACTTCTGAAAACAGACAAAACACTAAATTACTTATTTTATGTGAATCAGTACTGATGGAAAGCCAAGCAGCTTTTCCAAGGACTGATAGGAGAATATTCCTTTGTCATGAACTGTGCTCAATCAAAACAGGTTCAGCACATCTGACTCTGAGATAGCTTAGTGTGTCATCTTCCTTTATGTTGTGTCTCACGGAGTGGCAGTGGATTGCAGGCAGAGTCTGTGCCAGATTTAGAGGAGCAAGATGCAATATTGGATATGCTTTTTAATAAATTCTTAGACTGTTGAGGCTGATTTTGGAGGGGATGGAGTAGCGTTAAATGGGCTTATTGCAGCTCAGGTGTAGGCACTGAGGTTAGCCAGCCTGAAAGGAGTATGACCTAAATGCCTTGCAGCTCTTCAAGATGTATTTGCTTCAGAGTGCAATTTTATGCATTTTAATGTCCTAATTGCCTTGGCTGCCATCTCCTGGCATGTAACTTGCCCATGGACCTTTGGAGGTGGTTATGTGTGCAATAGGGTTCACTAAAAGGCTTTTTTGCTGTGGGAAGGAGCAACACCAAACCGTGCTATTAGAGTTGGAGAGCAGCATGTGGCATGGCCTGAGAGGACCTGACTCATTAAATGACACCACACAGGACAGTCAGCAGGAATTGTGCCTGCTTATCTTCTTTTTTACATTGAATTCTAATGCTCCTTTTGTGTTCAACTCATGAGCAAAACGTGATGTGTAACCCAAGAGTACAGGAACCTTTTCCTTAGAAGTATTGCCAGAAGAAATGGCAAGTGCAATGAGTATGGGTAAAGCAGTGTCCATGTGTGAGTGAGATCACGGTGAACAACTGCAGAGAACAGGATTTGAAGGCAAGGAGACTGGGAGAATTTGGTCAGTCTCTTTCTAGCTGTAACTGGAAGAATCCTTCTATGACTGTTTTCAACATGCACAAGGAGTTATGAACTAGAGGGTAACAAATATTTAGTGGCTTCTACCATGGCAGAGATGCAATGCAGAGTGCTGGGCATGAGCACTGGAATATTAAATCATTGCCACGATGCCTGTGCTGAGTGTGTGTAAGAATCACTTCAGATTGGAAATTGGGGGAAAGGAGTGCACTTGTGAACTTTAAACGTTGTTTCTGAGTTGTCCTTGAAAATAAATCTTGTTTCCTGCTTGCAGGAAACTTGGCCTTAAGCAGAGTGCCAAATTCTGGCATGTGAAAAGGAGGCACAATCTTAGGATGGTTACACCTCGTACTTGAAAAGGAAGCATCTGTCTGGCTGATCATCAAAACCAGAATTAGCTGTGGTTTTTTAAATCGAGCTGAGTTTGAGGCTTACTTTCCTGTCACGTGATTCATCTTAAAATGAAAGTTCAGCACAAATATCTGTGTTTTAAAGTCCCAATCCATCTTCTGTTTGTTTCCAGATGGTGAACTGGGTACCACTACCCCTTCTTTGCGTTTCAGCAAGACCTGCCTAAAGAATGTTTTCTCAGTAATTCTCCTGTTTATTTACCTGCTGCTCATGGCTGTGGCTGTGTTCCTTGTCTACCAAACTATCAGTGACTTCAGGGAGAAGCTCAAGCACCCAGTGATGTCTGTCACTTACAAGGAAGTGTCCTTGTACGATGCACCTGGTAAGAGTGGTAACAAGAAAATGGGTTAAGTTCTGGTTCATGTTTTTCTTGGATTTTTTACAATTCTTGGTGTCCATTCTCCAGGGCCCAGAGTGCATCTAATACTTTGACCGAGATCTTTAATTTCCTTTCTCCTTAATCTAAAGCTGTGTTGACTTTGCACAGAAATGTTAACATTGTACGGGAGGTTGTTGGGATCTTTTGTGCCAATAACACAAATGGCAGAAGCTGTGGGGAATTATGCAACATTTGATAGATAAGAAGTGTTTTCAGACTCCAGAATGAGTCCTCATTTAGGGGAGAAAGAGAATTCCTTTTGGAAGCATTCCCCAAACTGTATAATTCAAACAGGGTAGCACATAGGGTGTGTATCAGGAGCTCAGTGCTGCACTGAGTGGTGAGATGCCATTCACAGGAAAGAAGGTGAATTTCTCAAACCAACCACAAAATAACCACAATGCCACTTTCTACTTCCACTCTGCCTTGTTTGCAACATGGTATTACATCAGTAGGCAATGAAAATGTGATGTGACTGCAGGGAACAATGTTGGCATAAAAATGCAGTGTGACAGCAAAACTGTTGCAGTTTGCAGGAGGAATTGCTCCACAGGAGCATTTTTGAATAGTGAGTTGTGTTGTTATTGCTCCTTTTAATTGTCCAGTAGCCATTCATAAGTAGAGCCATGGCAGCAAATGCAGTTTCCAGTTTACCAATAACACTTCTGTTTGAAGTGTTACCACATTTTACAAACACCCACTTCAGTAGTTGTGGCTGAAAGGTGAATGTTTTGAGTTGTTGCCATATTACTGTAGTTGTTTTTCTCTGTGGCCAGTTAGGCCCAGCTCTGGAAGTAGTGCCTTGGGTTTGGACCATGTGAATCTGATTGGAAGAGCAAGCAAAATCAAGCTTTTCCCCTTAATAATTTTTTCCCATGTGAGCTTTTCATGCAGCAAGAGGAAGAAAATAAGTAGATTTTAAACAAGCAGAGCAGTGTACATATAAGTCCAAAAGTATTGTTGGAGATCCCTGCAAGATCAGAGAACCTAAATCAATGTTGTCCTTTAGTTTATTGCTCTATTAAAATGATGAGATGTTGTAAGCGTAGAGCTCTGGGGAAAAGAATAAATCATTTGATATATGCTGAGTGCTCTGACATTTCACATTTTGGTGGGCTGGTTGTGAGTTAATGATATCTAATCAATCGTACTCTTTTTTTTTTTTTTTTTTTTTAAGTTGGACTAGATTATCTTCCAGCAAATTTGTTTGCAATAATAAATATGACATAGGTGGTGTAAAAGGATTTTGAGGTTTGGGTCTTGTGTTTTGCTAGCCTTCCAAAGCTGAGGTGGCTGAGATTCTTTGAATGCCCTGTTGGACTGAAACAGGAGGTTTATGGCATAAATGAGTTTCCATCCAGGTGGAGTAGTAACCTGCCCTACCCAGTGATGTAAATAAGAGGTGGTGACAGTGCATGTTTGATGGCTTTGATTTTTATCATGATGGTACATTCAGTTAACAGAAGATGCTGTATTCTCAAAAGCATCTTTTCACTTCTGTTAGCTCAGCCAGCGGTCTTTGATCTGTCATGTGGTATGTACATTATTTCCAATTAACATTTGATGTGTTAAATGCTAATATTTGAAAACTAAAAACATGTCCCACATGTCCCATTTGATGACCTCTAGCTTATTTTAAACATTCATCTGAAGTGAGAGGGACTCGTGGATTAGCTGCTGGCTTGTGGGAAGACTAGGGAAACTGGATAGCTTCTATGAACCTTGAATTGTTGTAACAGAATATGAACTGTAATTTTTTTTTTTCAATGCATCATGGGGGCTCTGTCCTGATGCAGCTGGTACTTTTGTCCTGTTCCAGAAAAATGCAGAAGGGAATGGTTTCATTTGATTGTTTTGTGGGATCTTAAGGACAGCTCAGTATCCTGTGGGATTAAATTCCAGAATGAAAATCTGTGTCCTCAGGAAGGAAACCAGTGCTGTCCAATGTTTTTTCTCCCCAAACAGGTATTGCCTTTTACCCAGGCAAGGCTCGGCTACTCAGCTGCAAACATCATTACTACGATCACATCCCACCTCTGATAAATCCAGGTCAGCCAGGAGACATTGAATGCACCACTCAGAGGATCAACTACACAGATCCTTTTACTAATCAAACTATGGTAATAACAATATAATAGAACAAAGCTTGTTCAGTGTGGGTTTTCTGCTCATAATCTTGTTGGAAAGTAAAAGTATTTACTACATGCTGTAGAAAAAAAATCCTTGCTTCTGGTTTGGTTTTTTTATAAGCCATCTGTCATTTTGTCTTCAGAAATGTAAAAGACCCCAGTCAGTGTTGTATATGTGTTATGGAAGATCAGCTGTCCTGTGGGTGTGTGCAGCACAAAAGCCTTAATGGGATAAAATCAGTCATTTTTCACAGTGAAACTCTCACTTCATTCTTCTCCTAAATGAACTGGGAAGCATTTTCCTTGATATTGTAACTCTAGCTTTGATTGAAAGCAGTATCAGTATCCATTAAAGGAGGATAGCTAATCTCTTTTTCTATGTTTTCTGGGAATTCATACATTAATTCCTGCTGGCAATTACATACCATGTTCGCCACGCTTGGAAGAATGTTAAATTGGCACCAAGTGTTTCATTACTCTGAAATGCTTTGAGCCAGCAAGATGGGTACATTGAGTGACAGTCTGTCTTAAATTGCCCTTAGAAGTGCAGGGGAGCTTGCTTCTGTATAAACAAATGTCCAAACCCCACAGATCACCATATTTAATGCTTAAATATTAATATTTAAGCACTGAATCTTGATGTAAAGACCTCCTTTTTAAACTAAACAGAGGCACTCGGTTGGCATTTTTGGTAGGTATTTTAATAGGTGTATACTTAGTAGCAGCCAAGAAACTCTCAGTGTGTATTAGATTTCTATAGAGTATTAGTGCCAGATGGCAAATTAATGAACAGGAAATGAGGATTCCTCTGCTCCTCTCACCATCTCTGTTTGCTTACAGAAGTATGCTTTGGTTGTTCAAGGCCCTCGTGATGTGAAGAAAAGGGAACTGGTGTTTTTGCAGTTCCATTTAAACGAAACAGACCAAGATTTCAGTGCCATTGACTACCTGCTGTTTTCTTCTTTCCAAGAGTTTGTCAGCAGGTATGTTAAGGAGGGATGAGCCTGTGGCTGTATTTAACTTGCTGTCACAATACTTGTGAAAGCAGGGCTTTTTCAGGGAAAATCAGACAGGCTGTTATGATTTTTTTAAATGTTTGGACTATGTTGATGCTCTTTCATGTCTTTGTTTACTATCCTGACCTTTAAAAATGCATTGAGGGCTTTTTCAGTGACAAAATCTGTTCTTCAGCTGTGCTTAAACCATTCAAAAGTTGGGAGTTTGTGCTGGCTTCCTGCTGTCTGCTGCTGTGAGTGATCAGGAAATGTCCTGGGTAGTGTGTCAGGAAGTGCACCAAGAACATAAATATTTGTGTACCATTTAGGGGTTTTTAAAGCAGTTACAGTAAAGGTCAGATCCCTAGATTGCTGTCTAGTGATTTCATTGAAAGATTAACTCTGTTTCTTTGTATTACTGGCTTTATGTAGGATTCTACAGAATTATATAAATTCATGTCTGAGGTTTTCAAAATTGCTTTGTATTGGTTTGACTTTGGAGCCATTGGAGTATCTAATCAACCTTCTTCTATTTTAACAAGAATGGAATTAATCCTGTCTTGAACTTTCTTGAAAGACCTGCTCTTTTTTCCACCTTTTGAGAATAAATGTTGTACTTAACGGTTTAATTTTTGCCTTAATTTAAATTGAAGTTCTGTTCTTCTCTTTGGGATCCAGATTAAAAGTTGTATCCTTTATGCTTTCTTGAGGCAGGTAGTAGGAATGGGAGTTAAAACTGGTTCTGAGCTCACTCAGGTGAATTGTGTAATTGGCAAGGGGATGAAGGCCTTAGTGGTGAATGATCTGCATGTCTAGATGGAATTCAGGAAAAGAACCAGGAGTGGGCAGGAGGCCAGTGGTGTCTCTTTGCAGCATCCTCCAAAGCTTGGTACAAGTGGTGTGGCTTGTCCTGCTCAGTTCTGTGTTTGCTGCCCTGGCATGAACTGCAAGGGCTCAGGGCAGCTTGGGAGCTTACATTTTCTCCTGGCTGTGAAAAATGCATGTAAAACTGCACTGTAGATGTGGAGAGCACTTGTTCTGTCCAGCTTTCAGCAGATGAGAAAATAGAAATGATTTCTTATTCATCAGCAGATGCTAAATTTAGCTGATGGGAAGTCTGGATTAAGATATCTGTGGAAACTATTGTGGGTCCTTCCATGTAGCCTCTGAAACTTCAATACTGGCCTTTGTTGACTACTTTTCCTGACAAAGTGTCTCACTGTTTTTGAGAGCCCAGAATAACACTGGGCCCAGCAGTTCATGTGCAGTCTTATCAGAGGTGCCACAAGCAATAAAAAAGAGGCATCTAGAGACTTGTACCTTTAAGAGATTTTTTGTGGTGTAGTAAGTGCTGAGAACTCGAGCAAGCTCCAGTTGTTTCTGTCAAGGGCTTTATTCTCTGCAGCTCTTCTGTTAAAATTGGATCAGACTCCATGAAACTGGCACTGCTCACTGGTTTTGTTCTGGTCTCCACAGAACACTGCTGCACTGTGTGCTGTTGTTAGCCTCTGAGCTGGAGGGAGGTGCTGCTGCCTTCCTTTTTTTCAAGGCAGTGGCAGCTGCTGTCTGAACCATATTAATTGGAGGGAGGGAAACAATGAAACCCTTGCAAATTACCCAAAAATTACCTAAAAATACAAGTTCCTCTCCCAAACTATCATTTGGATAATGCATGAGTTTAGAAGAAAATCCTGTGAATATACTCCTGACAAACAGCTGTTAGTGTAGCACATCAAATAACTTATGGTCCTGTGAAATGATAGATACCAGTGGGAACAGATCAGAGATCATTTAAGGGTCTAAACAGAGCTCCATGTTCATGTCTCTGATCTGGATTGCTGCATGCAGAGAAATACAACATAGAAGGGTTGAGACTTATGTACCACACCAACCTTTATTAGGTGTCACAGCTGTTTGAGAGTTTCCTGCTCTGGGCAAAGGCAAAAACAAGAAAAAAAAATTAGGTTTGAACCATCAGTGGGTTTGGCTCTTGCCATTGCATTGGAATCTGCTGGTGGGATGTCCTGAACTGTCCCTGGCTCACTGGGATGGCCCATAGACACTGGTGTTAGAAAGATCCACTGCAGCACTACATTCTGAACTACAGTCCAGAAATGGGTTAGTGACTCCCACAGATCCAAAAAAAAAAAAAAAAAAAAAAAGGAAAAAAACCCAAACAGCAACACCACCACCACCAAAAAAAAAAAAAAAAGTGGTGCAGCCTGTGTGGGTTGTCTGTCTTTGGTGCGAGGAGGGAATTAAAAGACACTGCCTGGAGAACTGTTTTTCAGCTTAAAATCCCTTGCCTGTCTTATGTTCACTTGGCTGTGTGTGGTTTTAAAGCTGTGTTATTTGCCCTCTGCTGTAATTTGTGCAAAGCTTGTGCCTCTCTGCTCTGCTCCTCCTGTCCACACCCCTTTTTCCCCCTCACTCTGTGGCTGTGGTCTGGATTATGGAGATGCCTCTCAGATCACTTCTGCACAGCTTCTCCTAAGGTATTATTAATCCTTCTTTTTCAAGCCTGCAATTTCTGTCGAAGGCAGAACTCACTGCTGCTGTCTGCCTACCATGGAAGTTGTGGCTGTAACATTCAGCTCTGTGTCATAACTTCCTGCCTCCTTTTTCCATGGTGGCTTGGAAGGCTTTTCTAGGATGCTGAATTTAGCCAGCCATTAGGCGTATGACTGGCTGGCAGAGTGCTAATTATGTGTGTTCCTCCTGAGTGGCAAAGCACTCCAGTGCTCCCCTGTGCTATCCTCTCAGCTGCTGCTCTGCCCACATTCCTGGATTAGGTGTTGCTGTGTCTCTGGTTTGTTCTGGAGAGGAGCAGGCAGGCCCTGGGCTTGGGCTCTGCCAACATCACTCCTGTGGGAGGTAGAGAGGTGCCATCCTGCTGGGGTCACTAAACAAGCCCCTCATGTCACAAATAAAGATATTCCTGACTTCCTAGAACACCCTGGGAACAGCACCTGTCTTGATGGGTAGCAAAGCATGTTAGATTTTCTTTCCAGAAACCCTTCTCTTTTGTGTGCATATGTATAGTGGAATTCTGTGTTTGGGCCCATTGCCTGAAGCCCTGATTGAGAGCAATGGCTTTGCTGGCTTTGCCCTCCTATGGACACGTGTCCATCTATTAAGAAAAAAAGACAGGAAAAGTGCAAATCCAGTCTGGACAAATCTTTCTGATTGGCTTGTTCTGAGACAAGAGCTTGCTTCTTCACCTCTGCTTTTCTTCATTTCTTTGCATCTTTCTCCTGGAAAACCAAATCACCTTAAAAAAACCAGTCATGCACACCCTCTGCCATAAAAGCACAGAATTCTCTTTCCCTTCTCCTAGGTAGAGGGATTTTGTCTGGATCAAAACCCTCTCCCTTCTTTTGAGGACCAACATACCCTGGCATTTCTCTACAAACTGAAATCTGTCTAAGTAAAAATAGGGTTTACTGATTCATGACTTACCACAGTGGGCTTATTTCACAGGATGACATGAAAGTGCAACCAGAAATGAGGTGAAGCACCCTGTCCTTCCTCTAGGCTCTTCCTTCTGTCTCTTGCTTCTTAACTTGGTGATGAGTTGTCAGGCTCTGCTCCTTTCTGTCCCAGAGGTGACTGATGAGCAGAGCTGAACTCCCAGTGAGGCAGAACAATCCCTACAGGCAGTCACAATTCCAGGGCTGTAGGGCACCAGGTAAATCCTCTGCAGTTCAGGGTGCACCAGTGAAATGCTACCTTTAATGAAAACATCAGTACACCAAATGTTTTAGATATGTTGAATTCAGCAGGTGGAGAATAAAAGGAATTTTGAACATTGTTTTAAGTGCCTGTAGGTCTGACATTCTCCTGCCAACAGTGCTTGGTTTGGTCAATAAAGAAATGCTCTTTTTTCTTTTAGTCCAGAAAAAGCAAAATTCATGAAAGACTGTGAGAGTTCATACTCCAGCTGGAAGTTTTCTGGAGGGTTCCGAACTTGGGTCAAGATGTCCTTGGTCAAAACAAAAGAAGAAGATGGTAGTGAGACTGTTGAATTCAAACAAGAGGTAAAAAAAAAAAAAAAAAAAGAAAATAAGTACTCATAATGTTTTGGGAGTTTGGATTTTGTTTCATTGCATGCATTATGCCACTTTGCGCTGAGCAGTTTTGGCTCTAGTGCTCCCATTGTTTCTCAACAAGGAGGGATTCTGTAAAAGTGTAAATATCTTGATGTGCTCAGCTGTTGGTTGGCCTCATGACAGAGCTCAGGAAAACAACTCCTAACAGGGAGACCAGAAACCCAGGCCTCAAATGGGTTATGACTCCTGCAGTCTGAGGTAAGGGTCCCACGAGAATGACACAGAAATGTTAATTCAAGGTGGAGAACAACTGCCAAAGGAATTGTCTAAGAAACAGCTACTGTTGGAAAGAGGTATTGGTTAGGATGTTAGGATGAAGAGGCAAATGTAAGCCTTGTATCCTTTGTAGCATTCTCATGTTGCTCTTTGTTTGGGTTGGGAATCTTTAGCTCTTGAGCATCCTTAGAAACATGGAGCAAGTTCACTTCTTGCATCATTTGCAACTAGAAAATATGCAGGTAGGAGATGCAAACTTATCTAGAGAGGAAATGAGCCTGATTTTCATTCCTGTTCTGTTCACATGAATGCATGTGAATGGAAAATAATTGTGTTTTGAGTTTGTTTTGCTTCCAGTGTTGGTTGGAAAGGAGGTCTCTTCAGTGGGGAGAAATGAGAATTTTAAGAGCTGTCCTTTCCAGAAGGTGTCTCTTTCAGAGACTGTACTTTCTCTTGGTCCTTGGTGTCTTGGGAAGAGTGTTCTGGGAAGAGCAAAATGAAGCAGAATCTTCAGTCCTATCTTTAGTTCTCACAGTTAGGGTGTTACATGGCACAGCCTTAAGGGAAGAGCAGAGCTGTGACTGTGAGGAGATCCTTCTGATCCACTAGAGAAGGACAGGAGGCAAATCCAGAGTCATGCAAGTCCCAAATTTGATGTGTTGGTTTGGAGGAGAGGAAAGAATGCATCATTCTGCTGCTGCTGTGTAAGCACTGTCAGCAGCTGTCTGTCTGTCCTTCATCACCTATCAGCATTTGCCATTGGGTGCTCACCAAGTGTAGGATTTTTGAAAGTCCTCCTCTGTGTGCCCGAATCTAACATGTCTCAAAGTGGAAACAAAACTGGCCCAAACTCAGAAAAAAAAAAATGAGCTTTTTGTGACCATAAGCATCTATTTAGTTCAGCAGTTATGGACTCCACATTGTTGCTGGTTTGGGTTTTCTGTTTGTTTGTTTGTTTCCTAAAACCTAGGAACCAGAAATCAGATCCCTATTAATAATACAGCAGAAATTGAAACAGCTCAGGCATAAATTGCACTTGCTCTGTTTGACAGTACAACATCTGCTCAAATTGCACCAGGAAGCCCATTTGCCTTTCAAATCCAAACCTGGGAGCTGGCATTCCAGAAAGATGGATACAAATACTGGGTCAAACACAGCAGTCACTCACTCTAGCCCAGCAGTCATTCATTTGTATTTTCTGCCTTTCCCATTGCCTTCTTTTAGCCTTGTGCACTGTTTGTTTTGTGGTGTGCAGTTTGCTTGGATGAGTGTGGTGCCCTTCAATAAGGAAATGAACTTTAGAAGTGTGGGGCAAGACTGCAGCAAAGGAGTTTGACCAGAAACCAGGAGAGGGCAAACCTCCATGTGCTCTGAGGGGCCATGAACCCTGTTTTAGCTCCTGCTTCTGCCTAAAATCTGTCCAGGGCAGGGGCTGAGAGAAACCCTGAGGAATTTGTAAAGAAACTGCACCAAGGTAGATGGGAGGTTTTTGTGGCAGGTCATCCCTTATACAATGCGAAGGCTTGTAAGGAGGTGAAGAGTGGTCTGCTTAGAGACTTCCAACTCAGCCTTCCTCTGCCTGGAAAACTGGGCTCACAAATCATGGAAAAGGCATGTTTTTCCATCATCTGTCTCATCTTCATGTCACACTGCTGCTGCATTCCTTGCTTCCAGTAGAGAATTAGACAGGATGAGCAGCAGTACTCCCCTCTGCACACACAAGATGTAAACAGTCCTTTGAGGTTTGTAGAAGTCCTTCCACCACTGCTTTCCTGAGGTCACTGTGTGGCTCTTGGGCAGTTTGAGTTGTCCCCTAGGAGCAGGGGGCAGTTCAGGCTGTGTTGTTTACTGCCTGTGTACAAAGCCTGTGTAGTTCTCCCCTGGGCTGGGGAGGCAGGTGGAACAATACAGATGTTTTCCTAGGGCCTGATGTCTTAATATTTTCCTGGTTGTGGTTCTTGAGACTCTGGTTTCATGGGGCTGTAACATAGCCTGGTATCCTAACCCAGTTCCCTGTAGGATTTGTGTTACAGCTCTCTGCTGGGCAGCATTAGTTTCAAGTGGTGACCTAGTTAATGGGCAGTACTGGGAAGTACAGGTTTGGTTCTTAACACCTGGGCTTCTTTCCTTTCATGTTCATCCTGCACCTGCTGGAACCTTCCAGTTTATTCTGCAACCTGTTTGCCAAAAAAAAGAATCTTCCTACCACCATTGTGTGGTTCTCTGGCAAATCAAACTAATTTAACATTCGCTCATCAGAACTTTCCAAATGTTGTATTACTACAAGTAAATGGATTTTGAAAATTAATTGTCCCCTCTTGGAAGGCAATGTAGAAATGGTATTGTAGTGTGATACAGAGTGAGAAATAGGAAAATAATATGAACATGAGGCAGAGGGAGGAAACTGCCCTTGGTATATTTTGGCAGTCCATTATTTTAGGTATAGAAAGGCTGGGTGGAAGTCCCTAAATAGTCTGGTACTTTTGCCTTCTTACAGGCCTGTTCTGTTGCACAAAAGACTCATTGTACCACTGAAAAAACTAACCTGCACTTTTCTTTCCCTCTCCCCAGACCAGTGTGGTTAACTACATTGACCAGAGAACTAAACCAAGGAGTGACCAGCTGTTCTTTGTGGTATTTGAGTGGAAAGATCCTTTCATACAGACTGTTCAGGACGTGAGTAACCCGCGAGTCCCCTCTTGAATCACTGTCTGACTGTGCACGCTCATGGTTGGTGTGAGCCTGCATTTGCCTCTGTTCCAAGCACAAATGCAGAGGAAGAGTGAGGATATTTCTGAAATTTCAAGCTAGACTCTTCCTTATGTCCAGTAATGCACCCTGTGGAGGTCAGGACCATCTGATGCTTTTCCTTGGGCTGGTGGCACTCAGCATTCTGCTTGCAGCTGGAGGTACACGCGGCTAAGAAAAGCACCCGTGCCCTGTGTTCTAGCAAAGTGTAGCTTCAGGGTCAGGGCTGAACTTACTGTTTAAATAAGTCTGCTTGGGTAATCTGATTTAATGACTTTTTTATTATTATTAATTGACAAGAAACCTAGACTGAAATAAGAATAATAAAAATAGCCGAGTGTATGTTTTATCCATTATTAGAATAAAATGTGGTACTGTAGCTACCCGACAACCAAGGTTCAGCAGCAGCAAAATCAACAGTGTTGGTGTTTTCTTGACCGACACCAGAGTGTGAGTGCAGACTGCTGGGACAGGATTTGATCCTTTGCACTCCCAACAGGACCTCCCTGGCCTTTAGAGCCCAGTCCCACTCCCACACCTCTCGCTCCTCTCTACCTATGTGGAATCAGATGAGGGGACTAATACTTGTATTTCTTTCAGATTATCACAGCAAACCCCTGGAACATGATTGCTCTTCTTTGTGGTATCTTTCTGGCCCTGTTTAAGGCAGCAGACTTTGCTAAGTTAAGTGTTAAGTGGATGATCAAAATCCGGAGAAGGCATCTGAAGAGGACTCGTCAAGTAACAAACCACATAAGCTGAGACTAAGGCTGCCTTTTAACTGTTTAGTGCAGGAGGGATAGAAAATAACTGGAATAAACTGCAATCAGCAATTGAAGCTGCAAACCAGGTATGTTTTCTTCCAGAGAGACGCTGGCTGGAGGACCAGCATAGTGAACTGGCCTTGGAACTGCAGAAGGAGCTAACTCTAGGACAGGTCTAACAAACTCACACTTTTCTAGTCCCAGTTTAACAAGTTTACCTCAGTGTATGGGGGAACCAGGGAGAAAGAAGGGAACTCACTCATGTTCAGAAAGTCATCACTGTAGTAAATTGTGAAGTGAACAGTGTTTGAATGTCTCTCAAAAAGACCCTTCAGTCTCTGCAGCAGCTCTGAGCTGCTCCTGCAGCACAGTCACTGCCTTGATGGTGCTTAGTGGAAGGTAAAGTACTCTGAAAACATCCTGGCCTCTTTTCTCCAAAGTATGTTTTAAAACAAAATACACTGGAATTCTATTATATGTCATCTTTGATTTAAAGTACAATGACTTTATTATTAAAAAATACTTCAAGTAAGCTACTGTGTGCCTTCTTTGAAACCACCTGATCTCAGGTTCAGAAGGGGCTTTACAGGAGGTAGGAGCACTGTGGCATAAGATAAGGTGAAAACCAAAAAGCTCTTCCTGATCAGTCCAGCTCAAAGGAAACTCAGGCAACAGGACAGCCTGGGGGGCTGAGCTGGTGGCTGATTTCAAAGTCTGTCTCAGGCTGTTGCTTATCCCTCTTTCTGGCAGTCTTTCCTAAGGAAGTGAAAAATAGTCTTTCATCAGCATGGCATGGAACTGTGATTCTCTGTTCCATGGGGAATGCCTGCTCACCAACTCTGCTGGGGTGTTTTTTTCTTCCTTATAAGTCCCTTGTTAGTTGAGAAGCCTGACTTGGATGTGTGGAGTCTAAAGGGAGCAGGGCACCACTGTGTGTTTGCTCTGAAGGCTTTGCTGCAAGGATGCAAATTCACAGTTTGCTTCCTTCCTCTTCCAAGAGAGTTCACACAGGAGTAAGTGTATCAAAAGTATCCCCTCACCATTTTCTCCTTCTTTTTGGCACCTGAGGAAGCCTTTTGGGACAAAATTTACTACTTTCAGCTGATTTCCAGAGCAAATTAAGGCACTGCATTGACCAGACGAGAAGCACCAATTGTAGTAAAATAAACAAAACAGCAGCACTGGCTGTTTGAGGGGAAATGTTTAATGTGGGGACAAAGATGTTTGTATGGGAGAAAGGTGGGGTCCAGTACCCACCTGGTATCCTCAGTATCCCACAGTGATGGCTCCTGAACAGCTCAGCCCAGTGCACAGCAAGGGAATGAGATTTAACTGGGAAGGAGCAGCAAAGGCCAAACACTGCATGGCTGATGCAAACAGAGCTACTCCATCCCTGGGGACAGGGAACAGGACAGAAACCAGGCAGGGGATCAGGGGATGGATAAAATCCCCACACTTAACCCTTCCATATCAAGAAAACCCTGACTGACTTTGCCACCTAACAGCCTATGCTATGAAAACTGAGCTTTCTTGATACCTCACTGCCAGAGAAACACTCAAATGGTATCACAGCAGCTATTTCTTGGATTTAAAAAAAAACCCAAAACTTAGAAACAATTGTAACAGGTTCTGATGGATCCTGCTGCATTTTTTTTTTTTCTTGCTAATGGGATCAGAGAAGGTAAGCTGGAAGACAACTTAGCTGCAGCTGTGGCATGAGTAGAAAGCATCCTTAAAGGATAAACTCCTTTTTGGAGAATGTACTTTTTTCTTCCCCTCAATAAACTCCCAGAGCAGTCCACTTCAGTCACTACATCTCAGCTGTCAAGATGTTTTGTTTTATAAGGAAATGTTACAAGAGCAGGCCAGTGATCCCAGCCAAGAAACCTTTCTTTTACATACCTATTTATAGGAGTGATCCCGACAGCAAGTGTTGCACAATTTGGAATCTTTCAGCTCCTGTGTTGTTTTTTCTATTACTTAAAACTGATGTCCCTACTTGTAACTTTTGGAAAAAATTGTAGCAATTACAAATGCCAGTGATTTTTCCTTGAACTCCTGGAAGGAGTTTGGTTCCCCAAAACATTTGTGTAAGTTATTTCCTTTAGGCTCTAGGACAGCTGAACAAAGTCTGCCACATGCTGGGAACGTCATTCTTCTAGGGCAAAAAGGCACTAAGCTGAGGTGAGCTGTGCCTGTGTGACTGTCCTCTCCCTTCAGGCAGTGCTGCTCCCATACCCTCTGTGAAACAACTGCTTGGAGACAAAAATGAAATAACAGTAAGTATAAAACAGTTGACTCAGTATAGCAGGGACTTGCCCACTTTTGCCACTCAGTGAAAAGCCACATTGGACAGTTAAAAAGGTTGGTTGCAACAGCCATTCTAATTCTCCTGGTCTTCAGAAACACAAAGATGTGAGGTACAGCACTAAATACAAACATAAAGACTTTATTGAATGCTGCTCAATTCCCCAAAGATCTTTCATTACAAAATTTTTCCACACAACTGCAATTTAAGAGATTGGAATGGTACTCTGATAAAAGATGTGAAAAAATACTTGATCAAGTAAACAGACAAGACTTCTATTGTCAACTTTCCACCTTTAAGAAACAGACTGCATTTTCTTTAAAGAAAACAAGGAATAATTTCTTGACATCCTTCCCTCCTTACTGAAAAAAAAATATATATATAATGCCAATTTTGGTCTCATTCTTCAGTCCATGAGATGCTAAAACTAACACAAAAACATCCAAGATGGGTCTCTCTCAGAGACCGCACACTCTGGAGGGTCCTGGGTGATGAGGAGCATCATTGATGGGCTCTCCAGAGGAAGCTCCATCCTCAGCTGTAGCAGGAGGAAATCTCTAAGGAGCCCAGGACCCAGAGGCAGCAGGAATGGGGTGGAGGCACTGCCCCCCCCAGCCTGTTGCAGCTGATCCTCTCCCTACCTTGTCTCCTTTCTGATGTGAGCATTGTATAAACCTAAATCTGAATCCAATCAGGAATTCAAGGCCAGCACTGTATCCTTTCAGTGCTGTAAGGGGCATATACTGAATATCTCAAGTTACTGGTAACGTACCTTGGTTTTATTTGAGAAAATACAGCACAACTAGAAGCCTTTTCTATCACCTTAACCAAAGTATACAGCAATGTGAAAAGCACATATAAAACAAGGAAAAATGTGTATGTAGCAAACTATACCACCTATGTGCAACACAATCAAAAATTCAAGTCATAATTCTCACCACTCCCGTAATTATTTCACTCATTAAGGATGATAATTCATTTCTATGAAACATTGGAAGTGACAGTATATCAATAATTAGACAAATTTACAATATGTTGTGGTAATGACATCACTTAACTGCTGTATTTAAATTCAAATCTTTACATTTGCCAGAGAAAAAAAATTGGCTGCTTCTATTATACTGATGAGGTTTCTTTTGCAAATCCTTATATATTTCAAAAGGGTACAAAAAAAGAATGTCTGCCGAGTAGAGGTGGTCATTTCTTTTATTTGGCACTTGTATTGTGTGCATTGAGCACGTTGTGAGTGCTGTTCTGCTTTTCTGCCATCGCCTTCTTCAGCTTTAACTCCTCCAACCTTCTCCACAACTCTTCACGTTCCAATTCTTTCTTTTTCTCTCTGTAGGAAACAGTGAAAGATCAATTTCAGATGTGTTTTAAGCACAGTCTGGAGACACAGTCACTTAACTGTGACTTGCATCTACTAATTCCTCTTTAAAATTTTCCCCAAAGCTATTTCTAGAGGCAATTACAGTTTCCTCAGCTAAAAAGTGAGCTTAACAAAATCAGTGATGGTGAAGCTGCACCTTTGCTCCAGCAAACACAGGCAGTTGCTGCAGGGTGGCTTTGCACAGCTGGCAGCTGTTTTAAGGAGGTTTTTTAGCACATGCAAGCAGATTAAGGGACTGAGAATATTTGAGAGGGAAGAACACAGCTACTGCAAGGAGGGGCTTGGCAGTGGCCTCAGCTGGCCAAGGGTCCCCAGGCACCAAACAGCTCCACTACAGAGCCCCCCAGCCTCAGCAGCACACAGCAACATCCAAAATGACACCTTGGACACACATTGATCAGTGGGCACTTGGGAAAAGGCTCAGTACCTTTGCCTTTCTGCTTTGTATGAGCTCGTGAGTTCATCAAAGAGCTTGCCATTCATGTCCATCAGGGTTTTCAGCACATTGTACACCAGTGCCACAATGGTTCTGAAACAGATGCACAGCCACTAGATTTACTCAGTGACAAAATGAACTTCAGAAAACTTCTTTTTTGGATTCTGAACTTCTTATTCAAGATACTACTGTAAAGTCAGAGAGTTTCTGAAATTAAATCCTTTCCATTTTATTAATTTACAGAGGAAATTATAGTATAGTTAAACATTTTCTGAAATGGCTATTTAACCTTAAATTCCTGACTTCTGTAATTGCACAGGATATAGTTATTCATGCTGTGGCTGTACTTTCAAGCCATTCAATTATGTGAACCTTTAATAAACCAAGTTTTAATAACAACTTTGTAACATTTGAGCAATGAAATATGAGAGTCCAGAAAAATAAAACTTCTGGCTCGTAGCTTTAAGAAGGCAGCAGACAAACCACAGGCTTAGTGTGGTTTAGCACAGCCATGCAAAGCTCTCCCAGAGAGAGCTGTTTCTGGGCAGCAGGAGTCTTGTTAGAGAACAATATCAGATAATGGATTTGGGTCCTTCAGTTTCCTTAAGAAACTCAACAGCTTGAGCAACACTGCCTGTATCCCTGCACTACACTTCTTCTTGTGAAAGTATTCATATTTCAATAAAGCATCTTGAACATGGTGTTATCTCCTTTAAACTCACTCATATTTATACACAGAAATAAAAAACCAATAAAATTGAACGTTAAAAATGCCTGTCATTAATCTTATCACTAATCAAAAGTAGATAAACTGTCTTCCTTGTCTTCTCCCTCACCAGCAGTTTCCCACTGACTGCAAAGATTACAGCCCTGTGACCTTGAAAAAGGAATCAAAAAAACCCCTAAGGAAGTAACCAAAGAACCAGGTTAACCTTTTCAGTGCACTCTGTGCATCGTGGCACTAGGAAATCCCACAGCTGTTCAACAGAGCCTTGTACTCATTCAAAATGCACAGTATCCTTTGCCTGCTTATACACTTATTATTTAAATTTGATTTTTTTTTGGTGTCCTGGCTTTCATGTGGTTTGAGGTCAAAAGCTTACTTAGGGCTGTTGGTTTTCTAAAAGGAAAAGTTTGATTTTGAGCAAGCAGTTGAGTCCGTATCAGACAACCAGATGGATAAAATAATGTTTTGCTGCCCTCCAAAACAGTTCAGAATCAAAGGAGCAGACTTTCTTCCCCAAACTTCCTTGTCCTCCATTAGGCAATTATCCTGTGCCTTTTACTTCTTTCATAAAGGGCAACTTCTGCCTGCATAGGGAAAGAGGGACATCCTCCAAATTTGCTGAGGTCCTGAATACATTGCTGCTCCAAGGACTATTCCCCAAAGTTCATATTCAGTCTCAGCTGCTACATTTGCAGTTAGACACACCATCTAGAAAAACCCAGAATAATTGCAAAGCCTCCAAGGGTTTAAAACAGGACATCTGTTTTACTGCAGGGCTGTGGGAGGCTCCTGCACACCCCAGCTTTTGCCTATACAAGCTTTACATCCTGCACACTGCCTTGCAACTTAATTCAGGGTGCTGGCAGCAGCAAGCTTTGCTTTCAGTATTTCAGTGCCATTACTGCTTCCTTCAAGCACAGGAACACCAACATTTAACTTGTGGTACTAAATATAAAGTAAAGTAGTCACTCATGTCTCAGTCCTGCCATCCTTTGTAAGGGTTTCCCTTCTCTGATAGGATCTTTTCCCCTTCTTATCTCACAGGGCAGCAATAAATACTTATGAAGAGACAGACAATTGTATTGCTCTGACGTAGTAAAGGACAGAAAAGCATAAATAGAAGCAACCCCTGGAAATGGTTTTGGTCTAAGCACTAATTTGCATTTTGAAGTAACAAAGTGGATATTATATTATATTATATTATATATATTATTATATATATTTTATTTATATAAGTCTTTATATTGTAATCACACCTGATCCTATTTCCTCACACTCTCAATAAATTCCAGGTCACCACCATAACAATGCAGAACAGAGAACGCACAACATAGCTGAAAGTGCCACTCCTTTTAACACCCAGAATGTCATGGATTTCATCTGATTTAAACAAAAATGAAGTCACATTTACAAGCTCCCAATCCAAGCCTGAAACACTGGACAATTTATTTATGGTGCTACAAATAAAGTGAAATGTTACATACGGATTCCAGTGTTCTTTTGAGATCTTGTACAAACTACCAAACATAATTGGTAGAATTTTATCAATGTTCTCCTCAATCAGGCTAAGAATATATTCGTTATTCCAGAAGTACAAAGCTCTTTCTGCCACCTGAAACACAAAGTTAAGGGTTCATAAGAAACATAAATAAGTTACCAAAACATTTGTTTGGGGGTTTTTAAATTTTATTGTATTTACCTGAAAATGTGAACTTGACACACTCTTGGATATTTGCTTAAATAAAGGCTCTTCTATTTTTTTGAATTGTGTTGGTTCTATAACATCTAAGATTTCTTCAATTTCACCTAAAAACATTACCTGTTTGTTTAGAAAGGAAAAAAAAGGATGAGAATGTTTTATATCACCATTGTAAACAGGTTATACATTAGTCATGAATCCTGTCTTTACAAGACATTTAGATATTCAAAGGGGTTTTGCAGCTTAAAAGAAGTCACTCATCGCTCTCAGCTACCAGGTTACAGCTCTCCTCTTGGACCTCTTTTGTGTAAATACTCAATATTGCACTAAATTGTTTCTGCAGAAAATGGATGCTTTTTTACAGTTAAAAAAAAAAATTAGGGCATCTTATTTCAAGAATGGTGATCTCTGATAATCTCTGTAACCAAAGTGGCTTTTGAAGTGGTAAGTAGTTAATTCCCACATAAAACTGCAACCAGCAGAACTCTGAGTAGCTGGCAAACAGAGATGACAGTGTTAAGGGACCCACTTTTGAAGAGCTGTTGAGGATGGAATCTGGTGGAATCAAACTCCCATTTTTAAAATTCATTTTAACTACACAGAAGAAGCCAGACAGGGTCATATGTGAGTGCCTCAAGAACTGCAAGTTTTCTGCAAGATCTCTTGAAGAGCACAGCAGAGACAAGGTTTGTGAATCTGCCCCACAAGATTTTACATCATAGCAGACCCAAGAAATGAGACACAAAACCAACCTCTTTCTGACTGCACGTTTTTGGCCAAAATTTGAGCAGCCCTCTGATTACCTGTATGAAAAACACAAACAAGTTAAAGCAGAACAAGCTTTAACTACATACTTGATAAGAGAAAAAAGTACTAGTTGCTGTTCCTTATCCAGAGGTTCAATGAAAACTGAATAAACACGCATTTAAATGTTTGTCTTGTTTAGGTTATCAGAATAACTCAGACCCTTATCACTTTGTGTGCCTGTGATTATCCATTCACACTCTGCTCCCGTCCCAGTACTTGCATTAATTGACAGGATGGTGATCACATCAAAGCATCACAACATGAAATTAACCCCCTGTAGCTAAATCTCACAGAATATTTTTTTTTCTTCCACTCCTCCATGCTTTGGGGAGTACCTGCCTTGGCATCAAAGGTTCAAAGCCTAAGAGGAAACAATAAATGCTGACAGGACTTTACAGAGGAGCCATGGCCTGCAACTCTTCCTTTTCTCTGCCACAATTTGACATATTAGACTGGAAACTGAAATAAGAATGATGTGAACTTCCAGAGAAAATGTATTCTAGTTTCTACATTTGAAACTACTTTACACAGACTGGAAAAAAAAAAAACCTTTGGGAAAATTAATTAGAAAGTACAGTCCCCAAGAGGAATGGAGGGAATACAGCAAAGAAAGGCTGGAGGCATTTTTCCTAGAAATAAACATCTCACATGGCATCTAAATTACAAAATGAATGCTGGCTTTAAAAAAAGGAACAATAACTGCAACTATGCTCCACAAGCAGAAACATTCTCAGAGCCTTATAAACTTTCATTCTGAGGAAAAGACCTCTATTTTCCTACATAAAACAGCACCTAATCCATAATATCCAAAAAGAAAACTTACTCAATTATTTAAATACCTTCCATATTTGCTTTTTGTCATGTTGGTCTTTTTCCTTCAGCTTTCCAGCTTGCTGCTTTATTAGCAACTACATGTACTATCAAAAGTGGTTTCCACAGAAAAAAGTTAATATAACTGAAGTGCAATTCCCAGCACAGGTTACTGCAAGAATTTTTGAATGTTCTTTGCTAGAGAGACCCATATTCTCAAGTTGATAAAGAAATAACATGTTCTGAGTATAACAGTGCACACCTCAACAAGATACCTATTCCTTGCTCCTCCTTGCTGGATTAGCAGTTTCCAGCTTGACTATGCTTTTATATAAAAAGTTGATACCTGCACATTTATTTTCATGGATTGCTGCTTTTACTACACAGATTAATATTCTTCCCTGAGCTACAGGATTCCCATAAAGTGGCTTACAACTGTAGGCACCTGCTGGGAAACTTAACTCATGTACAAGGCCTGCACATTTAGCCTGATTTCTTCCCTGTAAAGGCCATTGCACTCAGCAGGGTTAGGTAACAAACCCTTCTTGTCAGCTCTGCAAACATCAGGGCTGACCTGAGGCAAACTACCATAGCTACAAGAGCTCGGATTGAATGTCCTCCAAATTGACCCTGAGTGACAATTCCTCCCAGAAAAATAACAGTAAGGTATGTGTGAAGACAGCCTTCTGATGGAGTTCTTAAAATATTACTTGACCTAAAGCCAAGGAAAAATTCCAATGCTGTCTCATCATTTGCCCCAAATTTTAACATTTACTTTTCAAGCATTTCAGCACAAGAGGGAAGATGCTTCAAGCACACAAGGTAACTCCACAGACATCCTCCCCCTGCAGAATGACTGCTCAGCTGATGAGGAACATCAGTGCTGAAGTGGCTGTGCAGGAAACAAGCTTCTCCTGAAAGACCACCCAGTGAAGATCAATATTGTTTTCCCAAAGCTGTTAATCTTTCTTTCTTTATAGAAGAAAAATTTAGGTCTTGATCAAGCTCTTCATCTTTCTCTCACAAAAGGGATATTTAAATATCAACATACCCCTAATGGAAAGATTCCTGATTGTCCAACTAAAACCAGTTTCTTTTATAGCTGGCCTGACGTTACATTGTGTCCTCATGAGCTGCTGCACTGCCCTGAGCCTCTGTTCTTCTTCATGGGCCCTGCCAAAGCCTCTGCATAAACCCTTTTTAGCTGAGCTGTCAATATGGATCACAGGAGATTCAGTCTGGCAAAAGCCACAGATGCCTGAAGCACCTGAATTCTGACTGCCAAGAGGCACCCCAAGAACTGAAGAGGCAGGACAGAAACACCACATTTGGAATTTCAGAGTTCTTTCTGTCTAAATGAAGTGCTGTTATTCTTTACAACTTTTATTTCGGGATTGTTTATTCCCCAAAATATTTCAACTTCATGCAGTGGCTAATCATAAGCCATCAGTACCAAAACCACTGAAATTTTAGTTTTTATGAGGAGAGAACACAGTCATGATATGCCTTCTCATTTGGGGTAGTTTGCATGGTACCAGCAGTTCAAACTTTTAGTTAAATCTGTGCTCTGTCTTGGCCACAGATTAAGAGACAAGTGCCCTTTCAAACTCAAAATTTTCTTTATTCTAGATTTCATTCCTCCACTACCTCCACTCAAAAAAAAATCCCACATATGGACCTTTAATCAGGATAACACAGAACTGCTGTACAATTCAACAGTTACACTGAAATATTTAATTGAAATTAAAAATAGAAAGACGTTCAGCAGAAAAACACTTACAGGCTCTGTTAAAGTTGTATCTTTTTCCAGGAACTGTACAACACAATAGGCAAGCTGGAATGTAAGTCATATGGTTATTTAGTTTAAGCAGACACTGTTTAGACATTGCAGCATTACTGAGTATCACAACTTCTAATGGAAGCACTTCAGATCACAGGGGGGACCCAACCCAAGACACCCCTAAACAGCCATTTCATATTAGTCCAAACTAAACACAACAGCAATTAAAGCAGCAAGATGTACAGGCCTGCTCCATCTTAGAAAAACTTCCTACATACCAAAAATCATCCTTTCTTTTCAAACTAGAAAATTATTTTTAAGCTTGGCAGATATTTCCCCAACTCAAATCCCATATCCAGACAAGATTTGTCTTATCATCAACTCCTGTCTTAACATTACAAAGCTCTACTTTCAAACATCTATATTGGGGTAAAAAAGGCCATACTTCCAGTAAAGAAAAAGTTTTAACACAGGTTTGACTTTGCTCAGGTACCAGACATCTACAGCACACAACATTCAGTGTAAGATTACAAGTGAAAGAATTTGAACATATTCCAAGGCCACAAGAGATCAGGCAGCTGCTGTCCAGCTGTGTCCTGTCCCAGTGCAGCAGTGGCCAACAAGTGGAAAGGTGGAAGAAGTGGGGAAGCAGAATGTGATTAAGTCACCAGCACTGCTCTCCCAGCCTCTCATGGTTTCTGTGCAGAGCCTGCTCAGGCCAAGGATATTTAATGTTATATAATTATTTCGAGTTTAGTTACTTAGCACATAGTTGAGTATACAACTATCCCACACACAATAATTCTATTACTGAACTAGTTACAAACCTAAATTCCATTAAGACTGATTTTAAAAAGCCACAGTATTTCACAGCATAAAGCAAAGACAAAAATTATGTAATGTGCATTACATTTCAATACCCAGGATGCTTGAATTTAAACATTTCCTTTCCTTCTTTTTTTTTTCAATGTTATGCCAAAGCAGATAATTACAATGCTGTAATTGCAACAGGTCTAATTTATTTCATTTGCCCTTAGGCTACTGATGCATTTGTATAATTTCAAAAAATAATAAATGTCACACATTAATCTCATAAATCCCATTGTACATGTATATACAGTACAGTAATGCTTTACTGTTCAAAGACACAAAGCCTCCAGTTTAATTCATCTTTAAGGCTTTAACTTTTAAGGGTAGACAACTTTACTCAGCAACAAAGCAACCAGGCCACTTGGGATTGCAATGTAGGTTCAACACTGCCTTAGATCTTTGGGATAAAATGAAACCAGAACACACAGTGCTGTGTGTGCACCTGGCACCAGTGTTTTATGAAGGGACAGAGGAGTGGCCTCGTCAGCAGGACAAATGCTACTTTCAGGTACAGCTGAATTAACAGGGCCCTTTCAGTAGCCATGAACTGGATTAAATGTATCCCAGAAAAAAAGGGCAGCTTTCTCTACTGATCTGTCAGCGAGAACACCTCTGGGAGGTGACTGGGCCCTCTCATTTCACTGACTCCTTCCATGGAGCAGCAAGGCAATAAACCACAAAGACAAGTGATTTGATTAATTTAATACTTCATATGAGAATTAGTAATTAACTGAGCTCTTCACTTGATCCTGTTTGTAGGCTATACAGTCATAATGATTTCACTTTAATTAGAAATCCATTTTCTTGAAATCTTTAGTCTGTAAGGAGCTGCATTAGTGAGCTAAGTTACAAAGCAAGTTTTAATTAGCCACAGCAGAACTACTTCCAAGTTTGCATCAACCATATTCAGTACTTGAAGTGCCATATGTCTGGAAAGGATACAGATTATTCCTCAAATGAAATGCTGAGTGTCTGTGGCAAGTATAAGAATCAAAGTCAGCTGAAGAACTGCAGCATTCTGACAGCATGTCATGGATCTACATAATTCCTGGCTGATTCAGAGAGCTACTGTGCATTTCTGCCATTTATAAATGGCAACCACATTCTCCCTCCCATCCCATCACTGCTGTGGCTTTAGAGAGGAAAAAACACCTCTGAAATAAATACCTGGCCATACCCAAGCTTCCTTTACACACAGCATTGAAGTTAGATAAAGGAAGTGACAACAGCACAAGGCCCTGGGATTAAATGAAGCTTAAAGTGTGACAAGACTACAAGCAAAAAAGCTTCCAACTTCAGTTGATAAGTCTTTGACTCACTGGTACATTCTTTCACTTGTAATATAGGCCAAACATTATCTCAAAATTAACATTTAGATACACGAACTGAAAGACTTTTTTTAGAAAGTGACTGAATTTGCAAATATTTTGGAATATTGATATTATAATACATAGTGCTTTAAATTTCATTTGTTTCATATGCAAACACAAAAAACCCCACCACTCTTAAAAATAGGCAAAAGCTTACCTGTGCATGAAACAAAGCTAATCCCTTTGCAGTATGCATGGGAATCAGAACTTTCATAAGGAACTGTTTGTGTTCTGCTTTCAGTGGCAGTGCAAAACCATTGATAATACTGAAAACATGAATAAGCAGGATTTATTTTTATTAAAAAAATATATTTTTTTCCTAGCAAGTCAAGAATTTCTGTAAGTTCAAGTGAAACTCCATTTCTGGTTCAGTTTTTAAACCTGATTATTTTGAAGCCATAAAATACTCTACATGTGCACAATCTTTAAAATGCTGGTACCATGAGAGTTTAGACTCTTGGTAAGGAATACCAGAGAACCACAGTAGAAGCTAAATAATACTCATTAGATGAGCTGAAGTATTTTTATCATGGTCTTCATTAAATAAAATCATCTACAGTTAAGTCTTGCTATCTAATTGTAAAGCTCAGACAATTGTATCAGGAAGTTGACCCATTTCACCCACAATCACTGGCAACTTGCAGAGAAAAAAAAGACTAGATTATAAAATTTTAACAGTGCAGTTTGAACATTTCTTTTGAGATTGTTGAACAATCCTTCCCTTTAAAAACAAAGTTTAAAAGTTGTCTCATTGATTCAGTCATTTTATATTTAAGAGTTCATAAGCTATAGAACAGACAAAGGTCCAAGTTCCTTTCCCTTTGCCAATTACCTCAAATCTGAGAAAATCATGGTATTCCTTTCACTTGATTTTTCATGAAAATTTATTACACAATAGCTTCACCATATTTATATTTTCCATTGGACCTCTAATACAATTTTCTACCGTGAAATGTGTGACAGTTTTGGAAAGGCAGTAAAAAACCACCAGAGAAAAACTTTAAAGTTAAGTTGAAGTTAGTGAAATAACGTCCAAAAAAAAAGGTAACTAAAAAGTCCTAGAACTTACAAGGCTTTCCTGAATAGTACTGCAGGAAAACCAGCCTGCTGAAGATTAAAGCATTTCATTCAGCACAAGTGCAAATGTCAACATTCATTTTCTGAATCAAAGAACAAGTCATCTATCAGGTAGAAGATAAACAAGAGTAGATAGGTCTGACAAACAAGGACCCCTGAGAAACATCTTTTGTCAGTTATCTTTAAAGCTTGCACTACAAAAAGAATAATTTATTCTCTGTGCCCTAATTTGATATTCTTGTGGTAACCCAGACAGTATTAGATTATCAGTAACTGCACTTCATCACTCGTTACTGTAATAATTCTCTTCCCCTCCCCTCCATTCCCAAAGCAGAAAAGCTGAAGCAAACATTCACAATAACATTTGATATTTTTTCTGAGTGAGATCAAACTTACCTTCCTAATATCTCAAGAAGTTCAGCAACACCATTGAAGTGCTCTGTTTCATATATAAACCTGTTACCAAAAAAGACAACCATCAAAAATTGCCACAGAGGATCAGAGACTCCAAATAAATAACCTTTACTAAGCTTCAAATATTTGAAAGTAAGATTACAGACCAAACCCAGGTCTTTCATTTCAAGAATAAATCACTGCAGACCCAGACTGTGAAGGCAAGATAAAATATTCCTCAGAACATACCTGAGGAAAATGTTGTTTATCTGTTTCCTGATGAATGCTCTTAAACCGAGGAATTTTCCATAAATTCTATGAAGAACTGTCTTTAGGAAATCCCGTTCTCGTGGGTCTTCACTGTCAAACAGCTCCAACAACTTTAAAAATTAAACTGAGATTTATTACTTTTGAAATACTTAAGATTTTGTTACTATCTGATTTGAGTTTTATCTTTAATTTACAAGTTTACATTAGGAAAAAAAATAGTATCAGTTTAACTGTACATTCTGTTTAGATGTCAATAGTTGATCTTCAAAATCACATTTTTAATGAAGTTTATTTTTTCTAATAAACTCATCAACTTTGTTCCTTTCCTGTGTACAACAGGAACCAAAGATAATCCAGTAGCTATCATACTATCAAAATAAAAATGAAATTGTAAAAATGAGATTATCAAACTGTAGGTAAATGGTTTATACTAGTCCTTTAAGAAAGCAGAATGAATCAAATCCGTATTTGATCCGTAAATTTACTGCTTATCTCAAAAAGGTACTTGTGTCTTGATAGCTAAGCAAAAGCATTCCTATGAAACAAGAAATTTTACAATTAAGGAGAGGGTCACATAATAAGCATAGAATTACATACAAGATATGCAATTATTAACCAATTCCCTATTAATATAGACTAAGTGCTGCAATAAGCTAACAAAACTTTTCACACACTTCTTTCTTGTAGAAAGTTGTCCAAGGATACAGGCTCACTCACAAAAAAAATATTCCAATCACATTACAGACCATAAATTTTATTTTTTTTAACTCTGCATGTCCAAGCAAGAGCATATTCAGAAATGCTGGCTACCTTGAACAAGTCAGTAACAGCTCAAGCAGTCACCAGAGGCTTTTGCTCAGGTCTGAGCTTAGGTTTGCCTGTACCAAGCAGCACAGGGACTGGAAACAGCTGTTCAGGAACTTGGTTCAGGCTCATTTCAATTTTATATTTAGCAGGAATTTCTCAGGGTCACTACTCCATGTTTTTTCCCATATATAGCTAGCTGCTGCTTGCATTGCCTCTATCTTGTACTCTAGAGAAAGATCAGGTGAAATGTCAGGAACAAACTCTGCAAAGCTGCTCTTAAGGACCATAAGGCAATTTGTAAAACTGGATACCCACAGCCAATAGCTTGCCAGCAGCTTCCAGCTTAAATTTTGTGTGCAAGTTGAATAAAATGGGAAGGAAACACTTATAAATCAGAAGAGTAGAACCAAAGAAGTGGAAATTAAATGCAGTCACTGAAGATAGGGAGGGAGAGCACCCATCCTGTGGTTTTACTTTTCACTTTACTGTTGCATTGTGATGCCCTGCCAGCACTCAGTCTTCAGATACTGAGCAAACAAGCATTTTGACAAACAAAATTTGGCAAACAATGATTTCGGCATGGTGAAAAAAATGCCCACTGAATTCACCTTGAACCAAAAATTGTTATTGCATTCTACACCATAACTTCCTGGGAAGTTATATTTATTATGAAATCTAACTTCATTTTCTTGCTCATAGTTGCTTTGCATGGTAAAGCATGACCTTCCTAAGTAATTTCTTACTTGATTTTCCTTTCATGGTTAATACACAATAATAAAGAGAATTACACTACTAGATGCAAGTAAGAAGGTGTTGAAACACATTTAATGTACAATAAGTACAAGAACATTTTACAAGTAAAGATTTGCTCTAAGTTTTCCCATGGTAAAATTATAAAAAAACCCAAACATAAAAGGACTACAAAAATATGATTAGCACATTGTTGATTTGACAGGAATTAAGTTAAAAATAATGAAAAACAGAACTTTACTAATTCCAGATATCTTGCATTGCAAAGCACTGAGGTTGATATCTGAAAACAAAGTGTTCCTGAAGTTACTAATTACATATAGCCCCTATGGTGTAACATGCTGCTTATTTAGTGTTTGGCAGAAACTACTGCTGCAACAACTGAAATTTACCCTGTGTCAACAGGACAGCTTTAAGAGTCCATCTGATAAATTAAGCTCGAGAGGAGATCTTCAAATCCCACTTTCACCTTTAAAACCCCCCTCTTACCTGCTGTACGAATCTCTGGTCAATGTATCGCTTCGCAATGCTGGGCTGAAAATCTGGGCTCTCCAAAAACCTCAGGAAAAACTCATACACCAACTACAAACATGGAAATGAAAATTCCCAAGTCAGTAACTAAACCATAAGACAGATCTCAGCCCTGCCACCAAAGTCAGTGGGACTATTCACATGCTTAAAAAGTACAAAAAGGAACCATCACTGCTTAACCACCGCTTCTACTGGAATTTACTGGAAGAATTACAGTAAGTACCCAGAACACATTAATTCCCAGAAGAGTCAAAGCTTAATAAATATCACTTAATGAAAATATGACTAGTGAACAAAAAACAAATTCTAAATGTTACATTCCTAAATGCCATGTTAGGAATTTATTATGGAGAATAAATTACAAATCATTTAGTAGCACTAAAGGTAAAAATAAGTTCTCTAACATTACATGACTCCTTAAAGAGATGAAGAAAAATGTAGTAAGTATTCCTGAGATCAAGTTTTGACTGAAAACTCTGAAAATGAGAAGTCATACTAAAACACCTGGGTGAATTCAAAAAAACTGAAAGAATTTGGATTAAAATTAGGCTTCTATATCCTGGAAACTCAGTTATAATATCCATTGTGGCTTGTAGCATTTTATTTCTACCTAGTTCAAGTTCCCATTTGCTACAATCCCACAATGCCTGGGGTAGCAAAGAGTGGCATGAAGAGGCCAGAGCACAAGTCCCATATTTTGGGGTTCATCAAAAGTCCAAGACAAAATACTGTATTTCTATAACAATGGCAGATTAATAAAGTACACAGTCCACTAAGACAGAATTGAGAGGAAAGATGCCTTATGTAGATTACATTCAGAGCTGTTCATGTTCTGAATGCCTATTTCATAATTCCATATAATTAAACAACTGATTAGTAATAGCACTACAATTCAATTTAGGCACATAAATTCATCACTGACTGGGCTTCTAAATAAAGCCCACACAGAGCTGTGCCCATACTCACAGGCATGAATTTCAACTATTACCTCTCTGAGTACTTAACTAAACTGAGAGCCAGCACCTGAGTAATTCATAATTATAATTAGGAACCTCACTTGAGAGTAAGTACTTTTACATAGAACATTTGAGCTGACAGTTACTTATGCATAGCCTCAAGGGGGGTGTGCTGCATCTGCAAAGCAGAGGCTCAGAAACACAAGTTATGCTTCACTTTCTCCTTCTCTGACAGAGTGTAAGAAGAGCTTTCCATATCAACAGTTTACATAAAATAACAGAATTGTTAGGGTTGGGAAGAATGTCTGGAAATCTTCTAGTCCAACCCCTCTGCCAGGGCAGGGTCACCTACAACAGGTAACAGAACAGGTGGGGTTTGAATGTCTCCAGAGAAAGAGACTCCATGACCTTCCTGGGAAGCCTGTTCAGTTCTCTGCCACCCATGTAAAGAAGTTCTTCCTCGTCTTGTGTTTCAGTGTATGGCCATTACTCCTTGTCCTGTCACAGGCATCACTGAGGAGAGTCTGGTACCATTCTGGCACCCTAAGAGACGCTTCAATAATGGAATTTTAAATGTTACCATACTCCACCCTCTGCCTTAGAAAGAGCTCAACCATGGCTGTTTAATATCTCATCAATGATACAGACAGTGGAACTGAGAGCAAGTTTGCAATGAGACCAAGGTGAGCAAGTGTTTTGAGAAACCTGATCACTTGTCTCTTCCCATTGTAAGGGGCTTGGATTAAGGTGATTTTTAAAGGTCCCTTCCAACCCAAAACATTCTGATTCTACTAATCTTTTCAAATCAGCAACTAGATAAATTTGTGTAGAAATGGGCAACAAATGGTCAGAGGGAGGTTATATAGCACAGCTCCATAGAGATGAATTTTGGAATTTAATTTAATTGAAGATTTCTGTAATAAATTCCTACATGAAATATTTCTGTCAGTAACAACAACAAAGAACAGCCATGTGTGGTGACTACTTAGACAATGCCACAATATTGGAAGCAACCACCAGGGGGAAAATAGAAAAAAAGGCATGTTACCCATAAGAAAGGACAGGTTGACCCTGAAGCCCTAGAAGAATAAATACAGGATGAAACTCAAGGATTGCAAAGTCACAATTGGAGTTCCCAGGAAAAGCTCTGCTAACATTTGCAAGCCCTCAAGCTAAGAAAAGGTTAACCACAGGATGAGTAAGATCCATAAACACAATGAAGCTATGGAATTGACAGATGAAATCCTAGGATATTCCAGGAAGTTACTGACAGCACAGACAGAGATGCACAGTCCTACACGTACTTGAGGGAATTCATTAAAACCTGAAAGAATACAGAGAAAGAGCCACTGTAATTGTTATAGGATAGAGAACTTTTTAAGGGTGAACACCAGATTGGCATATTTTGTTTATTCTAAAGGACAGGGGAGGAAGGGTAATTATGGCTCTTTTCCATGAACAGATACAGTGTCTGCAATAGACATCAAGCAGAAAGACTAAGTGAAAAGCACAATGCTGCAACATCTTGTTACAAGCTGCCCAAGATTAAATTCATGAGATCAACTGGGTATCAAATAACTTCAGAAATTGTTGGGAGACATATGAAAGCCTCTTTATTCAGAGCATTTCAGGAAGCAAGTTGCAGTGGCCATTTCTGGATAAGTCAAACTCTCACTTCTCCTGATGCTAATGTTTGCAGACTTAAAAACATAACAGCAACAACTATCAAACAGATTCTGCCCACAACAGATCCTACCTAAAGAGACAGGCATGCTCAACTTACTTGAGTTTAACAGAAGCATTACTATTGGAAATACTGAATCAGGGGAGAGATGTTTGATTTAGTGCTTTTTGTTCTCAAAACTGGTCTGCTTGGGTCAAAGAGCTATGAAATACAACTCCTAATGATTTAGTGATTCAATCTTGCAGGGACCACTAGAATATTATTGCTTTAAACTACCAATCACCAACTCTGCAACTTCCCAAGCTTCAAAATGCACAGTGGCTTTAAATGCCAACCTGTTCAACCTAGTTTGGCTGTGACAAACCATCTTGAGCACTGCTTTAAAGCAACATCTTTAAAGTGCCACTCATTTTACTGAAGGTCTGGAGTCTTTTGTTGTGGCTACACACACTGGTAACTTACTAAGGAGTTATGCCAACAGATTCAAGCAGAGGAGTAGAGGTTCAAGTTGTTTTCTTCCCTCTCCCAGAAAACTGGCTACCTGACTGGCAGATCAGGATAGAACTCGCAATTTTTAATTGATCAGTCACAAATCACAGCTAACAAAACATCCACACCTTCCCTCCTTAAGCAGTCCTTCAGACTATGCCAAAAATAATAGTGTGTTTTGCTGGGGAGGAGAATGGTTGTGCACAGCCTTTCTATCCCACACAAAATCTGACATTTCCAGCAGCTTTGTGCCCCTGAAGGGCAATTAGCAAGTTATCCAGCTCAGTTTCCTATGGTCCAGTAGCACATGAACCATCAAAAGACAGAGTGGAAAACACAAACTGTTTCCATTGTGCTGCAAGGAGCCATCTATTCCAAGGAACAACAGATGCAGGAAAGGGAATTCCCAACCAATGACCAGATGGCCTGATAAAAATTCCACCAGAAAAAAGCAAGGAAAAAACCTGAAAACAAAGTTTCAAATAATACCACAGGCTACAAACCTCTTACAATTCCTCTCAAGCAAGCCTAAGGAACAAGTGAACTGGCCACAAAATCCACAGGTCCTTTTCAATGAACAGGACTAGACTTTAATTATGACCTTAAGGGAACTGAGCTAGCATTCACAATCTCTCACAAATCTGAGAGACAGGGGTATTCACAAGTCAGATGCTGCTGCTACTGAACTGACTACAAGAAACTTTTGCTTAGCCTTTGCACACTCCCAACCCAATAAAATCAAGCTTCTCATCTAGTAGTTACAGTCATTTCTCCTATGAATTAGGATCAGCCACATATAAGAAAATAATTATCAAAACCTTTAACCTGCAGAGTTTTCTGTGATAACTTAGTTCTTGTTTGGTTTAAGTCTCAAATATTATGCTGAATACGTACTTTTTATAGTCAATATCAGAAGTCTAGTTTTTAAATAAGAGCATTTGTGGATGCATTAGAACTGTAATATTATATGGGCAGAGAAGCATTTTAGCTTGAGAGGAGAGAGCAAATGGTGTGCAGATGTGCAGCAGCTTCATCTTCCACCCACTGCCAGGAGTTGCTACTCCACTTTTCTTTAATATACTTTTACTTTACATAAAATCAGCCATGAGCTACCCAAGATATACGCTTGGACATTTACAACTTCTAAGAATTAATTTAAAATAAACTAAAATCCAGAAGCATTTCCAGTCAATCACGTGATTGATACAGAAGTGCTATAAAAATCATGAGCTCACCACAGAAGCGCAACAATGGAATAACCATGCAACTGTTACCAAACAACGCTGATATTGTAAAGTTTTGCGGGGAGGGAGGGAAAGGGGTGGGGAAGAAGGAGGGGATTTCTCTTTGCTCAAAGGACAAATAAAGTCTATTACTCCATTTTTTGTTATTGTCAGGAGGAGCTGAACTGTTAATATTAACTTATATTTTAATTTAAAAAACCACTAAAATGTTGCTCAGTTGCAGAAAACAAACCTGTTAGGTGAAAAGCAGAATTATCTAAAATGTCCACAGTTTTAAGAGATACATACACCACAACTTGACAGTGTAATCCCTCTGTTTAAAAAATGGTATTTAAGCCATTTAGAAGAGTTACATTCAGCCATATCTATACATGCCAAAAAAAGCCCCATTTTTTCCCCCCTCAAGTATAAAAACCTCAATTGTATTAAAAAAGCAATTATTTTGTTCTTAAGAAAAATGAATGAAATATCCAGATTTCTGGCCTCCCAAGAAGTCTTGAAAGTAAAGGAATCACACACCTGTATGTGGGGCCATGAGGCTTCAAGAGTTGGTTCATCTTCTTCTGGATCAAAATCTGGGTTATCACTAGGTGGAAGCGTTCTGAAAATATTAGAACTAATCTGCAAGCAAAAAAAAAAAATTGTATCACTGTTTATACTTCCACAGATCACATTCATTAAGGTACTGCATACCATCTCAAAAAAGTAACATAATAAATCACTTCTTCATTGTTTTCAAAACTGCAAAATACAAACAGCCAGAAGTCTGTAACATGTCAGTGAAAATAAAGTAACTTTTGTCTCAATTGCTTTACAAGCTTGCAGTTAGACATGGTCATATTCCAGAATCTTTCCTGAAACTATGGAAGTTTTAAAAAAAAAAATCAGCTTCCCTATAAAAACAATTTTTAACTACATGACACCAAGAGCTGTATTTATACAAGAGAACAAATAAAATATAACTAACCAATTATGATTTAAAGAGAGCTCTCTCCACATGTAAGGCAGACAATTCCAAAAACATATCTTCTTTCTACAGCTCTTCACTTTACTTGATTTCAAGATAGTTCTGTTTACATTTTTCACTTTTTCACCTTTGAAAATTTCAAGATGTTTCAAGATTTTGGAAAGTTAGAAACATGTAACCATTCTAGTTTTTCCATTTCACATAGTAGCTATTTTTTCTTAGTTACTCTAAGTTACTTTTAGTATGATACAGTCACATCAAATCAATTTCAAAAGGACAAGTTTAAAAAGGTTTCTTCAGGGATTTTTGAAGTATATTAAAGTGTGCATAGAAGACCATTCAGATGTCAAAGGAAAAATGTCATCTCCTGCGCCAGATATAACATACCGGATTTAAATCTCCAACATGAACAAAAGACAACATGAAGTTCATTTCATGGCTGCATTTTCTACCATTCTTTCAGGAACAAGTTCAACCTGACTTTTCCTATCACCTTTCAAACTCTTTTAGTCTTTTTGATCAAATCTGTTTCAAGTAGCTGCTTATCACACAAGCCTACCAAGCACAAAAGAAACTGTTTGACGTTTTGCAGAAAAACATCCGGCACCTATTCCATGGAGTCTCCAAGGTGTTTGAAGAATCTTGCAAAAAGGACTTTAGAAAGACCCTGTAGTCATCCAGCTGGCTCCGCACATAAGAATCAGCTGCCTCAAACAGATACACAGCTATTGCATAAAATTACTTTTCTTTTTCTTCTATGCCCTTCCTTCTGTGTCCTGTCACTGTCTCTGTTGGGACTTGACAAAGCTGTGGTGCTGCTGTCCTGGACTGAAAGGACAATGATTCTGGGTGGATAGGCTTGGCTGTCTCCGAGCTTAATGCACAGGAAAAACAACAAAAAACAAAACAAAACCCCAAACAAAACAAAACCAGCCAAACAAACAAACAACCCCACAAAAAAAACAGTTTGCTTGTCCTTTAACGTTGTAAACATGAGGGACATGGGATTCCAAAACTCAAGAACAAAAGGCTGGAGGGAAGGGAGGAAGGAAACAGAAGTCAGAGAACATTAATTTTAATCAAGCTCCAAAACCAATATTACAATCCTGGTTCTCTGATTTGCTTTGTCTACACTTACTAGGTATTCAATAAAACCCTCCAGCATATGAATCAGACTCCTACAGAGAATGTTCTACCTCTGCTTGCAAGTGCTCTGTAACATCTCTTGAAAATGCTTCTTTTTCTTTCTAGATGGATCTTGCTGAACTGAGCTGGTCAGCCTTTAGCACAGAACCTCAGAGTAGTGAATAAGTTTCACATCCAAAACAAAAGTACTAAATACACTTCTGTAGCAGAAACAACTAGCAAGCCTCTCAGCCAGGCCTTTGGAAAATCAACTGCATGATTTTCAGAGTATTCAATACTTCCACCAGCATTATTCATCTCCTGAGAATATGTGAAACTTAAAATAAACCTTGCACCCTTTTTACAAGCTAGCCTATCTTCCCCAAAAAAAACCAGTTAATTTACTTTATCATGTTTGCAATGGTTTTGTAAATTTTTCTCTATATCCTCTTCTATTATTTAAAACATTCCTTTTCTTTCATAAGTGGTGTCTTATCCCAAAACTGTGATTTCAGAAACAAATCATAAAAGGTTTTTAAAGCTGGATAGATTTCCAGATAAATCCGGCATCAGCTTTCTAAATTAAATATCAGTGTTCCAAAAATTATATCAGAAAATGTGCCAGTGAATGCACTGAGATGCAGCAACTATATTTTTTAAAACAAAACAGAAAAAAAGGTCCCTTATTGTCTGTACATTTGATCCAAGCATTCGAAAGATACTAAGTTCAATTTCAAATCTTGAGTGTGCAGATTGAGGATACCTGATTTTTTTTAACACAGCCTGTTAGGACTATCACATTAATATTGAATTTTTCTGTGCTGCTGGGGAACGAGGTGAGATTTAGAGGCTCAAGGAGATGAAGAGTAACACGTACTGAAGAGACATTTCTGCCATGTTCCCAAAACTGGTAAAAGGTAGAACTTTCTAACTTTCCAGGAAGTTTTAAAACTTAAAATATTCACAATGCCAAACCCTAATTTCCTTTTGGCTTCAGAGTGCTTTTAACTGAGAACTTCCAAACAGAGAAGACACTAGTTTTAGATGATCTAGAACAGAGGTGCATTGACTGCTGTGCTACACCTTCAAAACTATTTCTAAGCAAAATCCCTCCTCAGCTGAAGGAAAATCAGGTTGACCTGGGCACCAAAAATATAACCTACAGCATGTCCTGCACATCTGTTCAAACAAAGACCTTTTTTTTAATGATGATGTTCCATCCTCAGTGGCCTGAAATGACACTGATGTCATTTCAAGCTCCCTGTCCCAGGATCCAAGCAGAGCAGGGACAACCACAGGAGCAATTCCTGTGTGATACTTGGCCCAGCAGCTATCCTGGCAACAGAGAGCAGTGAAGGAAAGGAATGCCAGAGACCTCCTCACCTGCACAGGCCTTGCCTGGGCACGGGATAGAAATAACATTTTATCTCCCCTCCTGCTGTCACTAAGGCATTGTTGACTTAGCCTCCCCAAGCTCAGGCAGCTCCAAGGAAACCTGTTTGAAACCTGAGGCTGTTTCCTCTGCAAGCTGGAACAAAGGTGTCCCAGTCCCTGGGAAAGACAAGGGGCTTTGGAAAGAAATGGTTTCTGCTCCTGCCACTGATGCCACTCTAGCCATTTTCAGGGATTTTTTTTAGTCTGCCTATCCTGTACTACCAGCCAGATGATAGCTGGATTTCATTAAGGCCATTTCTACTTTTTCATGCCAAAAATGTCATCCTTTGAACTCTGCAATAAAATTCAGGGTTTTTTTTCTTTTAATGTAGGAACACTGAACAGCCAAAAAACTTAAAACCCAAACAAAACAAAAGTGAAACAGTAACTCTTCAATCTCATACAAGTTTTGCTACCACAAAAGGCCTGGAGCCTGACACAGGTGTTGTGTGGAGGGAGAGACAGACCCATGCAGATTTTTTTCTGAAAGCTGGTACTTCGTCCTAATTCACTGCAAAGGCCTTTTCTGCTGCCAGTTGCCAGGGAGATTAGAAATACTATTCAAGCTTGGAGGGATCTTTTGTCTCAAGCTCTCAAAAAGCTCTCACTGAGCATTTAAAGCTCTCACTGAGCTTCTTCACTGTCTGTCATTTTAGGGGAGAAAAGAAGATGGAAATTTGTTATGGAAGGAAAAACAAGCATCCACAGAATCCAATCATTTGCACAACAACAAAAACCTCAAAAGAACAGCTCAATACCACCTTATCGCCAAGAAAAGAAAACAACTCCAATATAAAAGAAAACCTCCCTTCAACAAGTTCCATGGGCTAGTTAGTATATTCTTTCTTCTAACAAGGGGCTACTCAGGGCACACAGAATAAGAAAATACTGCCAGGATTCAGGCTTACTGCCACCAGCAGGGGGAAAAAAAATAAATCAGCTTAAGAAGAGGTGAACATACTTTGTCCTTTATTTTCTTATGTAAAAAACAGTTAGGACAGAAAACCAGATCCTTTAACAAACACAACTATACAAAAACCCCCAATGTCCCAGATTTTTTTGTAAAACTTAATAAGCATCTACTGAAACAGCCAAAACTATTCAAAGGGTTTCGATGATCCTAGCCTTTCAATATTATGGCAAAACTTTCATGCTTATTCACATTAAAGATCTGATCTTCCCTATCAGCTGCCCAGAAAAAAAACCTCAACCAACCAACAAACAAACCATCAAACAACAAACAAAATAAACCTTAAGAAAAACTAGCTTGTACTATACAGGGAACTACTACAAGTTGCCTGCTGTAGTTGAACTGCTCTGCTTATTTTCCTGAGAGCTCTTTTAAAGTGAGCATTTTATCTATGTAAACTTCACCAAAGCTTAGAGAACCATTACTGTAAATGCATGGGCACTAAAGCCATTCTTTTTACATTTCACATTTTCAACATTTCAGATTATTCTCAAGTGTCTTTCAGTTGCATTCCCTGTACACAGAGTACAGGCAGATCAAAAACATTACTTAAGTAGTATTTGAAAATGCACATAAACACCTGGGAAAGTCAGCAGATAACCACAAATATTTTGTTCATTATTCAACAAGTCATTAGTAGAAATCGCATGAGACAAGTCATCCTACAGTTTATAATTTCAGCAAACCACTTAGGCTACTCTAGCACAGCTCTCCAGGGCCAAAATAATAACAAACAGCCACATAAAACATTTACAAAATAGAGTTGCTTTCTTACACTGATAAACCTTTCTACTATCACCAGTAGCTGCAGCAATCACTACCAGAAAACTTGAGCCTAACTCTCCATTGCCATTAGTAAATAAAGATAGGCAGCACTGAAATATTGCCATTTTCTGAAAGAGAACAATTTTAAAGCATACCCAAGCTGCAAGTATCTGCAGTGTACCAGTTCCTTCATTTTAATTAACCTGAATGCATCATGTTTCAGCCCATAATTAAAACTTGCAAGTTGTTTGTTTTTACAAGCCTTTCTAAGCCAAGTTATCATTAACAAATTATATTATATTGTATAAGCAGAATAACCAACCACAATTCTCAGTTAAATGCCAGAGTCATAAACTGATTAAGATATTTTACTAAAATTCAAACTATAACAAGAGCATTCTACTTACCATTTTCACTATGTCAGCATAAGCTGATTCAACAATCACTCCACGGTTTGTTGAAACATATTCAACCAGTTCATTCAGTGTTGCTCTCTTGATTTCTTTGCTTTTCAGGTCTGAAACAGAGTCCATGAAGTCAAAGAGCACACAACACTGTTGCAACTTCTGACAAAAAAGATCTTGCTGTTCATTGAAGGTGGCATCTATAAAAGAAGAAAAAGAAAAACCCCAAACACTTAAGTCTGTAGAAGCAAAGACAGGATTTCTAAATCTACTTTGCTGACAAGAATTTGCTTAGCTATGACTTGTTTTTTTATGGGGAATGGTGTGCTTTATAGCCAGCAAGCTAATAGCAAATTAATAAGTAATTTTGTCAAAACTGAAAATATCCGTGTTAGAATGGAAAACCCACCATCCTCAACTTTTGGTACATGAAAGAAATAAATGGACAAAGATATGACAGTAAATATATCTACCAACAATGAGTTCCTGAATTAACTATTTGAAATACACAGACATTAACAAGTCCCAGTTCTCAATCACCAAAAGTCATATCCAGAAGCAGTGCATCAAACTAACCTTTCATTCATCCGATTTGTCTCATTCTGTTCCCTAATCCTTTATTATGTAACCTGCTTAAAAGCTGTAAAATCTGCTTTGAAGGAACCTTGTCTTTTTACCCCAATGCAAAATGCTTCACATACTTCTGACATCATGTGATAAATGTTTCTCTGAAGAAAGAATTCCAATATTTCAAAAGGATTAATCCTGAATTTTAATGCTTTAGTCTAAATTATTTATTACAATCTTATAAGAATTTTCCAGATTTTTTTGGCCTATTAAGACAACTGTGACTTAGCATTTTCATTTCAGCATTCAGTATCTTTGTAATCTGATAAGCAGAATTCCTCCATTAGCATTTCACATTAAAAGAGTTAGATTATCAAGTATTACACTCTTCAGAAATTTAATACATCTTTAATAGGTCATAAGTGTTCCAAAGTCGCATGACCACAACTAAAACAGGCATGGTGTTAACCGAAAATTTGGTTTAATGTGCCTTTTCTTCTTAACACTTTGTGGGTTTCAAAGCCACTACAGCATCACCTCACCTACCAGCCAGTTAGTATTTCACACACTCCAGTGAAAAAACTGTATTCCCAATTTCATCTCCAAAAAAAGAATGCTCTCCTCTAAGAATTTTCATGACGTGTCTACAGCCTGACTACATCCCTTAGCATCATTCATTCACTGCAGTACTCCTATGAGCACTACTGCTTCATCAACAAAATTAATGATCCAGACAAAAAAAAAAAGGCAATTGAGTACTGAAAATATTAAGTCTCACTTTAAAACCTGAACAAATCACAAAAAATCTTGTGCTTCTCTTTAATGTTTTAGAATTATTCTAATTAAACAAACTTCATTAAGTTTACACCTTTAACAGCTCACTCTGATAATGCCTGTTTCTCAAGTTTCACACCAAAACACCTTTCTTTTAGCGGCTACAACAACAACAGCAGGTTCAACATTCAGTAGTTATCTGATAGAATTGTTTCATTTCCATCAGCAAAGGGTAATTGCTGCCACGGACTGACACACCTCCACTGTAACCCACACTGCTCACTGTGCCCTGGAAACTCAGCAGAACACTGTGCTGGGCTCCCTTTCCCCACCTGACAGGTAGGATCCCATTAGCTGAGCATAACCACTTCAGGGAGCTTTTGAAAGAGCCAGCAATTACTACTCCCCCACGAAGAACGATTCACACTTTTGAATGTCAATTCTGCAATTTTAACCGTTTTTCTTTTGAATAAAAAACCTTGCAAGATGCTTATTTCTCTCAGATATCTACAAAGACACGAAATGTTACACTCTGCAAAATAATGAGCATCAGCTGTAAAAACATTAGTAAGTTACATAACATTTCAGCTCAGATCTTCTAATATTCTACAGCAGGACTGCATGAGTAAGTATTGTATCATAGCAACAAAGCAATAACAGTGACATGCTGAGGAAAAAATCCAAAAAGCCTAATTTAAGGAACCGACACAGGGAGGGCAGCTTTTTTTGTCGCTAGCCCCAAGCTGATAGCCAGACTAACACAGGAACTGAGCCCACTCTTATTTTCCCTCACTACAAACTCAACTAGACTCCAAGTTCCAAAGGTCCACAAGTAGGCACAGCTAAAGTAATAATTAGCTGATGATAATTTTTAAAAAAAAAAGATTAAGTATAACTAAGCAAAATTTACTTAGAAGTTTCAGAAACCAGCAGACAGCACCTGAATTCTTCTAAGCCTGATTCAAACAGACTGAAGACCTCAGGTTAAAAGCCAGTAATTGGAATTCATACAAAATAATTAAATCACTTATTACCTTCCCCTAGGATACTAAATAAATTCCTGCATTAGCCACCTTTAGACACCAGAGTAAAAGATAATCTCTCCCCTGCCATGCATCAGCTTTCCATTTCATTAGCAACCTGATCTCTCAATTTGCCATGTTTCCTCAAATTAAAAACCTGCCCATTAATCTGTTTTGTTACTATTAAAACATTTAAAGTAAAAGCAAAGGAAGTATCTTCTTCAAAGCATACATCCTTTTTTCATACAGGGGAAACACAATTATGTTATCAATTTATTATTCTAGTCATCTCAAAGAGATGAAAGTTACGTGCAACCATGGCAAAAAATAAAGTAACAAGAAAGTTCTATTATATCAGCACAATCTGTCTTCATATGCTGAATCCCTGCTTGACACATTGTACATTTGTCCCAGGAATGTTATGAAAGGTACCATGGGAACCACCAAGTGATTGAGAAAAATTTGTCAGATGGGGTTCTTAACTTTTCAAAGCCTTGCCTTTAACTACCCCAGCATGGTGAAAGCTAGACAACTTCATACCACAACAAAATCATATCACAATAGTTTATTCTAGTTCTAGGAATAAAATAAACTGTGCCACCATAACTGCATAAACACTGGAGCTTTTAGTTTTGTAGTTGAACAACCCAGAGGATGATTTTTAAACCAGCTTCAATCTAATATTCTGTGAAGATTTACATTGTACATGAGGAGTTCAAGATAATTATTATTCTTCAAATACCCTAAGTACCATAAAGACCACAGAAGATAAATTAGGTTCAAAGTAGACAGTGGATGCTGCAATGAAACAACCCTGAATCAAGCATGATGATGGGCAATCCTGAAGACAAAATTTTAACATCCAGCACCAAAAGAATTACTGCAAACTATGATCCACTTTAATCATGACTTGCCTCTGGTCATTTCCATGATAGATAGTAAAGAGCCGGTACCTGATTAAAATGCTTCATTTGATTGTTGCACTTCATAATATTTAAATTCTCCACAGACTACTACTGTTTATAAACCCTCCCCCAGTAGCCACAATATTAAAGGACAAAAAGTAGAAAGCAATTTGACATGCAAGTTCCTCCTCAGCAGAAGTTTTAAAACATTGAATGATAGCATAGATTTGTCTCTGAATTTAATTCTTTCAGATTTATAAGGTCATCAATGCAAATCTAAGCATGGAACACTGAGTTAAGAGACTAATTTTTGTAAGGAAGGCCCAAGCAAAATATGGAAAGGAAAAGAATTCACAAGAGCTACCTCACCTGTACATAACTGGAGACAAAAACACACTGCAATAATGTCTTCCTACAATATCTTTTTCTCTTATGTTTACAGGCCTTCCTCCTGGAAGGAAAAGAAAGATAATTCTCCTTTCTCAACACAATTGTTTACCCAAGACTTTCAATACAAAGCCAGAGAACCTAACATGATCCTTGATTCACCAGCAGACACCAGACTCTAAATCCACAAAAACTCTTGCAACTACACAAATGGCAAGTTCAAAATTCAGTTTCCCTGACAATACATTCTCAAACATTTGCAAACATTTTCCTTTTTTTTTTTTAAGTCTCTCTAATTAAACATTTCTACTTTTCCCTGAAAGATCTACCCCAGGAAGATGCAGAAGTCAGAGAAACAACCAAGGAGATTTTGTCTGACAGCCTCTTAAAGCAGTTCATACACAGCTCTTTCAAGCATTTAGAGGACAATGATATTACGGAATAAAGTACCACAGATCTCCTTAGAACTTGGTGACAATTCTGCACTTCTGCGTAATTCCCTGACAAACTGAATACATGAAAAGGATAGTGTCATAACTATGCTGCATTCCACAGTGCCAGGTTTAGGATTTAGCCTCTGCTGTCTGGCTCCACTTAATGCACTGCATTCAGCTGTACTGAGTGGTGGAGGGATGTGCTGGAGCAGGAGGAAGCCTTAACACTGACATGGGGAGAGGAGCATGTGGAGATTTGGAGACAGCAAATCTCTGCCTTTGGTTTTTGGGGCTTTCAACTTAAAGGACTCAACAACGTTGTACAGACTGCTCCTTTCAGAGACACCACCAGTCTGAAAAGGAGGCAGTGTGATAAACTCTGCCCACTTACATCAGCCAAACACAGGGAGTCCTACATAACTGAAATTTAATATTTGGGTTTGTCCCGGAGAGCTCTTGTACGTGACTGCAGTGATTTCCCCTAGCACAGAGCGTCAGTGCTGATGTCACAGGCATGGCAAAGCACTGTTAGGAGATGCAGATTTGGTGCAGTTGATGTTACAGCAGGGCACGGAGTGTTTCCAGGCTCTCAGAAGTTCCATCTCAGCCTGACAGGCAGCAAAGTCGTTGGCTGCCCCTTTCCCATTTACTCCTCCATTCCCCTTCTCTGTTCCAGTCACACCCATCCACCACACCAGCTCTGGAACTTGTCACGCTCCTCCTAAGCTGCTTTAACTCAATAATATGGTCATATTAGTGAGGTTAAATGGCTTCTGGAGGGTCTGATGTGCATCAGCTCTGGCACAGGATTAGAGACACAAGCAGAAGCTCTCTGCAGTGAGCTACTAAGTTAGTTTACCATCTCCTCTGGAACCACATCATCCAACTACTGAGGCACAAGATCATGTGTAGGTAGGATTACACTTTTGAGAGTAATACATTTTGGGTTTTTCGTTTGTTGTAGGGTTCTGTTGTTTTGGGGAGGTTTGTTTTAAATCACGTTACGCTCCATTTTAAAGAAAAAAAAATGTAGTCCCCGTATACTTGGCTACCCTGGTAGTGTAAAACATTCCCCAGTAACTC
Source organism: Petroica traversi (assembly GCA_025920805.1). NCBI lineage: Eukaryota > Metazoa > Chordata > Aves > Passeriformes > Petroicidae > Petroica > Petroica traversi. Next base: position 12,209,031 of record JAHLSL010000010.1, read on the forward strand.
CCTACACCCATAAGAGCAGTTCCCAACTCCAGGTTTTGGCAGTTCAACAGCCCGACTGATGGGGCTACTCAGACAAGCTCTGTGCAGCACTGTAGGCATCCAAGGAACTTTTCAACAATATTTTCAGGTTTCCCACATTAAAAAATCTTTGTCACCTTAAGGAATAAGTACTATTTTTTCAGTAGAACAGGGTAGTACGTTTTCCCTCTGCCTCCTCCAATCAAGATTTCAAAGAATGTATTTTCAGATTACCTGTTACCCCAAAATCTACGGCTGTTGCTAGGACTCTGGAAGGGGCTGAGTGAATTTTTCTGCATGTTGTCAGTAAAGAGAGCTCTGACTTTCCAGGATAGATAAGGGAGTCAGAACAACATTATGTATCTTAAAAGTTAAGCAGCTCCTTATTCAATAGTCAGTTTGTTCACTAGAGAAGGAGATTTGGAAGAGAGTGAAGTAGAAGGGCATTTTCAATCATTATGGAAAGGAAATTTATACTACCTATAGGAGATATACACCAAAACAAAACACCACACAAAGCAAACAAAAAAAGGACTTGGCACAGAATTGCCAAGTTGGCCAATCCTGTCAAGGACCCGTGTGCTCATATTAACATTTAACCTCTTCATTTCAGAAATCAAGATAAGCTGAGCTTCTCCTCTACTTCCATTTTTAAGCAAATTATTCTGTAGATGGTCATCAGGCGAGACTCCTACACTGTGGCACCCCCCACATGGTAAATCTCCATTGTCTTTTGAAATAGTTAGAAAATCAAAAATTTTGCTCATTGGAATATTCTGAATTTAAGATTAATTCTGTCATACATGCCAGGGAAGGGAAAAAAGAAATTATAGAAGTAAAGCTAGATGAAAATAACAATCAATAATTCATTTTATTCACATACAGCACTGTTTAGAGAGTTAGTTACAAGCTAGGCTACAGGTAATTTTTATGTCATTTAGTAAAAAGTACTGGAAAGCTGTTTCCTACCCAATAAAATATTGTTTTTCAGAGAGTCTCATCTGCTGCTACACGTGGCCAGCAGTTGACCTCAACAAATCAATCCAGAAAATCTGAAAAGCCCATGCTGATCTAACAACATCTGTCACAAATTCTGTGACACGGCTTCTTGCAGTGATAATAAACTGCAAGTGTCTTATCTAGATTGCTTCTACCATCTTCCAGGCTTTCCTATAACCTCATATAGTTAAGAGTTCTCGAGCTATTACCATGTAAACTCCCTTGATTTTAATTAAGATTTGAGTCAATCAAGACACTTCAGAGAGTAAGGAACCACCCCACTGAAATGCTTCTGTATTAACAGCCCTATTTCCTTCTGTTTAATTACAGAAGACAACAAGCAGTTAGACACAAAAAGTGATACAAATTATCCTCTTGGTCCTTAAAAAGTTAGACTCTAGTAACTGTATCTGCCACAATTCACATTATTTCTACCACACTTTCCAGAAAAGGGAGAATTAAAGCAGCATTGATTCTTTAAACAAATAGAAACTCATCAAGCATACCAATCACTGGAACAGGAACAAAAACCACCCTAAAGTCAGCCTTAACAAAATGTACAAGTTTAACAATACAAAGGTTACCTCAAGAGCATGCCAGCAGTTCAGAATCTAGCTGAAAATCAGTTCCGTGCAACAACAACAAAAAAGAAAATCAGGGGAAAACTGTCCAATGGATGACACAGTTGAATCAATATTGCTTTTGAAAGTACTGAGAAGTTGAGGAATTTGCACATGGCTAATCATATGAAGCTTTGTTCAGAGGGATAGTGCATTAATTAGAAAAGGCAAAAATTTCTCTTCTTACACAGCTGATGTGTTATATTTTAAAAAAACAATTGCTCCCCCACTGCTGTTGTACTTGAAACAAGCTTTCTCCCACCCAAGTCAACTATTATGCTCTCCAGTGCATTCATTTATGGCTTTGGCACACACTGCTGCTGTATTTGCTGTCTTCATTTAAAACCCATAAAGCAGTTTCACTGACTTATCATATGGCAGGGTAAGCCTTTTTTGAGTATACCCAGAGCCTCTAAAAAAGTAATGTAAAACAGGAACTTACCTCTTTAAGGAATATACTTCTAAATTTAAGGGTGATAAATCCTATCATGGAATTCGTATGCACAGCCAGGTCATTCAGTTGGGAAAAGGGTAGAGTAATTAATTTTTTGAATGGGAAATTGTTTCTCAGAAGATGTGAATATGGGATAGACAGCACCTTTAGCTTAAAATTACAGAAACTGATAAAAAGGCCCAAGAATTCAAACTGCTTTCCCAAACAGAAAAGACAACTCCTAAATAGCTTTTTTAATAATGAAATGCAACAAGGGTTTTTGTTATCGTAAAAAAGAGATGCTTTCAAGAAGTCCTCCAAACAAGAGGGCAAAACAAGGCCAAGGTAAAGCCCGGTGTATGCAAACAGATCCTTTCTTTAAAGTCCAAATCAGGTTGCACTGTATGAGCCACAAGGTGAAAGCACCCAGAGAGGCTGCACAAGCACCTTGTTGCTCCAGGGAATTCACTCTTGTGCTGGGAAAATGAACCACCAGCAAAGCCCAACAGAACACAGAAATGGACAGACACTGCAGACCAAACTTCTGAGTGTCAAATCAAAAAGATCAGAAGGGACATTTGGAATGATGCTCCATGTTCCCAAAACATGAAATTACTTATGCTTTTCAACAACTGGAAGCACTTGCCCTTAAGAAACGCTATTTTATCAAAATGCAATGGTTCAGCAAAACACTGAATTGTCGCATGTAATTTTGAAGATGCAATAAAGCCATTGAGGGCGTGTCAAGGTCTCAAGGGAGCATTTCACATCTATCCTGCTAAGAATTAAAAGAATAACCTGAGCAGCTCTGCTCCTTGTTTTACCTCCTTTGCACAAATTTTACAGGGCTCACAGAGAGCAGAAAAGCAGGTGACAAAGTTGTGTGCCGCACCAGCTCAAAACTTTCAGTTTAATACCATTATCCAGGACTGCATTAAAAACAATTTCAATTCATAGGAACATAAACACTTTGCTTGACCAAAACCAATTGATTTGCACATTGTAAGTCTGAAAGGACAGCAGCTGTATTCACAACTTGAATTAGCTCCCTTTACATTAAGTCAACTGCAAAACTCCTCTCTGACATTACAGTAGTTTATAACTACTGGGTGGTAATTATGAAGTATGCCATAAGTGGATCTGGTGTGGCATATTATTAACAGATTAAATATCTATTAACTTGTATTCTTCCCCATCATTTCCTCACCATATCCAAGTGCAAAATTAATTTCAAGTACGATGATGAAGTTGCTCCACTTTGACATCACACTAGAACGTGCAAGTCAACACAAATCAAGTTTGTTTGTTTATTCTCCCAGAAACTGAAGAAACACTCACGTAGTTTTTACACGGCAATATTACTGCTAAGTGAAATATAAAAATACCCTTTATTAAAACCAAGGGTAGCTGTTAAACACAATTTAACAGCAGTTCCGAAACTCATTTTGGAGTTAATTTAGCACTTAGCTTTTAAATGTGAAGGAGATGCATAGAGGAGTAATTTAATAGGAAATGTGTGCCAGAGGAAACAGTCCATCTAACTTTTCAAAAGACAAGGAAAACCCACCTCTTCCCTCAAATTCCTGTGTAAATCTGTGTGGAAGTTACAAGTACTGGATTAACTCCTTGGATAAATTTATACTTTACAAATGCGTTTAACCAGTTTCTTACTTTTCAAAGTCTTCTTGGATAAATAGTATAAGGAGATACTTTGTAATTATTTTGCAGTAGCAAGAACTAGGATTAAATTTGACAGGGAACACAGGTGAAACCCTGGTTGTGCTGTATTCAGTGACCCAACTCCCACCAACCCGAATGAGAACAGATCATCCTGAGCAGACAAACACCAAACACTTGTGGGATTTCTTAGCTTAATTTAAGTGAAGTAGACATTTAGCCTCACAAATAAAAGTTTGTGACATTTTTTTCATCAATTTTAAGCATACTCCAGCAGTTACACTTTTTCTACCAAAAACTGTAAACACTGAGTGTTCAGTAAGGAGATATCCTGCACTTTAAGTCCTCTCCCATTTGGCAGAACTTCTTGGATATTTTTAAACTCAATTTACATCATTTTGATGTATTTGGCTTATTTTGATCCTGCTTCCTACTCTTAAGGGAAAATGAACAAATTGGTAGTACAAAACCTTGTCCTTCCTGACAAAGCCCATGTGTCTCAAGAAGGTTCTCATACTCACATCTTAATATTTCTTCTCAAAACAACAGTAACTGTTTGCCTACAGAATCCAACTATGTTGAAGTGCACAAGTTTATTTCCCATACATAATTCAAGACCTAAGCTCAGTCCCCATCATTTGTTGCTTTTACACAGACGTGGAACTAAATTTTGCTGCTTAGCAAGACTTCAATCTTATGTGTATACCATATTTTAAGCGTAGAATTTTAAATGGAAAATATGGTACACTTTACAAAAGTTTTACACAATTACACTAAATTAGAATTCTTTCTTAAAAAGCATTTTCCCCCCCTATAATTTTACTTGGGATGAAATTAATAAAGTAAGAACTGAGTTTTTGTATTTTGAAGGACCAAGCATCTACAGAAATAAACCTATTAAATAATTTCTAAAAGCTCACTTGTTTATGCAGTGATGCACTCTGCTAATCCTTTAATACAACTACAGCAGAAATAAAGCTGTTTCCCCTTCAGATTTACACATTGCTGTGACTTTTCATTCCTGCTCTCGTTCAGATCAGCCTTCCTGCCCCATGCTATACTGTCCTCTAAATTTGCTCAACCCACCTCCTCTTTCAGTTCTGACAAAATCTCCTGTGCCACTTGCATTGTCTGTTATCCACAGCTTGCCTACTCTCCAAGCTTGTGATGACCTCAGATACAAACTTCTAATCAGTCATTTGAAATTTATATAACATGTGGAAAGTTTTTATCTTATGGTAAGGAGTAACTTTACTGTTTTTTAAATTCTCAGTGTTTTAAAAAATCACTTACTAGAAATAGAACACCTTTCTTTTGCAGGATTGTTCTTGAAAATACATGCACAAATATAATTTTTGCTGTTACTCTCACCTTGACCTCCCAACTCCCCAGAAAAATTTGTATTTCTGTTCTGAACCCTATATCAACAAAGCTGACAAAACCCATCAATTTCACCAAAGCTTTGCTTGGTAAGGTCAAGAGAAACAATGGCAAAGAGAAGAAACTTAAGATGAGAACAAGACAGAAACCTTTTCCCAATAGTAAAAGGCAACAGCACCATCTTTATTTTTTAATCTATAGCTTTTTCTTTTCACCACATCCATTGCAGCAATACATGCTACTATTTTAGCAGGTTACAGGTCTGCTGAATTCTGACCAAACTGTTTTTTTGTTGTCACAGCCTCCATACCCTTAAAACACTGAGGCAGAGTATCCTGCCTTTACATTTCATCAGCCTTTCCCAGCTTCACTTCCCACGCCCAAATGTACAGTTATGCTCTCCTCAATTTTAAATTCTCAAGAAAAAATCCTCTCTTTTGACCAACCAATTCATCTGCAATCAACTCCTGATGTACAGAACAAAACCCCTAAGCCTGTGAAGTTTCAGGAAGACCATGGGAAGTTCAAAATCCATCGCTGCAATGAAAAGCTACGTAGAAATCAGAAGAAAATATGGTAATAAACATTTTCAGAAAGTTTCACAGCCAACAGGAGTGGTGAAATTCCAAACACTGGGCTCCCTGCAGCCACTGGAGAGGAGCTGACCTCTGCCCTCTCCTCCCACTTAGGCTTTTCCATCCTCTCACCAGTTCCATACCACCCCTCCACCTGCAATGTACTCCTGGGCTCTTGCTCGTAGAAAATGACAGGTTCTGCCTACACTTGGCTGCTGTCTCAGCAGAACCACAAACAACAAGCCCAAAGAAAGCCACACAGAGCAGGGCAGATGGGAGCAGCACAGCAGATCTGAAGGATCTCGACATAACAGCTTAGTAAATACCAACTCATCAGCCTTGCTGCTGAGCTATAACAGCTACAATGAGCCTAAATAAAAATTTGGACCAAATGAGATTCATCTGCATTAAGAACCACATGCTAAGCTCCACAGTACAGCAAGCATTAACCCTCAACACATTTAATTTTTTTTTCCAATACTGACACCTTAAAACTTATTTTTCCTCTAGTCTTCAAAATAGTTTGAATTGGTTTTGCTGAAACTAAGAAAATTAGCCTGAGGAACAGTCGCAAATAAAACTGTCCATACTTGGCATGGAAAACTCCAGTACAAACAGTTCAGCAATGTTGTAAGCAGCTGAGAATAAGGTCTTGTGAAGGAAAACTAAAGGCATCCTTAACAGTGATGAACTCTGCTTTCAAGTCAGAAACATACTGTGAAATAGCGTCTTGTAGACAATATTATTCACTGACCACAAACTCAGCAAAACTTGAGAGAAACTAATTCAGCAATTCTCTGATAGAATCGATGATTCAGACTTTAAAAAGAAGCTGTCACCATCCAGTTTCTAGTACAGCATTTTGCCAAGAGTCTTCTAAAACAGATGTTATTTACTACCTATTCATCTAATTGGGTTGCTGCTCCAAGCCTCCAAATCCACATGCTGCTAAAAGCCACAATTTTAACCTAATTAAAACAGGAGTCAGGACAACAAGGGTATAGCAGCTAAATTTTATGGCCTTCTCAATGAAAATGCCTTTTATTCATCAGAACACAACACATAACCCCTCTGTGCTTAAAAAGAATATTAATCTGTTCAGTATGAAACCTTTTCAAAAGCACTGAATGATTTTAAGGTAGACAGATGTTAAAAAACCCCCAAATCTACAGATTGAAGTAATCATCTTTTGATCAGACAGCCTGCAGCAGTAACAATTCCATTTATATTTCCTACAGCAACTAACATTAAGTTCAGCACCTGCAAAACTACTACCTGTCTAAACCAGAAAGCAATGAATATGGAAAAAGAAATCTGATACTAAGCTGGCACATGGAAGATGTGAAAGATTTAAATAGAAAAGTTCATGTGAAGACAGTCAATAGGCTCTATATTTAGGAGTTGCTCTTGATGGAAGTATATTCTAAGACCAAAAATTCAAGTCTACGGATAAAAAAGGACAATTTGTTAAGAATTAAAGACTAAAATGTTCCACTCCATAAACTAGGAACAGTTCCTTAATATAGAAAAAAATTCAAACAGCTCGTTTTTCATGGAAATACTACATCTTTTGCATCTGTTATAGGTTGTTTATTTCTCAAAATTGTAACTTCACTAAAAAGGAAGTTTTGACTACTTCAGAGTGCACCCTGCTGAGATTATGGTAAGAGGTAAACATAAATTCCTCACAGAACATCCTCATTCTTCATCTGAAGTAAAGATTCTCACTTTTAAGGAAAAATTCATCCAAGATGATCACAGTTGCAAGGGATGTTGAACACAAAAGGTGGAGGATGAAGGACTACAGAAGAGGAAATAACAATGAATCATGAGGGATAAAAAAAAAACAAGTGCAAATCTGAGAGAGAAAACTGTCCTTTCACTTATAAATATTTATTAAGGCTGTAGTAAAAGTAAACCCTCCTAAAACTTTGAAGCACATTTTCCCTTGGGGAGCAAAGGCAACTTAATATGACAAGAAAATTCCTCTCAGCTGTTTTTAATTCCACTTATTTATGTCACTCTGAAGCACACACTATGTGACTCAAAACCAGTCAAAGCCAAAGTGTGAGGCTAGAACTGATCCCCAGATTTAATAACATTAAAATCTTACCTTATCATAAAGGTTACTAGGCCTCCCTGCAACATTCCCACAAAAGCTTAGCTTGAACACAGCAACTGCTTTTCAGTCAAACCCAAGCTCTCTCTCAAGCGTTTGAGGAAAGAAAATAACCAGAGTTAACATCTATTTTACACCCTGTATTTGAATGCTCACAATACACACTGGGAGGTCTTCACAAAAATGTCTCGTTCCTGTACACTCCACCTCTGTAACTCAGTCCCACAGAGATCCCTCTAACTATTGCTAGTCCATGGCTGAAAGACTTCTGGACCACTTTCCATTCTTCTGCTGTGAGAGTGAGAGGCATCAGGAAATGTTTATTCTTTCCAGCTGCAGTTGACATGTTTGCTACACAGAAAAAAAATCTATTTGCTTTTCAGCCTGACAGGCCATATTAACTGTACTAAATAAAAGCAACAAGTCGTGTGTCATATCCACCACTTCCCACCTGTATTTCTACATGCTTCTTCAACCAAAAGTGACAGAGACAAGCATGCATGCTTCAACTGGAGAGAATCAGATCAGGTTCCAAGGTCAAGTTGTATCTCCTTTTCAAAAATGAAGCTAACTGCCATGTTCTATTGCCATCTCTTAAAACAATTTCCTATTGCAACAAAATTTTCACTTCTTAAGACAACAAAAATAACAATTCCTTTGCCAGATTTCATTAAAAGCAACACACTCTGAATTGTTCATGAAATTACAAAATCCTACTGTGCTCCAGCAAATTATTTTAGCTGAAGATTGACCAGAACTCTTTTATTATGCCAACTTTAGGTAACAAAACGAAAAGAAAGTTGGGGAGTGATTAAACAATCTTTTTTTCTTTAAAATACAATCACTGCGTCTTCAGTATTTCTTATTCAGCTGTTAAATTATCCAGTAATATGGACACAGTCCTGAATAACAAATGCTTTAGGAACTCTCTTGAATTAACTGAAGAGCAAATTACTAAATTATTTTGAGTATCCTGCCATCAGTCAGGTTTTGCTGAGCTTTCACCTAAGCAGGACAGATATCATCACACACAAAAATAAAGTGAATGTTAATCACAACACAATCTCACCATCCCTCCTCCCAATCTCACTCCCCCAATAACACCTCTGAAGAGAAAAGCTCCTGCTACTGGGGTACTACTTGGGATTGTTAAGAGATGTGATGTATCACTGCTGGGAGAAGAAAAACACAGCCAAAGTACAGCATTTTGGTAATTCAGAGCAGCAGCACAATTAACTGCAGAAATATGTACTTTTAAGATTATCTGTCTAGAGGCTTTGAAACAATATCACTCTGAAAGTGTGTCTCACCATCTGAGCTGGCCATTTCAGTGGCAAACAACACAGCCCCTAGAGAAAGGGAAAAATTCCACAACACTTTCTACCCAAGAAGGTACTTTCTAAAGTGATGGGTAATTTCTATTTTTCTTCTGGAACATCTCTCCCTCCAGTAAAATAGATGCCAGTGTTTTAGGCCTGTGTGACAAACCTATTGGGGAGTTTTAAAATATCATTTATACTTATTTTAGAGTATTTTCTCTTAAAAGCAATGAACCTAGACAATACCTACAAACAAGATAAAATATTTTACAGCAGCATAATACCAAACTGCTTTTTCATTTAAAAAAATCCACTCTTCTACCAAAACAGGTTTGAAATAGCTCAGGTTTAACCATTTATTTGAAGAGGTCTGTAAAAGCAAAAACTTATTCTAATTACATAAGTGTATGCTGAGCACCCATAGGCATCATTATAATGACTGCACTTTCCTTTTCCAGCCCCTCCCTGAGAATTCTGGCTCATGATTCTGTAGATGATACTACACTGCCAGCATCAAAACTACTGCAGAATTCCATATCAACTTTAAAGGATAAAGCAGAGCTTCATCTTCCCAATACACATGTAATTAGAACAATTTTTTTTTAAAACAATCCATTTATAGAGAAAGCAAACTCCTTCTAGAACCTTTTTTTGTTTTGAGGGCAAAAAAGGTTTAAGAGGAAATGGGAAAGAGGGAGCATCAACAGATGAAAAGAAACCATCCCATGTCCACAACCATGTTCAGGACAAATCTAATATCAAAAACCTGAGGGAGAAACACAAGCAAAGGAGCGCTGCTTGACTTTCTGCCAACTGCCTACTTGGGATACTACAGCTCACAAAAGTACATTTTGCCCACAATTTCTGTTCTGAAGCAGGTCTCCAAGGCAAGACTTCGCATCTGAATCATAAGCATAAAGACTGAAGGGATTTTCCTTTAAGAACTTAAGGCAATAAGGCAATTCAAACTACTATAAAACCCTGCACAACTGAAGAAATTCCTCTGCTGGTTTATGGCTTCAAATTTCCAAACATGTGAGCTGCTGATGCCATGCAAAATTTCTGTGTTATAAGTAAAAAGCTGTAAAACTACAAGACTCACAAAACTTCAAGACTTAATAATGCAGAGTTAAAAATTTTAATATTAAAAAGTCCCAGCTCAGCAAAGAATGTAAACTTGGATATTTTGCTGATTTAAGCTGGAATTACTCCCTGCATAACACACGTACATTTAACTGTTTGCTGGACCAGGACTCAAACTTTCTGAAGTCTGCCACCTATGTGCAGTATTTACCAAGGGCCTTTACAAGGTCTCAAGTGTGGTTCCTGAAATTCATCTCTGAGGAAAATGTATTGTCTAAACAGCATGGGAACAGCAGAAACTGGACCTTGATTTCAAACAAATTATCCAGGTTATTAAAACCTCAAATCAAAGTAGTGCACCAAGACAGGACACAACTTCGTAAAGAAAGGAAAGCCCAAACAAGCAGCAAGAACACCCCTGCTGTTATTAAACCTAACACCCAAAACCACTGCAACAAACATGCCAAAACCAAACAAACAACCCTCCCCTTGTTGCTCCCCTGCCTAAGCTTATTTCTAGGCAATAATATTTCTGCTAAGAGCCAGATCTATGATTCATGTACGTGTGCCACTCACAGAGGAGGAAAAGTGATTGTCTTGAAATACTAGAGACACGATTGTAACTGCCATAAAAATCAAACTGAAAAAAAAAAAAACAAAACCTTAGTACCTAGGAATATTTTTATGTTTGCTATATCGTTTTCAGATCTGAGATATTTGCTGCAAATCAGATTTTTTTTCCACCATCATATGATGCAGCTTCAAAAGCCTTAAGACTTTAAAGCCAGTGGAAGAAAAATTAACATGCTAGGTCACGTTAAGGTAATCACTCTCCCTTATTTTTCAGGTCCCTGACAAATGCTTTAATAACAAGTTTTGCATTCTTTGCTCAACAAGTACTTCTCGTAATTTTTTAAATACAGAGAAGTGCATTCTGATGTTGAAAGTTGTAGAAGGTTGCAACGAACTTCGCTTCATTTATGTAAACTAATGAACTGAGCCTTCTCAGACTTTAGCTGCAGCACAGTGGATAAAAACCTCCACTGCCTGTTTTCAGTTTCAGCAATGCCAGCATCCAGAGTTTTCATTCACTTGAGAGTGTTTCCACACAGCGCTGCGCAGGACAAAGTCTCCGAGGCAACTCGTGGAGAGCAGCGTTCCAAGCCCGTCCGAGAGCGCTGCGAGCGCTCGGAGCAGCCGGACGCGAACTCTCCCGGGTAACTCAGGAGGATGTGCCACGGGCAGAGCTCCTCTCCGCCAAATCCCCCGTGGGAGGAGCCACCGCTCGCTCCCAGCTTTTAGCGCTCAATTCCCTGCACTCCTGAATTCAACTTATCCTCTACATTTTTCTCAATAAGGCCTTAGAAAGGACGCGAACGAGTCAGAAAAGGGCGGTGGCGAGTTAGTGGGGTGAGCTCCCGGGACAGCGAGCGAGAGCCGAGCCGTGCGGCGCTGCTTTGTGTGAGCAGAGGAGGAATTCCTGCCGCGGGGTCCCTACCTGGAAAGCACCGGGGCAGGGGAGGACACGGCTAAAGGGCAGAGGGTGCGGGGCAGGGGCCAAGCCGGGGCAGGCGGTGTGGGCAGCGGCACCTGCAGCCGGAGGGGAGGGCGGGAGGGCAGGCTCGTACCTTTGAGCTGGGGCAGCGGCGAGAGCTCCACCGGGCTGCCCTGGCTGCGGAACTGCGAGGAGCCCTGCGAGCGCTTCTGCCTCTGAGCCTTGCGCACCGATTTCCGTGTGAAGCCATCCACCTTCTCCGCGGCAGAGATGGCCGCCGACATGGCTGGGCGGCGGGGCGGCTCTCCACGAGCATATATTGTACCGGAGGGAGAAGCGGGCGGGCAAAAATCGAAGGGGCTCAAAAAAAAAGAACCAAAAACCAACGAAACGACACCACCAAAAACGAAGTCCTGGCCGCCCTCGCACAGCACACACCGACCAGGAGAGGAGCGGAGCGGGCTCTGCTGGGGAGGCTCCCGGGTCGCTCCTCAGTTCCCGCTTCCCTCGGCGTTTCCTCCCCGCGCGGAGCCGGTGGGGGAGCGGAAAGGGGGAGGAGGAGGAGGAGGAAGGGGAAAACAAACAAACAAACCCAAAGACAACTTTGCCCGGCGGGGCGGGGGCGGGCGAGCGCCAAACTTTCCCTGCCGGGGTCCCGCTCTCCTCAGGGC
>JAHLSL010000010.1:12221819-12271554 GCA_025920805.1 Petroica traversi
CGGCTCCCGCGCCCTCCGAGCTCACCCGGGGGTGCTGCCCTCAGGGAACCGTCGGAGGGGTGCTTGACCGAGAGCCGAAAGCGCCGGCGCCCGCGGCCAAAGCCGTGGCTGTGTGTGCGCTGCGTTAAACTGGGATTTGCGCTGCCCTATTTCCATGTGCAATTCCCCCCTCCCCCGTTCGGAACACGTGGGATGCCTCACCTTGCAGCCATTCACGTAGAGCCAAGTTTTGTGCGCATCAGCACGTTTCTTTTCCCTGTATAGTTTAAGATACCAATTCGGCAAATAAGTATTTGTAGGATTTTAAGCGCTCGAGTTTCTGTGGTAGGGCATAAATACAGTAAGATCACCGTAAATGTCTGTAAAATGCCTTCGTGAGTTGGACTTTAATCTTTGTGAGGATAAACCATAAATCAAAAGCCAAATGATTACAGCTTTATATGAACATAGAAGACTAAGACTGTGGAAGCCTGTTCAGTAGAAACTGCTCTATTTCCTTCTCTTTCCTCTGTCACTACAGTCTCTTAAGTTGTGCCTTTCCCATCTTTTTTTGCCTTTTGGTGAAATAATCTTTTGTAGAGAGAGGGAGTATGGGCCATTCACTTAAGAGTTGGACTCAGTGGTCCTCGCGGGTCTTCTCCAGCTCAGAATATTCTATAATTCCTACCTGCACACTATAAATCCTTTTCTGCACACTTTAGAGTCAATTCTGGATGCAACGTGTCTCGAAATTATAGGGTACCCATGTAATACACTTCTATCTTTCTTGTAGGTGTGTAAACTTTTGATGTAATTTTTAAAAAATATATTACAAAATCCATTTCATGGAGAACATGGCAATCTTTAGGCGCTTGTCCTTTAAACTACCAGCTCCTGTATTGATTGCAGTAAAGGCAATCCTTGCATTCCTTACCTGGTGAATTCTCACTTCACGTCGAGGCCCGCAGCTCCAAGCCCCTGTATCGGTGTGTTCCTCTGTTCCAGCCTGCCCTCCAACAGCTGTCATTTTCTCCTGCACCCATTTTTAGAAACTGACACTGCCCAGCGTGTCCTGTGTGCTGTTTATTGGCAGCTCAAGCCTTGCTGCCAGTTCACAGTGTAAAAGAATCTACCTTACAGTTTCATCAATATTTCAAGGTTTGTTAAGGAAGCCTTGTGCAAGTTCTAGGTAATGTAAAAATGTTTTTGTGGGTTTTAAAGTTTTTCCCCAAGGTTGCTTAGGCTTAAAAATGCTGTTTGAAAATGTAAAAATCTGTTGGCAATCGAAACTCAGGATACCAAGACCTCCAGAAATAATAGGTGTAGTCTTGCAATGATGGGATTTTCATATTGACTTTCATATGGAAAGATATTTTCAGATTGCGTCTTCATGTATAATTTGTAAAAGAAACATCAGTGAAATCTGAATCAGCCACACAAAACAAAACTTTGATTCTCTCAAATAAATGAGGAGCATTTTTAGCCATTGAGGGGTTTCTTGCCTTTTCAATGGAACTCTTCTGTTTCAGAAAAGAATGAGCAGCATCTTTGGAGACCAGCTACCGCTTCTCACACTGAAATAGTAACATTTCTGTTAAGTTACACTTGAAGTCAGTGGAATTGCATTGATGTTTGAAACCATTGGAACATCCAGGCCTGAGGGACTGCGGTATTTGGAGATACAAAAAGAAAGTGAGAGCTGTGAGTGGCAGTGTGAGATAACTGTGTTTGAGAAGGCTGGAGATTGCCCTTCCCTGCTTTTTGCACACACTGCTTCCTACACAGCTGTCGGAGCCGCTCTGAGTCAGCTCCTGAAGCCCCTGGTTTTCAGGGTGTATTTAAAGGTGCAGAGGGACGATGCCAGGTTAAAGCTCCTGGCTCCAGATTCAATTCATTGAAGTCCACGGTGCCCACAGAGAATGTTGTGAATAGTAATTTTATGCCAAGTTATTCCCACTCCTTAATCAGAGCTCTGAATATGCACTGAACCCTTGATTCTGCAAAGCCTCTCACATGTCTGACTTGGAGAAAGGCTCATTATCATTCATGCTCATTATTCAGAATGGAGAAGCAACGTTCTGGAGCAGATTTTACAGAAAGTCACATTTACAGTTCTTTTCATTTAGTCACAGGGGATTATTTCCTGCACTTTCTTTGCATCTTTTTACACAGAAGAGAAACCTTTGGAAAGGTGAGCAAGAACATGACACATCATTAACCTGCAGAATCCTGGCCAAGTTGGCAAGCGTGGTACTTCAAGTACCAGGTTGCTGCCAGGTTTTTGCTGCAGGGAGTTCTGTGGCTGCCAGCAGGTGAGGAGTTAACTACAGCTCTGCTTTCCCATTCTTCTGTACAGATGCTTGGAGGCCAAGCTGCCAGAAATCTAGCTCTTCTCAGAGACAGGGGGAAGAATATTTTAGTAAAGAGGATGCCATAAGTGGATGAACTCTCAGCCAAGAAAGTTTGTGGAGAAAATTTTATTTCCCTCTCAAAGTGAAAATGAAAAGCCCTGTTGACTGGAGCTGTGCTTATGTTTATTACTGCACAACCCCTGCAGTTTTTCAGGGTGTTTCATAGGATCATAGAATGTCCTGGGTTGGAAGGGACCTTAAAGACCATCTTATTCCAAATCCCTTGCCATGGACAGGGACACCCTCCACTAGACCAGGTTGCCCAAAGCCCCATCCAACCTGGCCTTGAACTCTTCCGGGGGTGAGGCATCCACAGCTTCTCTGGACAGCCAATTCCAGTGCCTGATCACCCTCAAAGTGATGAATTTCTTCCTAATATGTGATCTAAATCTACCCCTTTTCCATTTAAAGCCATTATCTCTTGTCCAAATCACTGCATGTCCTTCTAGTTAGTCCCTCTCCAGCTCTCTTGTCCCTTTAGATACAGGAAGTGCTCCAATGTCTCCCTGGAATCTTCTGTTTTCCAAGTTGAACAACTCCAGCTCACTCAGCCTGTCTGCAAAGAAGAGGTTCTCAGTCTGAGCTTCAAATGCTTCCTGGACTAATGTCCCAGTAAAACCAAGTTTTAAAACCACCTAGTTCAGGATAAATTGTATGTTTACATGTTCTATAGTCTGCATTGAGTAGTCGATGTTTAGCATAAGTATTCCCAAGTCCTCTGCTTGATAAATCCTTGAATAATACAGCATTAGTTATCTCAGGGCCATCTGTCACCTTCCTCCCAGAGCAGAATTTGAAATTCAGGGATTGTAATTCAGAGGTTAGTTGGCAAGATCTTCTTCGAAAGGGTCCTAAGATTGACTTCCTTCCGCAAACCTATGAATACATCATTACAGTCTTTCCAGGCAAAACTATGTGCATGGGTATATGCAGGTAATGGAGTGTTAAAACTAGCTCTGATTCTTCTTGGCTTTTAAAAAACCTTTAAATTGAATCTTCTGTCAGACAGGCCTGTGTGATTGTGTTGCAAATAAAAAAATGTATTTTAAGAATTTTGTATGCACAGGCACAAATACACTGATTATTGTAACAGACAGTCCAATGAAAATATATCCCAATTTAACTCCTTAAATCTGTCTATGTCTTGAACTGTCATTTTGGGTGTAAACAGTGCTGTCTGAGAATTCAACAGCAATCTTTCTGGCTCAGTAAGATGCAAAGCATCCCTTAGGGACATGGGTTTACAACTCAGCTTTCAAAGTCAGTTAGCATCTTTGCCATAATGACATTTCCTTAGCAAGAATCTACAGAACATGAGCATATGTGCATTAATTAATCTGTTCTCTGTGCTGAAGATTTGTTTGCATTTTATATATAGAAAATGGGTAAAGATGTTCAGCAAGAGGAGTGGATTCACAGTATTTTTAAATGTAATAAATGGTACCTGTATTCAGTGAAATGCAAAAATGACACCAAGCCCCTGCCAACAACAAAAAACACTGTAGCCTTTCCACTACCACTTCTTAAATACTTTTGTTGGTGGCAAATCAGAGTCTTATAAATGCCCATGAGAACTATCTTCAGCTTTACAGTCTTTTGTGAAGATTGTTGAACACAGCATTTAGGAACTAAGAGGGGGCTACTTTCTGGTATGAAATGTTTGCATGTAAAAAAGAACACCTGGAAGCCCGAGTTCTTTCACAAATAATTCCTAATGCTCGGTGAAGGGAATTAAACAAACAGCAAGGTTTATTCTGTCAGCTTCTTAGCGGGCTGACAAGAATTACTGCATGCTAAGAATCAGCTGCTTGGAAACTTAATGAATGTGGCAGCCAGAAAAGTACAAAACATGGCCAAGAGTTGCAAACCAGATATATATAGGCTGTAGTGAAGAGAAACAAAGAGGATAGGGAAAATCTCTCCCTAAATCCAAGGTGGAAAGGCTTTGCTGTACCAGGGTGTCCAAGCATTTTGACAGTGTAAAATACTCTCTCTGTAAAGAATTGGTTTTGCATTTAGAATTGTAATTCTATTCCCTTGTAGCTCTATTCTCCTCAAAGAATAATAGCAGAAAAGTATTTTTATATTTTCATGTGTCTCTGCGGTAATTTAACAACTGGAAACAGAGCCAAGTCTGCTGAGCAGCCAACACTCCATGGCCCACTGGTGACTGGGCTGGCACCCATCACCCAGAAATCTGCCCTCAAACCAGGCTCAGATCCCAAAAACACCTTTTCAGCAGCACTGTTTAACCTCATTTTGCAAAACCAGAATGAGTGATACTAGTAAGGAAGAGTCCTAAATATTGATTTAATTAAAATCAATCCTTCCGCTCCACGGTTAATGAATGAAATGCAGTCACATGCCCTTGTGGGTACTGCTGATTTGTTGTATGGGTTGCAAAGTTTTTGTGTGCTGTTGTTTCACGTTTTCAAGTGTTTTCAGAGCTGCGAGAGACTTAAAGAGACGGCTGTGGCTTTTATGTAATAACATGATTTCCAGAGCTGGATCTTTGGGAAAAAAAATTTCAAAGTAAGACTTGAAATAGAGTCATAAGTGTGGGTAAGCACATAGAAGAGACCGATGAGCTTTGGAGAAATGTAAATAATTTTTTTAATAGTAATTTAGTCATTTGTCCTTTTGTCTGTAACATCCAAAAATATCTATTTTTGCAAGCAGATGCACTAAATGATCCTACTGGTATTTCAGAAGGCAGCCTCCATGTTAGGACTTGTCTACCTCGGGGAAATGCGCTGCCCTCCCTGCAGCCCCAGAGCCGTGGTGGCTGAATTAAAGCAGCGCAGCAATGCCCGTGATCTTTCCTTATGTAGATGTGCTCTGAGTCACGGGGGCAAAGGCAGCGGAGCTCGTTTCTGCCCCAGTGAAACGTGACATTACAGCAGAAGCTTTCCCTCCCAAGTCACCGTCTGGAGCAGGATCCCGGCGTTTCCCGGCTTTTTGCTGAAGGATGGAGCACCTTCGGTGACCCGGCTTGCTCTCCTTGCAGCAGATCTGCCACCACAATCACTAAGCACAGACCGCGCAGCAAGCTCACTTAATCCTCCCCAGCGAACACATGAGGCACAGTTTGCCTTTCAGTCTGTAAATTGTTCTTTTGTTTTGCAGGCTTTACTGAACACAGTTTTATTTCATGTGACTGTGCTATTTATGGAGGAGTAAATATTGCCGGGGGTCTATTTAAAAAGGCCAATGACCTGGATTTTTTTTCCATTTGAATTATCTCCAAGAGTCAGACATGTTTAACAACTGATTTTTTTCCCCCTCTTTGTTTCTGTAGACTGCAATCGTTTCTAACATCTTAGATCAACACCAACTAAAAAGACAAAGATTTTGAGTGAAATAAAACTGTGTGTAGTATGAATGTGATCAGACAGTATGTGACCTTGCCATTTCTGGAAGAGCTGAATTCCATCCTGATTTACCAGTTAACAACATAGCATGTTTTTAACCTCTGAGTGTTATCCTTTACGTACTGTTGTAGTAATTGGAGTTCATAACTCTGGTTTGTTCCTTTTATTATTGTTTTTACAAAACCATTTATCATTATAAGTAAATAAATTATAAGTATTATAATTATAAGTAAATAAATAAACGAACCATGTTTTCAGGAAGGGAAGATTTAAACATTCCTCTTGCTGTTCCTGCAATCTAAATAGCAGTATCCCTTTGCTATTTAAGAAAGAGAAAGTCAAACATTGCAGGGGAAACAGTGCTATATTTTCACTTTCAAGAAGAGTTTTGTGAATGCAAATAGGTAGCCAAATATCTGGAATACTAAATAAATTTGAGTATTTTTAGAAGTTGAGCAAACCACATCTTTTTAAATACCTATATTTTCTTAATAACATACAATGAGTTGATCACAGTAAGTATAATGGGCTTCAACCTGAATTTTGCTGTAGACATATCTACCTTTCCCAGTCCTGTAAAAGAATGAAAAGATAGAATTTTTATACTGAATGCCCTTCAATATATGTTCTGAAGTTTGTGGTGTTTACCCTGTCATTAAAAGGCACCCTGGCTTCACTGCAAAGCTGTCTTCAGAAGTCACAACCCACTTTTCCCCTGGAGAGGTGGAGCAGGTGGACAGGGATGCGTTTCCCTCAGGCTGGTCTTACAACCATCACACCTGACTGCATTTCTTCAAAATTTCATCTTTCCTGGGGAAGGAGCATACAGGACAACACTTGGATAATTCATTGCTCTGATGTTGTAAATGGTGAGCACATCTTCAGTGTTATTCTGGCTTGAACCTCACCACACCAGGGAGTAGCCATGTAGTACAGGCTGTCCTGTATATATGTACACATTTGTATATATATGCATTTACATATACAAGTTCTACTAGTCCTGCTTAACTCCTTGGGAAAATGCTAAGAAGGAATGGCAAATCTTCTTGTCCTGTTGATGTCTTAGGAGAGACAGTTAGTTCAAGGTGCTGGGGAAAATATTCCACCTACCGAGTCAAACTTTCAAGTGATATTTCTTCAAATGAAACAAAACTGATTCATTGGAAAAGATGTTTTACGGACAAAAAAGCGCCTTTTTCTAAGGTTTTCCACTTAAGCCCACCACTCATGACTTCAGCCTTCTAATTTTTAGTGTCCCTTTTTGAACACTGGAGTTTACCAGCAGATTATTTCACACTTGAAAAAGATGTTGTCTTCCTTGACTAAAAATTGTTAGTGTGAAGTTGCAGTCAGTGACACCTACAGCCTCCACTAAGGAGAAGTACAGGTGCTGTTTAATTCTCAGTTGTAACATGTCTTCAGTTCTTGTTTGTATTACCTAACAAGGGCTTTCAGATTCTAATTTAACCATCTTTCAAAACATAAACTAGCTAAAGCCTAAATTAGCCAGCACTGGTCAGAACAGATCACAATGACTGCATATGCTACTCAGTCTATCTCTTTGTTAAAAGGTTGACAACTTATAAGAAAAAATTCAAACTATTTTCTGCCTTAATAGACCTCAGAACTGTCTGAGGTGAAGCAGAATAATTATGGTATAACTGAGCACCTGCTCTAATTCCTTTCTAGATTATTAAATTATATGCATGGTCTCAGACAGGGGTATCTCAAGTTCCCCTACCTTTTTTTCTTTCCTTGAAAAACTGGTGGCCTGATTATTCTCTACTCTATTTTTTGGAGACCACTGAACCACCACAGAACCCACAGGGTTAGGGTTAGGGTTAGGGTTTAGGGTTAGGGTTAGGATTAGGGTTAGGTTTAGGTTTAGGTTTAGGGTCATCAAATTTACTTTGATGTAAAATGTACTAATTCACATAATTAAGGAGAAACTCCTCAAATGAGCCCAAAGCTCAGATTTTATATTTAAAATCATAAGTTTCTATTTTCTGGAATTATTTTTTTAATATTGAGTTTTCCTTTAAAAATAACATTAAAATCGATTTTTTGAGAGCAAAGCCCTGGTAGGCAGGAGAAGTATGAGCTGATGTGTAAGTAAAGCTCAGTGCTCTAAAAGGATCAGTTCTAAACTGATTTCTATTGTTTCTATTGTTAAAAGATGCCTTCCAGTTTCATTCAGTACAGGCAGTGTCAAATCTCTTTTTTCTCGATCACTCTATTGGATAGAAGACGGGATCTCTTCTTATGATTTTATAAGTATTCATCCCATTTCCAAAGTAATGCAGACAAATTGATTCACTAACCATATTTATTTGATTTCTGTGGTTCATATCTCTGAATATATGTCCTAGATAAAAAATTGTTTTCTGTCTTCCACAATTTTTACCATAGAGATTTCAGTAGATGTATGAATTCTTGGCTTTTTGAGATAGAAATGACTTTGCTGTAGTTCAGTGTTGAATGTAGTGCTGTCTACACACATAATTACTAAACACTACAAAACTATTGTGACTGAAATGTCTTTTGTATTTGTTTTGCCTGTCCAACAGGGCAGTGGGGATTTCAAATACTTTTGTTTCTTCAGCTTTATTTTTTTTTGGTAGGGAAAAAAAGAAAAAATCAAAATCATTGTCACCCAAGTCTACTTAAATATCTGTGTTAATTATATTGGCTGGTCAGCTGCTGTTTATGAAGTTAAAGTAAGCTCAGTCCTGCACTCTGTATTACACGGAAAAAAAAACAAACCCATAAAATATCTCTTTAAAATGACATTTAAACTCTGTTTGGTCCCAGACATATGGGGTGGCCTGCAGGTTCTGCACATCTGATGAATTTTGGACAATGTAATGGTAAATGTCATGTTTTTAGTGTGGAACAGGCTGTTTGCTGCTGGGTCTATGCCACGTAGTTGTCAGAGTGATGAAGAGCCATTAACTTTAATGGCCGTACCAGATAAAGGAGAGTCCTTAAACAGCAAGAAGGAACAAGAATTAAAAGAACATCAGTTCCAGAGGGTCTCACAGAGGGAAGAAGGGGAAGACTTAGGAGTCCTTCAAAGGTTTTGAATTGGAAAGAAAGACAATTTTTTTTGAAGCAGGAGGAAAGGATATTTAACTCTGAGACACTACAATGTCAGAGAAAGGCATTCTGATTTTGAGGAGACAAGGTGAGATGCAGGATGCTTTTGGATACTGTACAGGACATCTGACTTACAAAGCTGGAGCTACACCAGAGGATTAACAAAAAAATCCTTATCCTGAACCACAAAACCTGTATGTGCTTTGTCCTGCTGCTCTCCCTTTGGGAAGGGAGGCTTCCCTCTTTGTTCCTCACAATTTAGGAAGTGGTTATCACAGCCCAGCCACTTCATGCTTTTCAGGGGTGTTATTATAGGTCTGAAGAAACTTTGAAGTCTGCACAAGTCATGAGAAGAGACTGTCAGCAGTACTTGGGAGAGTGGGGCTATTTGCTTTGTAAGTAGAATATTGGAATGTACTCTTCATCAATAATAAGCACATTATTTAAAGTATTTTTTCTTTTGTTAAATAAAGCAAAGTGAAAATAGTTTTCCTTAATTTATGTTTCACCTCCTGCCCTGTACTTTTGTGATGATCCTAATTTCTAGTACTTGCTTTGGGCCACTTTTTTAGCTCCATTACATTAAGGAAGTTCATCACCTTCACCCGAGGTATACTGATTGACATTAGTTGATCTGGCAATTTCTTCAGCCTTTTTTTAAGAAGTTCCTTTTTTTTTCTGCCCCCAAGCCATATCTATTTTTTTCCATTTGCTGCTTTCACTGACCACTGAGCTCTTTTAACTGCAAGCACTGCGGCTGTAGGAACTGTGGTGCCATGTGATTTACTGTTGCTTTTAGCTCTGCACACCAGAGGTGAAATTCTTTCTAATGCTTTCACAGGCCAAGTTGTGCTGAGTGGCTTTAATCAAGATTGCATGCTGGTATCATTTGGCTACATCTGAACATTAATTAGGCATTTTGAGGAGTAAATACGTTTTAAAATGTTTAGGTAAATGTTAATAACCTGGTAAGAAAAGGGATCTTTTATGGACCAGGTAACCAAAACAATAGGAGCTACTTTCCACTGTGCAAGTATATATAGCTAAAAAGTTTTCACTGAGTACAATTTGGTAAATGTTTATGATTCTGTGAAGGGGGCAGAAAAAACAGAAACTGAGACTGGACAGTAAGAAAGGGATAACTGCAGCCACAGAAGCACCAATGGTCTGGCAGTGTTAGAAATAATTTAAAAAGAGAACCTTTGGCCAGATTGCTAGCTAGAAAGGGGATTTGACTTGTAAGCAAAGCCTGCCTCTTCTGCTGTTTGGTTCCGTTTGCTTTCAAGGACATAAGATGTTTTTCCTCCCTTATAAATAAACAGAACTGAACAAAGTAATACTGGTTCCAACATCTTCTTCTACAGAAAGTAAATTGTACAGTACCAATTCCAGTTAGAAAATGGTTAAAAGAAGCAGCATGTTATTCTCATGTTTGCTGTACAAAATCAGAAACTTTCCATTTCCCTTCTTCCTCAGCCAGTTGACTTGATGATCCTGGGCTTTCCCTGGTGTTGCTCCTGTGGCTGGTACCAAAATGTGTGATGCTTTCCAGGACATTAGGGTAGCTCTCTTCAGAAAATACAGGTGGGTATAGAGAAAGCAAGGAAATACATATTTTTATGATGCTTTCAAAGTTAGAAAATGTTATTGTCAACTGACTGCAAACTAGTGCTTGTGTGCTTATCAGATTTCCCTTACTGCTCCCTCCACTGCTAGGGATTAATGGTTTCAAAGATGCATGTTCATCTCTACAAGAGATAACACTGGAAAACTGTTTAGGTTCCTTAGTTTTTACCATTGCTGCATGTGTTATGGGCCTAAAGGTCTAGTTCAAATGAAATTCCAGATAATAATAAGGCAGTAGAATTTTTTTTTTTAAATATGCCTCAGAAAGGTAATCTCCAGATTATGTGAGCATCAGAAGTTATATTAAAATAGTGAGTGTCATGTTTCCATGTTATGTCAATGTGATGCAACTGAAACTATCAGACATTAAAATATTGGCTTCTTGACAACGCTTTTTCGCAAGCTTATCTGTGTTGCTGTGACCTTTAACTGGGATTTTTTCTTCTGTGGATTAATAAAGAGAAAGGAACAACAAGCTGTGCAGCAGAACTAAAGGGGGCTGATTTCCTGTGGTGGGTGTCCAAGGTCTTGCAGCACCTCACCCACCACAGATGTCCCCTCTGTGACCTCCCTGGTTCTCCTGAGGGCAGGACACAGGAGCTGCCAGGGCTGCTGCACATTGACCATACACAAACCCCAGAGCCTGGAGCTCTCACAGAGATCCTCTCGTGCTGGAGCAGCTGCTGTGGTGTCCCCACCACAACCCACGTGCAGATTTGTGTGGCATTCGGAAGTTGCTTTTATCTTCCAGCCCCCTGCCCTTCTGTGGTTAAACTTGGCCAACAGACTCGGGGTTTTTTGTGGGGGTGCATCTGACAGGCAGGACAGCAGACAGTGTGATTGCCTAATCCCACTTCCCTTAGAAAGCAGGAAAAGATGGAGCTGCCAGCAGGTTCTGGTGCGAGTAATGGCATGGCCTGCATTTTTCACACTGGCACATCAGTCCATATGGGGCTGGAGGTGGCAGCCAGGGAGATCTTGGGAAGTACCGTGCTGGGGCATGGCTGGGCACCACCACCCACAGAGCCCCAAACACCAGCCTGACCCCTGCACTCAGCCCTGGCAGGAGCTGGGTCCCACCCCAGCCACCCCGGCTGTCCTTGTGCCAGGGAACACCACAGGTCTGTCCCTCAGCTTGCAAAGCATCTGCCCCATGGGTCCCTGGAAGCCCCAGGGTCACATATGAGGCAGGTGCAGCTCTGTTGCTTCTGAAACCTTCCTTGTCTACCCCCCCAAACTCCTCCATGGGCTCCAGGAAAGGTCATTAGTCAGTGGTTAATCCTTTCTGTGATCCCAAGAGATAATGACCTTCAGCACTAATAATATCCTGACTCTCTGATTTGTCCCAGACTGGGTCGCCTCCTCTGTGGTTGGTGACCTCTGCTGATGATAATGACCCTCTACTGATAATAAGGACCCTCTACTCAAAGACAAGATAGGGACATGATTTGCAAAATGAAAGGGCATTGCCAATGGTGGTCACAATTTGGCTGCTTTGCTGTGGTGCTGCTCCTGGTCTGAGGACAGAGAATATGAGAATGAGACAGAAACAATTCACAGTGTAGGAGGAAAAAAATGTAGTATTGTTTGGAAAAGAAGCTTACAAAACTTGCCTCTCTGTTTACATAGTTAATTTAGCCTATCAGTGAACAAATTGATTTTTCAAATTTGCCTCTACAGTTCCCTCAGTTGCTACAAATTCCTATGCTTCTTTATCAGGTAAATTGTTAACTTATAATGAACATAATTTTACTACTACCATGAGTTTTGCAGATGTCTTCTCTAGCATGTTTTCTTTTTGAACGAGCTAGTATGGATTTTTTGTTTTCATGGACAAAAACTTTTGAAAATATATTTGTACTTATTTTTTGTCAAGATGAAGTTGCCAGCTAAATGGAATTATAGTTTTTGCACAAGTTATGAGGCAGCACTCCTCTGAAAAAGTTTGTTTCACTTTCAAGGAGTATGTGCTCTTAAGTCAGATCTGCTGGTTATTTTAAACAAATGCAACTGATTTAGGAAGATACAAATGCTGGATAATGGGGATATCCCTATTTTATGGAGCTAGTTTATTTTCACTGTCTGAATTGGCAAATGTGTTGCATGATTAGGTGAAGTTTCTAAATGATGCAGTGACATGACTATGTGAGAATGATTATAATTTTCCATGCTTGACTCGTGGAATGTGGATGCTTGAATTTGGTTTTATGCATGATAAAAACCTCAATTCTCTATTGTAAGGGGCTCATCTACATGTGTTGTAGGAAATTCTTCAATCTAATCAGCTTTGGCGGCATGGTATTAGACAGCTGCCTATGCAAAACCAGATACAGCCACTTATCAGTTTGTCTTTGGGTAATATTTCTGTTAAATCAGACTTCCAGTGTGGGAAACTTTATATCTTTTAGAGAAGCCATGACATATGTAGTAATTCTGATGTTAAAATCCACCCTTTTTTATTTTCTCTTGCCTTATCTCTGTGGGCAGCAAGAAGATAACATCTTCCAGTGCTTGCTACTGCCCGTGCCACTCAGGACCAAACACAGGCAGTAGTAGTGTTCCCACAGCCTTACAGCAGGAGACAGAAGTCAGTCTTACAAAACAATTTTAAGGAAGGAAAATTGCATGGTAATTAACACCTAGATTCCTGCCATCATGTCCAGGCAATGCAGAAGTTAAGAACTGATAGCTCAGAGAACTGTCTGCTTGAATATCTGTCCACACCAATCAGTCAGAGCTTGCATCACATCTCTTTTGAAAAGAGAAGGGACTGGTACCTTCACAGCAAACCATCACTGCCTGGGAACTGTTAGGATGGGCAGAAATGGGATTTTAGAAATGGGAACTAGGCTGTATTTTTAGCTATTAGGTCAGTTTGTTCAAAGTCCAGTAAATTTAAATATTCACCATGATTCATAGTGTGCAGCCAGCATTAGTTCCTCATGTTCTAACAAGGAGCTGCAATGTTTAATATTAGATCAATTTTAATAGGAGAAGAATAAAGCAGCTGGACTATAGAACTGTTGTGTAGTTTCCACTGAATAGTGTTGTGCTTATTTGAGTATTTTTGTGGCTTGAAAGAGTGGGGTGAGCTCTTGTACTTTTTTTTTTTTGCTTGCTTTTTTGTTTGTCTGTGCTACCGCCTTGCATTGTTTTTATTTTGCTTTTACAGTGGCCTGTTTTTCTTTGTAATTTATTTTGGTTTATGATATATCTCTCTCTGATAATCAGCTGACCTCACTTCTATGATATGTCATCCCAGGGTGTTGCTTCAGCAGTTGAAAAGAAGTGTGAATTTCAACACCTCATGGCTGCAAGCAGGCTTTAAACAAACAAAACAAAATCCTTGGACTGTGCTGGCTGTCTTACTGTACCATAACTGTACAGAAAAAGAAGCAGATATGACTCTGGGGCCCAGAAATACAGATGAAGGTACTGCTCCTATCCATAGTAGTGAAAAGCCTTCTTGTTGAATATTGACATCCTCTTGCCATTGGTAATGGAGCGTAGAGAGCAAATGCTCTTATCAAGTGCTCATTTGTTTGCTCAGGTAGGAAAATTTAGGATCCAAAGCCATCCCTTTTAAAGACCTGGTACATTTGTTTTCCATGAAGCCTGCATCTGATGGTGGGGTCCTGAGATGAAGAACCCACCTGAGCCTGCCAAGCACCCCTTGTCCAAAACAGTTTTCCTACAAGGGCTTGAGACTCTGCACTTGTACATGAGCCGTGCAACTTCTCACACTGGTATTTTTATCTGCATTCCAGAATAGCTGCAGAACCATTCTCCTGGGTTCTGGATAAGCCCACAGAAATACAATAATTATTAAATAACATGTGTATTTCAGATGGAATAATATAAACTAAAGTGCCTGAATTAGGGATCTCTGCTCCCTCTACAGTCAGTGGAGATACAGTTGATAGAAGTGCTAAAGTTGCATTCTTGCAAACTTTCAGTGTGGGTTTGATGAGGCATTGATGTTTAAGAGGCTCAACTAACTTTTGGAGTGAAACAGCTGAAGTTTCCACCTCTGAAAGATGCAGTAAAAGAGAGGGAGGAAGGTAACTGTGTCACCTTGGACAAAAGGCTAATTTGCTTGCATTGTGCAGACTGTGTATGCACAGTCATGCTGGTGCAAACCAGGAATTTCACCAGAAAACTCAGAGAGAAGCAATACAGGCAGGAGAAATGGGCACACAACTGTGTGACAGGCCTGCTAGAGTCATGGTCAAATGAAGGCAAAGAAAAAGACAGCATGTCAGAGAAAGATGTGGTCTGGGTTGTTTGGCCAATGCCATGTTTGAGGTAAAAATTGTGGTTTTCTTGCTGCTACCTCCTTCCTAGGTTTGAGAGGTGATAACTGGAAAATGGTTGAAGGGCAGCTAAGTAATGGATTGGGAATACAGTCTGTGTATTGGACCAATGGGGGATGGCCAGTTTGGGAAAATACTTAAAAAGCAGGTGTGAGTTCTGAAGCTGGGGTGAGGGCATGAGGATGAGAGGCCTCCCATTCCTGCTTGTGCTGGGACTACTGGGGCAACCTCAGCCCATTTGTGAGGCTGGAGGGACAGGTGAGCCACTCTAGAACACAACACAGAGGCCAAAAGAACATTGAACAAGTACATGTTGTGCCTGTTTTGAATTACCAGAACATCTAAAATGCTTGCAAGGCCCTTGTTAATAATTGTATTAACTCAAAATAACATCCTTGATAATTGCTGAAATTGTAGGTAAACCATATGTTTTGGTTATGGTTTTGGTACAGTTTGTTCTCAAGTTTGAAAGGATGTTATTTTTCATAAACTCTTGAGAACAAGTGTGCACTATGTGAACATAGGAATGAAGGAACTGATTCATACATTTGGAAGTAATCTTCTGCTGCTCAGGTCTGTTATTGATTTTTTTTTGTATTCTTAAATATTTACTCTTTTAATCTGGGCTTCTCTGCTGTGTGTGTTGAAGTCCACTGCAGCTGAGTGATTTATGGGGTCCAATGGCTTTACACAGAGGATCAGCACTGGCTGAAGTTTCTGAAAGCTCAGGTTCTTTGGCTCTTTCACTGGGCCAGACTTTGTGAATAATGTAGACTCTCCATTTTTATATTCCTTAATTTGAATCTCTGAATAATGGTCTCTGAGACTCATTTCTGAGCAGTCATTTCTTTGGGTGTCTTGGGATTACAATGACATTCTGTTGGACATTCAAATTACATTCAGATGAAGTAGTTTTCTTACCTGATTCAACATTTTGTCCCTTAACCTCCTAAGTCCAGACTGCAAGTTTTCAAGGTGACATGAATTGTTTCTTTACCATGTATTTACTCTTGCAGAGATGAAAATGAACTGTATATAGCATGTATGTACTACCCTCAAAATTAGGAGGTTTTGCATCTTAAGGGATACATAAGCTTTGCAAAGTGTGTTGGATTTAGTTCCTAAATCCTCGATGCCCATTTGTGAACTGGCATATTTGCAAAGAAAAGCAGGCTGATGTCAGCAGCAGCTGGTGGAGACCAGCCACCTTCACTCATGAACATGTGCTGGGTTATCTGGCTTTGTGTTTTCTTCTAATTCAGATTCTAACTACCCTTTAAAGCTCAGCCTTCTTGCAGCGAGGAAATTTGAGTTCAAAGTCCATCCTGATCCGTCTGATTGTTTCCATAAATTACAGCCCAAACCACTGGTGACACGCAGCTGAGAAAGTAAGAAGACCCCAGGAGCAGAGAGCCCCATGGTGCCAACAGCTCAGGAAGGGGCACTGCAGATCCCTGGCCATCTCCTGTGCTCCAAGGTGTGGTTTTAAACACTGTAAGGCATGGCCTTTAATGGAACAAAATGTTGGTTACTCCATAAACTCTCTTGGCAAGACACCATAGCAAGGCCCAGGCACTGAGACTTTTCTCCTTTTGTGTACAATAAAAAGACAAGATGAAACCCCTCAAAGATGAAGCCTTTTGCTCTGTGACTTGCTAATTTCAGTTTCCAGGCATCTCTGAGTTAGGAAATTAGTCATATGGTTATTATTTACTCATCAGCTCTGCAGTTTCTTGTGTCTTAATCATTTTGGTTGTAACTGGCAGTGTTACCGTCTTCAAAATAAAGGCTTAAAAGATGAGCAACTAATTGCAGTCTTCACCCCTTGGATTACAAAACAGCAGTATGTACAGGGCTGGCAGCCATATTCATGCCCAGGATGAGGTACTTTCCTGCAGTGTTTAGAGGGTTCTCCCAAGCAATTAGTCCGTAAGGAGATTTAGAAAAGATGCAGACAGTAATACAGGGATATCCAACTACAAAGGCAGAGCCCAAGGCCTTGCAGGGTCCCTGTACCTGGGTGGACCCCAAGCCCTGCCACCTGCTGTGCTCATGGGGCTGAGGTGCCAGAACTGGTCCACAAAAGTGCTCCAGAACTTTCACAGTGAAACATTTTCTGAGTGTGAGTTCACCTGTGGCAACCACTCTTGTGGTGTCTGAATACCTCAACACCATGGCCAAAAGCTCTCACTCTGCTGCTTGCCTAGACATAGGTACAAGAAGTGTGGCATATTTTGGGTCTGTCTGCAGTGTGAAGTGACCCTCAACAATGTCTGACTTGCTTGTGTCATCTTCCTTCTTTGTGCAGCAGTTGGGAGCTCAGTGTCTCGTTTGCTTTTGCTGTCACAGCAGTGTGGGAGAGGCACAGGCCTTTTTCAGAGATTTCACATTCACCCACAGCTGCTGGTGCTGTAATTGCTCCTTTGCTAACAAGTGCTTTTAGTGCCTCATTTGCTGTCTCAGTCACTGCCACAGAGCTGTACTAGATGTCACTTATCCTTGATTACTGCCCTTTTCAGTAATCATTAGACTTTCTCACTGCACATCCCTGTAGGATTTTTCACTTTATTTCTTTTGTGGAAGCACCTACGGGGTGCTCCCAGTGAAACGTAAGAGCTGCTTTTTGAATCCCCTATGTAAATCCATAGAAATAAGTTCTCCCTGCCCCAGTTAAACAGCTTACAATGCAAATAAATAAAAAAATAGCCACTGATTGGAGAAAGTTAAGCCATTTCTGTACTGCAGCGTTTCTGACATTTAACATCCCTCTCATAATTGGTGGCAGGATCAAGATGCTCTGGGAGTGTGGAAGGCTGAGAAAAAAGGGAACAAATAAATTCAGCAGTTAGCCAAGGAGTTTCTCTTCACTGCAAGATGCACACAAACCATAACCCAAGTATCACACCGTCATTAAGTCCTATCCACTTACCTACTTCATTAGTTCAGGGATTGTGTTGCTTTTAATCTTTGTGATCTGGGTCAGCACGGGATTCAGGCTGATGTTTGAGTCAATACGGGGCTTTCCACTCCTAACACTGTGTGTTTTGCAGTGTGTCCATTCTCACTCAAGTGGAGTAAATGTGAAGGAAATCAGACTTTGAACCTTGTCTTTTTTTTTTTTTTCTTTAGTAGTCACATCAGTTATGCTCTTTCCTTGTTTTGTCCCTAGGTTGTTTAAATGACTGACATGAAGTAAGCAGGGATCAAACACCCACCACCCTGAGCACTCTGCAGCCCTTTGCTTCCCAGCTCCCAGAGATAAAAGCTTCAAAGTGTTTCAGGCAAAAGTGAGTTTTCCTGTCTGGAGTTGCTGATTAGTTCCCTAAGTGATGATTTACAGCAGCCTGGTACCTACCCCATCTGCAAGGAGGACACCAGTGAAGAGCCAGCAGCTCTCCAATGTTCTTCTCATTCTTCCCTTTTGAAAATACAACTGCTTCTGCAGCTGACACAACCAGCAGAGACATCATCCTTAAATTTACAAGTCCAAAGAGTTGCAGGGCTTCTCCCTTGACACTCAGACTGAAGTTAACCTAAACAGATAGTTCTCCATACTAATTGGTAATAGATGATCCTGGGCTCTCAGGCTTCTCATCAAACAGCCAGTGCCATCTGTGGCATGAAGACGTGTTCAGAGGTGGTGGCTGTCTTTGCTTCAGGTGGAAGATTCTCTCCTTTTTGCCACCAGCTTGTGACTGCCTCAGAGAAGGTCGAGTTGATGTGAGCACAGAGGCTTGAGGGGATGCTGGCTCCCTTCAGAAGGCATGGAGGAGTTACTCCAGTAGTGATCTCCTGTTGTCAGGAGTAATTATGTCGCTGCTACTGGAGAAATAGGGAAGATAGATGTACACATGTAGGCACCTTACCCAGATTTGTGGGGTGGCTCTTAATTTCTGAATCAAATGTCTGATAAATCTGAATGTGCAAGAGACTCAGAGAGAACCTACGTGGGGAAAAACAAGATCTGCACTTAGGAAGCCTCTTTGCAATGGAAAATAGGCTGGTGAGGCAGTCTGAGGGTAAGAAGAAAGCTATCTCTCTCAAATTGTATTTGTTCCCTACCTTTCTATATGAAAATGCAGGAATAAGCAGGTAACAGTATTGCTTAACATCCACCTGTCCTGCTGGAATAACCGGGCTCGTGCTGGCCTTCTGCTCCAGCTGGTTTGTTAACCCAGCTCACAGGAAAGAAGAGGAAGTGAATATTGTCAGGAAAAATGAAATTTAGATGATCATACACGTAGGTTTGATCTGAAAATATTGCAAGAGGACTGGGAGGAGTCAAGCCTGGAATCAAACCTGGGAAGAGGTTTGGCAGCTGCAGCAGCACACACATAAGTGCAGCAGGGAAGGCAAAGGGGGGTCGTGAACTGATAGAGAAATGAACCCCAGAAGAACTGATAGAGAAATGAACAAGTTCAAGCAAAGCTGAATTTAGTTGGGACTTCTACCTAACTGACACAGTAATTTTATTAACAAGCATGTGATTTTTCTTTGGAGATAGATAGGGAAAGATAGATAGATAGATAGATAGATAGATAGATAGATAGATAGATAGGTAGATAGATAGATAGATATACATATAGCCAGTAAAATCTGCACTCTGCTTATGAAGTTATAAACAAGTATGCCAGTATACCCTCTTTCAATGTGTGTAACTGGACCAAACTGTACCAGAACACTTGCTACTGTGCCAGAAAGGCATTATGCTGCTCTGTGTTAGCATAATTAAAGTAGCAGAACTGGTAAGCATAGATGAATCCTTGAAGACCTTGGAATGTTGTTTGGAGTCATGTGGAGCTGCTGGCCTCGTTTGTATTGCATTGCTTTTCACAAATGTTTTTCTGTTTTGGTGTTTTACCCAAAAATATTTCCTTGTTGCCATTTAATCCCACCGAGAATACTGTATGCACTTAAAAGCATATGCTGGTTTGTTTCTGAAGGGTTTCTTTTTTCATGTGCAGGGCTGTTGAAGCTTTGAAGAGAAATCCTGAATCACTTTTTTAATGAGGTGTGGAAAGCGAACTGTGGGAATAAGTGGACTTGGCTGGACTGAAACTTCCCGAGATCCCCTGGGAGTTTTGAGTGTCTGAGAGATGCAAGAGTCCAATGTTAAGAATATCTCAGAAACACGAAGTTCCTGAAGGAAATACTGATTGTCATCACATGCATTCTAAACCCTAGCAGCTCCCGAGTTTTGAAGCATTTACCCTGTACCTGCTGCTTGAAATGAAGTATGCCTGAAGGGAGTAGTTCATAGTTAGAACGGAGCAGTGGCATTCACAATAAAGTCCATAAATATAATAAGGCAATAAAAATATGTTTTAAAACAATTAGTAATATTAACAGTAGTAACCCGTCTCAAATACTGTGGCTTCAACAAAATGTGTGGGGGAAGATTCTGACCTCCCTCATCCTTTGCCAAAGGCAGAAGCACCATTCGAAACACCAGGGAGAAGAATAGCAAAGGATTGTTGTGCCTCGGCCCTTGGGAAAGATAAGCCAGATTCAGAAGGTATGAGAAGCATTTCTACACGTCAGTGCAGAGAGGGGACATTTCTCTGAAGTACTTGAATTATTTGATATGTTTAGGAGGAGTTATAGCAATGGTAATCAATGAGATATTGGCTGAGAAACTTGTAAAGTAATCTGGAGGATTTTACATGGAGAAAAATATCCTCGGGGGCCTGGAGGGATATATGCAACCATCTTTCTTTGAAGAGAATGAGAAACGGCTTTTTTCTCTGTGGTTCAAAGAGTGCTAAAAGCAAATGGGCCTTGTCTTTGCTCCAGCTGAAAGGATCTTGCTTCTCTAAGCAGGAATATTTGGATTCTGCCTGGGAGGCTGGCACAGCTCTGCGTGCTCCGTGTCTGCTGAGTGCGCAGCTGGATACCTGCGAAACGCTGGGTGACCACAGACTCATTTCCATCTATACTACAGCATTCCTGTGGGAGGAGAGGCTCTTAATAAGCCTGTTCATAATGGACGTGTAAGCATGCAAGCTTTATTACCTGCCCCTGCCAACTCACCAGGAAAGAATGCCATTCCTGCACCATCGGATGTGTAACCAGGGCTGTCTAATTATCATGTGCTGCACTGCCAGAAGCACTGGCTCTCTCTGTCCTAGGGCTTTTCACTGATATACACAAAGCAGAAGCCTCTTGCTCGCTCCTCTGAATTACTTCTGGTGCTATTGCAGCCACTGGAGAAAGGCAAGTACATACCAGGAAAGAGTTGGGCTCACTGCTTTATGAAGAAAATTGAGGAGATGCTGATGTCAGTGCAAATCCTTAACTTAGAAAGCCTGTGCCTGCAGCATGTATGACATTTGAGACACCCTTAAAAAATATTTAAAGGAGTTTCTGCAAACATCATCCATTATAGTAGTTTAAATGGCAGGATTTAGACACACAAGGTTTTTCTCTGCCTCTTCCAATGCTTGCAAACTAATGCTCTGAGACAGACCTGCAGTGTTGCCTTTAGAGAAGCTGTGCAGAAGTCTGATTACAGAAACACTTTTAGGAGCTTGAGAAGCAAGAATAAAATGCAGCAAAAGAAAGTTGAGGGATTAAGAAGAAAAAGAGAGTACAAACTCCAGCCAAACCAAAGCCACAGGAAATGGAGTCTGAATGTAAGAGCAGGATCTAGACAGAAAGGGATTTGGCAGGAGAGAAATTGTTGCAAAGAGTTCAAGGAGAAATTTAAGGCCCAGTCCTGTAAAACAGTGCTCATAATGAATTCTTATCTCTGCAAATGAACCAATTTGCATGACACTGCTATCATTTTGTAGACCTAGGATCTCAGAAAAGTATCATCTGTTACAAAGGGGTAGCAATGCTGAAAAGATAACAGGGTAAGAGGGAAATGTATAGGGATTTCTTGTTTAAAACTCCCTTTGGCCAGGCAGTAAGGATCATATCCACAGAGACAGGTAGTGGCTGTTCTTTACCAGATGGATCGGGTGTTTGTTGGGAAAACAGTGCCTCTGGTTGTGACAAAAAGGGGTACGTTTCACATATGCTTATTTGCCAGTTCTTCTGTTTCTGTCAGGATACTCTTTGTGATGCTGGATTCCTTCCCAGCCTCCTGTAGATTTTGGAAAGTCTCCCATTCAGCTGCCATGTAGAAGGCTTTGAACTTAAAATGAGAGCAGCCGAAATGCACCCAGTGCTGGGGGGGACCCTCACAGTCCTTGTTCCATTTCTTTCTTCCTCATTGGGACCACCAGGAAGGTGGCAGGCATCATCCTGGGACTAGCACTGTTGGCAGTGAGGAAAAGAAGGGATTTTGAAGACGGAGGCTTGGATGTTTAATTGAAGGCCAGTGCCTGATTAGTTTTTAGGATGAAGTTACATCTCTCTGTGGAAAGGGAGGCACTTGCCCACAACTGGGGTCCAGCTGTGCAGGGTCTGCTGAAGGGACACCTATTTCAGAGCTGTAAGAGTGAGTGTAAAGGCTGAAAAGAGAGGTGCCATTAGAAATCTTTTGTAGAAAAATCAACAAACCATCTTTCTTTCAATGAGTATAAACACTATTGAAGAAAATGCCATTTGTGCATTGACTCCCCTCTGACAATAAATGTGTCTGAGGTCAGGAGAAACAGAAGTGCAAACTATGTAGCTGATAAGGACAAGCAATTAATTAAGCTGTGGTATGCAGTAGGTAGGTCTCACACCAGTGAAAGTTGTGTGCAGCTAAAGCTGGCTCATAAAACAAACATAACTTGGCAAAGCCCTATCCTGCTTCATCCCTTTTGGAAGCACAGTCATGGTACTGATATGTAATATATTTTATTTGTTAAATGTCTGATGTTTGCATATAGGGTCTGAACTGAGAAGATAAAGAGACACCCTGAGGTGTGATTAATACTGCCCTCAATATCCTTGATACACCCAGAGCTTTGTTCACCTCTCACAGCACATTTGAGATCCCCTTCTCACCTGCTTGAGGAGCTCCAGAGAGTTGTTGATGTGAGTGAGATAGCACAACAACCCACTTTCTTCACTTCCTTCCTTACACTCTTGCATAAGGCTGTGGTCACCAGCACAGAAATAAAAATAATACACACTTTTTTTTGATCCTTCTTTTTTATAAAAAAAGCTTTATCAGGCTTTTTGCCTGATGCAACAGAATTAGGCTGCAGTTTGCTGCAGGGTCCCTCATGGTTGCAGAAGATGGTGCAAAGTGCTGCACTCACAGAGGGAGGTGTAGCCAGCCCACATGAACCTCTCCCAGCTTGCCTTGGGATGGAGGTTAGAATGGATTTCTGCAGTGGTGTAAAAAGTGTCCCACCATCTTACAGGGATTCCTTGCAACTTCAAAGTGGCTGGTCTGAGATAAAGGATATCTCACTAAGGAGGGCTTTGAGCCACACAGGAAATTTAGACATCACAGGGATGAGGGCTCCATTGTTGTTGGGTTTGAGGAATTCAAGCATACAAGATAAGAGCTTTGTTCCTCTACAAAATACAGGGAGGGGGAGCAGGATTTTACACAAATACAGCTGCCCATCTTATTTTTTTTTCCTTCAGTGCATTTGAAAAAAAAATATTTTTGTTTTGTTTAAAACTCAGGTCATCCTGGTCAGAAAAATGGTTTGTTACTAAAACTCTGTCAATTGCTAGATATAGATATCATGCACTGGAATAATGGGCTAATTTGCAGATGGGAGGTATTGATCTATTTATATATTTATAAATATATTTATCTATATAAATACAAGGTACCAGCAGACTCTGCAGGCATGTTTTCAAATTTAATAGGATACTTTTAAAATGTGGAAGTGGCTTACCTGTAATAGATTATACTTTCACCAGTCAACTAGATTTGATAATTCCGTAGGGCAGGAATTATCTTTGGTTGTGGTGCACGTATGAATGACAATTAAAAATTTAGTAATGAGTGGTAGGAGGTCTGAAAATGACTGTAATTTGCTTTGTTTTTCTGAAGAGTCTTAAAATTTCTGCAAGCTGAGACTACAGTAGCTCTACGTTTGTACAGTGGTGAGCTATCAGATTTCAGAGATCAGTTTTCAGTGTTAGAGTTTCCTCACGTAAATTACACCACCTGCCATCCTAAAAACACATTTCCCCTTTCCATTCATACATCAAAGCATAAAAAAGACATTTTCCTCTAAATTCCCAGAATCAAGTTAATGAACAGGAATGGTTTAAGAAGGGGTAACATAAGTTTCACTTAATCCAGCTTCTTGGTAGCAAAAATAGAGAAAGGTTTTCTTGAGTATCCAAACCACCTTCACCTGGTACAGTTTTAATATTTTGAATTCACACCATCCAACATGACCTATTGTCTGATAGCTCAGAATGCTGTTTTATTATTTCACGGTGTATTCCCCCTATTCCAAACATCATTGCCTGAAATGACACTCTTGGCTGTTCAGCCAGAGATAAATGTGTATAAATATTAATTTATCCTCAACTGCAGGGTGAATCTGAACAGATCTCAAACACTGGCACACAGATGTGAGGCAGACTCATCATTCAAATAAAATGTGCATTTGTTAGGTAACCTCCTACTCAGAACCTTGTGAAGGCCATCAGCTGTGTTCAGATGAGAAGTTTTTCCTCTCTCATATTCAGCAAACAGTTGTCATGCATATGGACAGTTGATTTGCCCAGAATTTATCAACCTGGACAACACTGGCATATTTCAGGTATTTCAAAATAAGTCTTTTCTTTGTGATCTGGGAAAAGTAGGTAGCAGAGATTAACGATCTTCAGTATACAATTGCCATATTTAATATAAACCCCACATGGAATATTTAATGTCCTTTTACTCCCTGTTGTAAGTTGCAAGGGCAAGCGCTCAAGCCTGTTGAAGGGCCATATATATATATTTTTTTTTTTTTTTAAAGGTCTCTAATGCATAATTCAGTCTCTTTGTGCATCTATTAGGACAGCCTCCAACTGCTCGTTTTTGGCAAGTGATTGGGCATATCCAACTGAACGAAAGGGATTTTCCCACCTGAGCCAAGAGGAGCCTTTTGGGAGCAGGGCATGTGCCTCCAGGGCTGCCCAATGTGAAGACTGGGAGGGCAGTGCCAGTGGCGAGTGGGTCACCTCTGAATGCAGCAAAGGCAGCCAAGACCAGCACTGTGCCCCCTCCTCTGTGTCCATGGCACAGTGCATGGATCCTGGAGCTCCTAGGGGTGCTGTGCCAGCTTTGCTGTGTGCTCAGTGCTGCCTGAAGGAGCAGCCTGTGCAAGCACCACCAGCCTTGCTGGGAGCAAACACATCCAGAGAGCTTGGCCACTGCCTCTACCAAGGGGCTTGGAGGGGAGATAAAAAGTGAGTTTGGTTTCCAGGGCAGCCTGAAGGTCACCTGTAATAGGTCACCCTTAACAAACAGCGTTGACACAGAGCTGGAACAGGGGCAAGTGAATGAAACTTAGCTCTCTCCTATTTGAGCAATGGAATTTATTCCCAGCTCTGACCTTGTGCAAACTCTGTTACCATATTTATCTCATGGAAAGAATGACCACGGCCTCTGCCAGCACCGTGGACAGGAGGTCTCCAGCCAGGTCCTGGATGCTGAGGAGCCAAATGACCCACGGTGGTGCTGGGGAATGGAGGGAGGAGGGATGTCCTCTGCTGTCCCACTTGAAAGAGGGTGTCACAAAAGGCTGCTGAACCCAAAAGGCACATGGGGCTGTGCAGGACATTGGGCATTGCTGCTGCCCAGGGTATCTTTTCCCTCTCCCTGGGTGTGTCTGGGTGCAGGAGACCAGTGCCCTGAGCTTTGACCCCAGAAAGGGGAGGAGAGCTGTCCCAAATGCCTCTCTGAGCAGTGAAAGGCAGCAGGGCACGGTGGCTGTGACCTCCCTTTCACCCTCACGCTTGAACTCAGCAGCTGCATCTCTGAGGCACTGGGTTTGCAACAAGAGATGCTGTGCTCACCCTGCCAGCGTCTCAGGAGGCCTCAAGGGAGGGGGATTTCTGTGTGAAAAAAAATTCTTCCCTTTGAATCCCCTGTGCTGTCAGGGGTTACTTAGCTACTTACACAGAAACTGCCCATCCTGCACTCCCTCCTGTTCTCTATTCCCTTCTCTTCTGGGAATGTGCTTTACCAGAAACAGTGACTGACCTCCCTGCACATACAGGAAGCATCCTGCTAGAAAAAGAAAGCAGATCATGTGAACAGAGCTAAACTTCCCACAAGGTGTAATTTTTCTCCGTTTGTTACTTTTAAATGCAAATGCATCATGGCAAAAAGATACAGAGGAAGTCTAAGAGAGAAGGGGAAAACACTTTGAGCTCTTGGGCCCTGTCTGCTTTGCATTCAGCTGTTCTGAGCCTGGAGAGACATTTGTGTCAAAGGTTATTTCAAAGTAGCTCAAAGGGGAGGCTTATTCTTATCGAGGATTTTTCTTAATCAGCTGTGTCGCACCTCAAATCATTCACCTCCTGGGGCTTTATCTGAAATAAGTCCATGTTTTTCCAAGTTGTCACAGTGGAGGAAGGAAACCTGCTTTTGTTCAAGGGAAGGTTCTGGTAAATAGCAGTGAGACTTAAAGCCAAGCCCAAGGTGCAGGCACAGCAGTGCAGCTCCAGGGACCCTGCTGGAGCCAGGCAGCCTCCTGGGAACACCAGGACAGGACTTGCTGTGGATGAGGGCTGTGGAGAAGGATTCCCTGACCCAAGCCTGCTTTTTCGGGTGGCTTGTGGCAGCACTGCAACAACATGCAAAGAGTGAGAGGGTTTTTCACTGATTAAGTACTTTTTGATTTGTACCATATGACTTTTTCTGGAGGCTTCAGCAAACCTGAACCATATATATGGTATAATAAAATGTCCATCATAAAGAAATCACCCTGTGAAGCAAACCCCTTTTTATTGCCCTACTGTAGTCATCCTTTTCTGGGTTTGCCCACCCTCATCCACACTGAGATGCCAGAAAGGAGAGTTCATCATGAAGCTTTTATTTTTTACGTCCCCAGCTGTGAGGCACAAAGCCTGTAATTACATGAGCACTTTGGTTTTGGAGGGGGCAATGTGTTTTCTCCTCATTCCACCAGTTACCCTGGAGCTGTAAAGTGCATCTCCATAGATGTCCTCCTATGCAATGATTTTAAAGCTCTTTGCAGTGGGAGATGCCAACAGCATCAGGTGAAATAGAGAGGAATAGCTTTACATAGGAGGAGAAACAAAGAAGAAAAATGTCAAACAACATGCAGAGGACTTGCTGCTGGCAAGAACAGGGTTCAGCTCCAGCCTCTTGCCCTGTGGGCATCCACAGGGGTACAGCCACCCTGCTGCCCTGGCTCCTCAGGCTATGCCTGGCATGAAGCAGCACACAAAGCTTGTGCTGGTGGGTCTAATGACTCATCTGCAGGCTTGCTAAGCAAAAACCATTGTCTGTGGTAATGCAGATGATAGCTTCCTGCTATACACTACTGATAGAGAAATGTAAGAGGCTACCAACAAATCGCAGCAAGGGTAGAGCAAAATTTTGTTGAGTATTATGGCTTGGTGAGCAAGCTTTTCCTTTTTCTGTGGGTATTTCAGTCTTGTTTCAAGGTGGGGCTGGGTGCCACTTCAGATTTCACTTCCTCGCCATCCGCTTGCATCGTGATTGTGTCAAAGCTGCCCAGAGAAAGTAGAATTGCAGCTGAGATACAGCTAAGCAAGATTAAACTGCTCTTTTTGTTTGCTCTGTTTATCTTTCCCCTCACCAGCGCACTTCCCCGCATTCCTCTGGTGCACATTAGAACAAGTAAGCCTTTTGAAATTATTCTTCTAGCACACAGAGAAACCACCTCAGGCAGTCATCAAAAACCCAGGCTCAATTTAAGTGAGGCATACTGGCAAGAAAGTACAAAGGTGAAGCTTTTTGCCCCGAAAAAGTGTGAAGCTGACGGTTGCAGTCTGCTGCAGAGGAGATTTTATTTAGAAATACACACAAATATGGTCATGTAAAATATCACAGAAGGCGTTCCTAATTCTACTGGCAGCACTTTCCTGCTAATGATGGTTTGAATCTTAAATTGGGCACAAATAATATGTGATTATTTATCTACTGACTATCCATTGGCTTCATAGAACATTGACTTCATCACTCCTCAGGGTATCAGTTCCCCTCTCCACAGTATGGCACTTCCACTTACCCCATGCTCTGGCCCTTCAAAAGATTCATAAGAGCTTCTGTGGGTCTCTCATAAAGATGAATATTGATTGCATAAAAATACAATGGTACTTAAGAGTCGAGCTGGAAAAATATGCTTCTAAGGTATCATTATTTTGCCATGAATAGGATGCTGCAGAGACTTACATATGAATGTTTGATTTAGCACAGCATGACTTCAGTGTGGAAAATGAGCAATGTGCAAGTGCATCAGCACAGGGCACTGAGAAGGCAGCCAAAGTTTGCATGCATTGATCTGTCTGTTGATTTGATAAATCTGCAGGTTCTGCCTTTAAAATAGCACAGAAGAGTTTCAGAGGCTAAAAACTGAGGATGGTAGTCTTTCCCTAAGTGAGATTTTTGTTCTCATTAACTCAACCTTCACAGTTTCCCTTGGTGGAAAAGTTTCCAGTTTGATGACGACAATGCCCAGACTGGATGCCGGGCCAGGGAAGCAGGTGACAGCAGTGGGAAACCAGCTGCTCTTACGCTGGGAGCTGCCACCAGTGGTACCTGGGATACAAAGACCCTATGAGGAAATGATCTCTCTGTGTGCTGAACCTGCTTGGAAGTAAGTGTATGGAAAATAAACAGCTTTGGTCATGCCAGGTTTAGTTGGGACTGCTTCCCCTTTTGACAGCTATTCAAATGCCAATCTATTTTTAACATTCCAAATATTTTTACAGCACAGTTTTGGCATGCATTTTCATACCGTAGTTTGGAAGGACTAAGCTAAGGTTTTGCTTTTAATTTTTAAAATGAAACCAGAGGTATAATGCACCACCCTCTTCAGCCAAGAGCCTGCCAGTGAATGTGATTTACCTTGTAGTGGGATAGAGAGTGAGTATAAATTAGAACCTAACACCTGAAATACAGTGAGCAACACCTTCCCTTAGTGTGAACGGAGCAGAGCTGTGATGTCAGTGGAGCCTGACTGATTTATATCTGTGGGAGTCTGGCCCTTTGCCTGCATAACTCCTATTGGCCATGACTGGCAGGTCCCAAAACAGCCTCCTTTTCTGCTTCTGGATAGAGTCTTTCCTCTGGTTGCCATGTGGGACACAGAGGATATGTCTTGCAGAATCAGAGCTAACCCATCAGGGGAATGTATTCCTCTTCTGCCTGACCCTAATCCTAGCACGTGACCTTGGCATCTAAAATCACC
This sequence comes from Petroica traversi, assembly GCA_025920805.1. NCBI lineage: Eukaryota > Metazoa > Chordata > Aves > Passeriformes > Petroicidae > Petroica > Petroica traversi. The sequence continues at coordinate 12,250,922 of JAHLSL010000010.1, forward strand.
TGTCTCTGCAGGTATGTGCAGGGCCAGAAACTCAGTGTGGTTCCCTTCATTTAACTCCTGCTCTGTTTAGTGAGTCAAGCTTTAAAGTTGCAATGTTCACTGGTGCCAAAGGTCCTTGGAAGACAGACTCCTGCTTTCAAATATTGCTGCAGGACCTGCCTGGAAGCTCAGGCAATGAAGGCTCCTCAAGGATTCAGGCACTCCCAAAGATGAGTGGGAAGGTGGGAAGCAAAAGCTCTGATTTCTGATTCTGCCACATCCTGCCCTCATTGCAGTGGCTGATGCTCCCCTGCTTTGTTCAGTGGTAGAGCTCCCATTTTGTTGTTTTATTTTTATTAGTTCACTGGGGTATAATGTGAAGCAGGGGTGATTTGTGTTGTGAGCTGCCTGCAAGCTGTCAGTCAGCTGCAGTGGATGTGCTGTGCCTTGGTGCCTGTCAGCTGATATTGCAGGAAATGTTTTACTGGGGTGGTATCACTGCACCCCACCCACACCACACCACTCTGTGCTGGTGTTGACAAGAATGATGAACCCAAGTGAATTGATGGTAACCCTTCCACCTGGTCAATATGAGGTTGAATTAATCTTGCTGTGGGAGTGGGGGCTCATAGCACCTGAGTGTGGCTGAGCAATGGAAAAACTGTCATCAGAGAGGGAAGGGGCTTTTCCACCAAGGATAACTTATCAGCAGGGTTATTGCCTGTTTGGTAAACAGACTGAGAAGTTGCAGCAAAGCTAAAATACCACTGTGCAACCAGAGGTATTCAGGAAAGCACTGCGTGCTATAGCTTTGTGAAATTAAATAGCTGCCCTGTTTCGACCCAGACATGGTTAATCTTCAGCTGCAGATGAGACACTTTGTTTATAGCAGGCAAAGGCAGCCTGCGAGGGGCTTCAGTTAGAAGTAGAATCCCTATTGTCAAAAAGAATAATCCTTGATTACTAAGAGCTGAAGTCCTTGCCAGGAAGAACACGTCTCCAAGTTGACACCCTTGTGATCAGAAGGATAATCTATCGATAATCCATTTTTTTAAGGAAGAAGAACTGCAAAAGCTGTCTGTGAGCAGCTGAGACTGCATTTTGTTAGTTGCCAGTGGTGAAAGGATGTATTATCACAGTCCTGGGCACTTAATCATTGAGTGGAGTACACAAAAATAGCCAGGAAAGTTGCAGGCTGTGCTGAATGGGTTGAAAGGTTGTGGGAACATATTCTGGCACACCCTTGTGCTGTGGTGAGATACATGACGAGGGGGAAGGGGCGAGAGCACTTCAGCGGGCCTGGGCAAAGGGGAATATACTCTTGTTTCCATATAAACCCTCTTCTCTCTTTCACTCATCATCGTTTTGCTTCCTGGAGCAGAAATAATTTCCATTAGTTGTTCAGGGTAACACGTTTCTAATGAATACAATGTGGAAATGTCTCAGTAGCAAATCTATGGTCCAGTTAAAATGCTGGGAAAAAGCTTCAGTATACAATACTACACAATAAAATATTTGTAAACACAGATGACTTGAGTTTAAGAGGAACTTGGTCAGTTGGAAAATAAACCAATACAAAATTACAACACAACAATAAATAAGCCAAGTAGGGAACCTGCCTGTGGCTCTTAAAAAACCACCACCATTGCAAGAAAAACCCAAGGCCATTCTTGGAGCAGGTAGGAGGAGCAGGTAGCTGAAGGAAATGAGGATAAAGAGACATTTGGTTGGCTACCTGTGATATGTATTAAGAAACAGCCCATAAACCCCAGTCATTGTGCCACAGTTAATATCAAGTTAGCCGCCCTGCTGCCAGACCAGCCAAGGCATGAATACTAATGCTGCCCTCAGCTGCCACAGAAATTGTCTCTTTGCATAAGAGGAGCGAAGACCTTTTGTCCTTAGCTTGCTTGTGCCAGGACTAAGCCAGGAGCTCCAGCTGCATCTGCAATCAGACAGGCTCTGCTTAGCAGCATTGTATTTAAAACTCACTCTTCTCCGCCTCCCAGGGAGAAAATGAAAAGGAAGGCTGCACGCACGCCCCCGTGGTAAGGGTGGCCCAAGGTGGTGTCCCTGCTGGGTGCACAGCAAGCAGATAAAAGCAGGGCCAGAACAGGCTTTTTTGAGCACTTCAGCTGTGTGAGCACAGTAGGGGACCCACTGTGGGCCCTCTGGGGCAAGGCAGTGGTGGGAGGATGTGATGCAGGGCTGGTGAAGGTGCAGACAGGCACAGCCCAGAGATCCTCTGGGTCAGGAATACCCCCGATTCCATGGGGCTGCATGTGGCAGGGAAAAAGAGCAGCACAGCTTTGTACAAATCCACGAGTGAGTGGAATTCTTTCTCACTCGGCAGAAAGGTGAGGAGGGCTGAGCCACCAGGGAGCAGGGGCAGCAGCAGGGGTCCCTTGGATGGGCAGGAGCACATAGACACCCAAACAATAGGTTGTGTGACCCAGTGCCAGAGCCCTTCTCTGTGTCCCTCTTTCAAACTGAAATAGCTGGGGGTGCCAAGCTAAGAAAATTAAGAAATACATTTTCATGGAAAATTTTTTTCCTGCTGTCTTTATGCTTGAAAGTATCCTTGCTTTTATGTTATACCATTCCCCCAGCAGTCTCACATGACTTTCTTGAAGATTTGCCTATGTGGTGGAGTTTCTGAAGGGCTGTTTGAGTAGCTGTTTTTTTCAGAATAGCTGTTTCTGAACAACCCAGTGCAAATACAGGCTTATTCTGAAACAAGAAAACCTTATTCTGATTAATCTTAATACTCTGTCAAAAGTGACTTCTTTTTAGGAGTGGATTAGGTTAAATCAGAACAGGTGGAAGAAGAGTGTCCACAAAGAGAAGGATCAGGAACGGCCTTCAAATTCACTGCCTCTTAATCAGAATGAATTGGCAAGCATGGACAATTGTCCCATTGCACAGAGGAAAAAAACAAGAGCATACAGATGTGAGTCTGATACAGAGGTGCAGCATGAGCCTCCCAAGTCCTACCCTTCCCTCTAAACATGCAACAACTGGATGAATGTTGGTTTCTTCTGTCAGTTTCCTGACTTGTGCAATGCACTTTGTTCTTTTACACTTGTGATTATTTTCTCCCTACTAACTTGTGCAAACATCAGCTTTCTCTTTATGTCTCTTCCATTCCTGTGTCTTCAAACAATTGGATGTGTACAAACAGCCAATTCCTTATAATGTAACACTCCCAATTTTCACATAATCACCTTGCCATCAACTACCTACAGCAAATCAGTCCATTCAAGAAAACAAGAACTCATTGCAGTTACGTCAGTCACAGGTTGTTTTCAGGAATCCAAGGCATCTCTTGATCTCAGTGTACAAACTGTCATTTCCTCTGACAGTGAATCCATGAAAATCAGCAGAACAAAAATAACGGTGACACTGAATAATTTAGTAATACACTCTGACAATGTCTGCTAAACTCCTTTCAACACAGCCTACCTTGCTGTTGCTGGAGCTGGCTTTGCAGTCACACGGACTATTATTAGTCTGGTTTTTGGATACTTAACTCCTTTTGCAAGGATAGGAGAATAAACTGATATTTTTATCACAATGATGTTTCAACTAGAGGTATAAAACCCCAACCAAAACAAGTTTGTCACAGTAATAGGCAAGTGGATGTAAGAAAGATCAGCTGTCCTAGGTCAGCCTTGTCTTTGCTGCTTGGGTTTGTGTCCATCTCCTCCTCTGCCACACTCACAATACAAAGTGAGAACCTGCTTATGAGGCAACCAGGGAGTTACATAATTTATGACCCACATGAAAAAATCAGGGATGGCAACAGAAGTGGGTGGTTGAAGATACTTTGCCAAAGGATTCATTCTTCAGACGAGAAGTAACCATATATGTGAGTGAAGTAAAGACAGAGAGTGGCTTTGGTATTATACTGTGGCTCTTTAATGTGAAGGAATGAAGCACTTCCTTGGCTGTTTTGTGTTTTGTACATAGTATCTCCTTAGCTCATGAAAGAGGAGAACAAGACATGGTTGACTCATGCTTGGGCTTTCTACAAATTGGATAAAGGAACTAATGTAGTATACATATCCTTAACCCAGACCAAAAAGTGAGTAACCTGTGCTAATGGGCAAAAGACAAAGCTAAACAAATTTTTAAAGTCAATCTTTTCACAGTAGCTCAACTCTAGAATAATTTATATACAACTGTAATGGACTTGTAATCATGCAAAGCATTTAAATCAAGACTGAATAACTTAAAAAAAAAGAACTGCTGCAGCTTCAGCAGAGTTAAAAATACCATATTGAAAAATTAAGATGGGGTATTCAGATTTCATTATACAAATTTTCTGATTTTTGAGTCTTTGTCTAGCTGCACAAAATTGGAGTAATGTGTCTTCCTGCTGTACTTTTAGTCCCTGGAACTTTTCTATAATGCACAAATTAAGATGGAAAGTTAGTTACTGTGATTAGAAAAATATGTAATTCAGACTTAAAAATTAAAATTTAAAGGTTATCTTCAATTGCAATTTTGCTTTTTCCCTTCTGGGTTCATGCTGTCCTCATATCAACTGTGCATTTTTCTATAAAACAATTGACATGAAATGTTTAAGTAACTTAAAAAGAAATTACGTATGGACTCCTCCGTGTTTGCTTTCCCCTCATCCATACTTTGCATTGTATTTGGCATTTTGTGCAGTGCAGATGAAGAGCAGTTTGTTAGGGATAAAGCTGTTCTTTGAAGAACACATGGACACTGTGTAGTAGCAGGATTTTATTTATTGTAGACTGGGCCATACATAAATAAGAGAGAGAAAAACGTGAACTATTGGGTTCTGTGTTCTGTGTAGAGAAACAGAGTGATAATTTCCACTTGGAAAACTGTTCAGGTCAGCTTCAGGAGGGAAAGAATGAAATTTGATTGTAGTGGAAATGAACACCATTTCCCATTTACTGGCAAATAAGTACTGGTGATGAAAAACTCTTAATATTTTGCCTTGAGGAGTCTCTTTAAGAGTCATACATAAACCCTAGAATACCCAGCTAACAAATGCTTTTGGCAAATTCCTGGCTGAAAAGCATCTATTTCTAAACAAAACTCCTTAAGAAATGATATACCACATGTGGAGAGCAACTAGAACATTTTTCAGTGCCACGATGGTGTGTTCTTCTGTCACCTCAGCAGTCAGTTTACAAGGTGGACACCCAAAGGTAAGATGGACCATACTGCAGATTTCAGCATGTTCAGAGACTCAAGCACTCCCTGACCAACAAGACGTTGAACTCTACTAGAAGCCAACCCTGCACACCAAGAGATAGTTTGACAGCAAGTCCCCTTGGTGACAATGTTGTCCCCACATGATCATGTCTGTCCCCTCCATGGTTTTGGTCTATAATGATGTGTTGAGGCAGGGAACTAAGGGAATTAAATTTTAGGTTTTCTTGGCAGTTAGCTTCCCCAAGGGACTCTTAAGCGAGTGCTGTTCCCAGCAGAAATGTTTGCCCAGGCTTGCTGACCATGCATCTGTACAGATGCCAGGAGTGCCTGCACAGTTTTGCCCAGCAGGGTCAGCTCCAGTCACTGTCAAGCTGCCCTAATTCCAACCTGGTTGGCTGCTCCCAGCAGAGCAGGGAGAGGCACAGCTTCCAACAGAGCAGCAGCAACAACTGTTGGGTATAGCACCATCAGAAACTGCTGTGGGCAGTCCCAAATCCCACCTCGCAGCTAGAGGGTAAACACTGAGGACAGACACAAGACACCAGGAATCGCTATCATCTACCTGGAAAAGCCTGTAAGATATTTAAGGTGGGATTTACATACATTTGGGAATAATACCATAAAAGGCTTAATTTGATTATAAAACATGGAGGTCAGTTTCTGAACAACCTTTTGAAGGAAAAAAAATTCAGAGGTATAGCTTGCTGGCTTTCTGAATGCTTAGTTTATCAAGCTTCTCAGGTAATGACAGCACCTTGAACCACCTGACATATGATTTGTATCAGCAATTTTTCTGTGCTTTTGCAATTTTGATTTTATCACAATAAGGTCAAGGCAGTTGGGCATAGAAAAATACATTTCAGTTAATTTCCCTAGACTCTGAACCAGTTTGACACCAGCTTCAGATGAAAAAATAAATGCCTGGTGGTCCATAAAACAAGTTGTTTCACTAAACAAGTACCATCTGAAAGAAGCAAATCTCACATCCCCACAGAATATTATTCATCCAAGTGGTAAGCCATTAATGTGTATCATCTCTAGGTAGACATTTACAAGATATAGAAGATAATGGTTTGCCTGCAGAACCATTTCTGGAGGAGGAAAATACTGTGGAAGGGTGGAGGAACACAAAATCCTATTGTTGAAGAGCCAGATGACTCTCATGTACTTCAGTAGGGTTTTCACATCTCCTTATTCTGCAGTTTTTTACAAAGTGCATGGAAGAATCCTGCATGAAAATCTGGTTGAAGCAAGGCAGGTTGCACCCCACACAGTTGCTATAATTAAAATTAAGACAGAATTAAATCCCAAACCTACTTATTTTAGGTTATGTTTCTACCACTTCTGTCTACTTCAATATCCAGAAGTAAGTTAAAATTAAACTAGCAGATTTTTTTTATATTCCTGTTTTGCCTAAGACCTATTCAGATAATGACTTTTTAAAAATCCATTTTTTAAAGAAGAACTCTAAAAAATGCCTGAACCATTAATAGGATGATTGCATGTAATTCAGTAAACAAGTGAAAGCTGTCCTGGCTCCTATTTGTACCTGAATGCTTCTGCTAAAAGATGCAACATGATAGTAACTACTTTTATTTTTTTTAAAAAAGCACATTACACATTTACTTTTGCTTTGTAGCTGTAACAGACCTTTCACAAAAACCTTTTTCTCTCAAGTGATTTATTTCCTTGCAAAATACAATCTACCACATAAAATAGAGACCAGCATGTTTCCTTCTAATCCCTTTCAGCTACCAGACACTTCAATGTTACTGTAAAGTAGCTGTTAAAATTTAAGATAGAAAATATAAATTAGTGGGATCATATTCCCTTCAAATACTTCAGTTCTTCTTCAGAAGAAAAATTTAATAGGGATTCAGAGGATCTGATTGGTTTTGAAGTTCATGGGAACTATTACACCAGAAAACAGAGTAAATGCTGCAACATAAGAATCTTCTAGCAGAAGATCTTACTTCTACTAGAAGATCCTGGGGGAAGCTTGGCTGAGGAATTAGTGTCATTAGCTAGCAGGACAGTGATCTCATTTCAGTGACCTTGTTCTATCAGGGGACAACTTACAATGGCAATGCATTTCATATTAATATGTAAATGTTCTCAAGTGCTTTCTAAAATGTCAGTTGGCTCTCCCACAATTTACAAGGTATTATTTTGAAACTACTGTATTATAAAATTGTTATGCCTGTATGTTATAAGCAGTTACTAATGCCTTTGCTACAGGCTGAACCTGTAAGAGCTGACTAGCAATGGGGCTGTTAGGGGATGCCTATTTAGGACAGATCAAACTAATTCTTCTAACACACCTTGCCAGTATTTTATTTCAGAAAAGTGATAAACTTTTAGTTTTAAGAACTATAGTGCTGATGGTTCCAGAGGCAGCTAAGTAGGCAAATACAGTGGTTTCCAGGGTGGGAGAAGAAAGGGGATGGCAAGCGGAGTACAGGCATTACACACTTGATTATACTTTGTCTCTTCTTATGCCACAGTCACCATCAGATGGACATGGGGTATTTATAAGTTTTTTAGACTTAATTAACACATTGCTAACTTCCCTCTGGAAGCAGGCAGTCATTGCAGTACTAGAGGAATAACCAGAAATGTCATTCAGCATGCAGAGGCTCAGATGAACCTCCACTAAGTTTCTGTACACTCGTTCCAACACTTACTTTTCAGGAGGGTGAAATGATTTACACAGTCCAGGCAGTTTGAACAGCCGATTAGTAACATAAACTGACAAGTTCTATGTGCCTGTCAACAATACACAGCAGAACTGTTGCTGTCTTTGGACTAGAACAGTTGCCACGTAAAAAGTACTTTGTTTATAAAAAAATACATACCCTAAATCAGAAAAAAATCATGAGTAAGTATTGCGTAGATTTTACACACTTGGCTCACTTCAACTGCTAATAGCTTTAAAAACAGGAAGACTAAAACCTCAAGTCTGTGAAAGCCCGACAATAAATTGTGCAATCCTGGTGCATCACTGTTGGCATTGCTAAGTCTGGTCTTGATACCTCGGTGTCAGCATCCCTCAGGTGCAACTGCTGCATGCTGCTTCAGTCATCCTGGGGCTTTCTGTGGAAGTATGTGCAGATCTTCCTCATGGAAACTGATGTGGCTGCAGCCTAGCAAGAAATAAAACCAAAAACAGCGTGAAACACTTCTAGGTTAACAGTTCATATGCTGCAGGAGTCTCAAAGTGTCCCCTCCATCATTGTTCCAGTCTGCTCAGCTTCCCATCTAAGAGAGTAAATGAAAGGTTCTTTACTACAATCTGTCTCACAGATAAGAGGCTTAGAACCTACAGGAAATGCTGTCTAAATCCCAGGGCTGTCCTACTGCCATGAGAAATGCACTCCAGCTGCAGTTTCAGCTTCCCTACAAGAGATCAGAGAGATGCAGATTTCCAAGATACAGCAAACTCAGTGAATGCTGTTGGGTATTCCTGGCATCTCCTCAGGCTATGAAAACAACAGAGGAGCATCCCAAAATCTGAACCAGAGCATACTGGGCAGGAAAGGTAATTGTCCTACAGTAATCTCTCTCCAGGGCAGATCTCTCTGTCTCATGTTTAAACACGTACAGCATAAAGCACAAGCGGCACAAGTAATTGTAGGTTTCCTATAACCAAGATTTCTTGGTACAACCACAGCATGAAGAGTCCAGCTGCTATGAATAACTTAAGGAGTGGTGGTTTGCCCAGGTCATATCTGAGAGAAGTATCTGATGGAAGGATGAAATCAGGTAAGAAATGAGATAAGCCTCAATGACAGCAACAACTTTTAGCATCAGATATTCAATAGAGAGCACAACTAAAATTTGATGATTGAAAATTTACCGAACATTCAAGATTCAGTCAAAGAGACTGGAGGACTTTGGAGTCCAGTTTGAGAGACAAGTTTGGTTTGTTTTAAAAAATTTCATTGTAATTTCCTAGTTAAACCCTCATGCCAATGTTTTTAGCTGCTTTACAAGCTTAATTTTCATTTTAGTTCCTAGGATAAGCTCTGTGCCAGGCTTCCTGTACACCAAAATTAGGATGATGTAGGTCAAATCCTGCCCTCTCACTCATGCACAATTCTTGTTTTCTGCTAATTTTCCATTGAAGGAACTGAAGGTATTATTTAATGTCCCACAGTTTTAACATGGGTAACAAACTGTTTTGCTACCTGAGCTGGAACAGAATTTAGCTTTTTCTTCCAATGCTTAAGTGGCTTTCCAGTAACATAAACAGGCAGATGTGACGCTGAACACATAAACAGGAGATCTGCCAGGAAAGCTGTTGGCATTATTGTGCCTCTAAGGGTAGAGCTGTATTTAAGATGAGGGCTACATCCTTCAAACATCCAGCTAGGAGCTGCAAGGATCTCTGAGCTCCTGTGTGCCTTCAATCCCTTGAAGATGAAGGACACATCATAAAAATTTTGCTCCTGCGTGGAGGGGATTAGTAGATAACAGCATTAATGTGGCTGGCTTATTAGGCCAGAAATCATCCCTTTTGTCCATAGTCAAAGGGATCAGATAATTCTTTGTGTCTGAGCAGAACAAGGGGAGAGTGGCAGCTAGGGATAACTTCTTTCATGACAGTGTTGTTGGCTGCCCTACTTACAGTTTTTGGCAAAGTGGCCACTGCCACAGACTCCTGCCTTTTGGCACCAGGACTGCAGGATGACAGGGGGCTGTGGGACGTGCTCTGGCTGCCAGGTCTGCCAGTCCGAAGCTTCTCTCCCAGAGCAGACAACCAATTTTTTCTTTCAGGAGAACTGTTCTCTTTATCTACTACCTCCGTGTCTTTCCCATGTGGAGATCTGCAAAGATGGGGGGAAGTTTGAATGCCTGATGGATTACTATGGCTTCCAGAAAGGGAAGGCTCTTTTGGGCTGTGGCTGAAGCCTTCACAGTTGTCACCCACGTCAGCCAGGCTGAGAGAGTCTTCTTCAGAAGCTTTTTGGTCTGGAACCAAGTGACATAAATTCAGCTTGGATCTCTTAGCTGCATGGTCCAGCTCAGTCACACAGCTACAGGCCTGCAGACACTTCTGCCCTGCATCAGCCTCCTTGCTGCAGTCAAGCCTTCTCTTGGCACGCTTTTCAAACTGTGAGGGTGGGACCTGAGGAGGGCAAGCAGCTTCCAGGAGACTCTGGGTAACTTCTGCCAGGGCTTTTCTTGGAGAAAGAGTCTTTTTCTCCACTTCCGGTGGAGAAGAGCACGGAGTCCTTGTAACCCAGTGTTTGATGGACATTTTGGAGGAAGGGATGAGCTTGGGAGATGCACAGGGGCTGGCTGCAGGTGGCTTGGCTGGGGTGGAGGCCGTGGCTGTCGGGGTTCTGAGAGCCACCGTGGGAGTGTTGGTGGACAGTGGAAGGTCTCCAGAGTGAGAGGGAGCACAGGCAGCAGGCCGTGGTGAGGAACTGCACACACTGCCTGATGTGAAAGCCTTGGCAGGAGTGCTCTGTGGGCTGGCTGGTGGCCCTGAGGGGAGAAATAAGCAGTCTGATGAGGAACACAGAAAAGAAAATTAAGGGCAGTCCTTTTAAAAACACCCCTTCCAACCAGATGGATCGGTGCTGACCGTGTGCCCTAGACATACCCTTTTGAATTAAGAAGTTGTATAAATCCCTCTAATTTCAGCTAAAATGGTACAAGTCCTTTATAAAATCCTGCATCACACTGACAAATATAATGCAGTACTTTTGTGTCAGGTCTGACATCTATCCTTTCTGTAATGAGTGCTCTTACATGGCTACAGCCAAAATGAACAGACAAAACAAATCTTGTATTTTCCAAGTTTATCTAGCCTTGCTGGAGCTTTGCATTGGTTCAGTCCAGACATCTGCCTGGCAAAAAGGCTTATCCCCACCTGCCCTGCTTCTTTAACAGGACAAACATACTGAAGCAGGTCCCACAGCTAATTTCAATACCAAGGAAGCCTTATACTATGATGCCCTACCATGTGAATAATGCTCCTAGTCAGGTGTTATTAGCTTTATATTTTAAAGATTTTTTTTAAAGTGTTAGAACAGTGAAGGACATACTTTTATTCTCGTCTTTTTGCTGGAGGATTTTCTGCAATGGTGTATTAGAATGGAGACAGTAGATATTTACCACACCCAGGAAGTGTGAGAAATTCTTCACCTCCTGAACAAGAACTTAAATTCCAAAGGAAATAAAATCCCTCAACAAATTATTCCCAAACAGGTATTTCACAGTGGATACTGAGCTTACTAGCTAAGATATAAATGCCCCTGCTTGTAAAAGAAGTTCTGAACACTCAGAAAACAGCAGTTGGAGGGAGAGGCCTAAGGACCTCACTAACAGCAGTGGGAATCATACATATCTAAGATCTCAGACAGCAGCAATGTTAGGGAGAGTTATTTTAATTTTTTCAATTCTTTTTATTTCCAGCCCCCTCCAACAGAGAACACATTAGTGGGCTTGTAAGACGCCTGCTTTCTCATTCACCTAACTCATGGTGATGCAATTAAATACGGTAGTGCCTTAAGTTACTCTGTGCACTTCCACTGCTGGGCACGAGAGCACTGAATATTTTGTGTGTACCAGCGGTTTAATCCAAACTCCCACTCCTAGCACTAGCACTGAACTATAAAGCACTTCATTAGAACAATGAGAAGTCTAGTGTGAATAACCTGCCATTTTCTTTACAATGCTGGGCTGTCTCACACACAACATGTAGAGTGAGCACCTAAAGGCCTGGTTATACACCATACTAAGCCTCTTCTGATCCTTTTACTGTATTATCTAACTAGTATCCAAAATACAAGTACTGCTACATCAGAACAAAATTGAATAGGATCCCATATTAAAGGATGCCAGTACAAATAACTTCAACACAAAAAACAGAGTTGAAGGCTCCTTTCCTGATAAAATATGCTACTTTGTAACAACTTGCTTCAATCTGGACTATGAGAATGTAACTGCCAAGTTTCTTCTCCTAATCTTTAGTTTAATGAGCACTTACAAGACAATAATAACTCAGCTGGGAAATTAGTTGCACTCACAAGCTAAGCTCCTAGAGGGAGAAGAAAGTAGCAAGCTCAGCAACTCTTCATCCATAATGACCATTACAAATTCATTCAGCAGAAATACTGCATGACTAGTTGGGTATGGGCACTCTGAATCCCAAAACAGTCTGAAAGTTATGCTGTGGACACACTGGATAATGGAAAGAGTTATCCTGGGAGTAGGATGAGTGTCATGGCAAGAAGCAAACACAAATGTGAGATAAAGAATATGAAGATCATTTTTTTTTTTCCCCTAAGGCTTCATGCATTATTCAGTCTTCTAGTAAGCCAGCTTCAAGCTGTTTCCATTTATGCTGCCATTGCATGTGATACAATACTGCAAATACCTGCAGCCAACCAGCATCACACCAAGGCAGGTTATTTTGGATGTTTCCTACAGTATCTGCCACAAATCTTCTAGAATGGTATTATCAACCTCCAGATTAAGAATCAGAAATTGTTCATGCCCAGGCCTGCTCCAGAAATTTGGTTACACAAAACCACAGAGAAAAGAGCACAACTTAAGAAACCACAAAAGTAATTGCCAAAGAAAAGGAAACTCTGCTTGCTACACTTGGTGATACAGGTCAACAATCAATACACATCCCCAATCTAACAATTTCTTCCACAGAAATGGTGGGGGGGGAGCTACCTAGATTCATCCCAGCAGGTCTGAAATAGTACTCTGCTTGCCAGCTCTGAATTAGTCTCTGAAGATAACTCCTGTATTCTAACAGCACATGTTTTGTGCTCAAGAGCCAAGGTCAGCAGGAAGCCTGCTGTTGTGTTTGCAGTGTCTGTGTACTTCCTCTTCCCTCCTATGTTACTTTAATGCAGCAAGAGCAAGGAGAAATAAGTAATTTTTTCTGGTACTCTTACCAAACCTGACTTGTAAAGTTTTAGTGTATAAGATACTTTAGATTTCAAGATTCTGTTCTAGACCTCAGCTTACTTCAGTTTTTCTGAAACTAGGACACAAAGGGATTTTTGAGCCCTCTCTGAGGAAGAGTGTGTGCACACGCAAAAACAATTACCAGCTATGGAGTGGACCTGGCACTCTCCCTCCTATTGTCCTGCAAACTTCCTGCTAGACTTGTTACTCACTGGCGAAAGGTTAGAGGTAATGTTCTCCCATTGGTGGGATTTGGAGACCTTCAGCCTTTATGTGTGTTAGCCAAGATGAAACTCATTTGGAGGGTGGCTCAAAAAGAGAGGTGGAATGCAGGAAGTCACAGCAGCAGCTGCTGGGAAGCTTTTGTATTCTTAGACTCAGAGCTACTCTACAGAGAAGCTCCTCTTCAATTTGCAGGGAAGGCAGTTCTCCTTTCACCTACTCTACTGCAACAAAATGAAGGTTACAGACAAATCAAAGTAATGGTATGATCAGGGTTCCTTCCTTCTGGTCTAGGGTACTACCTGCTTAGTGACTGTCCATTTAGTGACTACACCCACATCTACTTGCTCTGCACAGCTTATCTCAACACCCAGGCTTTGTAGAAAGGTACTGCATGAAAAACCCAGGACACTGCCTAATATGAGAAAAACCTCAGAAGGCTAATAAGACAAGCCAAAGGCTTTTGTTGGTACAGAGAACAGACAAAATTGAGCAGCCATGTTGCGGAGCAAAATAGCTCAGGGGCCTTACCTGCTCCATGTTGTTCTTCTGGTTTCTTCTGAGTGACCCAGCCGACCAAGTTGGCTTTTCTGGATACTGATTTCTCTTCCTCAGGACAACGTCGTAAGCGCCAAATCCTCAGAGTGTTGTCATCAGAGCACGTGGCAATCTAAGTAAAAGTTTGTGTGTTAGAGTAACAAGGACACATCCTATGGATGACTGGCTGAGTGAACTGGAACAGCTACATCAAACACACCATGCCAGTATGGCTGATGGTGAAGCTTGGCTGTAGGGGTACAACGCTGGCCATTAAACAATGAAAATAACGCAGCTCTGTTTCATTACTGCACCAGGCAGCAGTATTTGCTTTAAAGCATCCATGTCTTTCTGCTGTAGAAATCTCAGTCACCACCAACCATTTGCCTCTCATGGCCGTGTGAGAGACATTGTTCTGTTCAGGAAGGATCATGGCACATTTCCAGATCTCAGTCCCTCAGAAGACAAAAGCTACCATGCTCCTTTTTGCACCTGCATCTTGATCTGCCTCCATTGTTGAGGACATCTGCTTGGGGACAAACATTTGCAGCACACCGACAAGGTGACATTGGAAGGCTGTTGCATGAGCTGTGCTATCTCTTCAGAGTCAGATGCCAGCAGTATCTGGCAGAGAACCCAGCTCTGCCAGGAACACTGCTCTAGAGCCCTGCCACAGCATCACGTGCTCCAAAAGGATCTCTGGAATCCTGACCAAAGGAGCAGCACCCCTCTAGCCCACATTTTATGGCTCTCTTCAGGCAGATTAGCTGGTGACTCAGCAGGGAATCGGTAGAAAGGAAAAGAAAATGCTGTGGTGAAAGTTCATAGCAACCTGAATGGGGAAAGTGTCTTTACTCTGACCTTTGTCATACCAATGTCCCTACAGAAAGCAACCTTGCCTCTCAAATCACACCAAGCAGCTTCCTGACCTGTCTTAGCTCTGTATTTTCCACTTTTCTCCATGCTTTGCATCTGAACAATGGCTGACGATGTCCTCCCTGTGTCAGGAGCAATTTTAAAGGCTGAATGGGTCTGCATTTCTAATGCATCATGATCAGGATGCTGGACTACCTCTAGATCAGATTTCATCTGAAATGACAGATCCTGTATTGTGCCTCTTATAAAACCAGAACAATTCCTGATGTTTCCCTGCCAGATTCCCAACCTCCCACATTGTAATGCTTTACTGAAGCCCTGGTGCTGCCATGCAAGCTAGGAAAGCAGCTGACCTCTTTAATGTTGTGGGGTAGAAGAAACTCTTAGGACACTGTTCAGGATTTTTCAGGGTTATTTCTAGTTTTGAGCTAGGCCAAATATTTGAACCAACTTCTTAGTTGAGTTGTTTTCCTTTTAGTGATGCCTGGTGTATAACTACTGACCCAATTTCATTTGAGGCTCTTTCTGTCATAAAACCAGCTCAGATTTTGAAAAGAGGTCACAATGAAAAGAGTCCATACGTTTTTTAAAGACAAAACTTCTTGCCTCTCTGTACAAGACTAGCAGATGTGTCAATGGTCGGAGGGAAAGGAAGATGTGAATACAGAGCAACAAAACAAGCCTTTGGCTTATGAAAGTCCTGATTAAATGATTTTGTTGTATTGCGCCTTGTAAGTAGTATCAAGCTCTCATTAGGAGGTTTTTGCTGATTTGCAATTTCTTAGGCCTTCTCAATTAGGGTGAATTATCTGAAAATAATAAAAATATTCTGATACATTGTGGATGGAATGCATCTGATACACAGTTGGATTACTGTCCCCTATACGAACACTTTTAGAAATAATTGACTAAAAATTTCCTCCCAAAACAACAAATGCTGCTGCCATTTTGAAAAGCAGATGTTGTCACATCACATCTTTTGTTTCACAAGTCAACACCATTATGCAGAAGACAAACCTTAGTGAAGTCTGAAGGACACCAAGCAATGGAAGTAACTTCCTGAGTGTGACCAAGGAGTATCCGTGGAGGAAGGCAGGGCTCAGAAACCTTAAAAATTCCATAGAAAAACAAGCAAACAGTCAGAAGGCACACAGCCTAATATACATCTCCTAGAAAAGACCCCCCATATCCCACCTGTGAAGCATGTGGATACTTCCCATGTTTCCTGTATGAAATGCAGAAAGCAAATGCTCTCAGCCTGTCATCATGAGCCAATAAGTGAGGAAGCCTTAAGCAGCAGTTCATGGAAACATTTGTTCAATTCCTGCTACACACAGGAATTCTGCCTCCAGAGTTGTCAGCTCAAAATAAGACACAAGCATTTTGAGTACCTCTACCTGTTCCAGGTAAGATGCTTAAATGTTGGGAGGCTCATATTTTGAATCAGCTTAGGCAAATATATTCTGCTGCCATTTTACCAATGTTCCAATCACAGGTCAGTGGTTTATTAAAAAAATGAAACCACTGCCAACAAAATACCATAGATGAACTTTCAGTGGCTTCAGAACTGGCATTTGTGCAACTGCCAAGTGCCTGCTCCTTTTCCAACCAATCAACAGGACAAGAGATCCTCTTAAGAGTTCATAAAAAAGCCCTCTAAATCACCCACGTTCATTCAACTGATCTCCACTTCTCTCACACTCTTCATAAAAATCTTTCTCCTGTTCTAGACTATTGCTACTTATCTTTGATTCCAGCTCCTGTAAAAGTGACAGACAGAGCTGAAACCAGCATTAAGTGGCCCAAAGAAGAAAAAACACACACACACACACACACACACACACACACACAGACACACACACACAGATTCTGTCCAAGTTTTACTTGCTTTCAGCAGGCAATCCTTTCTGGAGTTGTGAGTCACCATCATTGATGTGACATTATAAGGGAGATTTATCAAGGGGATTTGCATAAATGACTAAGAGAATGAACAGATCCTTCACTGTGTGGGAAAAGGAGTAGACGTTACACATTGGTTTCAAAGGAAGATGCAAGACTTTGGGGAAGGTTTCTCATTTACACACATTTTTATCTTGTGGATCATCTCCCACAACAGCCTGCAAAAAACTGCAGCTGAATATCCAGCTTCAGAACTTCAGTTGTTCTGATACAAACCGGTTCATCTTAACAGGACCCTTTAATTCCCCCAGCATGATAGGGGCAATCACTTGACTAAATATCCAGTAAATGCCTTGGTCAGAGCATTCCCTTCACTGCCAAAACATGCAATGCCATAGAAACTAAATCCCTATTTAGGGAATAAATAACAGATATTGGTGCAGAAAACACCTTCACTTAGAGTTAATAACAGTCTTGCTATTATACACTCACATCAGGCACAACAGTGGTCCAGTATCCCCTGATTGCTGGAAGGAAATCAGAAGGGAATTACTCTTTCTAGGACACAGGTTTTACACTACAGCAGTGTAAATTAAATCAACTACACTCCCTTTATAATACCGTGATGTGAAGAAGAGTGCAGAGTTGTGGCTGTGTTTGTCAGAAGACTGTCAGCCAGTCTGCACACATTAAGTCAGGATTAGCCACAGCACAAGCTGCTTTTTGTGCCTGAATTGACAGGATATTGTTGGGGAAGTGAGGCCTATTGTGGAAAGGTTAAAAAGAGAAACCTAGGAAGTAAGACTTTTTTTAGTTATTCTTCTCACTGGAAACAGCTGTTACATCCATCTTCAAGGTGCGATATAAAATGGTGTCTGTGTTTGGTGCAGCACATGATACAGAAGCACGTACATTCCAGGGCTGGGACAGACCAAACCAGAACTTGATATGGTTTCCTGGGAGTGATCCACATCAAAGGATCAAACGAATAATGGAAGCACATGTCTACAAATGGTATTTTTTTATTAGCAGGAAGGTACCTCAGATAGGTGCCATCTTTGTGGAGAAAAACCTCTCTGCTCTTCAGCTTGTATAATCTTATGGTTGCTCAAGAGCGAGAGTTCATTAATTAATGAACTTCTCATTAAAAAAAAAACCAAACCAAACACAATAAAGGAAGTGTTCATTGTCTGGAAGTGACTTATATATGAAAACAGAGTGAAACAGCATCCTTGTCAGCAATAACTTCTATCCAGTGTTCCTCACACAAACACAAACTTAGCACTGATGCACAAGTTTCTCAAAGAAATCATCCAAGTGGAAAAGGTCTTCCTCTGCATTTTATTCCTCTCTAGATACAGAAAAAGCTCTTCATTAAGGTCCTTACAATATTACCTGTTAACTGCTCATGCAACATCTAACCATGTTTTTTTTTTTCACAGCATAATAAGTGAGTCCTCATGCCATGAAAAGATACATATGTTTCAGAGCCAAATCTGTCAACATTTAAATTAAGAAGCCTCTGAATATGACAGATCTTGAAAGAGACAAATTCACTGGAAGTCCCACTTTCTAATATGAATATGGGATTAAAATAAAAGTAATCATCTGATGATTTATTTTATAAATATGCAATACGATCTGTCACTCACATGTGATAGCAACAGAAGCCTTCTGTACATGAATGCATTTTAAATGTGCTCAAATGCTTAAATCTGGAGACATAATGACATCCTTGAATACTCTCAACTGAGTCACAGCCTATGTTCTATGGAAGTATCAAAACACATGAATGCAGAATGGGCAACTCAAGTTCACACAGGCATTTTTGCTGAACTTGCACAGAACACGAGGAAGGTTAAAATTACACCACTTGGCATAGTAGTTATGCTACCACACTCCTGTCTCTATTGAGTGAGCAACTCTGCTGCTTACAAGTGTTCTCCAAATTAAAGAGGCTACGTGCTCAAACCACAGCCTCAGCAGGCTGACCCTCTCCTCTGAGAGGTTTGTATTTTACTTTCAAACTTGTTGTGAAAAGGATACACAAGTCAATATTCCCCTAAAAATTATCCCAAACCTGAAACAGGCAGTCACCTGTGCTTTCTGTCTGTTCTACTGCAGTAAGTCTATTCTGTTCCCATAGGAGGAACATGGAGATAAGAACTTGGAGCTTGCCTTATACTGAGGTGCCTGGTGTCTTGGTGACATTTGCATTTCCTACACGTCACTGCAAGATGTTAAATGACGAAGCCCCTCAGCTGTAACAAGTGCTTTGGAATTTTGCTGAAGGCTTTGGCTGAGCCCTTGCTATAATACAAAGGCTCTAACTACTGTAAATTAAGCATGAGAAAAAGCTGTGTCTGAAGCAGGAGTTGGAAAAGGGAGAGGTGGAGGGAAAGAGTGCCCTTTAAAACAATTAAACTTTTAGGTTTCTGCTAATATGTTCCATTGCTAAATATGAAGCGAGAACTGTCTGTCTACCCGTCATAGCTGCCTGAATCAACAGGATTGAAAGAGGATTTTAATGCCCATTAAAACCAGATTAGGAACAGCAACTTGCAGTGATGAGAGATGTACTGATGGCACGAGGTTAGCTCTGTTTTACATTAAACAATTACATGAAGCCTTGACAGCAACGTACACACTCCAGGCACAACATGCCAGGAGCTAGCCCCATGCTGCTTTGGGTAGGATTGGGAAGCAAGGAGTGCTCTATGTGAACATGAAAAGCAAAAGCAGCTCCAGGCTGCATGCTTGGGTCTCTCTCCCCATTGCCTCACCTTCCAGATGTAGGCATTGCAGTCACTCGAGCCACTGACCAGGAACTGGTCATCTGGGCTGGTGCTGGATTTGATATAAAAGGTTGAATTCTGGTGTCCACTAAAAACAGCCACTGTGAAGAGAAAAAAAAAGTTAAAAAAAATAAATAAAAGCCCCACACAGTGAACAATCCTGGAGTCAGTTGTGCAAGGAGAGCTGATCTTACAGGCTTTTCCTGCCTAGCCACATATCCTTTGGAGAAAGTGGTTGTACTGCTCCCTTGCTCTGGGGCTCTGGCAGCAGGAAGTTTTTATTATTCAACTGGAGCCCTTTAGGCTTCCCAAACAAAGCAATGGCAGTTTCATTAAAGCTCTAGCTTGACCCATATCACAAGCAAGCTCAGCCATCTGCTGGGCTGCCACAGTCCTCTGGTTCAGGCTCCTTTCTCTGCCTCCCTCAGCAGCCAACACCAGCTCATCCTTCAGCTACATCAACAAGGGCAGTCCCACAGCAGGAGCCTTCTTCCACAGAGGTGGCAACAAAGGCACTGGCTGCTACTTCTTCCCACTGCCAGCAGCTTTATTTCATCAATAAAACTTGCATTTTGTCAGTCACGCTCTCCTGTATTTAAAGCCTTAGCAGTGCTTGCTAAAGCCTTGAAACCATCATCCCAAATGGCTGACATTCCCCCTACCACATGGACGTTCAGCTTGCATGAGAGCCGAGTGTGGCTCTGGAGGGCTTGGCTGCACCATGTCCTGTCCTCTCCTGGGGCACCAAGCACAAGATTCCCAGTGCAGCCCCAGGCACCCTTTCCTCCAGCCCTGTTTTAGCAGTGGCTCTCGCAAAGCAAACACCCCACAGACCAGAGGACACGCAGCTGCCTTCGGTGGCCTTTGAAGAGCTGCAAGACCCCACAACACCCTTTGATTTTTTTTTTTTTGCCCACAGCCCTCCCAGTGCAGCAGTGAATCCTTTCCTAAAGCAGGCAGCAAGTGCTGTAACAGGAGGATTTCCTGAGGAACTAAAGCTGCCTCAGCGCCAGAGAAGAGCGGCTGTGGTGGGGGCGGAGTGAGGGCGGCACAAGGACGGGCAGGCGCTGCCCTCTGCGGGAGCCACGGAGCCGCCACACGAGTTCCATCCAGCCAGAGCGATGGAGGCTGCTCAGTTCCATCCAGCCAGAGCGTGGAGGCTGCTCAGTTCCATCCAGCCGGAGTGATGGAGGCTGCTCA
>JAHLSL010000010.1:12279254-12323378 GCA_025920805.1 Petroica traversi
GCGCGGGCCCGCGGCGGCAATGGCGGCCAGCGCCAAGTCCTTCCTGGCCGACGCGGGCTATGGCGAGCAGGAGCTGGATGCCAACTCCGCCCTCATGGAGCTGGACAAAGGTGAGCCCCGCTCGGCGCTGCCGCCGGCTTTGCTCGGTACCGCTCTATCCACGGCGGGGGGGCGGAGGAAGGAGCCGGGCTGGAGGTACCTGCGGTAATTCCTGCTGTAATTCCTGCGGTAATTCCTGCTGTCTCCTTTAGGCCTCAGGTCTGGCAAGCTCGGGGAGCAGTGCGAAGCCGTCGTTCGTTTTCCGAGGCTCTTCCAGAAATACCCGTTCCCCATTCTCATCAACTCGGCGTTCCTGAAGCTGGCCGATGTTTTCAGGGTGGGGTGAGTACTGTGAGTCTGGTCCTGTCCATCCAAGTCTGATCCATAGGAACGCCCTGTGCCTTGGAGTGTCGTGCTTGCCTGGCAACACCACTGTGGTACCCTGTCTGTTGAGGCTGTGCTTGATTGAAACTTGCTTTCCACTTCTTTAGTGGACTGAAGTGGCTGTGAGTGATAATGGCACAGTTCCTTTCCATCTGTCCAGATCTGAGGATTCTCTCCCTGCATGGTTTAAGTTTTGCTCCGTAGGCACATTCAAATCATAACTCATAAATGGATGAATGCCCACATGTGCAAATTTAATCTCTAGCAAAGCTCAAAGTGCCTGCTGTCGAAGTGATGTATACAATGGAATTAAAGCTACTTTGTAAAAGTTCACTAAGATATATGCTTATGCTGTGGCATCTTCACCATTGTAATTAGTTTTTTTCTGTCATGGATGTGTTTTTCCAGCAGATTTGGATCCCTGTGTGCACACAAAGCAGACATTAACTTACAGCCCTCCTCACTGGTGTCAGCAGGTTCATTTCCCTGGAACTGGGCCTAAGTCTAACACTACTTGAACTAGAAAATAAAGCAATAGTATATTAATAGTCTCTTTTTTACTATATCAGCCTATTCAAATGTTTCTAAAGCAAAGACATTTCCTTGTTACAATTTGCTCTCAAAAGTTGTAGTTAAATCACTTAGTATTTAAAGTGCTTGAATTTTTATGACAGAATAGCCTGACAAAGAAATGTGTGTATTTTCTAACAGGAACAACTTCCTGAGGCTGTGTGTGCTGAAAGTTACTCAGCAGAGTGAGAAGCACTTGGAGAAGATCCTAAATGTGGATGAATTTGTCAAGAGAGTTTTCTCAGTGATCCACAGCAATGATCCGGTTGCCCGGGCTATCACACTCCGGTATGTATGGCATGGATGCTCCTGATTTACTGCACATCTGCAGGTAACCATCAATGTGCTCATCTGGAATAGCAAAACCAAGTGCAAGGTGTTGCATCTGGGCCAGGGCAGCCCCTGGTATCAGTCCAGGCTGGGGGTGAACAGATCGAGAGCAGCTCTGCAGAGAGAGACTTGGGGGTGCTGGTGGATGAAAAGCTGGACATGACCCAGCAATGTGCACTGGCAGCCCAGAAAGCCAAACGTGTCCTGGGCTGTATCAAAAGGAGCCTGGGCAGCAGGCCAAGGAGGGGGATTCTGCCTCTCTGCTCCCCTCTGGTGAAACCCCACCTGCTGCATCCAGCTCTGGGGTCCCCAGCACGGGAAGGACATGGACCTGTTGGAGGGAGTCCAGAGGAGGCAACCAAGATGGTTACAGGGATGGAGCACCTCTTCTGTGAGGAAAGGCTGAGAGAGTTGGGATTGTTCAGCCTGGAGAAGAGAAGGCTTTGAGATGATCTAATTGTGGCCTTCCAGTATCTGAAGGGATCCTACAAGAATGATGGAGAGGGACTTCTTACAAGAGCCTGTAGTGACAGGACGAGAGGGAATAGATTCAAACTGAAACAGGGTAGATAACATGTTGGGAAGAAATTCTTTATTATGAATGTGGTGAAGCACTGGAACAGATTGCCCAGAGAAGTTATCGATGCCTCATCCATGGAAGTGTTCAAGGCCAGGTTGGTTGAGGCTTTGAGCAGCCTGGTCTAGTGGAAAGTGTCCCTGCCAATGGCAAGGGGTTTGGAACTGGGTGATCTTTAGGTCCCTTCCAACCCAGGCCATTCTGTGATTCTGGGAGTGAAATAAAGAGGGGTTTTTGTACTTGCTCAGTGAGTTAAAAGCAGAGACATCTGTGTTTGAAAGGGGTGAATGATAAGGATTGGTGTTAACAAGAAAAAGGTCATTAGCCACTTATGATGGTGAGAATTTTGTGGATGGTCCCAGGCAAAACAGATTTTGCAGTGTTGAAATTTTGTGTACTCTAGAGAAGAAAACTTAATCTGTTGTATGCATAACCCAGACAGTAGCTAAATTCAATATGTCATGTTGCCTATGATATGTTTAGACCAAGTGCTTCCTTTTGTGTCAATTTTTTTTTTTCAAGCTGTAATCAAAACTTACATGAACCTTGTTAATCTTGCACCTATTTTCCATTTAGCTTTGTCCCAGCTAGAAGTTTAGTGCTTGTTGGTCTAAGGAAGTGCTGTTATATTGCTGATTGCTTTGAACTTCTGGGAATCAAGTGGGAAAACAAGTAAAATTAATCTGTTTTCTATGTCACTGTCCTGCTGGTTTGGTGTCTGTATCTCAAATGCTGTCCAACAGGATCCCCTTAAATGCACCTTCCAGACCCTGTGCAGGTGAATTCAAATGTGAAGAGAGCACTTGTCATTCTCTCTTTATATTCTTTCCTTATCTCCATCTAGAAATGTTACTGATTTCACTGCTGGGAGATGGGAGGCATTAACAGGACTTTGACTGATTAGGTCATATGTCCATTTGTTTTTTCTTTTGATATTTCATTTGAGATTATGCTTTCATGCCCTGGTGCCTCAGAAATCTGTCAATACATTATGCATGTTTTCTTGTAGTTCCTTTTCAGTGTTCTAACATAATGTTGCAGCTGTTGGCTGGCATTGAGGGTTATCTTGACAGATTTCTACAAGTCTCAGGAATCCTCCCAGTTAGCAAAAATACTTAAATTACTAATAAATTCACAGGATACATCAAATAAAATGTTAAAATGGCTGTTGGTTCAGCAGTTTCAGTTTAAAATATGTTGATTTGTTTTTATGTTACTTGAATAGTGTCAATAGGGAAGAAAAGAAAGAGCTGCTAAAACAAAACTTTATGGAATTTTATTGCTAGATAACTGTGTAAATATTTGCAAAGAACTCTTGTTAAAATTACCTTCAATATAAATCCTGAATTCATTCTTCTTTTAACTGGGTTATGCTAAAAACACCTGAAAGGTATCTCTGAAATATTTTTTGGCAAAATATAGATTGATTTGCTACTTTTTTAGCAGTCATAGAAAAAGTATTGCACTTTTTTCACTAATAACTTTATCTTACATCAGTGAAAGATGTTGGAAATAGATCATGCCAATAGTGCACTCTTAAAAGCATTTTTGGTACGTTTTTCACTGTGCCAATTTCAAGCTAAAAGGTATCAAAATGTACTTAAATTTTTATCAAACCACTGACAACCCACATGACAAAATCTGTTACATTTAATTACATGCTTACTTTTAGCTTTTGTTTATTTCTGTAATAGTCATGAAAAAACACATATTTATTAAAAATAGCCTTTTAACCAGTCTTTTTACATTTTTATTTGGTTTCATCATTTCTTCATGATCATTGTTCTTCCTGATTTGGCTGTGAATTATTTCTGTAGGATGTTGGGCAGCATGGCATCTATCATTCCAGAAAGGAAGAATGCACATCACAGTATTCGCCAGAGTTTGGATTCCCATGATAATGTGGAAGTTGAAGCTGCTATATTTGCTGCTGCCAACTTTTCTGCACAATCTAAGTAAGATTATATTTTTTTTCAACTTTTCATATTACAGAGAATGGAAACTCCATTAGCACTGGCATTCACAAACCTTGCTGTTTTCTGTTATGCTGTCCTTGATAGCAAAACAATTATGTGCAATAAGAATATAAGGAAATCTGAATAAAAGTTCAGCAGATTTTATTTTCTAAAATGGAAAGCTCGTAAATAAGAGAATGAAAAGTGGAACAGCAGCTTTAATAATGAATTGTTTTACAGAAGTTATATTAGCAAGATGTAGTACTGCTTGTCAGTTTTTGAAAGCTTTCATTGTATCACTTGGTCATGTCTGTGTGCAGGGGTCCTGAAAAGACTTAAGTTCTGGCAGGCACAGTTTTGTGTAACTTTTAATTGTTAAAACAGTGTTTGGTAGGTCAGTTCATGTGGGTTTTTTGAAATTTTTAATTACTTAATTTTTTATTTTTCATTTCACCTGGTACTTGCTTTTCTCCACAGGGATTTTGCTGTCGGAATATGTAATAAAATCAGCGAGATGATTCAAGGTACATGTGTATGTTGAATGATAAAGAGGAAAAGCTTTAATTTATCTGAAAATTATTTATTATTCATATTTACATATTGGGTATCAGAATGCTGTTGCCTTTATATGTTTCCAGTTTATAAATTAGCTGACCGATAATCTGTCTGGTTATCTTAAATCCTCTTAAAATGTAAGTTTTCAAAGCACCTGTTTGGTACAGAATGAAAGCCCATCTAATAGTGTGATGAATAAACTTGCATAGACTCTCACAGGTTGCTTCAGATGAGTTAATTTGTGTGTTGCTGCAGTGAGGCAAGGAGCAGCTTTCTCAAACAACCATGAAAGTGCTTTATTCTGTTGATTTTACAGACCTAGCTAGGACACAAGGTACTTCGAAGCCAATGCAGGTGTTTGCACCATCTGCTTTAGCAGTGGTAGCAATCCAGACACACTGTGTGCCTCAGAACTGCCAAAAAAAAGCCAGCCCAAGTACTAACTCTGTATTTCTTTTCTTGTTGCAGGTTTGGCCACACCTGTGGACTTGAAGCTGAAGTTGATCCCCATTCTGCAGCACATGCACCATGATGCAAGCTTGGCCTCCAGCTCCAGGCAGCTGCTGCAGCAGCTGGTGACATCCTACCCCTCCACCAAGATGGTCATTGTCACCCTGCACACCTTTACCCTGCTTGCTGCTTCTTCTTTGGTTGACATTCCCAAACAGGTAATTCTTCCCAAGGCAAGCCTCCCACTTGAAGTACAAAGTACATTTAAAAACCACTCAAATCCTGGCTGCTGATGGAAATAAACCGTGTTGGCTCTGTGAGGTTGGTTGCTCCTGTGTGCTGTTGAGGAAGAGTACCCTGAAAACTGCTGCTGCTTTCTTTATATTTTGCCTTTTCTGGTTCCATTTTCAGGTGCCCTCATCAAATACATTAAGCGTTTTTTACAGTTCATAACATGTCATTTTCTAAATCAGGGATTTAGATCAACAAGGGGATTCAAGTCAACAAGGATAGAGCAGCATGCAGGAAAATAAACACCCTGACTTTTTCTGATAACACTTCAACTTGCCTGTGGAAGCCAGGCTTCACTTTGCACTTCTGTGTATTTTGTGGGGTCATGGGTGTGCCTCTTGCCTTTCTTTCATGCAAGCATATGAATATTTCAATAGCACAGAATGCATTTAAAATGTATTTCTTGGAGACCTTCGAGGAATTTCAATCAGTTGATTAAATTCAGGACTATAAACTAAGTAATGGGAAAGTAGTGATGGAAAAATACAATGCTTTTATGCTCTGATAATGAGCTTTGTGGATGGGATGTGATTTACAGAGGAGGTCTGAACACGGTGGTACTTGAGATTCATCCAGCTAATCCTTGTAAAGGAGTCACAAAAATCTATTTGCTTTCTTTCAGCCCTGTAAGGCTGGTGTCTGTGACTTAGATAATAGCATTGATCTGTCTGGGGCTCACTTCTCTGTTTCAGATGATGTTTCTGATGGTACCAAATCTAACTCTATTGAAACAACATTAGAACACTTAAAAGTGCTGCATTCATTTTTTTTAAATGGCAGTAAGCATGGAGATTTAGGCTCTATTTCTGCAGCCCAACAGCCAAACCTGCATAAAACTGATGTAGCCAGGGTGGGGGTGGAGGCTAAAACCATGGCTGGCATGTTTATGCTTTTTCAAGTTAGTTTTGGCTCAGTGTGCTCAACATTTCTTCCCGAGTGCTTTTGAAAATACTTCCTTCTAGTAGCATCACTCTTCAACAATGAATTTATTCTCTTGCAGATCCAACTCTTGTTGCAGTACTTAAAAAATGACCCTAGAAAGGCCGTGAAGAGGCTTGCAATCCAGGATTTGAAGTTGTTGGCCAACAAGACACCACATACGTGGAGCAGAGAAAATATTCAGGTCTATATGTTTTTTGAGCTAAAGTTTATTATGAAACTTCCCGAGGAGTTGTAGAATTCTTTCCTGAAGAATGATTTGGGAGGTAAAAAAAGGAATAACACGCATCTCCATATCCATAAGTTAGGTTAATCTGCCACGCAGAGTAGTCAAGTATTAATGAGCAGTTCTTAGAATGTATTCAGTTGGATAAGCTGACATTCAGGGATTAAAGTTGAAGTTTGTGCCATATAGGAGGCCTTTGTTCAGTGAGGAAGTAGCTTTTCCACCTGACAAACTCACCTCAGGTAACAGGGCTGAATGTTTACACTGATCTTGCCACACTGAGTACACACCACTGCTCTGGTGCAAAACAGAGCCTCTGGGATTTGTCAAAACATGTCACCTAGCGAGGTGTACTTGAAAGGACAAATAGAATTTTGATTTAATTTCTTAGAATTAATGGGGGTTTTTTCCATAGTAGTCTTGTGGCTCCTGTTGTATGAAGGAGAAGGTATTTATAGTGCACCTGTGCTGTTTGGGGAAACTAGTATTATATTGTAGATATTGCTGCTGCCTTCTATCAATCACAGTTGCACAGTTGTTTTTCTCCTTTCCCTTTTTCTGGTAGAAATGACTGTGGAAAATAACTGCAGTTTAGATTAATGGGAAAGTAAATATTTCAAGAACTTAATGGCAAGGGGTTACAGCTCTGCTTTTCCTGTGTCTTTTTTTTCTTTGCTTTTGTTACTCTTGGAAGCTACTTTTGTTCTGTGCGGTTGGAGCATAAGGCAGCTGGTTGGAAAAACTGCAGGTTTTTGTTAACAATCATGTGAGAAATAAAGCCTGTTCTGCTTTGTCCTCTGTTCTTGGAGATGATAATTTGGAGCATGCAGAGGTTTTGGCTTTAGTGAACTGCTTTATTCTTCATAGTGGGTTAACTCCAGAAATTTATTTCCTTTTAGGAATGTTAAGGAGTTTCGGATTTATAGATATTTTGCAGAGAAAATGCTACTCTGTCCCATTATATTTCATTAGTAGTTATCTCAATATGAGTGATAGACATTGGTAACGTGGCTTTCATTGTCATGTAGTCTCTTGAAATAAAGTGGGTGTTCTGATGGTTGAAATGCATAGGGGAAAGTTCCACTGATGTCAGAACTAAACCACTGACTAGGTTACAACAAAACTAATTGTGTGAAGCTTGCTACTGCTTGCTGAATGGCATGCAGAAATAATAAGAGTTTTTCTGACTTCTGAAATGAAAAGTAGGCATTTTGAGGAGGGAAATTGTTCTTCATATATATAAATGACTTAATAATGTTTATACAACAGGGACTGGAACAGACCCTCCTTTTCCCATGGCAAGGCCTGCTTCTTGTACCTTTTTACCGACAAACATTGTTTAGTTTCTTCAGCATTTTAAGTCTGTCCTGGGTAGGTCAGTTAGGAAGTCTGGTCTTAGCACTGTAGAGGCTTCACTGATTTCTAGACATAATTTCTTCAGAAGCTGTTGCTGCCTAGAGCATTCCATCCTGCTAATTCCCCTGTGCTCCTGGCAGTGTTCACAGTTACTGTCTCAGATATGCCCTGAGAGCTGATCTAATGGCACTGGAGTGAAACATCAGTGTCTTGGGAGACATTGAGACTCATTTTCAGCTCCAGTCATTGGATCTTCCTCTGTCTGTTGATGCCATCCTATTCAGTGGATTAGCAAAAGACTAATTGGTACAAATCACAGATGTATTTAGAATTTAACCCTTACACAATGCATAAGCCTGATAAGAACACCGTGGGGTTTTTTATGTTCTATGGAACTAATTATGTTGTTTTTCTATATTCAGGCTTTTTGTCATGCAGTTTTGGCACGCTCTAAAGCAGAATATACTTAGTGTCTCATATTATTGTCTCTCCTGTTGACTAAAAAAGCATCCAAAATGAGTGCATGACAAAATTGTGGGCAGTGTTGGCTTTAGGAATTGAGAACAATGTGCATTTTAAGAGTTATTCAAACCTAGATGTGATGAGGTCAGGCAAAAGGCACAAAGTAAGACAGGAGCTCTACTACAAATGAGTTAAAACATAAAATGCACTTTAATTTACTTATCAGGAACCTTAAACTCCTGTTGGACACCAATACTGCTAAAGGAAATACGCTTGAAATGTTGCTCTTCAGAGGCCTGTATTTATTTTATATAAAACCTTGCAGATTGTTACAAGGCAAAAGAATCAGTATGCCTCAAACTGTCTTAAAATCTTTTACAGTATTGGGTCAATGAGACCAGATAATATTTTTCCACTGATTTTTAATTAATGAATGACTTCTAATTGAGGTTTCCTAGCATATAAGACCCACTGTCACTTTTCTGCAAGTCATATCCTCAGTCCTCTAAGCCAGATGCTTCAGGACTTGACTTTTCATTTGAGTACAGTATTTTCTGTGGGAAAATCTTGATTCTTAAACTTTTCAGAGAAGTATAACTAAATTTTCCATACAGATAGCTCATGGCACTTCTTACCTTTCTATCTTTTTTCCTACTGTTTTTTAGGCACTCTGTGAATCTGCTCTTAACACTCCTTACGACAGCTTGAAAATGGGCATGTTATCTGTTCTTTCCACGTTATCAGGGACCATTGCCATTAAACAGTACTTCAGCAGTGCTCCAGGTAAGACAACTGGATTTAGATGGTTACGTTTAGCATTTTAATAGGTTGGTTTTCTACTGATGATCAGTTTCATCTAAACACTTCACAGCATCTTCTGAAACTATTTTTGAACTTCAGAATACTGAGAGGCAGACTGTGTTCATCCTATGTAAACTTAAAATGGGACATTGTATAGTCATGAGTAATCATGGTCTCAGCCTTTTTTTTTGTGGGTACTGTGGTGTATGAAAAGGGTTTTTGCATTTGGGTCTTCAAGTTTTCTTCATTTTCTGAAGAAATGTACTGGCTCTCAAATGGCTGACCTGCATTCTGCTTAAGGTGCTTTGAAACAATGGATTTGCATAATTTTTGAGTAGCAGGGAGGCTTCATGGTGTAAGAGTGGGCTGGCATCTTGCTCTTCCACCATTATGGGCATGATTTACAGCTGTACCAGGTGAACCTATCTACTTTGTGAAATATTCTGGAGAAATTGTAAAAAAAGGGTAGACATTTAAAAGGGATTCAAGGTATCTTGTTCTGAAAATTGTGATCACTCTCTTTTCTTTTTTCTTCTTGAAAGCCAGGCTGCCCTAATGAGTGTTATGATCTCAAATACATGGGCTGCAGAAATGGAAAAAAAATAGTACATCCTCTTCAGTCATTCAGGCATGGTTTAATAATTAATACATTCACCAGCTTTTTTTAATCAGACATAATATTTCTTAAGGCAATATTTCTCCAAGTCCTGAAATATCAACCTTTAGGTCCAAATGTTCTTTTCTCATGTGTCTAACTTGTGTAATGTTCAAGAATGAGAGAGTCTCACGTCTGAAGAGAGAAAAAGATATTTTCATCCTGTTTTTTAAACATAAGAAAAACCACTAAATCAATATAATAGTTTTGCAGAAATGTACTTAAAAGATCTGTGGTACATTTATGGGCTGTGCAGTTTCATGTTCTGTTTGCCTTGCTTTTATTTAGGAACAGCAGCTACAACTGCAAGATCCTTTGATTTGGTAAAACTAGCACAGGAGTGCTGCTACCATAATAACCGTGGCATTGCAGCTCATGGAGTGAGAATTCTGACCAATATATCAGCCTCTTGCCAGGAAAAAGGTAGGGGAGAGCAAGGGCAGGGAAGTGGCTCTGTTTACAGTCAGGCTTATGCTCTTAACACGTATTAACTCGTCCTGTCTGTGAATCTGTCTGATCCCTCATGCTGGTTAGGGAGAATGGGGACTATAATCTAGTAGGGAATACTCTGTGTGGTTTTATGAATGGTTGGGAAGGTTCCATCTTTGTCTAATTTAGAGAAAATTACTGTGCACAGTAAGAACTCATGCTAAATAAATGCTTCTTTTACCTCTGCTGTAATACTAGCGAATTGTTGGTCAACATTTAAAGCCCTTTGCACAAAGTCTGTTGCAAAATAATAACAGGCCATTTAGAAGTCCCAAGATTTATGCATGCTTTACAAGTGTCAGTGTGACTGCTGAATAGTTACCCAAGGCATGGAACGGCAGAATTGTTTCTCATCAAAGTAAGGCAAAGCACAAGTGTTAGGAAGATTCTTAATTGTCATGACTGCAACAGCAGCATTACACCAGCTATGGTCTGAGAACAGAACAGAACACAAACTGACTCTTTTTCTTTTTGTAGATCTTTTGCCTTTGGAGCAAGATGCAGTTTTTGGCTTAGAAGCTCTTCTTGTTCTTTGTAGTCAAGATGACAGCCCAGGAGCTCAGGCAACCTTAAAGGTGACATTACTGTTGTCTTCCCCTTCACAGCTGTAAGTTGTAATAACTACTTGTATAACAGAGAGGCTGGTGTGCACCAGATCCTTTCTGGTGGAAGCATAACAGACTGGAGGGAAAAGAAGGTTTTTCTGGTTTACCCACAATCAGAGTTCCGAACGGTAGAGAAACTGAGCGTAGCACTTCTCTCAGCTCTAGAGTAAGTGAATTGTTGCAGGTGGCAGGGAGCATTCCTCTCAGAGGAGCAGCTGTAAAACATGAACATTGGATGGAGGTGTCTCTGGAGGAAAGAGAGAATCTTGGAGAAAATTTGCTTCTTGGAGATAGAGTTGCAATGTATGTAATCACAACACTTCTATAATTCTTATTTTTCCACTTCAGAAACTGCTATCGGTAATTTTTCTAGTTATTTACCTGTAAAGGCTGGTGGTGTGAGAAGCTACTAATGTTTCTTGAAATTGTGATGTAATTTCGTGCTGGCAGCTTGGGAACAAAGGCATGGCCTCTTAGAAAAATCTCATCTTTTGTAGAGTACATAGTTCTGAAAATACCAGATCTGTATTTATGCAGTGAGTGTGCCTGGCTGTTCTGGCTTTGAAGACATTGGGTTGATTGTGCCTGTGGCTTGTGTGGGTTGCAGATCACGCTGACTTGCATGGTGAAGCTGGTGAAGTGCCGCCCTCACCTGAGCCAGTCCGTGGTGGAATCCCTGCTGGCACAGCTGCACAAGGCCCAGGACAATGCCAGGATCCTCATGTGCCACTGCCTAGCAGCCATTGCCATGCAGCTGCCTGTCCTGGCAGATGGGATGCTGGGAGACCTCATGGACCTCTATAAATTAATTGGACAATCTGCCACAGATAAAAAACAGGAACTCTTGGTAAGACCTCCCTTGGTGGATAAAGTCTATATAAACAACTGTGGATGGATTGTGTTTTGAAAGGCAGCAAAGACATTTCTTATGTGTCCAGGCTGATGTGCCAGTCTGTAGCCATTGTATTGAGTTTTTTAGATTTTCCAGCAGATGGCACTGCTTAGGCAAACCTGGCCCCTGAAATTATTGGGGTGTCTCTAAAGTAGTGGTTAAAGGCCAAATGGCAGCCAGCTCCATTTATATAGGGTGCTCTGAGGCAAATGACTTAATATACTGGAAGAGAGGAAAATGCTTTCTTCACATCTATTTGGAAAATAATTTGAATTTCAAAAAAGAAATTACAAGCTTCCTGTTAATTGATTTGGAGCATTTGAAATATGTCAGCTAAAAGACAGAGTAGAGATTCTGTGAATGACAGTTACTTTAATCTACAGGAAATACTTGGATGCTGTAACTACTTAAAAGAAGTAAGTTTTGCAGTTAATATATATATATATAATCTATGTAGTTTTGAGCCCAAAATAAAAGCCAAGAATTGGCTTTTTTTTTTCCTTCTTTTCCTTAGTTACTGAAGTATAACTTTCTTCCACACTCTTCCACTCTCTACTAGGTTTCTCTTGCCACAGTGATATTTGTTTCCAGTCAGAAAGCTTTGTCCACAGAAATCAAAACTGTTATCAAACAGCAGCTTGAGAATGCCTCCAATGGATGGACAGCCTACAGGATAGCAAGGCAGGCTTCCAGGATGGTAAGTGAAAATACCTGGAGAAATATGGTTTGCTGTGATTTAAAGGCTGCTAGGGATTTCTTTGAAATTGATACGGGAATAAGGAAAATCGTAGGACTTGGGGTGAAGAAGTGAATGGGGGAAAAAATAAAAATCGCTTTCCTTCTTAATTTCCTGGAATGCTGATTCAGCTATATATCATTTAGGACACTCATCCCATCAAAATGCTTTTTCACTT
This sequence comes from Petroica traversi, assembly GCA_025920805.1. Classification (NCBI taxonomy): domain Eukaryota; kingdom Metazoa; phylum Chordata; class Aves; order Passeriformes; family Petroicidae; genus Petroica; species Petroica traversi. The sequence goes on from JAHLSL010000010.1 coordinate 12,291,745, forward strand.
GTGTTCTAGAAGTATTTGAGAAGTGATGACCTGACACTTTCTTGAGCACATACCTAATCTGTATTGTCTGACTGCCCTTCAGAATGTGATACAGGTCATCTTGATATATGCTTCTCTTTCTTCAATGTGAAGAAGGAAGAAGGAGATACTGTTTCCCTTTTCCCTTCAGTAAATTCACAGTTGGGGCTAGAATTACACAGAAACCCTAGTATGAGATGCTGAGGTAAATTTCCATGTTTGTTTCTCATCTCATTGAATTATCTTGTGTAAATAAATACTATACTTTATACAGGCTGGTATTTCCTTAAAATAAGCATTTTTGCTTTTAATTATTGTTAAGATTGCCCTGATAAAATGATTTCTATTTTGAAGCTGGGAGTAGTTCTGGAGATGTTCTTGTTTCCTTATTTGTGTCAGTTTTGCAGAAATGCCCTTCTTTCATGTCCCATTTCAGAAACATTCTTGTCATTTCAGGGCAACCACGACATGGCCAGAGACCTCTATCAAAGCCTGCTGACTCAGGTGGCTTCAGAACACTTCTACTTCTGGCTGAACAGCCTGAAGGAGTTCTCCCATGCAGAGCAGTGCCTGACAGGCCTGCAGGAGGACAACTACAGCTCAGCTCTCTCCTGCATTGCCGAAGCCTTAAAATCCTACCATAAAGGAATAGCGTCGCTGACGGTCAGCACACAGCTCTAGTGGTGATGTTTCTGGGTGCTGCAGCATGCCTCTTTGGGTTCTGTTCTTAACTCTCTGAAAAGTTCTTAAATGTGTCTGGCCCCTGCCAGACTCTCTGGTTCTCCTCCGCAGGCATCCCAGTTGTAACACACTGCATCTTGAGAGAAAAGATCCTGTAGCTCAGCCAAGCATGATTAGCTCAATCCCTCTTTGCTTTTTCTTCTCCCTTCACCCCTCATTTCCTGCCTTGATCAGATCATATGAAATGTGACAGATTTTGTTTAATTAAAGTTACAATACTTATAATTTTCCACTCCTTGCTTTGGCTGAATAAAATCTACTGTAGTAGTCAAGTCTGATAATTGGCCTAAATTGGCTGCTGTCTTCTTGAAATATAGAGAAGGATTCAATTGTCTTCTTCCCTCCGGCTGAGTCCTGTTGCCTTGTATTTGACAATGTGATCTCATGGAATCCTAACAGCAAGCTAGTAAGAAGAGGGAAGACAATTTAGTTTCATCAAATCCATCTGGTACCTGCTTTAATGCAAATACTTTCTGCTTCTCTGAAGTGGTAAAAATAGCAAGAAGCTGTGTGATGTCTGTAAATCTAAATTTAAAAAAGCATTGATTAGGCACCTTCAGTTCCTGCTGTAAAGCTGCTTCTTAACAATGGATGATCCAGCTTCACACAATATTTTCCTTCATATTTTACTTTTCATGAAGAAGTCTTTGCATACAGTTTTCTGAATGCCTTTTCAGTGAAGATGCTTTGTTGTTTTAATTGCTGGATAGTTAGGATCATGACAATTTAGACATTAGTGGTAATAAAGTTCAGATATTACTATTTATTAATCAAATGTCCTTGAATAAGCTGAAATTACATCGATTTCCACTTTTGTCTTCTGAAAGACCCATCATTCCTGAAGTGTTTGTCTTTAAGTGTTGGCTGAGTGAATGAGGCTTTTAATTCAACACTTCAAGATTTCTCTAACATCAAGAAGACATTGAGAGGAGGACCTCATCTAATGAGATGTTAATATTTAGTACAGGCAGGAAAATAACTTGCTTAAATAGGTCATTCTGTGATTCAGTAATTTAATTACCCTTTCCCTGGAGTTTGGGGCTTTTTTCTGTTGTAGGATTCCTGTGTTCATCTCTTCTGTTCACTTCAGTTTCTGTAGCTCAATGTGCTTTTCTGGGTGCAGTGCCCTCCTTGTGGATGTGGTCCAGAGGAGTTAAGTACAGGTTTTGTAGGTGAGAGAGGAGGAAATTTGGTTTCACTGCTGGTTGTTGCTGACTTGTTACATCACTCTGGACAGTTTCCCAGCCATGCTCGAGTGTGTCAGCTGTAAAAGGAGCCACTCACTGCTTGTCTATAGAACTCAGCCTCTCCAAGGGGAGCAAAGTGCCTTAAAATGCACGTGACAGCCTTGCTGCTGAAGGCTTTTGCTGTCTCCTCCCTCTGACTTGAGCTGTCCTGTTGCTGCTGTTTCAGTGCAGAGCATGAGTCAGCGCTACTGGTGCCACAGACCAGTGGTGCATGTGATGAACCTTGTATAGCTGCTCTGCTTTGTAGCTGGAAAACACAGTGTCAGTAAATCTCTTGCAGATGTTCAGCCAGCCCAGTTTAGCGACGATGAAATATTCAGGCAGTGCCCGATCTCGTTGGAAAATTTCTGTTCCTCCTTGATATACATAAACTCTGTCTTGCACTGCAGAGTTTATTTCGTGAGCATTAGTGCACTTGAGGGAAAGAAATGCCTCTGCTTTATGGATAAGAGGTTCTCCCTGTGGGAGAAGAGGACTTGTCAGGGAGCATATTGACCACAGTCCCCATCTGTCTTGTAGAGTTAGCAAAGGTTTTGAGTGGATCCTGCTCTTTCTGGCACAGATCACGTGTCTCATTGGAAGCATTTGATTTATTTTTCACTGCTGGTAATCTAAATAAGATGCAAAACTTGAACAAAGCACTGATAAAGCCATTGGTTAAGTAGCACCAATTCCAAATATGTCAGTAGCAAGTGGTGATGTTTGAAGAACTAGACTGAGCCGAAGAAGTATTTCTGTCACTTTCAGAAAAGAATTGTAACTCATTTATTGCCCATGGAAGATAAGGTAAATTGCAATGTTAATGAGACAAGCTTGTATTTCCATTTACAAGAAACAAGTCCAGTTTATGCTACTAAAAATGTCTGGATTTTCTGATATAAGTACTTTACTCTTTAAAAGCATGTAGTCTCTGCAGAGCAATTACAGTGCAGTATTGCCTTCTTCCACAGAGGGTTTTTTGAAATCATCCTTGCAAAATAAACTGAACAATTCCAATTCAAAAGGGATTTTTATATGCCCTTGGAGAAGGAAAAGCAAAGTGATAGATAAGAGAGGCTTAATGCTCAAGTATGAAATAGTCTTGTTTTTCAGTTGAAATCTAGTTCAGTCCTTGTGTTTCTTGTTTGCCATCCAATTCAGTGTATTTTTTCTTATGGTAAAGACTATCTGGGCTAATGTCATTTGAAGCCTAATGGCTTGGCCTTGGAAAAAGAAGAAATAGGTGCCCTAACAGTATTTTAACTGCTTAAGTCACATTTGTTACAAGGGTGACATGCTTGGAATATGACTTAGTAATTATGTAACTTCTATGTCACTTATCTTTAGTATGAAATTGAGCAAACCTGTTAAATGTAGTTTTAAAAAAACCAGCTTTTAGAATTGAACTTAAGGATTCAGTTGTCTGAGGAGACTGTTCAGTGACAGTGCAATGTAATTTTATCCTTTTTGCTTTTGACCTAGTTTGCCAATATTCCCATTTCTGTGTTTCAGGCTGCTAGCACACCACTTAATCCTCTGAGCTTTCAGTGTGGATTTGTGAAACTCAGGATTGACCTTCTGCAAGCTTTTTCTCAGCTTATTTGTACCTGCAACAGCCTGAAAACAAGCCCACCCCCAGCTATTGCCACAACGATTGCCATGACATCAGGAAATGATCTCCAGAGGTGTGGACGCATCTCTAACCAGGCATGTTCCTCTCTTGTGCAGTTATGTTTGTGACTCTGGTATGAATTTTGCTGCCCAGCAAACAAAAGAAATGAGAGGTACTTGTGAAGTTGGGGTTTTTTGAGTAGTGGGCCTTGGTTTTTACCTGTAGCTCTGCAAACACCTGCCTGTAGCAGGCCATGTTTTGAAGCTGAGTGTGCATGCGTGTTTTCTCCTCCATTCATGCACACAGCTTCCAAGGATATGCACAGAGTTTGGTACACTCAAACTTGCAGCAAGGTTTTTCTCACCTTGCTTTGAAATACCTCAGACACTCTGAGTACACTAAGGAAGGATATCTATACCTGAGGATCATTCTGCAACTCCTTTTGCTGAGTGTTGGCTTCTGCCTTGGTATCCTATGGAACACCAAAGAGGTTTGCTTCTAAATCCATATAGTCTGTAAGAAGGAACCAGTGGGTAGTTATGAAAGACAGAGCAGTTTGATTTACCAGCAGGGAATGGAGGAGGTTGTTGATGGAGTTTTGGTTTTTTTTGTTTTGCTTTGTTTTTAACCCAAGGAGGTTTTGTTGGTGCAGGAAAAAATGCATAGATAACAGTCTGTCACTTTGGTAATCTGTATCTGAGTGAAGAAGCAAGAACGTCATACATTTTTCCCCAATATGCCACCTTATTCCTTCAGTGTTGTATACTACAGTGTAGTGGTTTTCTGGGTGTGTGGGGATTTGTTTGTTTTGTTTTGCTTTGTGTTTTTGCCTAGTAACTTTGTCTCTGCAGATGAAACACTCAATGGAAGAATTCCGAAACTTGGCTACACGATATGGAGATCTGTATCAGTCATCATTTGATGCAGACTCAGCAACTCTAAGGAATGTAGAACTGTATCCTTTAAAAATCTTAGAGTTTGTCCACTTTCCTTCTCATGTGGACAGCATGAAGCATAAGAATCCTCTTTCCTATGAAGGCTGCCAGTCATTTTGGCAGCTAATTTTTATGTTACTAACTTTCAATTGCTTAAAACCTATTTGAAAATAAACGTTACCATGCTATTGTTTTGAAATACTTCCTAAACAAGTTAAGACATAAAAATTGGAACAGCATAGAACTTGGTATTTTCACAGTTCTTGCTCTTTGTTTACTGAATGATTAATGGCTGTAGGATTACTTCACAGAAGCAAGGAAAAGTGCATTTCTTGCTTTAGGTCTTTTAACTCCTTAGTTACTACTCCTTAATATTAATACCAGACAACAGCAGAGCTGCCTGTTGATTTCACATGCAATAGAAGCTCTGATTTTGGATCCAGAATCTGCAAGGTAGGTGTGATAGTTAACTGCATACTCCTTTTCTGCTTATTAATAAATCCTTGGAGCTTTAAACCTAAGAATTCAAAGAATGTTCAGAAAGTTTCTCAGTAGACCCTCCTAATTATATTCTGGGCAGGCTTGAGGATCTGTTGCTGCTATGCTGTACCTGGCAGGCTGGGGACTCTGCTTTGGGTTCTGTATTTTATACTGATTTTGCTCTTGAGAGCACTATCCTGGACTTATCTTAAATACAGACTTGAACTTTTAATCTCTCCTTTAGCCACTTATTTTAATTTGTGTCATTGTGTGTTAGATCCCATACCTGTTGTTTGCACTTGTAAGTGCACCTTATCTTCCTTCAAAGTTGTGAAAATGCATGCACTAAATTGGTTGAAATTTTTAATGTAAAGCCATCACCTCTGGCTCTTTTTCTAATAGCAAACTTAAATCCCCTAGCAAACAACATTGAAGTACTGATGAATTGGATCACTGTTTAAAACTCCCAGGCTGAGGTTAAATGGAAAATACTGTGGATAAAACCTCTCTGTGATTTTATAGCTGGTAATAAAAATCAGCATCCTAAGTGACTGCAGTACTCATTATGCATTAAACATTGCTTAGAAGGTGTCTTAGTTAAATTTGTATGAAGCTGGGTGTCTATGAGATGGAATTCTGTTCAGAGGAGGAGATTATAAACTTCCAGATTTAGTCTTAATTCTGACTGGCATTCTTGCTTTGTATTGTGAGAATTTTATAAGTGTCATAAACACTGCAGGGTTAAATAAAAGCCAGGGAGGTAAACATGCTGAGTCTGTTAGATCTGTCACTACTTCAAGTGAGAGGATGGGGACAGAAAGTAGTGAAGAAGCAGTAGTTAAGAAAGATTTAAATGTAAAGGGCAAGTGTTACAGTGGAAAAATAATAAAAAAATCCCAGAGTAAACAGTTTGAAAGACATTTCTTAATGGATTTCAGGTTGTAATGTATTGCTGGGTCTGTTTGGTAGTGTGCCTTCCAGGTTATGATGAGGAAGAGAAGTTAGACATAATGAAAGGTTTCTTTGTCTTTTTTCTTTTTTTTTTTCAGTTTTCAGGAATATAGCTCAAATGGAACAGCTCATGTTGAAAGTGAATATGAAAGAAGAATGATGTCTGTATTTAATCATGTACTAGAGGAAGTGGAATCCCTCAACAGGAAGTATGCTCCTGTGTCTTACTTGGCAAGTAACATTTTTAAATGTATATTTTGTGTAGAGAAAGGTGCCAAAACCCCACAACTCCATATATCTGTGACTGGCAAGAAACTGGAAAGCATTCTCAGTTAGTTAACATTACTGACACCAATGGTCTCTGCAGAGACACACTTGTTTAAAAATACTTCAAGAGCCATTTTGCTAAAACATCTGTAACCTTACTGGTCTGATTAAGAATAATCTTTTAAAAATTCCCCTTCCAAGAGCACAGCAGATGCTGATAAGGTAACCACAAGTACTGCCAGGTCCCTGTCTGACCCCTCAGCACACTCACATGGTGAGTGGAGCACATTCTCTTTGTTCATGTTCTTGCTGTGAAGGAATTCTCCCACTCCCACACAGCAGTCTAGCTCTGGTCCCTGAGCTGCTGGTGGTTTCACTGTGCTTGGTGAGTGTAGCATTTCTCTTATCAATGCAGGTCATCAGAGGGCACAAAGTGGAGTGTGCTGGGTGCAAACAGTGAGCTGATAACGCTCTCCTTTACAGGGCTGCTGGGTTTGTCTCTTGCTGCTTGTGAACACCATAAAGCTGAAGTGCATATTAGTGGGAGCAAGGTAGTTTGTTTGTCATGGTTGGCATCTATTTGCCCTATTTCTAAATCCAACAGTCCTTACCAATTCCAAATAGAAGAGAAGAATGAGTCATGTAAACCACAGCAAAGGTAAACCCTGTAAATTTAGTAGTGCCTGGCACCACACCAAAGCAGCTTGGTGACTTCAGTGGCACTGCTTGTGTTCATCTGAGCCAGAGACACGATGCAGCAGGGTAGACAAGAGGCTTAAACCCTAATTATTGCATTGCATTAAGTGGTGATAGATGCCTGTCTTGTTTGCTTGGAGGGGAGTTGTTTTTTGAGAGTTTGTGTATGAGTGTTTCAAGCAGATCCTGCTCTGCCAACTCTAACAGTAGGACTGGAAAGATTTGTATTTTTCTTTTGCTTGGCCTCCTTGTTCTTTTCAGAGGAGAATACCTCCTTCAATAAGGGGCAGAACATAAACAGAGAGGCTGAATGTAGTTACTGTCATCTTAGTGGCTGTAATTCTATGACTGTATTAATATATTTTTTGACTTATAACAGAAACTCCTGCTGTTTCAGTACCTCAAATACATGTCTTCTGCCTGTATCGTGAATGATATTTTTTCTCAATTGTTTTGGATCTTATTTCTTGCAGCATACAGCTTGTCTGTGCAATGCTGTCATTGCTTTGTTGAAGGTGCCCCTTTCATTTCAAAGGTACTTTTTCCAAAAGCTGCAGTCTACAAGTATTAAGGTATGTACTGCTCAAATAGGGCCTCAAATTTTTCTTTATAGAGTCTTTCATGAGAAAAGCCCTACTGAAGGCATAAAGCTTCAGCATTTTTAGTGAAGATAAATAACTGCAAATAGCATTCAGGTGAATCTGTTAGGAATAAGTCGAATAACATGTATGTATGGTTATTCAGACCACTAGAATGTCACTTAGGCAAGTGGGATTCAGTTCTTTGATTGCAAAGCCTTAAAGATAAAATGTAGCTGGAAATTTTGTTGATTCTGAGTCTACAAAGCTAAATAATTCTGGTCCTGGGAAGGCAGCTTTGATAGATTTCTATTGTGGTTTTTTTGCTTTTCCTTTAAAAAGCAATGTTCACTATCCTGAAAGAAAATTGTCATATATATCAGCTCACTGACTAAGAATGTCTGTATATGACTGTGGTTATGGTTGTTTTGTTTCACTCAAGTGGTTCTTTTTTCTGGAAAAAATTGAAAGCTTTAAGTTTTTTAATATTTACTCTTACTGCATTTTGCTTCTTTGTTCAGCTTAATATACTTGTGGCTATTTTGTGGAAGATTTTTTCCACATCTTTTGAAAAAGTGTAGTAAATGAAACTGATATAAAGACAATATCTGGTATTGCTGATGATGTTTATTAATTTAGTTATGAGTCTCTGGTAATGTCTGTGTTTTCATTTGTTGTTTTTCTTACCCAGCCTCTCCTTGGAAATTTTTCTATAAGAGGTGTTCTGTTTCATCCTTGAATTTTGTTTGCTTTTCCAGAGGCTTATAATTACATTTTGATCTGTTTACTTGTGTTCCAGCTTGCTCTGTCCCCATCTCCAAGGAACCCAGCAGAACCTATAGCAGTGCAGAACAACCAGCAGCTGGCCCTGAAGGTGGAAGGAGTGGTTCAGCACGGGTCTAAACCAGGCCTTTTCCGTAAAATCCAGTCCGTCTGCCTGAACGTCTCCTCAGTGCTGCAGAGCAAATCTGGACAAGACTATAAGGTATGGGTAGAATAGAGCCAGGAGGAGTCTTGAGCTTTTTGCTGTGTTTTCCTGTTCTTTTGTTTGACTCTGGGTAGCAGAATTTCCAGTTTGAGATGAGCGGGTGGTTCTGTAATCCTTTCACTCCTGGCAGTTGACATTCAAACACGGGCCAGAGCCAAGAATAACGTGTGGAGGGGATCTGGGATTTTTAAGTCTGCAGCATTGTCAATACCTTTTTGTAACAGCTCTTCTTCCAAACAAAGAGGCTTTGTGGTGTTCAGAACAAGTCATTAGGAATCTGCTTGAGGTGAGGAAAACTCAGCCTAGTTATATATTACACAAAACTCCACAGGGAAAAAAAAAACCCAAACCAGGAGTAGATTATTCTCCACCACGTAGTCTCTAGAATTTTTTTAGAGCCATTTTAAGGTTATTTTATTTTGTTTGCGGAAATTGTGAGGGCAGACTGTCCGAATTACATAGCATCTGAGGAGACACTAAGTTTAAGACAAGAGTTTTATCAAAGATCATGTGCCTGAGATTTAGGTTCTGCTAATGTGATACTTAGCAAAAGGCCTGTTTTCGTGGGTTTTGGGGCTGGATTTCTGTTTGTTTTGTTGTTTGGGATTTTTTTGAGGGGGAATAGGAGAAAGTCAATGGCTTGTGAAAGAACTGGACTGGGAAGTGTGTTATGTTTGACTCACATTGCTTTGTGGAAAAGTAGAACCTCAGGTAGAAGATGACTTTTTAGCTTGTCAAGCTGCCTCGAGTGCACATGTATTGGTTTAGGAAAATTCAGGACAGATTTTTCCTTTTCTCTCCTCTCTCCTTCAAGTGGAGAGCTGGAAACTTATTTTTGGCAGTCTTATGTAAAATGGTGTTTCAACCTCCCATCTGTGTTCTCAGATTCCCATTGACAACACGACCAATGAAATGGAGCAGAGGGTGGAACCGCACAATGACTACTTCAGCACTCAGTTCCTGTTAAACTTCGTGATCCTGGGCACCCACAACATCACAGTGGAGTCCTCTGTGATAGATTCAAATGGAATTGTCTGGAAAACCGGGCCTAAAACAACGATTTTTGTGAAGTCCCTTGAGGACCCCTACTCGCAGCAGGTGCGTCTGCAGCAGCAGCAGGGGCAGCCCCCATCGCAGCAGCAGCAGCAGAGATCCGCATACTCGCGCTTCTGACTCCCAGCCTGACTCCTGCCTGCCCACCTGCTACTGCACTTCTTCTGGGAAGGCTTCCTATTGTTACCTTCTAGAAAATCTCGGATGCCAATTTTAAATTATCTGGGGTTAATCGGAACTTGATTCTGCAGAGGCAGCTGTTGAAATCTGGAGTTGTGCTCTTACTATAAGGACTTCTATCTGATTCCTAACTTTGTTTACAAACCTCTTCCAGGAGGCTCCACAAACAACAATAGCAGGGCTGGTTGACTGTTACTTTCCATGAATTTTTTGAAGCTCATAGGTTCTAATGTCAGGCTTACAGGACATTGGGAAACACTTCACTTTGGCTGGTTATACAGAAATGAATGTAATGCAAAATATTTATCTTTCAGTGTGAAGAAATTGGCAGGAATATCCAGAGATCCTGTTTCTGACATTTTAATAGCAAGTTCCAGTCTTTGGCTGGTGTGTGTATGTTATTGCAGTTCATCAGCACTACTTAATGCATGCAACTGAAAGAAAAAAAATTGCAGTTCACTTGTGATCCCCAGTCACTGCAGAGGGAGGAGACTGCTTGAGGGGTTGCTGTCTGGGCAGTCTTGCAAGAGGCAGAGTTTTACAGGTGGGAATAATCACTGTCTCAGATGATATGGAAGATACTACTGTGTTGGTTTTAAATTTTCATGCATCTGTATTTCTGAAGCCTTTTGTTGGGGTTTTTTATTTACTCTTTTAAGAGGGAAATTAAAATGAATGACAATTTGCAAGTCAGCAGCTTTGTTTTTCAAAAGGAGTCTTCTATTCCAAAGCAAGTCTTCTATTCCAGAGTTTGGGTACTCTTTGACCAACTTGCTAATCTTAATTGTTACTTTTACAAGATAACTTGAAATAGAATTTTGCCAATGCTAGAAATAGATCCAGACCAATTTTGGAAATACACTGCTTCATACATAATTTTCATGCTTCCTTTGTCATATAAAAGGCTGAACTCTGTGTCCAGACTCACAGGCAGTAGATCACATAACATGACCTTCACCTAGTCTTCATAAATAGTCTCTGCTTATCACTCTGTAGGAAAGCAGGACCCACTTGACTGAGGAGGAGGAAGGATGGCAATTCTTACAGACTTCAGCTTGTTAATCCCTCTCATTGCAGCAGAAATTTCTATCATTATTTTCTCAGCAAATCCCATGATACAGTTATTTCTTCAAGCTGATGTCATTCTAGAGCTGACTGGAGATACAGATTTTGCTTGCTTCAAGTGCAGAGAATATGGTAATTGAATTGCTGTAAGCCAAGGTTTCCTTTACATAGCAGGATGAAGAATTTTTGCTGTGTTTTCTCATAGTAGTTCTTCCTGGCTTTAGACTATCCAAAAAAAAACCCAAAAATGGAAGATGATGCTAGGTATCATAATATCTTGGTCAGGGTGTAATTCTAACTAGAAAAGATAATTGGAGTGCAAGGTTGAAACAGAAGACACAACACTAGTGAAAAGTTGGCCAGCATCCTCCTTAAATGATTTTCCTTTTGAGCAGGAGACACAGAGTGCCACTGCCTCTCAAGCTGACTGAGGAGAGTGGTGGTTTCTGTCCCATTTTTGTGGACATGTGCATATATCTACCTGTAGTTACAGCTGGTTAAATGGTCCAGAAAGAGATGATTGACCTGGAGTTCCGTGTGCTGTCTGTCAGACTGAAGATCTGAACTCTTTGTGGTTAGCTGGCTTTTTTCATTAAAGCCACAGATCAGGGTCTTTACCACAAACACCTCTGTATTTTAATGCAAAGAAAAAAAAATACCAAGAGGTCAAACAATTTTTTTTATCCTGCATAATGAATGTGAATATCTTGCTCTGTTATTGACCAGTATGTTGGTGGAAACTTTTGATGGTGCTGTTCCAAAACAACTCAGAAATTACAAGACATTTCCACGCTGGAGGAACAAACTTTTCTCATAAGTCATGTGATGTTCAGGGTGCATAGCTAAACTTAGGAGAAGCCTAGTAAGAAGAAACCCAGACTTATGCAGGGAAAGCCCTGCTCTGGCCTGAGGCTTAACTGTCAATGAGCTGGTTAAGATTAACCCTACTACAGCTGAAGAAAAGTGTTCCTTCTTTAAACATGTCTGCTCACCTGATCTGAGAGGCCTCTAGAACTCCAAGAACTTTTATCACTTCTAAAGCCAAGCAAATAATAACTGCAGCCTGAGAATCTGGATGTTAAGTATGGCAGATCAGGGGGAGGAAAATTGCAATTGCTACTTACTGGAAGTCAGCTTGCATAGGAAGGTGGTTTGCTGTGCAAATACCTATATTTCTAACAAACTCTGAAGGATTTCTAATGCTGGCTTCTTTGGAGGTTAGTTATGTGTGTGCTGATCAGGAAAGGCCCTGGGCCTATTGGTAAATTGTCCTTTTATGTAACCACAGTGTTTTATGCTTTGTTGGATTTGTAGTGAAGTTATTCTTTGTGTGTGTTTTGTTTGTTTTCTAACATGGTGTATTTTTATTCCCAATACACTGGGAAATATGCTTGTCAAACAGAAACCACGGGTTTTATGGCAAACAATGTCTCAAAATACCTAAAGAGAAGTGAGAAAGGGTGTTAAAGTTACAGCAAGATACAGAAAGATGCTCTTGGAGCTATCGGCAGTGAATGTGATCCTTGACTGTTAATGGAAGCAGGGAGGTTATTCTTGTTTGATTCCTGCATTCTGTTTCTGGTGCCTGTACTTGAAGATGTACAACAAAGAATTTGGAAAGCACTTCTAAGATACAGACCCAATTTAAATCTCCTTAGTGTTTCTCAGTAAACAAAGCAGTAACTTGATTGCTATGCATAGCTGCAGACTGATAATGGAAGACAGTTCAGATCTGTTTCACTTACTGGCAGAAGAAAGAAAATATTCAGTGGCTAGACACTGGTCCTGAGACAGCTGCTAAGAATTCAAACAAAAGGGCTTGTGCAGGCAGCTACGTCATGATCTGCTCCTAATCATTGAGATATGCTTTCATCTAGCTTTGATAAATTGTTGGGCTGGGCTGGAGGAGATGATTGAATGTAGATGACTGGAGGTGCTGATAATGTGCAGTTCAGCATTAAGACAATGGTTTTTGGTGCACAGGCTCTGTAATTTGACCCGACTTCTCCAAGGATGGTGTAGCCAGTTACTCTGGGAAGCACTTGCTACTGACATTCCTGTGAGCATGTGCTCAGGCATACCAGAAAGTGTCATTTCTGGATTCCTGGCTGATCCCTTGCTCCAGGCAATGTGGAACTCAATGCAGGGCAGGGAAGGAATGTCCGCTGTCAGATTCTACCTTCTCCTGGAATTTGGAGTGTAATCTCCTGCAAAGGTCATTCAAGTGTATTCCCGAATACTCATCCTGGGTATTCATGGAATCTTAGACTTCCTTTCCTATTTTTGTTTCCTTGGATATGCCCTCATTTTACCCAAGGACTGATATGCCTTAATATAGATAAAGTTTTTGTATTTGATAGGGGATATATTTTGACTTAAATCCTGTGAAACTGTACAGGAATGGCTCAGGTCTAGAAGCAAGTTTAATAGTTCTTTAAACATATGCATAAGCTTTTAAGAATTATTTTATTTAGTGATACCACAGCTTTAATTAAAAACCCCACCAACCTACTGAAAGAATTGATAGGATTTGAATGAATTATATTGCATTCCTAAAATATCTTTTGAGTGATATTCAGTGTGTGTGTGCATGCATATAGAGATCTTACGGAACACAGTGTGGAAGCATCCTGCCTTCAAATTAGCTTCATTTCTTTCCTAGATTTTTATCTCTGTTTGCCTAAAGTGCTTGCTGTGTCCTTGGTCAGCATATTTACACACATGTCCTTTTAGTTCCTAGCAGCATCTTCTCTGAACAGTCTGTTCCTTCTGTGGCAGTGCAGGTGTACTCAGGTGTCTGCACTGTGCAAACCAAGACAGCAGGAGGGAAAAATAGAGGAGGGGGGGAGGCAGAGGGGGAGGACTTAGGAGCCCTGCCAGCTCTGAAAGCAGTTCTGAGCTGAGTAAAGCCCAAGAACTGGGAGTTCTCTCTGCTTGACTGCTGCAGGTCTGTGTCCAGCACTATGGGAGCTGCTCTTGCTTCACACACGTAGGTGCCTCCAAGGACACGACCTGAGATGCTGAGCAAAAGCAGATCTACCCATAACCTTGGCATTTTCACCTGCAGAGCAGAGAGTGACTGAGACAAAAACACTTGTTGAAATCAAAGGAAAGCTGAGTGTTACAGGCTTTTCTAGCAAGGCATATTCTACAGTGTTGCAGTTATCCTCGCCCCCTGTGAGTTTTTAAGCCAGGTGCTGTTTTGTGTTACCAGGAAACAACTCTATCTTAGTGACCCCTGATAGTTCCTGAGTTGTTTGTACTCCAAGGAATGTCTCTCTGCCAACAGCAGCTGCTCAGACTCACTACTGAAGGCACAGATCACTGCATTTCAGAGAGCAGTCATCCCAGGTCTGCACTTCAGAGCAGCTCTACTCTGCTGATTGTCAGCTGGGAAGCAATTGTTTTGTGTTCTCATTTGCTTTTAGGATAAAGTCTTTATCCCTTGCTTGCCCACCTCCAAATGATGCTGTCAAAATTAAGGACAGCTTGGTTGTATGTAAATGAAGTTTGCACTTAGCCTCAGCCTCCTGATCCAAGGACCTTAGATAAGGTAAGAGCAGCATTCAGTGAATTTTGAGAGAAGTCTTTCTGAGGTTAGAAAGAGCCTGTAGCAATGTCTTAAACACTTTAGTCTGCTGGACACCTAACTGTAGTAAAAAGCTGATTTTTCTTTTTTGTCAGTGCTGAACCAGTGACCCAGTAGAGCAGTCAAGGAGATACTGAAGCTCTTTTATTATATGGATATAAAATTTAGGCCATAGCCACTTCACAGACTTAGAAATCATCCCTTTTCTTTTTCCCTATAGACAGGGAGTGTTGTATTCACATTCCCTCAAATATAAGTGTGGAGTTCTCCAGAAGTCTTTTAAAACTTTGATTACTAAAAGCTTTTTGGAAGGTTTTTTAAACGGGCATCAATGGTGACTACAAAGCTCCAGAGAAGATAGGATAAAATAAGAGACTTGTGTGGGCTGGCTGATTTAAAATACCTTTGCTCAACACTTTAAGTATGTGGCTTGCTGGCAATCCATTTAATGGAGCCCTTCCTTGGTTCCTAGAAGCTCTAAATTTAGGAATGCAGTTAATGTGAAATTAAGAGCTGTCCGTGCTTAACACACAGCTAACTATGGAGAAAACCCAAGGAGTAGCAGTTGAGCTGGAAGAGACTGGGATAAATATAAACTGAGTGTTATGTGGATGGATGGACTGTGCCAAACGTGGTGGGTGAATCTTCAGGGTACAGTTTCATGCTTCACTTGACACTGCCTAGGTGTGTGGCAGTGCTGAAAAGGGACTCTCCTTGTGCTTATTCCTGACTCCATCTTTGCCCTTTGGATCAGATCAGGAGTTTATCCAGTTAAAACAGTTCCATTTGGCTTGAGAGGGTTTCTTTCAGCTGGTTTGTCTCATCTGACTGTGGAGCGACTTGGTCAATACAGTCAGTACCAGAAAGGTGCTGGGGAAGACATGTGGTGCATCCTGTAAGTAACAGTGAACTGCTGGACTGGCTGACTCTGCAGCTGCAGTGGATTTCTGTATTTAACAGGAGTTTGGAGGAAACAGTGTGTACATGTGCATCTGAACTGTGGCTTTTCAGCATGGGCAGCTGGTGAGGGCAGAGAGCACTGCAGGAGCTCCCAGCCAGCTGCTCTGAGTCACTGCCCGAGTGAGGGAGGCAGCAGAAGGGAAGGAATGAATGCCCTTTGGAGCAGTGGCTGGGGCCAAGCTGAGTGAGTGCCAGTCCCTGCTCTGCAGCAGGTGAGCTGTGCTGGGATGTGTCCTGATTTGCCAGCAATGCATGTGGGCAGCAGCAGCTCACGTGGTGAGTGATGGTGGCTTCTGACTTGGCTTGTTTCACCAAGTCCCAAACTGTGCAGATATCCGATTTCACCTATTGCAGTTTATACCAGTGTTATTCCTACATGAACACTTAAAAATTCTGGCTAAAGCTAGGCTTTTATCCCTCAGCCTGAAATCCACTGGCACTAATTTCATGGGTACATATCTGCAGAAGCTGGTCTGTGCAAATGGCAGTGTCCAAACCACATCGTTGAGTGAAGAGGATGGAGACCTCTCAGAGCTGGTCACCCACTTCAGACACAGAGAAAAGTTCAGGAGTTGCAATTGACAAAAATGCCTGACTTCTTCAGGAGGTCTTTCCCTCATTCCACAAGGGAGGAACAAAATCATTTGTAATTAATTAGGCTAATTATTGCTGCTCATCAGTGAAGCTGACACATGTAGGCAGTGAGCTGATACAGTGCACAAACTCTGATAGTTTATTCCCTTTATCTCTTGTCACCAGTAGTGAATTGATGTGCACTTTCACCCCTGCAGAGGAAAAGGTTTGCCTAACAGCTTTCTGTGCCATGTGAGAGAGATGCAGAAGCTTTCCTTGTTTCTCCTTTTGTCAGGGTTTAAATTTTAGTGTGGACAAAGTCTGTGAGTTGGGTAGGGATTTCTGTGAGTACTAATCCTGACTTCATCTGGGTAGTACAAACCACACCATAGATCCACTGGAGAGGCTTGTATTTCTGTTAGCATGTGCAAATTAGGTCAAGAACAAAAATACACACTGATTTTCATTTTTGGGGAGTGAGGCAATAGAGATGAACCAGAAGAACAGCTTGAAGGCTGTATGTTTAGTTGTATTTCTGGTATTTCAGCCTGACCCTAAAAAATGCACCAAATGTGTTGGTTTTCCTATTTAAGACAAAACAAAACCAGATAACAATAACAACAACCTCCAAACCTATAATTCTTCGTTTTGCTGTTCAGAGTTTTAGGAAGTCACTATGGTCATACAAAATGTTGTTCTGTTTTGTGGAGGGATATTTTTTCTTTTTGTATAAGGAAAAGGAGAACACAACATCCCCATGACTCTTAACTGTGCTGCAATACCTCCAGTAGTTCACCTTGGCAAGATAACAAAACCAGTGTAGAACTTGAAAGACAATTACGGCTGTTGAGAAAAAAATATTTTTTAAATGCCATGCTGATGAATCTTTTTTTTTTTTTTTTAAATTAAACCTTTTTTCAACAAAACCCAGTGTTGCAGATCAGGTACTCATGTTCAGGTCTGCCCTTCAGTGATGTGAGTGTACTAAATGGCAGATGGGAATGCTGATGATTCATTGAATATATTTATGTGTCAACACTACCTCACCAGAAAACAGCTTACCAAGAGGGATATGGAACTTAAAATTTGTTTTCAGTGGATCCTGCTCTGTAGTACAAACACAGTGAGCTCTTGCTGTGAGGAGACAGATGGGAGAGCCCTCTGTGATGCCCATCTGATCACCTGAGAGATGCCTTTCTGCTGTTCTTTGTGCTTTCTGGGCACTGCCCTTGCAGTCATGGCTAATAACAGCACTTACAGGCTGCCCTGGTTTCAGACATCCACAGCCAAGTCAGCCCCTGTTTACCTGTGATGTGGCTTTTCTGATTCATGAGTTCTCACCTGTGTGTGACCACTTATATCCTTCTGGCAGAGACAAAAACATTCTCTGCTATGAAAAACTGCTTGGAGCTTGATATCCTTTTCCTGCTGTAAATCTTTGACCACTTCCAGCAGCTCCAGGGCAGCCCAGGGAGAGGCTGGCATTGACCACCTCAAATACTCAGCTATGCAATCTGAATAAATTTGAAAAATGCCACTTTTAATCTCTTGAGCTTTTACTTTCAGCTGCTTCTCTAAAATCATGATAGCCATAAATCATGTTTAGCCTAGTCTCATTCCTCATTTTTATTTTTAGTGCATGACTCCAGGAAGTGTAGCTTAAAAAAATAAGTTTAAAAAGAGCCAAATGCTCTGTAAAATATGTCCTTCCCCCCCCCCCCCCAAAAAAAACCCAATCTCTGTCCTTCCATCAGCATTGTTAGGCAATTCAGTTAGTTTTGGTTTGACCTTCAAATGCCCAGTATTGCTGGGCTGTGCCTGATATTTTGTTATTCAAGGAGTAAAGGATCATCAGCATAGGAATTTATCAGTAGTTTTACAAACCAAGTGTCTTCCGCTCCACCCCGTGGGTGGGACTTGGGCAGCACTTGTGTGACTTGCAGTTGACAAAAGTTGATGGCTAATCAGCAATTTAAAAATTTATCACTGTAATTATCACCTATTCTATTCCTCATCTCCACCCTTTGGAAGAGATAAAAAACCCCGGCATCCTCTGTGCTCATGGAAATGATTAGCAGTAATAAAGTTATTTACCTAATACACTAGAGTATAGAAATACTGAGATTACTGGGAATAAAAACATAGCTCATCTTGTCCTTTATCTTTGCTTCAGGAAGACTTTGACCAGTGCTGTAAAGGAGCTGTGGAGCTGGGTTAGTCACAGCAGTTCAGCTGTTTGAGCAGTGATTCATTTGTACCCATTCCTAGTCCTAGCTGTGGTGTTGGTAATGAAAAGCTGACAGCTGAAATTAGGGGACAGAGGTGGAAAGGACTTTGTCCAGCAAGGGCAGAGGTTTACAGTTGTGCTGCTTGAGGTATAATTTGTTCACCAGCGATTTGGTTACTCAACAGTCTAGATGGATCCACAAGCCATTCACAGGAAATGAATTTCTAAACAGAATGTAGACAAAAGTCTCCTCTACTGTAGGACAAATCCCTGTAAGGCTGTAGTAGGGTTGACAGAGGGCACAGGATCTCTGCCTCAGTTCTGTGTTGGACTGCTGATAAAATGAGGTGCATAATTCATACTCAGCACAGGCAGGTGAGACCGTGACTCATTTGTGCCTTGCTAAAATATTAAACTTCCAGGCCACTTCAATTACAAGCCTGGCAAGACAGACAGCCTGATACAGTAAAATATTTATCTGTGTTATCCAGGCAATGGCAAAAGAATCCAGTCATTACAAAGAATGACACTTGTGATTAATTATTTAATTAGTTTCTTTAATTATTTTGACTACCTAGGAGTTGAAGGAGCTGCAGTTGCATGGGCATTCCACTTACTAAAGTATTTTGAAAATGCATGAAAGCTTTGTATCTTCATGAATTCAAGCCTTTAAAGTACTTGTGCATGTGTAAGCAACTATTACTCTGAAGGAGGTTGGAAGATAAGAGAAATTGGACAAACTTGCACTTCTGTAACAGCAAAGATTAAAGATGAATTCTAAAAGAGAATCTGGAAAAGTTTTAAGTTTTGAGGAGGGGGAAATACTAACAGTGCATTTAATAAATGCACTCAAATAGCACATGTAAAGTAATGAAGCTCTACTGATTGAGGACTAATTTAAATGTTCTTGATGATTAGGTCTAATGTAACAGAATTAGTGCTTCCGAATTGCTAAAACGAGAACCATCTCCATGAGCATTCTTTTTAATGTAGCTGGTAGGAATAGCTAGATTTTACACACACTGTATCATGGATTCAAAATTCAATTTTTTGATGGTTTTATAGGCAGCCCTGTTGAGCTCTGTTTGCAGACAACAGATGTACTTAGCAGTGGACTTTGCCTGGAACTGAATGCATGCAGATGGCTCTATATGTGAAACTGTAGAATGCACTGAAAAATCTGAGTATTCCAGCTCATGTTTCCCTGCATAATGAAGTCACTGAGTAGCATGATCAGATTATAAAAAGTCATCTTTGGTGTTTATATAATGCCGAGGTTCAGCTGAACTATTTTTAATCAGGACTTCATATTGTTTATCTTGTATGTTCATTTATATCCTTTCATCATGCATTTGCCTACATTGTGGTGACCTTTTGTGGAAACCCCGCAGGAATTTTATAACAGTTCAGCTGAAATTTGATGTGAACTCAGTCAGCTGTTACAGGCTGGGTAGAATCTCAGCAATAGCTCACAGAGTGCAGAGCTTCTGTGAACAAGGGTACAGAGAGTTTTTCTGGATACTCAGTGCTTTTCTACTGGAGCAGAATGTTAACCCATTTATTTTGTAAGAATATTTCATTTTTCATCTGTTTTTAAAGATGGTGACCAGAGACTGTAGGGTTTTGGCAGCTGCTGATCTCTGAGCTGCAGCATTGCAAGACTCAAGTTGCAAGTCAATGTTTTTATCTTTTTGTTTTGATCATAAAGTCGAGTAGTGATATTTTCTGAGGCCTCGGGCAAATACTCTTGAAGAATTTGCTCCTGGGTGTGTTGGTTACAGCAGTGATTTGCAAATCTTCCTCTGACTTTCTGCAATGGTTAAAGCTTCTTCACAGTGTATTACATAGTGTATTTGAGCAATCCTAATCAACTTTTTTCCCCTGCAGTCTATTACCTTCATTCTGCAAAGCCAGAATTGGATTCTACTCAGTTTTGTCTTCGTTCAGCTGCTGGCTTGCACTTTTTCATCCATCTCCTCAAGACATAATCCACAGCCTCTAACAGCTCATCCTGCCCAGCAGTGCTTGCTCACAGTCCTTCCAAATATAACTAGTGATTCTTTCTGTAATTCCCTGAAGTTTTCTTTGCAAAAGTTGTGATGCTGGTGAGTTTCTGTCAGAGAGGAGGAAGAGGAGTAGAACGAGCTGGAAATGTGTGTGGTGGGGCAGCAGTGCAGATCACTCTGGCTGCTTTACAATCTCTCTCTGCCTGACCACGAGTGTCAGGGCTGCTCCCTTCCCTGCTCACCTTTCACAGGGAAAACTTAGTGGCCAGGAGCAAGTCTGAAGGAGTTTGGCAGCATAATGAGTGGCAGAGATTCCTCACCTGGAATGTGAGCCTGTCTGCTGTAGATTTGGACAGGTGTAATTTATATTTGCTTGCAGTCCTTAGAACTGCTCTGCCATCCAGGAGGGGGGGGCCCCGGGGGGGGGGGGGGGTTTGTGCACTCTTCTAATGACTGATGTTGGTTTAGGTTTGGGGTTGGTTGGCTGGGGGTGTTGTCTGTTTGTTTTTTAAAGGGTACCACATCCTTAGGGGAGAGATGATCAATATTTAAGGTATGTAACAACACCTCTACTGCCTCCCCTTCTAGACAGAAGTTACCACAATAGGAGTGTGTGTTGTAGGGAGTGGAATGTGCAATATAATTTTCATACTCCAAATTACTGGCCTCCACCCCAGTTTGAGACAGCAATAGCTGGTGTGGAACTAGAAGGTGTCAGGCCTCTGCTTCCATTCCTCCCTGCCTGCAGGAAAAGAAAGAATTTATCACTGGGCATGGTAGATACTCCTACCATGGAGGTGGTCATGTCTCAGACATTGCCCTGTCCGGGGCTGTGCCCTGCTAGGTTGTCAGCTGGTAATCTCAGGCACCAAGATAGTCTGGAATTCAAGTACCACCCCATGGTTTGTCTTGATTCTTCATCAGTCAAGTTTAAGAACCTTTACTAACAAGCTGTCAAAAATGCAACATAATTTGTTCTTCAACTGTTGTTTATTTTTGTGTTCATCTTTTGTAGCTTTGCCTTGGTAAGATTCTTAACTCAGTCATCACTAAGTATTAACAAAGGAAAAGAGGATGCAAGGCTGGGTTTGGGAGGCAAATTCTTTGGAATACTCAAGTACAGAGAAGAGAACATTAAGTAGTAGGTTAAATACTCCAGCCTACACTCTGCTGTATCTGGCTCTTTCTCCAGCATATTACTGCTTTGATCCATACTTAGAGTTTGCCAATCAAGACACATTTTATGACAAGATAACATTTTACTTACTTTTTTTCACATTCTTGCTCTGACTGGGACTTTCTGCTTCTCTGTAAATGTTTGGCCTAAAAGGTTTGAATTAATGTCTTATCTTTAGACAGATGCTGCCATTTAGAAGTGTTATCTGAAAGACATGCAATTAATTCTTGACCTCAATTAAGTCAGTACAAAGTTCTCACAGCTGAGTGTGATAAGCAGTCATGGTTCTATGATACTGAATTTGCTGTGATGTATCATTCAGCATTAACACAAGGCACATCTTGTTTGATAATTTTTCAGAACCTCAGTACATCAGCCTGTTCCCATCCTCTCCTTCCTCCCTCCCTCCAAACCTAATTATAGTGGCTTCCATTGATGTCTGTCAGTCTGGACAATTGTAAGTGGAAGCAAGTGGAAATATCTGAGTTCTACCAGTAAGCAGACTTTACTAATCAATCTCAAAGCTGCGTTCAAGACCATTTTTCAACCCCCAAAGCCAGAGATGGATCCCCTCCTGAGCAATGTGGTGACTGTCCTGCTCAGACCCTCCAGCTTCCATTGGAAACCTTGGGACTGTAGAGCAGGGAGGTAAAAGCTGGGACATAAGAGAAACTTGCATTTGAGACAGTGTGAGATGAAGCATAAAACACTGGTGGGTTGAGTAGCTATGTGGAATTGACAAAGGGATCTACAGATCCAGAGGAACTCAGGGAAACTGGGACTACTGATATTTCTAGAGGGAGAAAAAGGGATAAGAGTTAGGCAGATGGCTGAAAGGGTTTTCATCTTCCACTTGCATCACTTCTGTTTAACAAAGGTAGTTTCTGTTGTGTTTTTACTTTCTTTAATATTTTTTTCTAAATACATAGTAGTACAAAAATAGTATTACAGTTATATCTATAATTAGGAAACTGTATAATTTTGAAACCTTACTTTAGTTTCCTTCTGCCTTTTTGTTATGAGACTTAGGCTGAAGAAATCAAACTATGTAATCCCTTGTGGTCTGGCTGGATTCATCTATGCCATTAGGATTGCTTTTCTTAGCCACAGTTAACAATGGTGTAATGGATTTTATAACATTTTATTAAGTTGAAATGCATCAATAGCACTAATGATAAACAATTGTGGTATTTCAGGAAGAACAATTTCCAGCTCTTGCTGCACATGCCAGCCTATGGAGCTTTTGGGCAACACTTGACTGTGTGGCATGAAAACAGGGAGTAATTGTCCCTTACACACACATTTGTGCTGCAGCACAGACTTTGGGAAACTGGTCTAGGATGTCTGTGGTAAAAATATGTAACAGCAATACTATCACCTAGATTAAAATTCCCCTTTGACTGGTGAATGTTGCTCAAGTCTGTGCCGTTGGGTGGTGTAAATCAGGATAAAGTGGTTTGGCTGTGAGGAGGACAGGAAGGGCTTTATTGTTGATGCCAGTCACAGGACAGGGCACGGTGCCTCCTCCTTTCCTCTCAGCACATTGGGCCTACCCCTGGCTTAGGATGATAAACTTAATGTGAAACTACAGGTAAGATGTATGAGGATTTTCTGGAATTCAGCCTTCTCCTGCACCTGTGGAAAAAAGAAGGCTTCAGTTAAGACCTCATTGTAGCCTTGCAGTATCTGAAGGGAGCCCACAGAAAGATGGAGAGGGACTTTTCACAAGGGCATGTAGTGACAGGACAAGGGGGCATGGCTTCACTCTGAGAGTAGGTTTAGATTAGATATTGGGAAGAAATTCTTTACTGTTGAGGCACTGGAACAGATTGCCCAGAGAAGCTGTGGATGCCCACCCCTAGAAGTGTTCAAGGGCAGGTTGGATGGGGCTCTGAGCAGCCTGGTCTAGAGAAAGGTGTCCCTGCCCATGGCAGAGGGGCTGGAACTGCATGATTTTTAAGATCCTTTCCAATCAAAGCCTTTCTGTGATTCCATAATCTTTCTCTGGCGGAAAAAGTACAAAAGAGGATACCTTTTAATGCCTAACTGATAGTGTTGTCTACCTTAATTAATGATTACTCATTAACCAGTGCTAACAGTATCTTTAACTGAACCTTTCCCAAAGAAAGGATTAATTGATGTTAGCAGTGGACATCAGTATTCTACATTCAGCAGAGAGACAGCAGCAGTGTTTTTCAGCCAGGTAGTGAGGCTGCAGAGGATGTGGGGTAGCTTGAATGCAAATTATGGTGTGACTTCTCCTTTCCCATTTCCCAGTGTTGCATTATTTCTTCAGTCAGCCTGAGCTTATGCAAAAACTGTATAAGCAGCTTGCAACATGGATGTGTTCATGACCTTCTCTGGGTATCCAAGTTAAACATAGTCTTGAGGAAGCTCAGCAAAACAGTTGCAAAGCTGCATATGGCATCATAAGACAAGGAGGTTGCATGCTGTGCTAAACTGGGGGAGGGGAGATGAGGAGTTTTTTTTTAATATACCTCTGTCCTGATCAGATTTCTATGATGGTATTTATTTTACAATACCTGCTTCCTGGAAATGCACAGTGAACCTTGGATCAGACCTGATTGGTTTGTCTCCAGGTCTCCAGTCAGCTGAAATAGGATGGATCTTTGCACTTTGGCCAGTGCTTTTTGAAATGACTGGAATTCAGCGCATGGACAAGCAGGCTCCCCCACAAAGGCAGCTGTCGTTGATACATTGGACTCTTTACTTTCTTTTTCAACTTGAAAGTCACCACTTTCCTGAAACATCAATATTAATTTTAGATTGTAACGATATAGAATTCAACAAATGTAAGAAGGATAAAGTAGTGTGAATAACTCCTTGATTTTGTAACAAGCTGTTCACTAGGGATTTAAGTGTGATAATCACATTTAATAACGGTGATAAGTATTTATTTAGTTCTCTTATATTTATGGTTTGATCTACAAACACTGACTTGATGTTAAGAGTTTACCAAAACCCAAATAGGTCAGTCTGGTAAATGTTGACTTGAAGTGAACTTGAATGAAAATAAGAGCTTCATCTGTTTTTTATGCAACATATGAACTTTATGATCAGGATCATAGAATGTGGTGCTTAGTTTGCCAGTACAGATGGAGAAAAATATTCGAGATTAATTCAGGGCAGTCAAATTCCTGTTTTTTCTATATATATATGTTTTTTTAAATGGCTAATCACAAAACAGTGTGATAACTAGAAAATGTCAGTAGTTCTGTCTAAAGACAGGTTGGCTTCATCTCTGTGTTTGTACCATGCTTCCTTATGCAAACTTAATGGGCTTACAAAAAAATCTTGCAAAATGCAAGCTTATAAATAATCAGCATGTGTCATTGCCTGAAGTAATAAGATTCTGTAGATGGGATTGAATTAAATTGATGTTATGGATAAAAGATTTCATAATCAAGCTAACAAAAAGGTTAAAGATTAATTAGTTGGAGTAACTCTAGAGCTCCTTTCTTTCAAAAAAAGCCAACAAACCAACACAAAACAAAGCCCCACAAAACAAATCAAAAGCACATCCTCAGCTCAAACTCACCTTGGTGACAGTTGTGTCAATGGGGTGAAAAAAGCACCCGTGTAACTGAGATGAGAACCCAGCTTTGTTGTGCTCAAGCTGTCCATTGACGGGCACACAGAGCATGGCAGAAACACATTCCATGCAGCAGATGAAATTGTTGCTCACTGACCACCTGGCTGCATTGTGCTGTATCTGTTACCCATCTTTAATAAGAGGCCTCTGTCAAAGTCTTTAGTTTGGCTTTAATGAGAAATCAGACACCTCAAAACACCTGAATTATTCAGCTCACAATTACAGGGTTTGGTATGGAGACTTTATTATGGTATGAAAAGGCATTGTAATAGCAGGAGCAACCTCCCTGGTTTTTAAGGTTATATTGATTTGGATAACTGTGAAATACATGATGAGTAACTTTACCAAGTCTAATATGAGTTACAAAACACGTAGCTGCAATAAGAGGGCTTATATTCCTCATATGCTGGACCAAGAGTAACCCCCAAAAATTGCAAATATGACACATACATCTTAGGTAAAACAGATTGAAATGGAAAATCCAAGAGTGGCATTGTGTGAAGGTTAACAAACTCTGCCTAAGTGGAAAATTATAAAATTTGCATATAGTTGGTAGAAGAAAGGCAGCAATGGCTGCATCTGCCTCACCTTCTGCTAGTCTTGACTAGCTGGCAAGTTGCTCAAATGTGATATATTCAGGGTTTTGCCAATCTTACAAATGGTGAAGGTCATGGACAAGATGACTGTACTGTTCTTAACCAGCTCCAAAATTCCTTGATCTGCTCCTGTTGTGCTGTAGAAAGAATAAGTAGATTGAGATATTCGTGTGCCCAGATTCTTTTGGGAGATCAAGACGACAGCCTTCACTGAAGCATCATATGGCTTTGTCCCCCTCTGTAGCTTACACTTGGAGTCTCTTCAGGTTCTTTATGGTGAAAGTAGAACAGATGCTGCTTATCACACTGCTCTTGTGGCACAAAGGAAATAAACGCAACCAAAAATAGCTGAAAACAAACCCTTGATGAATCCTAAATAACAAAGTACTTCTAAATATTAGAACATAATCTCCACCTGAAAAAGTTTATGAACTATCACTTTTCATGTGTCCACACCCAGTAAATCTATTTTGACACCGCCTTGGGCTCAGCAAACAATTGGAAAGTACATGATAAATAAAAACTAGGTATTAAATGGGACAAAAACACCTTCCCACAGAGAAAGCCCAGCTATGCTGGCCAATTAAACTGAGCAGCTGCAATCTGCCAGAAGAGCTCCATCTGAAATGCAGACCAGGGAGGATGCAGGACACATGTTCTTGACAATCGAACTGTATAAAGACCCAGTTTGATGCAGAACTTAAGTAGATGGAGTGATGGGATCACAGCCAGTCCCAGCATTAGACATGAGCTGCCTTCTCTCTTCCCTGGTATTTTTGATACACTGATATTTCTGTGCCCTGATTTTGTGTAGCTGTATCTTCCATGTCACACAGCCTCTTTGGTGGTGCCTTGGTTTGCTCTGAGGACACCCCAGAAGCTGTGTGTCCAACTTTATTCTTGACTTTGTGTTGGACAGAACTTCAAGGATTGCACTTGCCTCACTGGAGCCAGAGTTTCTTCTTCTGTCTGAGTCTAACTGTATGAAATTCCCTTGGGCAAAATTACAAATGCAATAATGCCTGGTTATAAAATGTTTACTTGGTCTCAATTTAGGCTTACAAAAATTTTGGAATGAAATATTAACTTAAAGAGCTATGTAACAATCCAACTTGCATAATATTTAATGATTCCTGGTTAAAAACAAACAAACAAACAAAAAAAACAAACCAGCAAACAGCAACAACGACCAAAGCCCATTTCAGGTCAAATGCTGCTTCAATGCTATTTTTTATTCAATTGGGAGAAAATACATTTTTTTTAGTCTCTCTTACACTAGTGATAAAAAAATGGCCCTAAAACAACTCAAGACCTTAACTTGGCATCCTGCAGTCTTGTTAAACAAGCACTGTCTATGATCTGATGTCAATTCAAGCTAGTAGAAAGGAGAAGAAAAGTGTGTATTTATCGTAAGCCTGAAATTTTTGGTCATGCCTGTGACATTTTCTCTGAGGCCTATAATTTTTTTAACATGAAAAACTTAGCCTTTCATCCAAGGGTTTAAATATTACAGAAAATGAGCAAAAATGACAACTCTATGCTAGAGCCAAGTGAACTGGCAAGGCTGACTTGTCTGCTGCTGGCTGATCTTGGTGGAGGGATCTGGAGGTGCAAGCAAGGGAAAGGAACTTGTCGGAGGGCTGGGATTCAGTGTCAGCTCAGTTAAAACCTTTATACATAAATTCAGGAATGTGACAAGTGTTAAAGTCAATGCCACAATTTACTTCCTTTTTGACTTCTGCTTCATGTTACCCTGAAGTGTCCTTAGAAGAATTAAAGTGCAAACAAAAGCATCTTTGACTGAAAGGTCAAATAGTCTGATAACATTTACTTCCTGGAGAGAAATGACAAAAGGCAAGTGGCCTGGCTTTTATGTTTTGTGTGTGATAAATGAAGGAGAGCTTTCAAAAGGAAACTCATGTGTCTGAAAGATTACTGAAAATAGATCTTTTTTAAAGCATGTCTGCTTTGGATGACTACGGGAAAGAACATGAGATCAGCTTGCCACTGAAGTTCAAGGGACTTTGACAAGCATGGCTCCTCCTGAGGTGCAGCTGGTGGAGATGGAGTAACTGATACTGTCCTTTAAATTTAAGAATTTACTGGGAGAACGGAAGTGATTTTGCCTCTCTCACAGAGGTTGCAGTAGAAGCTACTGTTTTGGAGTATTTTGGAAGGTTTAACTGTTGCAATGAAGATATTAATATTGTTCTGAAGACAGTAATGCAAAAATCCTTCACACCAAGGTATTTGACACCATAAAGCAGCTCAGAATTGAAGGTTAGATGTAATTTATTTTTTTCCAGTTCTTAAACTTCCTCCCTTTTGGTGTGGGTTTATAATTTTTTCCCCTTTCCTTATTGCAGATTATAGAAAACATAGGTCCTTTATGCTTCTTTAAACTGTGACTTTTCTAAATTCAGTGCTAACTACTTAATTCACTTGAGATGTTTCTTATATTTATGCTCCCCTGAGTATATGCCCTATTTCATATTATGCATCTTCCAGCAGCCTGTGCTCTGCATGTTCCCATCTCTGTAGTTCCTCATGGCAGTTTAGTTTACTTTCATGTTTTCTATCATGCTCTTTTTTTAAAAATAAAATTGTATATAATTCCCCAAGTAACCAATTGGGGTTTTTTTTGAGAGGCTGGAAGCAGTAGTTGTTTTCTGCTCTGTAGAATCTCTGAGATTTCTCAGAAAATTTATTTTGTTTTCCTTGCTCTCTGTATAACTGAGATTATGATTTGCAAAAGGCCATTTTGTTTTTACTGTCATCAGCACACGAGTGCATCCTCCTAACTCTTTTTTCCTCCAACCATATGGCATCTGCAGCTTCACTTTGCTACAACAAAAGCAAGCAGGGAGCGCTGATTGAATCTGGTTGTGACAAATGAGCAGCTTTTGATTTGCCAATCTTTGACCCGGACTGGGGTTCAAAAGCATTCCAAAACTTGCTGTTTCCTAACTCCAGAAAGCAATCCTTCAGCTGGCTGGTGTTTACAGCTCCAAGCCTGGATTCCATTATGGCTGTGACTCGTGGGCTGCATTTCCTCCTCGCAGCCACGCTCGCAGGCAGCTCTAACGCCACGGCAAAGCTGGAACACAAAGATGCCACTGAAGGGCAGAGTGTGACAATGACAGTGGCTTAATCCCTTCTGGAAGTGCACCCAGACTTGGGAAATGTTACCTTCTTCAAAAGGCTTTGAGGAGTTTACAGCTGACACTGGCTGGAATCTTGCAGCCAGATCCAGAGTTCACATCCAGCCTGTGTGGATTAAACAACTTCCAGCCTACGCAGTAACCTGTGTACTGTTCAGGAAAACTTGGTGAAGTAGCCAAATATACCAGATGTGTTTGTTTATTACTATGTCACATTCACACCTCTCACGTGTTTTCCCTTCTTACTGGCAGGAATAAGCCTAACCTCCTTCTGTCTGCAGGTTTTTGTAGGTCTGGTTTTGGCCTTTATGAAGGTTAAATGGGAGACAGCTCCAATATTTACTTATCTGCTCCTGCAATCATTGACATTGGTTAATCACCTAATTTTACCTATGTTCATATAATCTTCCAGTTAATAAGCACATTAAGCACATTAATATGTATTTTTACGATGATCCCTGTAACAGGGATGTCTCAGTGACATCCCTGCAGCATTTCTGCGAGGCTGAAAAGAGGAAGTTATAGGGGAGGGATTCAGTCAAAAAAACATGTAAACTTCAGAGAAATTATTAAAAAGGCCAAAAAAGGCCATAAAGCAGTGAGAACTGCTTATATTAATACTTCACCCTTTCTTTGCATTTATAGTAGTAAAATGCCAAACTACATATAATGAAAGCTCATGAAGCTCAAAGATTGAGGAATGGCTTCCAGAAATTGGAATTTATTTTCTTAAAATCAAAACAAAGAAGTCACTTGTGACACTTCTGGGCTTCAGAGTTATAGACCAAATAAAAAACTGCTGCTTTTAGTTGTTTTCCTCTTTCTGTTTGCAGTAATGGCACATGTGTACATGTAACTTGGTAGTAGAAAGGACTCTTCAGAGGCTCAGACTGGGTGACACAGCTGGCTTCTCAGCAGTGTTATTTCATTGTGCACGCTTCCTGGGACCTGGGCTGTCCATGGTAAGGCCAGGAAATGAGGAATAGGGGTGGGTCTTTGCTACGAGCTCATTCAGCAGAATGCTAAACCACAGCTTCCTAAGCACTAAGGCAGTCACTGACAAAGAATGAATGCTTTGTATGTCTGCTTCCCCATGTGCAATTCCTTTCTGCAGCATAAATTGCCTAATTCATTACTTGTCTAACATCATTTCTGCAGTCCCTCATCGGATGCATCAGATTTCAGAACAGTATTCCAAACTGTGCAGTGTGAAGGAAACTAGGATACATAAAATTTTCTAAAAATTAATGACAATGAATATTTTTAATCTTGCAATGATACATAAACTAAGCTTCGTTTTGCTGTTGGATGTAAAAAATTTAAATGTATCCTTAATTATGGCCTAAAAATGGTCCTTTTTCTACCTGAGGATTTTGGAGCAAAATTTTGCTAAGTATAATTTCAAGTGTATACCTAGAGTTGTTGGTATGAGATATATGGAAAAAACCCCAAACCAACATAAAACTCAATTTCTACTGACGCTGGTAGCACTTCAGAACAGCTCAAGCTGACTGCATAATGATTACTGAGCACAACTGTCAGGTTCAACCTAGGAATAAAAATAACACAGGCAAAAAAAACACCCAGACTTGGAAACACTTATGCAAGATGCGTCCTTTTTGTCAAAAAGGTCAGAAGTTCAGTTTAGTTTTGTTTTGCCCAAATAGAACTCGATGGTATTATTTGGTTGTTTGCATTTTTAAGTTCTCAAATTAAATTTATCTGCAATAACAACTTCGTTTGCTTCCTGGAATGGAGGTTGGGATTTGATTTTGTCGATGGCACAGTCATCCCTGAAGCCTCATTGTCTAGGAAACGGTAAACTAGCTTTACACATGGCATGGTTAGTATGTGAAACCGATATGTTTTTCCGTCCACATATTACAATTTGAACTTTATTTTTCTTTTTCCAGCATAACCTTCTAGCATGTCTCCTTGTTAAGGAGGTTTCAGCTGCTCCTCTTCCTTAAGAACGCAAGCAGAGTTAAAACCACTTGCAAAGCCATTTTTCTCAGTGTGTTTTAACAGTTGAAATAGGCTGAGGAACAGCCTGGTCAGGCCAGAGAGGGCTGAAGGAGGTCTGGCAGCGCTGCTCCATCGCCTCCTCAGGGGTTACAGAGGACAGGAGCAGACTTGTGTCAGACAGGCACAGTGAACAGACAAGAGGCAGCAGTCCTGGATTACCACAAGGGACAATGCAGTTACACAGGAGGCAAAAAATCCTCACCCTGGAGTGGTTTTGTAAAGGTGCAGGTTCTCTGGATGGGGCTGTAAAGCCTCTATCCTCAGCTGCTTCTGTGCTGGGATCAGGTGTCCCTGTAGGTTGGAGACCATTGCAGAGTTATTTTGGAGATAGATAATCACGTTTGTGGCTGCTGGGGAGGGATGAGAGAGAAGGAAGAAAACTGGAGAAGTTGATCTATAAAAAGCACGCACAAGGGACTTACAACTACAAGGACAAGACAAAATGCGCTGCTGCTCTCTGAGCCAAAATGGTGGTGCTACGGGAACCTGTGGCAGCATCATCTTCTACCTTCCCCGATTACCCAGATTTAACCACAAAACAAGGGTATTGTGGATATCGTGGGGCCGGGCCATGCTGCTCCCTGGGGACAGAACCACAGTTATAAGGGATACACAGGGGTCATCAAATCCAACTCCTGACACTGCACAGGACATGCCCAAGAGTCACACCATGTGCCTGAGAGCAGCGTCCAAACACTTCTCGAGCTCTGTCACGTTTGGTGCTGTGACCACTTCCCTGGGGAGCCTATTCGAGTGCCCAACCA
Organism: Petroica traversi; assembly: GCA_025920805.1. Taxonomy (NCBI): domain Eukaryota; kingdom Metazoa; phylum Chordata; class Aves; order Passeriformes; family Petroicidae; genus Petroica; species Petroica traversi. The sequence continues at coordinate 12,323,226 of JAHLSL010000010.1, forward strand.
CCCTCTGGGTGAAGAACCTATTTTTAATACCCAACCTAAACCTGCCCTGACAAACTCCAGGCCATTCCCTCGTTCGGCTCCGGGCCGGGCTCAGAAGCCCTGGGAGCAGCCCCTGCCTGCGCCCCTCGCGGAGCGCGGTGTCCCACGGGCCGG
>JAHLSL010000010.1:12323778-12398560 GCA_025920805.1 Petroica traversi
CGCTTTTATGGTCGCCGACAACCTTGTTTTTACTCCTGCGTACGTTTTGTATTTAACTGTGCTGCGGCCCCTCGGGGAGCGCTGCCTGTGCCGCCTTGTTTTCGCTGTCCCCGCTCGGGCAGCGCTACCTGTGCCACCTCGTTCTCCCTCTGCCCGCAGGACGGTCCCGCGCCCTCCGCTGTGAAGAGCATGGCCGTGACTCTGGAGCAGGCCCAGCGGGTGGGCTATACCTGCCTGAAAGCACTCCTCAGGTTCGCTTTTATGGTCGCCAATAACCTGGTTGCTATTCCGTCCTACGTCCTGTATTTAATTGTGCTGCAGCCTCTCCGAATATTGGACAGTAAAAGCTTCTGGTATATCGAAGGAGTGTTATTTAAATGGCTTTTAGCTATGGTGGCTTCCTGGGGCTGGTGGGCAGGATACACAGGTAAGAATGTCTTGTTAACGTCTATTATGTCTAATTTAAAACGTACTCATGTGTTAAAAGACTGTTGTCATGTGGGGATGTATATGGGAATGTCTGAATATAGTAGATACGCAGGATGTTTTTCTTTCGAGTGTCTTACACAGATGTGTTTCTGGGTTGAGATGCTGTGTACTGAGCCATTTTTTTAATCGTAGCTGGAAACTTTATATTTTTAAGTGTTTTGCAATCAGTGTTTTGTCCTAGTAAAAGGAGAAATATGACTTCTCCTTTGTATCTTGATCACATTATTTTAGTGTTATATGAAAAAGATTCATCTCCTCAGAAGAGAGTTGATTCGTACTGTGCATGTAGCTGGTAGAACTAAACTTTTCTTACCTTAAGTCTGTACATCTCTGAATCATCTCCCCTTAGAAATATCAGGAGGTGAGGCTAAGAAGTTTGACACGGAGCTCATGTCAGAAGAATAGGTCTTCTATTCCTTGCAGCAGTGACTCTTTTCTGCCATCTCAGAACCGAGGGGAGCAGAGGGAACCTCTTTCCTTCAAGTAGTGATACGCAATATTTCTCAGCTGTATGACTCTTCATTTACTGTTAGCAGAGCTAATTACAGTATCTGTAGGGTTTTTCCCTCTGCATGCTTGCTTTGCCGTTATTACTGAACTTGTTTTTGCTCGTTTAGTATTCATAGGCTCATCAAGGTGATGGACTGAACTGAAATATTAAGGGAGGCTCTGGTCTTGTCCTCGAATGCACTGATTTTCATCCCGGCTGCTGCACTTTGTGCAAGAAAACATCCATCAGTTCTTTGTATGTGCTTCGGAAAGGGAAGAAATGAATCTGCTGAGTGCAAAACATGAGCAGCCCTCCTAAAATTCTTTCCCTTTCTTCTGCCCAGGGAAGGTCTTGTGTAAACCAGAAAAACAAGGAATGGCAGCACACAGCTCTGGAGTCTGGTCAGACTCCTGATTAGTCAGAAAGTCAGTGTTGAACCAGATGGAGTCTTGTTAGGCAACGAGTGCTGAAGCCTCTGTGCCAGTGTGGCTTTTGGTACCCTGTCGTGTGCACAAAGTTTCTGTGGATTCTCTAGGTGAGCTTCCCGCTCTTCTTAAGGAGATGGTGGCAGCAGCAGCAAGCTGGACTCTGATCTGCTGGGCTAGAGCTGTCACAGCGTTGCACTGCTTCAAAACTGCCTTGCCTGGTACAGCTCAAGCTTCTCCAGATATGCTGTTTAAAAACCTTTTTATGTGTTTGCTCATTAAAAGAAGTCCACATAGTGTTTGCAGTGGCAGATACACTTGTAAAGTCTGTTTTGTGTCATAAAGCATAAAGGCCTTCCAGAAGGAAGAGCTGACTTTCAAGGTGTCGTGTGTATTATTAATTGGAAATGGGAAAGTTTATGGACATATAATGGTGATGTTAAAGTCATACAGCTCATGACCCCGAGGATTCACTGTGTGTACTGAATGTGCTGGTTAAAATTCATTGTCCCATGACAATTTTGAAAGCCATTTCCTCAGGGTAGTTTTACTGCTGACTGCAGAACTGTGTGGTTTCTTTTGCCTATTGCTTGGAAGGTGGTCTTAGCATGATCTGCATTATCCTGAGTCTTCCTGAAGCGTGGTTGGTGTTGCTGATGTATCTTGAGAATTTGAAATAATTTTTTTTACAGTCTTGAAATGTCTCAGTATATTGGTTTGAAGTATTTACAAACTGCTACGCAGAAATGTTTTATGGGATGGTGTACGGGGTAAGGAGGCCCTTCTTTTTGCTTTCCACTATGAAGCATGGCTTTTGGGGGGAGGATTTTAAGCAAATGCTTGTATGAAAGTTTAGTTTAAATGCATTTTATTTGACATGAAGATGTTAACATGTTTTATACTGAAACCTATGAATTAGCAAAAACGGCTTATTTCTTTGTCCTTCCTTTAACCTCCTCAGTGCTCACCACCACATGCAGAACAAACCTGAAAGCATATCATTCAACAAATGTAGACAGGGTAATTTGTGTGTCTTTTTTCAGATTAATAGGTTTATAAAAAACTACTGCAAGGTCCCCTGTATAGAGTATGACATAACTAACTCGGAACTGAAACACTGCTTTTAGTAAAAAAAAGTCCAAGACTTACAGTGGTGCATCTGAAAGAGACATTGCTCCGAAATCTTCTGTTTTAAATTCCAAAAAACTAAGTCAAAGTTAGGCTTTGGTATGTTCTATCTTTGCAAAAGTAAATAGAAGATAGTAGGTGTGCTTGGGTTCATTGAAAAGATTAAAGATTTTTCTTTTGAGTAGCAGAATAGTTGGAGAGGGTTTTTTTTGTTGGTTTGTTCGTCTTTAAGAGGGTAACCAGATAAATAAGTTTACTTGTCTTTTAATTGGAGGGAGTGGTCTGCTTCACTTGTGTTTAAAGTGTGTTTTAGTTCTTCAGTTTATTTATTTTTCCCTTTCTGAGCTTGGGTCATCTCTTGGGTAAGAAGTGACATAAATTGTTTGTAATTAGGGACTTCAACTTAGCCTGCAAAATAGATTCAGGGCAGACTTTTTGCTCCTGTAATTTGTGTGTAATGTGTAGGAGAAAGCTTGATGCCAAATGAAGACAATAAGGTGAGTGCTAGCTTATTCTTCTGGGCTTTGCTGCTGTTGCATAATTGTTGGTGTGTTTTATTGAATAGAACTGGAAGAGCTGAGGAAGAACTCCTGAATTAGGTCTGCCCTCCTCTTCCTCACCCCTGTCTAAACCTGGGGGTTTCTGTTAGGATCATAGAGGATTTATAACAGAAATTACCTGATCTGTGTCTATATCAGTAGCTGTCATCTGTGCTTTTTGATAAATATAGGTGTTTCTGTTTGCAGATGCACTTGATATTATGTAAAGAGATAGCATATGTCTGGAAAAGCAAAATAAAGGAAGGATTGGGAAGAGAAATTGCGAAGGTCACTGTCCTCTCCCTAATATTTCTCTTCTTAAGATGCAAGTATGAGAGAGAACTTGTGCATAATTGGTTTACTTTGATTTTTAAAGGGCAGAGTATGATAAATATCTCTGTTGTCCCTCTTGAGCTCTACAGGATTTCTTACGAAAATGAAAACTGAGTTTCTTTTTATGAAGAGTGTACAGACGGTCTAGCAATGTTACTTTATTTTTATACGATTTCAGAAAGGCCTTCTTATAAGTCTTCTGAATCTCCTTTTTTTTTAAGGCTTTTTTTCTAAATGCTTGCTGTTGTAGGAGCTCTTCAGCCAGGGCACTTGGAATCTGCATATTAGTGTAATTTGAAAGGCACCTTTGAATAATACTTCTAAATATTTTCCCACATTTGTTGGAAGATGCATTCTAAAAAAGCAAACTTGAGAGTGCTTGATCCTTTGTTGGCAAGTACCTATTTCTCCTGTACTGTAATTTGTCATTTAATATATGAGTACACCAGATAGCACTGAATAGTGCAGGAGATGGGAGGGAGATGGAGCATATCTGTGGTGGTGAATTTCTGATGACCTTTTGCTCACCTACAAAACTAGTTTTAAAGCAGTCGTCTTACAGATTTCATCTTCTTTGGTCAAGTATTGCAGACTAAGTGTAATATCCAGATACCTAATCAAATCACCAAAAATAGGACTGCTAGAGAGAAGCTTGCGTAATTCATTACACATGGACAAAACCTTGTGTTTCAGCCTCTCAGCAACACACACAATCTTGCAGTAATATAGGATAGGTCAGTGGGCTGTGGGCAGGTGGAAGAGAGTAACGCACTTGTTACCACACACAAAAAACTTATTGCGGTGACTGTACTTGCTGGTATAATGATGCAGTGCTTAATTAAAAGTGAACCAATCCTATGGTGTCACTGTTCTGTGTCAGCCAGGATGGTGACTAATTTTAAAGAGTGTCTGTAAGAATTGTCAGGTTTTGTCAAGTGAGGAGGATTTCTCTTTCCTTCTCTGTTCAGCTAAGTAAAGAAAAACTGAGATTGAGATTTTGATTTTTAATTGTCCCTGTCTCCTCTCCTCCCAAGTAATTTAGTTTTTATTGGCTGATTTATGTATGTGATTAGCATGTGACCACTCTATAATTTTTTCAGCAGTCATACTTTTTTTTCCCCACTCTAATGCGAAATCTTGTTTCCGTTTTATCAGGCAACAGCCCTAATTCCTCTAATCTTCTAAGAATGCAAATATTTTTGTCTTCCGGAGCTGTAAAAGATACAGGTGGAGTTGCTGTGACAACAGTTCCTCGGTGCAGACAACATTTGCTGTCTATGCTGCTTCTCATGACAGGTTGGCCCCTCTCCTCAGGCAGGAAGTGCAGCAGAAGCTGAAGGACAGCAGATGAGATAAAGTAAATTTTTTGTCCCATATAAGGCAGGCAGTGTTATTTCAGGAGACCTATCTATGCCTCTGACCCTGCCACTGGTTCCACCATCTGCAGTTCCTACAGTGTGATTTTTTTCACTGGCAGTGTTTTGGGTTTGAGTCTGGTCACTACTCTGAGGACGGGACAGGGAGAGGCAGGAGGAAACAACTTCTGTTTTTGAGTCAGGCAGTGTGTGAAATGGAGAAGGAAAATTGTTAACATTTTCTTGGAATTTGCAGAAATACCTGATGTGACTCAGTAGATTTGGGTAGCAGTGCACTGCACATAAACTCCTGGTTTTTGCTGTGGGCATGCTTCGAGTTTCTAGGCAATCTGTGACTTAAGTGAAGCTTTCCCTGATGAGTAGCTTATGCTGCTTGTAAGAGGAATTTTGTGTGTACCTTTTGAGCTGCCTTGATAAGGAAAGGTCAGAGTTGAGTGAGTTGGGGCCATTGGGGCTGTTTCCACCCGGCCTCAGAGCAAAGGCCCATTGCAGCTTTGCGTAAGAGGAGGGAAGGTGTGCAGTGAACTTGGGGCCAACCTCTTTGTGCTATACAAGACCCTTGTCCTTTCCTAATGACATGAGAAATCTCATCAGAAAATCCCTGTATCTCCTTTTGGGGCATAGGTTATGGTTACCACACTTCTTTGTAGTTCATCTAATGCCAGCAAATGTAATCTGATGTGTCAAGAGCAGTAAAGCTTATAATTCATTTTTCTATTGTATCATTCACTGTTAAGGGTCATTCCAAAAGATTAGATAATGAAATATTCTCCGAGTTAGTTTTTCCTTTTTTTTTTCAGAAAGCTGCTGCCTCCTGGCACAAAGCTTAGAGTAAAAGCACACACTATTGTTTTTGTTGTTTGTTGCTATTTAAGTCCTTCCTTTTTTTTTTTTATTTGGGGGATTTTCTTTCTTTTTCTTTTTTTAGAGCGGGTTAGTCTCTGTTCTTGTTTCACCTACTCTGGATAATACAAGAGCTATTGCAAACCTACCAAAGCATAGGAAAGATGAAAAGTTTGATGAATACATATACAGAAAGGTGGGATTCTATAATTTTAAGTCTAGCAATGGCTGTGGAATATTTTTAAATTAGCTCATATTCTAACAGCAAAAGGAAGACAAAGTTTTAGGAATTCTGGATTTTATTCCTCTTTATGGTTGAGTTTGCTATCTTTAGCATGTGTTTTTATCCCCCCTAGTTCTTCTGTTTTTAACATATCTGTTCACATTAGTCTTCTTACTTCTCCCTTCATTACTGAAAGGATATGACTAAGAATACCTGAGAGATGTATCTCTGTTCTCTTTACCTTTTCCTGTTCTGTTCCTAGGTGGTAGGCTTTTAGGAGCCGTGTGAAATAATAACAGGAAAGCTTTTGTCCAGTTCTGATTTGAACAAGCAAAATCTTAACAGAGTTTAATTCTTCACAAATCCTTTGCAGTGAATTTTTTTCCCACTTGATCTGTGTCATTATGTGTATTGAAACTTGTCGGAGATGATGCCTTTATGTCAAAGATAAAATATCTCATTGCCATTTAATGTAACTGTTATAAAGCATGGAAGTTTTAGAGATTGTCAGGAAAACTGGAGAAAAAACCCCTGAATGTTCAATGTGGAGAAGAAAACTTATTTTCTTACGTTTTGTTCTGAGAAAATTACTTTCCCAGAATGAGGCTCAAACAGAAGAACAGAGTACATCACTCTCCCTTTTTCTGTTTTGTGTGGGAGGGACAGGAAACATCTTGGCAAAGGTTAGTTTGGCAAGGTTTTTAGGTGCTGAAAAATGGAAGAGTTGTGCAACCTTAATTAGACAGGGTAGCTAGTAAATCCTTTATGGAATATAATCTCAGTGGTGTAACTCTCCAGTGTGAATTGAGTCAAAGTACAGCTCCAAGGTATGTAATGTGCTCGTGTTTGTTACAGTGGGGATGTAAACTGTGATGCTGAGGATGCCATATCAAATGTGTGATTGCCTAGGCAGGGAATTGCACTGCTCCTGCAGTCAGCACTTCTCAGATAATAGTGCAGCCACTTCTGTGTGCACTTACTGAAATACGTAAGGCTAATGTGTCTGCATTCCCAAAAATGTTCCATGACACCAGTGTGTGACATTCTGTGTATGAGGCCGTTCTGTGTTTTTTCCTCTCCCCACCCCCAAAGCATTTCAAGCAGGGAGTGCCACAGAAGAAAGCCAGTCCCAGCCTTTCAGACTCTTCCTACCACCATTGCTTTGGTTTTCCTGGCCAAATATTTAATGATTGTGTGGTGATCTGGATCACAGCTATCTCTGGCCCGTGCTGAAACTACCCAGCCCTTTTTTTTGCTGGGTGATGAAGAAAACACAGTCCCTAACCCAGTTCATTTTGTGGGTGTGGTGAGAGAAGAAACATGCAGGCAGCAAGGAGAAAGAGGAAGGAAATGCATCTTTTGGTGGCAATACCAGCTTTACTTTTTTATGGTCCCAATTCAAGAGAGGAGTCCTGGGCAGGATAGGTCTTTAGTATGTGAACAAAGTGTTGCTGAAGTAGACTTCTTCATCTTTTCTTGCTGTTTTCTTAACTGGTGGATGTTGTCTGGAAAAGTGCCTTCTCCCAAATTCTTTTAGAGAAGAAAACTAAGCTTAGGGTGAATAACAAAGGACTAGGATAAACTGAAAACTAGTTGATAAAGGAATAAGAAGACCAGTGGTTCTGGTGCAAGCTCAGCAGTAGGGTGCTCTAAACTTTTGTTTGTGTACTATTTGAATTTGCCAGCTACAGAGACAATTGTAGAAAACTTGAAAAGTATTTAAGCTGCATGAATAGCCTACACAATGCAGAAGTTTTTTAATGTTGAGCAATAAAAAGTAATAAACATTTAAGTAAAGTAGCATTTTAGGAAATTGATGAGTATCATGGTGGAGAGCTTAGGAAGAGTTTTGTCCCAATGAACAACTATACCTTCTGTTATGAAATATGTAAAGAACAGAATGGAGAATAACACTAAAAAAAAATCAGTAGTTCACCTTCACAGTTCAGTAGTTTTGTCTCAGTTGTTCTAAAGCTATTGAAGAATTAAAACTTCTCTAAGAGGGTCATCAGCCTCATTAGTGCAGGATGAAATCAAACCAGAACCCTTTCACTCAGAGCTGAACTCAAAGTAGAACCAAATTGGACAACTCAGTGGTTCTGTTTCCTGGGTGGAGAAGAAGAGATTCAGTCTCCTTGACTCTGTGTAAAGAAGGGAATTTCAAATGTCCCCATTAAAAGGTAGAACATGCAAGTCTTTGAGTTATAATAAGACAGCAGTACCTGGAGATTATGCTTAATTTCTTTCATGAATACTTCCATTATACCTTTTCACAAATGCTTTACCAGATAATGCTAATGGTGTCACTTCTTTTGATTCATACAGCATAACCTGAAAACTTCTTGTTTAAATGTTACAGTTCTAAAAGGTAAGGAATTACCCCTATTTAGGGAGTTTAATAGTTGGTAGCTTAGAGAGACACCTCAGTTTTGTAATTTAAGTAAAGAAGGAGAGGAAAGATTAATAACTTTATTACTGCTTCTCACTTACGTGGAACTAAAAATAGAAATGGTGTTCTAAGAGCAAGGGACAGAGCTGCTGCTGTTTGGGAGGATATGGGTTCAGGAAAGTGGCATGAGTGCTTGTGGATTTCGGGTTTTTTTGGTGGCAAAATGGAAGACTTTGTCTGACTTCTTAAAATTTACTATAATTTGTTTTCTAGCAACCCATAGTTACAAGCATGTGGAATTTCTGTGGAAGTCCATGGTGTCTGTGTTTGCTTGCCAGTACTGGGGGAGAAAAAATCCCAGCAATATTAAGAACACATACTTTTGGTTAATTTAAGCATCAGTTATATTTGAGTGTGGTGTTTAGGTTGGACTATCAAACACCATTTTAATATAAGTTTGTGACTTGGGTATTTATTACCCATGCAGATAAATGTGACCATGTTTAAATATCGTTTCCTGATGAGATTAAGCTACTTGTTTAACAGCTATTCTTTCTCTCACCTCTCCCACACTTCTGATTTGCTTCCTTGCAAATCTGTCTGTGATTGACCAGATGGTTCAGGTTTCAGGCATAATTGTGTTCTCATGAGTTTTGTGAAAATTGACAGCTGAGTGGAGGAGGGAGACCCAAGTTTGTGCCTCAGCTGAGGGTAGTGCAGGCAGACTCAGCCATTGTAGGTCTTGTTTGACATCTGCTGCTTGTTGAAACAGAACATCAGTGATTCAGGCTTTGCCACAGTGCCAGCAAATCTTGTCCATCCTGGTGGGGAGAAGGAGGTTAGGCAATGGGTTTTTGGGAAAAGCAGCATTTGTTACTTCTGCTTATGGAGCAACACTTTGACCTGGCAGTGGCAGCTGGTGCTGGAAGCAGCAGCCTTTCCTGTAGGGTTTAGTACACCTTGCTTATCATAGTCTTTTAGATCTAAAGGACATATGCAGAAAACTCTTTACTTTTAATACTAGGGAAAAGGCTTACTGGTAAAATAGCTTAATATATTGAACTTTTAATACTCTATATTAAACAGAAGTTCATGTAGCCTCCTGCAAAGAAGGACATCAACCTGACTGAAATTCCATCCTGATAGTGTTAATTTTCCTCTTAAAACCACAACAAACTCTCAAGAAAGAGCAGTGATGCTCAGATTACTGTAGGCAGGTCAGAGTCAAAGAAAAAAACCAGTTGTGAATCTGACCCAGGGACATGTAAAAACATGAAGGTCAGGGTATATTTGGGTAATTTGGAAAAACCTGGGAGAGAGCAATGGTGTGGGTTGTAAGCAGCATGAGAGTCTGTCAGAAAGGGTTCTGTATCACTGTGCAGCACTCGTGAAGGCATCACATTAGAAGTGTGGCCTCTTGAGTTTTGTACCTGAACCTGGCCTATTTTGATATGCAAAAATATATATAAATGGCCTGGCAAGTCTCCAACTCTGATAGCTGCCAGTTTGCTATCCAAATGCATTCTTCTTTCTTACCCATTTTTATTTCCTGTGGTTGTCTCTGGCATGAGATTCAGTTGTTGTTGCTCCTGTCAACAGCATTACTTGGAAATAAATATAACTGTAGCTTGTGTATACATTAATAGAGAATGAAGGACCTGTGAGGTTCAGTTTACATTTGTAAAAATGCTTCCAGAAGCAGGCAAGGTTAATATAAATATCTTTTAAACCTCTTCTATGGAGTGGATGATGTGAAAGTGAACAGAAGAATATTTTTTGTTTGGAACTCTTCTGTTTGTACGATCAAACCTAATTCTTTGGTCTTCTAACACAGCAGCAGGGGAAGGGAATGGGACAACAGTGAGGTCTTTGCTCAGATAATTCTGTTGTCTAGGTTAACATGGCTGGGTAAATACTCAAGATCATTTTGTGCCTATCTTGGGCTTCTGGAGTTTGACAGGATTTCTGCAGGTTGGAGGAGCATTTATGTTCCCCTTCTCTTTCAAAGGGAGAAAATACTGAAACATACTTTTTCTTTCCTGCTTACATTCTCTGATTTTTTTTTTTGACATCTTACTGAACTTTAAAAGCTAAAATGCAGAGCTGAGTTCATGTAACCACAAGTGGTGTCACTGTAGGAAGGCTAAGGGTTATTTGGGGGACTGCTGTGGGAAGGAACCATAGCAGGTGGCCTCCTCCCTTCTTTTCCAGTCCAATTACCACCCTTTCCTGATACTTTGCAAAAACTGCCTCAGATCAAACCCAGTGAGTGACCAGACAGCCAAATTCACCATGCAGTTTCTTTGAGTGAAGTATAGAGGGTTTGGTAGGATAGGTAGAATTCAATGTTTGAATGCTATTGACCTCTTACTCTGTGGTAGTGCTAGACTTCTGTAGCCTGACTAATTTTTTTTTTTTTGCCCAGTTTTCTTTTTGTTTGAAGAAAGAGTCATTTGTAAGACTTTTTGGCAGAAGTTTCAGGAGTAGAATAAGCCAAGGCAGTAGTAGCCACAGATCATAGCAAGTTGCATTTAAACTGCTTACAGTGCCTATTGCTACCCACAGACTTATGAGTATTCACATTAATCATTTGATTGTAAAGTAGAAGTTTGAGAATCATCCTATCTTCTTTCATTTGTGGCACCCTTCTGTATTTGAAATAGAGAAGCCCATTTCCACAGTCTGCTTCACAACTCTGTTGTTCAACCTCTTCATGGGTGCTTTCCAGAGAAACTGTTCTGCACTGAAATTGTTTTTACTTGAACTGCCCTGAAGTCTGATCTTTTTCTTTTTTTGTTCCCCAACATTTTTCTGCTGTCATTTTCACCGTTTGTTCCATATCTGTAGAAACTTTTTTTTTTTAATTCGAGCTGCGGATATTTTTTTTAATTTGAGGAGGGAGAAAGAGAAGCCTCAATTACTGTCATGGCAGGAACAATTTGAGCCTGGATATTTCATTGAAAGGTGCATTGAATACTAGTCTGTGCAGAGAGGATGAAGGATAGGTATTGGAATCATCCACTCAGAACGGTAGAATAAATTTGTTTCTGTAGAGTGACCATTTTGTGTTAGTAAAAAATACTACTGAAGTTCCAAGTAGTGACTGTTGGCCACAAATCCTGGGTCCTTCTTGCAGTTGTCAGCAAGTATAAGAGGATTATTTGTTTTGTTATAGTGACAGATGCCAGAGAGCTAAACTTTTTTTAAAATTAGGAACAGTAAACTTTCTGCTGCTGCTTTGGGGTGCTTCAGTGAGAACAACATAGTGAGAGAGGCTGTTTTTTCCTGCTAATTGCTTAATTTGTGATAGCCTGACTATGCCATTAAAGGTATTACTTCTGATTTTATGATGTGCTTCTGCTTACTGTACACCTGAAACCTGACCACACACAATTCTTAAAAGTTACTGAACTGGTATAGGATAACCTGGGGCATATTTAATAAGAGGTTCTGTTCTCTTGAATCATTTGTTGTGTCATACGAACAAAAGTAATACTTAAGTTTCCAGCTAGAATTGGTGTCATACACATTCCAGCATGCTTTTCAAACTTACTGTGGCCTCTTGTTTTAATAACAAGATTTGCATAAACAGAAACATAAAACTAAATATAGGAATTCACTATTACATTTATTTGCATCATTAGCATCTAGTTGGTTTATGATTAAATTATTTCATTAAATTAATGGTAACTGAACATAATTTCTCCCTGGCCTTTATAAAATGTATTATTTGGAAAAAATCAGCTTGGTATCTGACAAGTCCAAAGGAAGTTTTTCACAGTTCTTGTTCATGTTACAACTTCCTTGTTGTAAAGACTGTTATTTTTAGCATGGATGAGAAATTTTTTTAAGTCCTTGGAACCTAATGGTTTATCCTTGTTTCTTGCATCTGTATCCAGTTAGTTTTTAATTCTTTGCAGGCCATTCATTTTTAAGTGTCCCTCTCCACAGTGCAGCTTGAGAATGTCCATTGCCTGGGTGTGTTCTGTGGTTTATGGCCATGCTCTCCCACCGGAACTGGAGGATTGCACGGAGGTGTGTGGGTGGAGAAGAGAGTAATGCTGCAGCTGTTGATTAGTAGCCAGTTTTATGGCTTGAGGATATTGATTTTCAGATTATGCTACATCTGCATTCTCAGTGTTCCTGTGATCATTCAGGTGCTCAGTACCTGTTTTTTCTGTCCAGACTTGACTAAGTTGAAAAGATTCAAATGGTCAATGTCCTTCAAGTGGAGACAGGCTCCTCAGTTCTGAGGTCACTGTAAGGAGAAAACAAATAAATGCACAGAAGGGCTTTTTGCCCTTCCCATTTAACCAAGGTAATCTAAAAGTAAAGTGTTTTCCAAATACATATGGTGCTACTCTTATGTGGTGTTTATTTGTACTGGACAGTGAGCTAGGCTAAAAAACATCAGCTGTATAAAAAGTTAGGCAAGAACTGAAGAATATGAAGAGGTAACTGCAGGATGTCAGTTTGGTTTAGGTGAACAGAAGATATTGATCAGAGCTGGGATATAGCGGTGGTCTTGCCACAGTTAGAATCTTAACTTCCAGTAACTGTATTGTTTTCTTGACTTGGACCTTCAGCCAGTAATTAAAGTCGTGCAGTTTGCTTCCCTGAGGAGGAAAAGTAGATTAAGATGTGATTTTGTTTGTTTGTATTTAATCAATGTGAATTACTTAAAGGAAATATGAAATACAATGTTTTTCTGAGCCCAGTTGATTTGAAGGTTTCCTTGCTCAGTAGTGTAATTAGGGTTTTTTTTTTATGTCTTATATCTTTTGAAAAGCATGGTCTTAGTCCTTAACTGTTGTCACTGTAGCAGCTTTTCTTGATATGTACCCTCTTGCTGTGGCCCTTGCCTGCAGCTGGTCCCAGTGGTGCAGTTCAGAGCTAAGCAGTTGAATGCCTGGGGGCTGATCAGGCCTTTTCACCATGCTGTTAATTAGGATCTTTATATGTAGGGAGAGAGAAATGCAAACTCTGACTTGGAGTTTTAGGCAAGTTCCACATCTTCTTTAAAGAAAAAGCATCATTTGCTCACTTCCAGTCCTATTACAGTGTTCTGGTTCTTGTGTTTCATAAATCTCCAGGCATTTCATGGGCACTGGAGAGCATGAGTTACCTCTCTCACTACTGTGTAAGTGCACTAGAGTAGCTGTGTTTTATCAGTTTCCTATGAGAAACTGCTTTCTCTTTTCCTGCAATCAGTGACAGTTTTCTGCATGCCTTTTACTCCAGAGAGCCTTTTGTGTAGTGTTCTGAAAAGTTTGTGGTCCCAAATCATACAGTAGCTTAAAACTTGCAGACAAAAATGTGAATGAGATTTAAATGAATGTTTTGTCATTGCTGATCACCCTCTCCAGTCCCTCATGCAGAATGTAGTAACTAAATTTGGCTGGTCTTCTGCTGTTCCCAAGAAAGACTTGGTATAGCATGGCCTTGGGATTGTTGGAAAATTGCTGCATGCCATTTCTACAGCTGTGTTTTTTGGGAAAAACATCTGAAAAGCTTCAAGATGCCCTGGTTTCCTTGTTATTATATTGGAAGCTTGCAATCTGCAAATCTTAAAAGAAAGGGAAATGGCCATCTCTTCATGGGCAGATTCATTGCTGAATGCCACAGTTACTTGTTCTTTAAAGCTCTCCTTTCTGCTGGACTGACTGGAGAATCTGGATTAAGTGAGAACAGAATTTTATGTATGGCTGCAACTGTGGCTTTCAAAATACCTCACTTTTTTTCCCCCCCCCCCCCCCGAAGAGTAAACCAGCGATTTTTGCAGAACTTTTTAGTGGTAGAGCTTGCTCCCTCTTAAGTACCAATGAAAATTTTGTGCAGTCTTTATCAGGATTTAATTTTGAGCTCAACAGTTATCAGTGAATATAGTTAAAATGACTGTAATAAATTCCTTCAAGTCTTATGTATTGCTGCTCAGAAGCAACCAGGACTCAAATCTGTTCACTTCAAAAGCAGGAAAATCTAGTGTGGATTGCATCCACCTATTTACCTATCTATGATAATAGATGATTCTTATCTTTATTTCTTTACAGCCATCAGACTCTGCTCGTGTCTTATTTTCTTCTGGAAACAACATTACAGATTTTTCCCAATTGTTTATTTAAAGCCTTGCTTTTGCCTAGCAAGTGCATTTTTTTCCAGTGAGTCTTTGTGCAGCTTCCCCATTATTTATATTATTCTGGACTACACAGTGCAGACCATATTTCTGTGGTATAAAAAAGAAGATTTGATCCCTAACAGAGTCCTGCAGTGGGCACCTCTGCAGAAGCAGCTGAACAGTTGAATGGGAGCTGTGGGAGTGCTGTGTTCCTGGATGGTGACTTGCTGATTATTGGTTCTGGCCAACTTGTTCTAGGCTGGCCAGTTTACATCAGGATTCTCAGAGTGAACAGCTGAGGCTGCAGAGCAGGTTTCAGCCTTTCCCCCACTTTGAAAGAGAGAGTTCTCTCTCTGTAGGAAACAGGCCTGCAATTTCACAAGTTATTTGTTCTGCATAGACCATCATCCTAATGGGATTTTTTCACGGATTTGGTTGGGATGTACTGGCTTTTGGTGTTGGTGACACAATCTGAAATGCACCCCTTTACTTTAGGGCTGAAAACCTGGCTCTGTTTTCTGGGCATTGTCTCCCCTGGAACCTGACTGGGTTTTGTCAGATTGCTTTAGTCCTGTATCTATAAGCTTTTTAAGGCTGTATGATGTGTTATCTGTACTTTTTGAGCCACCTGAAGAGTTGAGGCAAGTGAAGTACCTTATGAATGAGTCTTTTTGGCATCACGGGGAAGTTCACATCTGGGAAGACAAGCAGCAGGATCAAATTAGTAATGCATACCATTGCCAGTGACTCAAAAGGGAACTGTAGTAATGATATTGTAGTTTTTGGTACTGCCTCTGGGTAATTTCTGCTGTCTAGTCAGTTGATTCTGCAAAGACAGCTCAGGTTCTTGCTAGGATGCAGTGCTTTAACTGTGACAGAGGCTGTGTTTTCAGACTGCTCTCTTAGGGAGAAAATACTTTCTTTTATTTGCTTTTTCCAAACAAATCCATAGCCCACTAAAAATTAAGCAGCTATCATGCTGTCCCTGCCTAAATAGTGGCTCTGTACTCTCTGTGGCATATGATTAAAAAAATTTTATACCAAGGCTGTTAACTTTCTCTAGTACATAAGCTTACAAAAAAGAGGGGGAGGTTGCAGGTTTTTAACATGTTCTAAACATGTTGTTTAAAAGAACAAAATTCTACACTTGCTGTGCTCTGGAGACCACAGCATGCCTAACAAATGTGTTTCAAAAATAAATTCACAGCAATTTTGGAGGTAACCTGGGTGACTCGTACTGGTTGTGCTTTTCTTGTTGGGCCAACCAGACTTGCCCAGCAGGTCTTCCAGCCTAGCAAACCACAGTTCTACTGGGATGAATCCTGGTTCAACTGGTGCTTGCTGCCCCATCATGCCATCTTCTGATAGCCCTGATTGTGCTGGCTTGCCCCTTCTGGTTTTTATTTTCACCAGCACAGATGCTCCCATGATGTTGCAGTGACTCTTTTCTGCTTCTCAATTATAAGAATAACTTAGGTAACTATTTTAGATAAATATCTTAGATAAAGATAATAAGAGAAATAATTGGGGCCCAGCCCACTTTATATGTTGGGGTTTTTTGTTTACTTGTTTTTACTCTAAATTTGGTGTTTAAGTAGGTGTCAGTAGCTATACCTGAGTATTAACTAGTAATTTAAATATCTTGGTGTTTGAGTAACTTAAAGTAGCTCAGTTTCAATCTAGCTGCTTGCCTGTGTTATGTTTGTCATGCAGACAAAACAGTCTCAATAGAGAAGGTTACTTTCCCATAGTATAGCTAAATATAAAAATATCTAAATGAAAGTCTTAAGATGAACATATCGAGACTTCCTAGCATTGAACACAGTGGCTTATTCTGGTCTCACTTTTTTGCCTGAGTTTGATCTCAGATGAATCATACTCTTCTTCTGTCATATTAAGGTTTGAACTGCCTTTCAGATTTATGTCTTGGCTGCAGTTCTGCAGCAGTAAGACAGAAAAATGTTGCCAGTTTTTATTTGCAACATGTGCTTTGCAGTTGTAAAGGCTGTTCCTTCTCATGCTCCAGGACGAAGTTGTGGGGTTTGTTGTAGTCGAACATATCCATGAAGAGAGAATTCTGTAAACTCTGGGTTTTTCCTCCTGGTATCAGGCTGTTAGAATTGTTTAGGAGGTTGGAAAGGACTTCTGAGGATGGTATAGCTGTACCCTCTGCTCAAAGGGAGGTCAGTTAGAACAGGTTGCACAGGTGCATGTCCTGTCAGGGTTTGAATAGCTCCAAGGATGGGCATTTCACAACCTCATTGTGCAACCTGGAAACACACTATAGTAAAAATGCTTTGGTGGTTTGGTTGTTGGGGGTTTCTTTTGCCTTATGTTGAAGTGGGATATCCTGTATTTTTTTATTTGTCCCTATTACCTCTCAACCTGTCACTAGGCACTTCAGGGAAGAGTCTGGCTCAGTCATCTTTGCACATCTCTGTGTGCCCTGTCAGGTACCGACACATGGGTACGAATTTACCTCTGAAGCTTTTTGTTCTCCAGGCTGAGCAGTCCCAGCTCCCTCAGCCTCTCCTTCTACGAAACGTGCTCTGGTCCCTTCATCATCTCAGTGGCTCTTTGTTGGGCTGTCGTGTTTCACCCCAGCCACCCTCTAAGCCCCACACAGCTGCTGGGTCACTGCCCTGCCAGCAGATCTGGGAGAGAACCAAAAGTAAAAGTGAGAAAACCCATGGGTTGAAGCAAAGGCACTTTAATAGGGAAAGCAAAAGCTGGGCACACAAGCAAAGCAAAACAAGGAAGTCTTTCAGCACTTCCCCATGGCAGGCAGGTGTTGAGCCATCCCTGGGAAAGCAAGGCTCCATCACGCAAGTGTTTGCTTGGAAAGACAAATGTCATCACTCTGAACATCCCACTTCTTCCCTCCTCCCTCCACTTTATATACTGTGCATGAAGTCATATGGTATTTTCTGACTTGAATCCAGGAGCATTCAATTCAGCTCATGCTCATTCTGCAGATGGGTATTTTTTATAAGATAATAGTAGTTTTTAAAGGGAAAATAAAGACAAAAGCACTGTAGCACTTTCATTCCTGCCTGTCGGTGTTTGCTGAGTCAGGCCCTGTTTTTCAGCTCTGTTCTTGCTTGGTTTGTGGCACAACAGTAGTGATGGGGCAGATGACTGTGGGTAAACCTGCTGGGTTCAAGTTATTGAAAATACGGAGCCTCAGCCAACTGTTATTTGCTTGAAAGGGTGATAAGGGTAACAATAATAGGAAGCTTTGTGTTTGTAGCATATTTTCTTACCCAGCAGCACTGGTATGTTTTTTTACCAGAGAAAATCAACACTCTTTCCTCCTCTCCTAATCCTCTTAACCTTTTGCAAAAAATAGTGTGCTTGAAATGTTGTAATGCTATTGTATTCCAGAACTGCTGCTTTCAAAGTGACTTTTCTTTTTAATTCTGGAAAAGCCAGGCTGTTTTTCATAAAGCGGTCTTACAGATACAATTTTCTTTGAGATTAGGATATGTTTTGCATTGTAACCATGGTTAAATTACTGTGGTTTCAATATACAGTACATTGAGAAGGACTTCCAAGATAACTTAGGGTAGTCCAACATCATATTTGCCTCTTGTGAAAAGTAAACATCAGTGTTACAGGTGAAACCCTAAGAGTTTGACTCTTGCATTTTAAAACGATGGAAAAGTATTATCTGGATTCAGTATTTGAAGTCGTGCTTAATTGATGAGAATTCTTCTTCACTTGTAAAAATTATTCTTGTGGATAAAGAGGCTGTGCAGGACCCACAGCCTTGTCTGACAGCAGGTGGAGTTAAGCAAGTGCTGAGCTCTGTGATGAGATTGCCTGTGGTGTTTCCATCATTGTTTCTGACCTTGGTCTTGAATTGTAAAGTGCAGACTAGTTAAAAAAAATGTATGTCTTGGTTGTCTCTTAAGATTTTCAAATCCATACTGTCTCTTTAAGGAGGAATAAAGCATCTCTGGACCAAAATTTCATGGGACATTTTTTCATATGATAGGTCTTGTGGTCAGTGATTGTCAAATGAGGTTTCTTTCAATGTAAAATTGTCTTAGTAAACTGCAAATCTTGTCTTTGCTCTGTGTAACAACTTAGCTGGGATCCTTCTATTCTGAATCTCTTTGATGTTTGTTTTATGAAAATATGTTACTTTGTTCCTATCACTTACGGTGTTACAGAGTTTTGGTCATCTCCAGTATTTAAAAGCTTTTGATCAGGAAAAGGCAAAAATTCATCTTTACCTTACATCTATTTTTTTGTTTTATGGTAATCTTAAAGACAGTCCTGTAAATTTAGTCTTTATTACATGTTTGAAATAGACATTTTTGAACACAGATTGACATTACTTCTTTCCACACTGTAACTAGGAATGACCAAAATGGTACAGGTTGACAGCTTTGCTCATAAACTGAAGTGGGGCAGTTGATCTGAATGTGTTTACTCTTGGCTCACCTGCCTTTTTAGGACCTTGGTGACAGTGTGCTTCTGACTAGGTAACCTTTTGTGTGCATTCTTTGAAACGTGTCAGGATCATTTTGAACTTTTAGGCCTGACCATCTGTGTGCAGTACCCCTTAATAACCTTTACCTGTCCTGATGTTTTATTTTGACGTATTCTTTAATGGTGAGAAAAACTTGCCAGACTTCCCCACTTTTTTGCTTCTCCTTCTAGACGTCAAACAAAACATTTTTTTTTCCTTCTGGCCATTATAACATCTGCATTATTGGAGCATTAGGATATTAGTTGATGGATGCATTGATGTTCCTCTGGGTGGTTAATGTATTTTATCTGTCACTGGGGAGGAATGTGCTGTTCAGCTCGCTCCTTGTGCGAGTGCTCTGACTCATGAGCGCGAGGTACTTCAAAAGGATTTCAGCACTCCATCTCCTTCTTCAGTCTTGCAGTTGCTTTTCTAAGAATAGAAGCAGCAAAACAGACAGCGGAGTTCCTTCTCAGCTGCTACAGTTCATTACCACTGTAGTCATGAAAGCTGACATCAATGGCAGTCTTCCCATCTCACAGTTGTCATTTACCTGTGTGGCTGCAAACACTGTGAATTGTACTGCTGCTCTTTGGGAGCAGGAGCCACCATCTACAGCTGGGCTTCCAGTTTGGATGATCTGTGGGACTTGGGTGCTTCTACATTTCAAGCAGTGTTGTGGGAGTGGCATAAAATGACTGAGACCTCCAGAAAATGTGGAGGGTGTGTCCTGTGCAAGACATGTTCTTGTAATATTTAAGACATATTGGAATGGAACTCTTCCTTAAACACCTGCTGTGATCATAAAATTAACAGTATCTGTTTATTTTAAAAGTTTTCTCAACATCTAAACTGCTTGCCTACTACAACTGTGAAGTGCTGAAGCTCTTGAAATGGTATTGCCAGTACTTAAGTCAGTGACAGAAGTTTGCTTCCTTGAGGGTGAGCTAAGGTTTTGCTGATTATTGATTCTCATTCACATATGGGTAAAAGGAGCCCTCTCTTCAGCCACAAGCGTCATCTATTGTGCCAGTGAATTATAGAACTCAAGTAAACTGTGCCCATGAGGTCTTGAACGTGCACTCCAGGAAAATGAAGTCAGTCTTCAAAAGCAGTCATTGCTAGAGCCTATTTCCAAAAGGAGCTGCTGTGCTTTAGGAAAAAACATGGTTCTTGGGTTGGTTAGAAAGGTGACAGAGCAGGGCATATCTGTTGTAATTGTCTCCTGTTTTTAACACTTTGGGCTGCTGGTTAATTAAAGTAAGAGGGTGAGTTCATTTAGGGGATAAATATTGTGACTGGCAAAGCAGATCTGACTTTAAACTGCAGAAGGAGAGGATGGAAGCTAAGAAGAACTGAAAGCAAAAATAAATTTGTCTTGTTTCCTACAATGCAGTGTACAGGTGTGCAGAATGGTTTGTTGCAGAAAACAAAGATGGTTACTCTGGGATACCTGAAGCCCACTTGGACTTATTAAAGTATATTATAGGAATAATCTCCCTTTATTTGCAGCCTCCCCTTCCCCAGGTGCTGCTCCTACTTTGAATTTTCTATTGTAAGTTTTTCTTGATGGAAATAAACTGACCTACACTGCCAGTTTTTTCCTTTTATCCTAATAAAATTCTGAATTCTTTGTAAAAGATGATCCTTTTGTTATCAAAATCTGGTTTGAAAATACACGTTTACAACCTAAAAATATGTATATTGTTGTAGCCTTGAAATCAGCAACACTTCTGTTAGGAAGGGAACATTCTTTAATAGAAGAAGGATGATATGTTAAGTGAAGCCATGTTAAATGAGATATGATATTGTATGTGTGTCTTCCCTCCTTTTCTGTGCTGTATTTTTATTCATCATCTCTGTCTTGTGTGTTACTAAAAGCAAAATATGAAATGTTCCTTGGCAGCAGGAATTTTAGAAGGAATGGGTGGGATAGGAAGAGCTATTCTTCCAGTAGTACATGTCTGATTTTATGTAGGTTTTTAAATACCTGCTAACCCTAAAATACATTTTTAAGAAATGTAAAAGACTAACTGCATGATAATTACTTAGGCCATTGTTTGTTTTCTTTTTTTTTTTTTTTTTCATTGTAGACAGCCAATTCCCTACTGTAGACAGCCAATACCTTTAACCTTTCTGTGAAGGGTAAAAAACATCTAAGTAGTATTTAACCCCTGGCATCACTTCTGGGATTTTGTAATGCCAGCTATCAGAGAATCCAATTTATAAAGGAGAGACAAATGAGCTGAACAACTGCACATGGCTACTCCTGCTACACCTTGCTTTGACGAGTCAATAACAATAAATCAGGATTGCAGCTTGCCAGACAGAAATGCCTGAGTAAGAGGGGAAATGTTTAAAACATAGAAACCTGGTTGTCAGGCGTTAGTCACTGCTGCATACCTAACAATAACATTCTTTCTGCTAGAAAGCAGGGTGGCTTTTGAGGAGGGCTGTTCCTCAGTAATGCAGTTTATTTGTTGGTTTCCAAGCGATTGAATAAAGGTGGTTCTGTTCAGTTCTGAGAGTTGCCAGTCTGCAGCTTCTTGGAACAAGTTTTCGTGGAGTCTTATGAGATGGATGCAAGGGATCAGAAGGGAAAATAAACTAAGGATGGATCTGAAAAGGCAGGGTCCTGTACCTTGGGAGGAATAACCCTGTGCAGCACAGGCTGGGAGCTGTCCTGCTGGAAAGTAGCTCTGCTGAGAATGGCCTGGAGGTCCTGGTGGACAACAAGCTGTCGCTGAGCCAGCAGAGTCCATGTGCCAAGAAGGCCAGTGGTGTCCTGGGGTGCATCAGGAAGAGGATTGCCAGCAGTTCGAGGGAAGTGATTGATCCTGCCCCTCAGTTCTGCTCTAGTGAGGCCCATCTGGAGTGCTCTGTCCAGTTCTGGGCTCCTCAGTACAAGAGACACATGGAGCTCCGGGACCAGGTCCAGTCCAGGTCTACAAAGATGATGCAGGGACTGGAGCACCTCTCTTGGGAAGAAAGGGGGAGAGAGGTGACTGAGGGGACCTCATCAGTCTGTTTAGGTATCTGAAAGGAGATGGCAGAGGATGGACCAGGCTCTGCTCAGTGGTGCCAGGCAATAGGACGGGGCAGTGGGCAGGAAATGATGCACAGGAATTTCCACCTGAATATGAGGAAGAACTTCTTTACTGGGCAGTGACCAAGCACTGGAACAGGTTCTCCAGAGTGGTTGTGGAGTTTCCTGTAGATATTCCAGAACTGCCAGGATGCATTCCTGTGCCATGTGTTCTGGGATGACCCTGCTTGAGCAGGGAGCTTGCGCTGGATGAGATGAGCCACTGTGGTCCCTTCCAGCTTTACCCATTCTGGGAAAAGTTCTGGAGTGGAAGTTCTTAACTTCTCCCAGTTTCTAGAGAAAGTTGTGAATATTGTGTGGACTCAAGTCTAAATAGCAACTAAAGTGGATATCTAAATCAGTTACATGTTTACATACAGTGTAACTTTTAGGTGATTTGTGTTTCAATAGTTGTGATTAGAGTGCTTAAGGTCACTTCCCTGACCTTGCCATAAAATGTCAGTTTTCTAAAACTCAGTGCCTTTTGAAATAATAAATTAGGACTTAAGTTATTATGATGCCAAGGAGATCTATGCCAGTTCTTAGGGCACACACTGTAGTGAAACTACTGATTGTAAGAGATGCTGAAAATTTCAGAGCATTTTTTAAGTTTTAAAATACAGTATGTAAAATAAAGCTATTCATATTAATGTCTGGATAGTTGCACAGATCAGTAGACTGCCATTCTTCCAGGTATATTCAAAACTGTAAAATAAATCTACTGAGTATTTAGTTTGGTTAGTAGTCCTTTGCTCAACCAAGTGGCATACTGTAATTTTAGTGCTTGAATATTTATTCATAGCATCCCTTGCATGCAGACAGTTACATTAAGGACATGATTACAAAGTAGCTGAGTGTTCTGAGAACTCCAAATAGCTACTAATAGTTCAATAAAAATATGGGGAAAAATTTATTACTTTTGTTCTCTTCTTTAAGCTCTGCAAGGATTAGCTCATAAAAGTTAAGCCTGCAGCTCATTAGATGAAATATTTTCTTGATGTTCTACATCTTGGACTTCTTGTTATGAGAGAAGGATAAATATATTTGCCTTGGGGCTCATGTAATTGCAAAGTAAACTTGGCTTCGTCCTTTCCTGGAGAAGCCTTTTGCTCACAACCGAAGTCACAAGTGAAGTCTCTCTTACAGTCAAGTCACTTCTGTCTTGCCACATTAAAATGATTTCCTGCTCTCTTCTCCCTTTGTGTTATTTTACTGTGTTAAACTGCATTTGCAGAAATCTCACAGTTGTCAGCTGTAGACACAGAACTGGTGGTTACAGTACATTATAAAATGTGCTCTGGCAATAGAAAGAAGCTGTGGAGGAATGTTTTCTGGATCTCAGGCCCCTGAGTGACAAATATTTGTCTTTGGGCTGTTAATTTTGTCTTCTTACAGTGGAGCAAAGCAGTGTCGTTGGTTCTGCTGCCATGCAGCTGAGGTTTTGATTTCAGTGCTTCCAGCTGCAGTGGAGGAATGTAATAGTGCAAGTATTTCTTAAAGCAAAAGGTTCTCCTTTGGAAAATTTCAGTGTGGGGTGAAAATTGAAGACAAGCATTTATTCCCCCACTGAATTTAAAGGGACACTGTGAACTTAAAATTCTAGAGACTTGAGGATTTGGGTTTTTTTCTTCAAAAAACCGTAGTAATGACAGTGGTTTTTCTGCACACTTTTGTGGTTTGCTGTTCTCTTTTCAATCCAGAAATGCTCTGTGAAGGACTTGCACAAAGTGATTCTTTTCTCCTTGATAATCAGGTCAATCAATTGACCATGAAGCGTTATTAAGCACAAGAGACAGCCTGATTGCCTGAGGAGGAATGGCAGAGGGGAAGAAGCTACGGAAGGCCAGCTGATACACTGATTTAATAACCCACTGCAGAAGTTGAGCTGTTAGCCTGGCTGGTTGATAGGTAAAATGAGTGGAGTAAATCAGTTGAAGAATTAAATCGAACTTCATTTTTCTTCACCTTGCATTTGGAGTGGGATCACAGAGCCCACCTTTTTCTTACTTCTCAGCTGAAACCTGTTAGAGCATTGTGAGCTGCTTGCTTGTTTTATACCCTCCTGTATTTAACAACAGTAGGTAACTAGGTAACAAGGGAAGCTTTTTTCCCCCTCTATTTCTTTGACCTGTCTGAAAGTTTCAAAGTCAGACATTAGTCTTCACCTAGTATGTTAAAAGTGTACTTTTTCCAAGCAAATTAAGCTTCATAGGTTCTCTTCTGTTGTTTTCAATTAAGTGCTGCTTCTTATGCCTTGTGTTTTTTTCAGTCATGAGCTTTATTTTAATACATTGTAAAGTTAGATCTCACTTTCTAAGAATTTCTTCCTAGTACAGTTCTACAGTTTAAATTATTAGTGTTAACTTGCTGTCTTCTAAGGAAATATCTGTAATAAAGGAATGCATTTATTTTCACTAGGTGTTCTAGAAATAAAAGTTTTATTTTGAAGCAATTAGCTACTTGTGAGAAATGAGATTTTGTAGATACTATAAATTTAGCACTTAGTTTTTATTTATTTTAGAAAGCCACTGTTCAGTAAGACTGTTGTATATTGGCTGCTTAATAGAAACACTGAAGTAATAATTTCAAAGTTGGTACATGGTTGATTAATTTCCCCTTTAAAACAATTCTCATTTCATCTTGGTTTCTTGCTTTGTGGGATAGTGCTGTAGTGAGATATGTGAAATATTAATAAGGAAGGTGCACAGTCAACTCTGACTGCCATGGCCAAACGTTTTCCAGCTTTCATGGAGTTAGAGAGGGCATTGGGGGGGGAATTTGCACATAGGGAGGAGGAGGGATTAAGCGGATCTTCCAAGTTCATGGTGAGAAAAAAAAAAGAAAAGATCTGTGCTTAACTTTCCCAGGGAAAGGAAAGGAGATATGGA
Organism: Petroica traversi; assembly: GCA_025920805.1. Lineage (NCBI taxonomy): Eukaryota > Metazoa > Chordata > Aves > Passeriformes > Petroicidae > Petroica > Petroica traversi. Next base: position 12,348,579 of record JAHLSL010000010.1, read on the forward strand.
ACATTATGGAACAAATAGTCCTCTTCACCTTCATATCTCTTACCTGATTTTATCTATTTGTGACCAAATACAGCATTTTATTTTTTTATTTTGTGTTCAAGTTTCAATTCAGGACTAATTTGGGAACTGTTAGAAAGTAATGAAGTGGCAATTTTCAAAAGTATGATGCTAATTGATTTCTTCAAGGACAGGGTAGCAATGGATGGATTATTGTTTCTTGTCTTCACTGTGTAGCCTATTACCTTTGCATCAGTTAAACCATCTGTTAAAAGACAGACAGTAGTAAAGTAATTAGCCTGTGCTGAGGGTTTTTCACTGCCTGAAGAACTGTTAACAGTACAAAAGAGTCAGTAGTGCAGGTGAAATATTTCCTTTGTTGTCAGAACTGAAAATAGTAGCCAGTAAGAACCACTTAAGGTGCTGGAAAAATACAGGAAAATAGTTGTATCCTACATGCATGGATAATGCATCTTACTTTTCTTTTGGAACTTCATAGAGCTCCTCTGCCTGTCCATGCTTTTCCTTTGCCCTGCACTGCAGTGTCCATCCCTTTCATTGAAGAAGGACAGACTCTACTCACTTGTCTCTGCCCCAGAGCAGCATTAGACGTACTCCAGTCTTTAGTTTACAGTACACATTTCCTAGTTTTCCATCCTGTGTTTTTTGGGAGGCTGTCTTCTCTTTCTCCACTAGGTTCAGGCTGATGGAACTACCAATTTTAACCCTTGTTCCTTATCTCAGTGGGGTTTTGATAGTCAGTGTTAAGTGTTGGATGATAAACAACTGTATCTTCCTTCTGAAATCATTCTTGCCACTGGAGCATCGGGTCTCTGCTCTACAAAATATTGAGTAATAGATTCTGTCATCTGAGCAGCATTTTCTGAGCCCACTTTCTTGCCTATAGCTAACTGGTTTAGATTTGAATGAACGAGTTTGTTTAACGTAGCATTTTAAACATAATGATCCAAGTACAGATTTTTCTGGTTTGCTTTTACTGGAGTACAATAACATTAGTGAGTGTAGAAATGAAAAAAACTTGCTAAGTTTAAAACAAACAAACAAACCCAGCCAGCAAAACCCACTGTTGACAATCTAATTTTCTTTTGAATCTAATGAGGTGAGATAGATGAATATGAAAGCTGGGTCAAAAAGCTTATGTAATTTTCAGACCCTAAATATAGAATGGTGTAATGACACAAAAAGATCAATCTCTGTGCACATGTTCTGGTGGAGTATTTTTGTTTTGTTCTTATTCTCCGCATGCAATTTAAAACTAAGCTGGATACTTCCTGCTTGGAAAAATGATCTTGCTAATATTCCTGCCTTATGCTATGTGCCAGTTCAAATTGACATGTAGCATCTTGGTTTTTTTATGATAATAGTCTGGGTGTGGGGTTGTTTTGTTGCTAGAAAAGTTTCCCTGTGCTCATTATTAAATTTACCTTTTTTTTTAATTTTTATGTTTCATAGTAGTGGAATGGGGTGATGATGTGAGAGCAGTGTCAGAAGATGAAGCCATGGTGCTGGTGAACCACCAAGCGACGGGTGACGTCTGCACGCTGATGATGTGCCTTCAGGACAAAGGCACGGTAGGCTGCACCCGGGCCAGGGGGTGGCTGCTGGGTTCCTGGGGCTGCTCACCTCCCTCATGGCTCACTCTGGGGTGCTGAGCCCCAGATCAGCTCCGTGGGGAGCTTTCTGTTGGGGTTTGGTGCAGTGTGACAGCTCGGGGCAGGTATAGCCCTGAGTGCTGTCTTTGGAGAAGATCAGATGGGAGCTGAGTCACTGCCTGCAGTGAGGTTAACACAGAGGGCAGCACATCTCCCTGCAGGTAATCTTGACTTGTTCTTCTCACCTCGTACCCTTGTGCAGCTCATGCCAGCTTTGCTCAGACCAGCACAGGTCTGGCTTCTTGGTTATGAGTTTATTCCAGCATGGAGCTTTTCTCAAAGTTAGAGCTGTGTGTGGGATTTGGGTAGGAGTGAGGGCATGCCAAAGTTCAGATACCTAGCTATGGTCAAAGTTGCTTGAGCTCACAGACCCTTAAGCTTTTCTTGGTGAGAAGTGTGACTAATGTTAATTCTTTCATGCACTGCTGTTCAGAAAATCCATGTCTAAGGAGTGGAAGCCAGAGTCTAGGATCTAAACAGGAGATCAAATTTATGTACAAATCAGGAAGAAGGGGATGTGTGCATGGTTGGGCTACAAAGGGTGGGAAGCATTCCTGTCAAACAGAAAAAAGGCATCAGCTGTCTTAGTGTTGTCGCCTTTCTTGGACTTAGTGTTGCCTTCCTTCATCATACCCTGAAGAAACAAGGAACAAGAACTGCCTTTTCTTGCATCTGCACAGTTTGTAACTGGCACTGTTTTTCTTAGTGCAAATGAATGTAGCTATGTATACACTTTATTGGTGATTTATCATTTTTTAGAAAGCTTTCCAGATCTTGCTTATGACAGCAAAGCTATAAAAAATCTGTACAAAAACCTTTTAAACAACCCAGTCTTACAGAGTATGAAAATGCCACTCAAGATGAAGCAGTGACTTTTCTTTCTTTCCTTCTGCTCTAGCAGACTGTTTTAAAAGTAGTTTTAATTGCTTTCATTTCTTTTGGAGTTGAGGGAATTGGGTCTATATGGCGTTCTACGCTCAACCCAAATGAGCAGAATGACAGAATAAATTCTTTAATTCCCTTCATCAAAATTCTCCATAGGACAATCTTGTGGTGAGGACATGACAGTGGGGAGGAGTCCTGTGTTTAGGTATGGCATATGAATTGACCACTGGATATTTATGGATATAAATCTAAATCATGTTTATCCCATTTGGCCCCATAGCTTAAAAGTTTCAGTCAAGACAGAATAAGTTTCTGTGAATATGAGAGATGCTAAAAATGGAGGATGGCATTGACATGACAAACAATTTTCACCATACAGATTATTAGGTTTGCATGTTTTTAGAAAAGCAAAAAATGCCTAAAATCACAATTTTGTCCCTTAAGTAGTTGCAGTCGTTGCTCTTGGAATGTACATGTCCAGAGCCTAGCATGGCATTGATGGTTTTAGGTAATAAAGAAATAAAACAATAGGAGCTTCAATACAAGCTTAAAATACAGCATGAGTAGTACAAGCGGCTGAAAATAATGAGGAAGATCAGAATAGTTTATCCTTGCTAGAACTAGAGCATGAATCAGGTGCTTATAAATAGCACGCTTCATATTTTTAAAGAGAAGAGAATTGTCTTTACTTAGATGACTGAGAAAGTACTGGAGGAAAAAAAATAAACCTCCCTGTCCATAAATAATCATTATACAGTATGCAAATGCTTCAATTAGTCAGCTTTCCTTAAATCCAGTTTAAACTTAACATGGAGTCCTTTACAAGCTTGATGGTCATCTGTCAGCAAGACAGTAATTTTCAAGAATTTTTTTTTTATTTAGGAAGGTTAAGCTTGTGCCAGTCAAAAATTTCTTTTGCTTGCTTTTGCCAGCCTGTACAGACCAAAACCAGATGTAATCTGCAAATTCTGAGTTTTTCCATTAGTGAGGCAAACTCATGGGACAGTCTTGCAGCATGACAGTGTTTCTCAAGGGTGGCATCAGGAACCATGATGATATTTTTTTCTATGATGTTAAAAATACTTATATACCAGTGATAGTGAAGCCTGTTTCTGGTAAATTTAATTTCGCCAAGCAGTAAGATAAAATATATGTGCTTAAATGTTTCTGTTTTTTCAGATTAACATATGTGAATAATAAGAAAATTACCTCTTGTTAGAGAAGTGGAACTTCTAGCTAAAAATTAGAATTTTACTGGAAGGACTGGATTGGCAATGTTTGATTTATACATTTTATCATAATATAAGCCAAACAGCAAAGTTTAAACTTTATAAAAAGTTGGAGAAATTGTTCCGGTTTCTTTGTGCAAGTAAGTGTGAAATTCAGTAAGTTGTGGTCTTGTAAATACTGAAAGTTCCGTGTTTAACAAAAAGAAGCAAGTTCAAATGCTGATGTTACTGCTTTCTGACTGGATGAGGACTGATAAATGCGGGGGTTATTTTCTGATTTGGAACAGAAAGCAGTGCCAGGAAGGGTGCAGAGGAGACAAAAGTGCAGCTCGCAGTGGTTTGTGTGCAGAGTTCAAGCTGTGCTTTCCCAGGTTTCATTGTTAAGTTAGAGGTGCTTGAAAGATGAAAGTCAGTCTGTCCATGTTGCTTTGTTTTGAAATCTGTGCAGACTGAAATGAAAGTGGGTGTGTGAATTTTTTTCATATAGTTGGTAAGAGCTTTTTCTAGCTTCTGAACTTACTTAACCAGGAAGCAAGTAGGAAAAAGGACCTGAAGTGGCATCCAAAAGTTCTTTGAATCCATCAACAACTATGAATTTGTGTTCAAAACACTTCAGAATGTCTTTGTTTAAACCTCCTTGAAGTGCAGGTGATAAGAGGCTCATAAGTGTTTAATTCCTGAGGATACTAAATAGAGGAGTCACTAAATAGAAGAGCTACCAACAAAATTTTGCAGTGTCCTCTGTTTTGCCCTTGGCAGCAGAATAAAATGAATATTCAATAATCTTGTTTGCCTTCTGATTGCAAACAAGGTAACTTGTCCTGTTCTTTGAACTGCTTTTTTTGATGTAATACATTAGTATGTGTCTATATTAATTCATACATAAAAATACTTTCTCTTTGTACTTCACACCACTGCCTAGGCTTACAGGCAGATTTATGATCACTGGGCTCTGAAGTTTGTCTCTTTGTAGCCCACACACAGCTGACTTAGTTTGACTTAGTGTGTCTTAGTCATAATTTGCTTGTCACACTTACCTTTGAGAAAATCTCATCTCAGAAAGACTGAGGAAGCTCAGGGATGCTGGTTAGAAGCCCCGTGTCACCTAAACAAGGTGAGATGGGCTTCAGACTCTGAAGAGCAATGATCAACTTGCAGAATAAACCTACCATCATCTAAAGGAAAAGACATTAACAAGTGATATGGTTAAGGGAGAAGCACTAGCATTGCTGGACAAGAGTTCCTCGTCCAGAATTGCCATAGAACATCTGGAACCTGTGCTGACTCCTCAAAAGACTCATTTTCTTTCCTGCAAAGCAGAGTATCAAGCTTGCTTATCTCCCCCAGTAAAATAGATTGTGTCGGTTAAACTTCTGCTTGAAACAATAGAACAATAGTTGTCAAAATGCAGAAGTAGTAAATGAACACTGGCAGGCCTGAGCACTGCTGCAGGCTAAATCATCATTAGTGAAATTTTGGTGGTGTTTTTATCAAAGGATGTGGTTCCCTACACCAGCCTGTCACCTTTAAGTGATGTGTGGGCATGAACTCATTGTAGTGCCTTGAAGAGCAGAAACACCTCTCAGTGATGCTTTTTTTAACTCTTGTCTTCAGGGCACACCTTTTCTTTCTTGTTTTTTCTTCATAAAGCTTTTTAGTTTACTGAAATGGAAAGAATGTTAATGTCTCCAGAGAAGAATTTGGCTTTAAGATCCTCACTTTTATTTAACAAAAGCCTGGAGATAGCTGTAGGATAAGTGATTTCACCAGTATTAGTCTCAAGTAGGGAATTGTGTCTAGGAACTAATTTTTCTTTTGTCACTGACAAATACATGGTGTCCCTTTTGTCCTTTGGGTGTGTAGCACCTAGTAAGGAGTACCATTGGCAGACAGGAAGACTAGCATGTCATCTTTGTTTCTTAGGCTGTTTTCTTTTGTCTTTGCCTCTAAGTACGTGTTGTAAGCAACTGAAAGATGCAAAAGAAGGTGCTTGAATGATCATCTGACCACCAGAGAAAAGTCACAACCCTTCATATTCTTTTTTGATTGTGGTAAATGGAATAGTACTGTGTTACATGACTTCAAGTTCACTGAACTTGAATCAACCTTGTTGTGGCCTCTTAAGAGGGAAGAGGAAAGGCAGCATAGCCTATCATTGGGAGCATGTAAGAGACACTGGATTTTACAGTTTTGGGGACACACTTCCTACCCCTCCCAAACTACATGCAGAAGTTATAGAGGAAAAAGACCTTGTGAGAAAGGAAGCTTTTCCCTTCTGTTGTTTACTTTGTTGGGAGTAATTATCTTATTTTAAATCTCAATGGACTGAACATTTTAAAAGTATCTGCCTTCTCTGTCCCATGAGAAGTGATGGTCAAAGTGCCTGGGACAAGCAGCAGGACTTATTTAAGTTCTCAGGGGTATGTGGGGCTGCTCTGCCATGGCTAATGTTGTAGAGCTGTGTATTACATAACAAAAAGGCAGGTATTTACTCTTGAGGGAGAAGCATAGCACCTGTGCTGCTTTATATTTTAGAGCATAAAGGACCTTATTCTATATATTTGCTAGTTTTATTGCTGTTGCGAGAGTGACAAGCGTGTGACCAGTATATACATAATTCATAACTCTCTGCACTTGATATTCACTCAGTTTTTAAATTTATTTTTCCTTTTCAGGTGGTCCGTCAGATGATGTGGCTGATGGATCATATTTTTAAATATACAAACTTTGGCATTGTGTCTCTAATCCATGGAGACTTCTTTATAAGACAGGTAAATGGAAATATCACTACATCCCAAATTAAATGACATCTCTATTGTGAGTCTAAATATAAATCAATTGAAAATAAAATGTTCCTTGGTTGTTAGCCTTTGGGTGTGGCAAAATACTTCATGTGAGTGAATAATGGTCTTTTGCCTAACTCTAGAAAGGCCCTAATAATACTCAGATGGTTATTGTTCGCTGCTCTTTTCTTGACTACTGTGCTGTCCTGGAGTCCTGTGATCTGATGAGAAAGGACTGCCTTAACTGAGGAACTTCTATATTACTCATTAATTGCATTCATATGAGCAGGCAGAGCTACTCGTGTGGTAAGTTGGAAGTAACTGCAATGGTGAGACTTAAACCTAGGGAAAGCACTTTCACAAAACTCACCTCAAGTAAAATACTGTTTCTTTCACTCAACCTCACACTTCCTCTGACCAAAAAAACCAGACCAACCACCAAGCAGTGCAAAGTTTGTGGCATTTTCGTTGACATTTCAGAGAATTAAAATCACCTCTTCTGAGGAGAACTTTAATTTTGCCCTCCTGTGTCTTTTAAGTGATTTGACAAAGTCACTTTGGAGCACTCAAAAATGCTAATTAATGTAAATAGATTCCTCTGAAAACTTGGGTAGCTTGGTGCGTGCAGAGATGGGAAAAGATTGTTCCCAAAGATGTTTTGCAGTAATTAAGGATGTATCTTACTGTTCTTAAGTGAAGAAGTTGTCCTAATACATCAAAGAGCAGAAATGAGTGAGTCACTGGAGCAGTGCAGATTTGAGTGAGGTCTGTGGTTGAGCTGTGGTAACCCAGCTGAGGCCTGGTCTGTAGGCCACCAGTAGGTACTTTCTGTTGTCTCAGGGGCTTATTTGTAGCTCTGAAAAGAGAGAAACCTTGGAAATACAATGATTATGTCTGGTGTTACCTCTTCTAAGCATGCATTTTATTTAGATAATGTTTTATCCTTACAGGGGAGAACACACCGTGACCAGCAGCTTGTGTTACTCAAAGATCATCTAGAAAAATATTACAGGAGCCGCAATCGGAAATGGATTGTTTTATTTCCAGAGGGTGGCTTTCTTAGGAAAAGGAGGGAAACAAGCCAGGCATTTGCCAAGAAAAACAATTTGCCATTTCTTAAACATGTCACCCTGCCAAGACTTGGGGCAACACAAGTAATTCTGAAAACACTTGTAGCGCCGCAAGAAAATGGAACTCCATCAGGTGGAGATGCTTTGAGAAAAGGTAAAGATCACTTCACCAGATGGGTAAAAAGCAAATGAAATGTCGAAGACTTATGCTGAGGAAAACATTGTGTAGAACTGGTCTCTTTAAATATCAAATACATTATGTATTTTATATAAATGTTTTCGTATTTAGTTTTAGTTTTGCTTACTTTATTTGGATGTTTAGACAAAAAAACCCACCTTAGTTTTAATGGGATTTAGTCTGTGGTATGGCTGCATGAGGGCTTGGCTTTGCTCACATGATGGGTAAAGCAGATACTGGAACAGGCACCCAGAGTGGGCAAGAAGGTGATCTACTCCTTTCAGCAGGATTGGTTTGCACTGGTTTGTGATAGCATGGAACTATAACAAAAGGATTTCTGGAATATGCTAACTATGTTCATATTTTTATTCTAGGCTTTAAAAGTTGCTTTGCATCCACTGCTGTATACTTTATTCCTCTTCTTGAGCTACTTTCCACTGAGCTCAAGTTCTTCTGTTTTCTACAGATCTTTGTGTTGGCTGTCTCCATTGTTGCTGGAGTTAACTGTCATTGATCACGAGATTTGAAGGATTGTTTTGCTGTCATGTCAGAAGAGTTGTCAGAGAATATTCCTGCAACATTATTGTTATGGGCTGCAGGGGAGGGTATAGCTGGGATATAAATGATACCTGCAGTTATGGGATGTGGTTCTTAAGTCTCTCACTTTTTAAAATTAACTTCTTGGCATGTTCAAGAGCAGGGTTAGATCTTACTTAACTTCCTTGTGGATTTCTGTTACTTGTTATAGAAACAATGGTTTGGGGGTTTGTGGTAGTTTCTTATTGATGGGTGGTGCTGGTGTTTCCATTGCCAAGCTCTGATAATCATTTACAGTTTGAAACAAAGATCCTTACTAATGAAGCCCCATATGCAGAGGACTTTGGATTATTTTCTATCTGAAATTCAAATCTCAGGGTTATCAAGAACCTTTGTACAGAAATTGCTTCCAGATTTTTAGTTTTCAAGTTATTCTTGTCAACGTAGGAAATAAATCGAGATAATATTCTTGCAGAAGTGAAGGTAGAATTTAAAATGAGCTGAAAAATCAAGTTGTGGAATGCCTCAGAGTGCTCCCTGTCAGGCTTCATTCAGAAAAGAAAGGCTGAAGAAAGCTCTTGTCATAAAACATTTTAGGTTTAAAAGAGAGAAGCTGAATACCCTGGTCCTTGTTAAAAAGTTTGGGTTTTTTTGAGGAGAAAAGTTTGGCCTGTTCTTGTTCTATTTCTTGCTGTCTCAAAAAGTTATGGAGAGTAAGAAGTTTCCCAAATTAATTATAAGTTATCTGGCTCTGGAGAGAGACTGCAAGTGCTTGTCAAATTCCAGTTTTGTTTTCCTATTTTTAGGTTGCCATCAACTTAGCTGGACATCAAATCTGGCTTTCTTTTTTTTGTTTTCCTCTTTTGAGTGGCAGGATTTGGACTCCAGAGAAATGAGCATTTGATATTAGTTGACCTAATTGGGTACTAAAATAAAGGAAATCTCTCAGAAATAAAATGGAACCATAATGTCCATCCTACCCAAGGAAAGATAATTGGACAAAAATAGGAATTAAATATATGGGTTTAGCTGTCATTCTTTCATAGTAATGGACTTGAAAACATACTTTAAAAGGATGAAAAAGAAAAGTGAAAGTAAATTTTATGTGCTAGGAAAAAGTAGTATTTGATACAGAGTGACACAGAGGTATTTTATGTCCTCTCTTCTTTTAAGCTCACAAAAATGTTTCTAGCATTGTAAAACTTCCCTCTCAGAGATGTCTGAAATATTAGTTCTTGATTAATATAATGTATAAAAGAGTCTTCCTCTAACCTCTTGCTTTCTGAATGCTTCTATTGATCTCTTGCCATGTGAGAAAATGTTTCAGTTGAACAAAATACAGTTGTATAAATTGATACGGTTATATCATAAAGTTAGAAGCCTAACAAGTTAGTGAACATTTATACATTTAATCTCTTCTATCTTTCCCTTTTTTTAATCACATGAAAATTCACCCATCTCAGTGAAATGAAGCTTCCCTTCTGTTCAGGTGACCATTGTTGAGCTGTGGGAGCTGGAGCCAGGGTAGTGCATGCAGTAAATTTTTTGCCACTGACCTCCATAGAGAGTGCCCATAAACCTTTTGTACATTATAACTCAATTCCTTTGCTTGGGAAGTGGTTTCTTTATCAGAAGCATCACACTTGAACTTCATGGTTTGCTGAGCACATTTTTCATCTGCAGCACTTTTTGTGCTCTGTACTGTGTTAACAATGTTCCTGGAGTCCTGGGTTGCCAAATTATTCAACTTACTATAATAAGCTTTCAACTCCATTATCTTTTATTCTGTCTTTTTGTTTCTACCAAGCTTTATTGATATTCATGGGAATTCACCTTCCTTTCCCACCTGATTTTAGTTAAATAGGTTTATAGAGTTCTCCTCATCAAAAATGATGTCCCCTCTTGTTGAGTTTCCTGTGTAGCTGTATTATGTTGAGTCATGATACACTGTTCTGTTCTTGACTGCTGCCATTTTATTAGTCCTTAATTAATTTAAAATGATATTTGTAGCTTTTATACTGTTGTAAATTTGATACCATTCTGCTTTCTCAGCTGGAGTGATGTGTAAACTGGGTGAAAGAAGAAAAGATGACAAAGGCAACTATAAAAAATGGTTTGTCCTTAATATACTGTTATCACAGAAAGTCAAGTCAGATAGAGCTGTTTGATTGTGTCACGCCCCAGCTCCTCAGCCCAGCTGGCTTTTGGATGTCCCATGGCACTGAAGCTGTGGCCTTCATGTTGTAGTTCAAGAATTGAGCTAATTGTAGCTCAATACTGCATCATCTGTCCTGCTGTAGGGTCTCTAGCTGATTCATGTCATCCCTTTGGTAGAGGTGAGTGTATGTTGAGAAGTGCAAGGTTCAGTAATCTCCCCAAACATTTGTTAGTCTCGATTATGCTACTAGTATTCTTAATATCCAATGTTCTTCTCAATTTATTTTTATACTAGTTATGAACTTCCCACAGTTTAGTAGCTGATTCTTCCTCTGTAAAGTGACAGGAAGAACAAATGTTCCTGAATTAGGCAATTAACACTATTTGATAATTCTTGTGCTTGTAGACTGATCAGTTCTTTATCAGTGGCTTTTCCAGGACAAGCAGCCTCTATTGTAATAATTTTCTCCTCTTAACAGTTTTCTTTCATATTTAAAATCCCAAGTGAATTTTCATCAGAGTGAATTTTAACTTATTGCTGGTAAATACTAAATTAGGTTACTGAGATGCTTGGTTTTTTTTGCTGCCTTTTGAAACTCTAGTTTAATTTAACAAAATTATGTAATTTTACTCCTAAATGAACAGAAGAAGGGAAAAGCATAGGAAAGGTAGTATAATAATTTGATAGCATGACCACTATTGAAGGTAAACAGTGCAGAGAATGTAGCTAAGTGCTGTCTGTCCCTGAAAAGCAGGTTTAAGGTACTTCTGGTGTCTGGTGAAAGCCTGCAGATGGGCCAGCACTGCTGCCAGGATCCACATTCCAGAAGAAGGTTTTAGTGCAGGATAGAAATAGGGGCAGCATAAAAATACTTGATGAATGACCATCAGCTTAACCCAGTAGTGACCCAGGTGTGGGTTCACAGGGGTGTTTTACAGTTTTGGTTTTTTGAATTTTTTTTAGCACCACACCTAGTCTTTGACATGGTTCAAATACACTGTTTCTTCAGTTGATAAGAATTGATTTTGTGAGTTTTAGAACTACCAAAATGTTCTAAATGCCAAAAGCTGGCAATTCAAAGGAGTTTGGAGCTATTGTTCTTCAAAGATGCACATTCCAGAGCTTATTTTTGATCAAACTTGCTCGAGTGAGCTTTTTAAAATTCTGTTTCATTTTACCATGCAGCAGTTTTTTGTCTGATAAGAGGTTGCTATGAGCCTTGTTAGAGCCATACTGAAATCTTACTTGACTGTTTCCAAATGCTGTAGAGGACGTTCAGTTCTGATGCTCTTTCTCAGAGAAATTCAATTTTCACTTCTGCAAGGCCGTACATTGAGCTTCTAAATTGATTTTTCTTAAAAATCAAACTTTTTGATTCACTGTTACATGAGGAATGTGACTTGAATAGTATGTGAGAAAGCTTTTGATGATTTTCCTCCCCCTGGAAAAAGGGCTTCTTGTTTTGTTCCAGGTGGTTTATTGTGTCTAGATCTTGGAATGGTAAGATGTTCAGTCTGAGAGTTAATCTTTGGAGAAAAAAGTTAATTCTGAGGTCAGTGATCCATATGATCACACAAGGACAAGTAGAGCACAAGGGACAAGTTAAGAGGACAGTCTGCTGTGCAGGGAGAGCCAGCAGCCTCTTGGGCTGCATTCAGAGTGGTGCAAGTGTTCATGAAACCACACCTGAGTCCTGGTGAATGCTGGCAAATACTTTCTGCTTCAAGTTCAAGCTGCAGCCTTCAGGCCCACACCTGGCTGGTGCATTCTCTCCCACTCTGGATCCATTCTGGCAGTGTGACAGCACCCACTGCTTGACTGGAGGCAAACTTTCCTGATGAAATCTGTGTTTATGACTTGTTCTTTTTCTGTGTGGCAAACACTGACAGTCTGCTGGCAGGTTTGAGGGATTCTGCACATCATCTGATCTGGTGGTGTGACATGAATTGACCCCAGGAAACTGCAACCCCGGGGAGAACAAAGAGGGGGAACGAAGAGAAGCTCTGAACCCAAATAAATTTGTGATTGTAGACAGTCAAGTATCTGCTGTGAGAGGATTTTAGAGGATGATCATGGAGTGTCTTGAAGATACTGATAATAAGTTGTCTCTTAAGTAAATGTGGAACAACTTAATATCACTGAATCCTCAGTGAAGAAAATAGTTATGAAGTATGTACCATTCACACCTAGGTGTGATTTGTGTGCTGTTGTGTAGAGCAGGTGCCTGTGATCCTGTTCAGAACTTTATGTGCCATTTCAAAACAATCAAACTGTTAACATTTTCAAGCAGTTTGAGAAACAAAATCTTCCACATGTGCTGAAAGCAGCAAGCAGACTGATACCACAGAAGGAAAACCAGTGCTTGGAGAGATCAGCTTAAGCAGGGCCTCTGCAGCATCACCTTCTGCTAAAGTCTCTGACAGTCAGACTGCTCAGTCTTTCAGCAAGTACTAGAAATGAAACATAAGGGTGTCTTTTAATGGTAGATAGAAAATTGGAAGAGTTTGGCTGCCAAATGTGTGACTGAGTTGGCCAAGCCGTGCTGGGTGAGAGGACTTCTTGAGCAAAGGTAAATGCAGCTCCATGATTCCTCAGCTACAAATGCCAGACCTGAGATTCACACCACATTACAACTAATGCAGCAATCTTTGGTTAGAGCCCCTGTTAATATGCTCCATTTGAAAAATAACAGGGTTTATTCTTAGTCAGAGGTGTGCTTACACCTGAAAGCAGCATCCTTGGAGATATGGAGGTACCATTCCTTTGTGTTGTGCTCTGAGTTCCTTTTCTGGTTTTCTGATTTCTTTTCTGGATCTGTCACAGCTCCCTGGCTTTAAAATGAATTTGCTCATGAGCAGGTTGCAACACAGTATAACACCCCCGGCCCCCCCCCCCCCCCCAAAAAAAAAAAGATAGTAGGATGTATTTAAAAATTAATTTTCTTAAATCCTTGGTGACTTAGGTTTTTTTGGCAGTCTGATATCTTGGATGATTATGTAAGGCTTATTTTAAACCAGAGCATGCACAAATACTGTGATTTGAGAGCACGTGGAGGTAGCTGCACTAGCACCTGCTTGCTCTAAAATAAGGTTTATAGAGGCTGATGTTACTGTCAGAATTTTTTTTTTCCTGGCCTGGGGTTTCTGGTGGGCTGTCTGTTGTCTCCCCACCCTGCCCTGAAAAGGGTTGGAGGTGAAATTGGAGCTGGACTGAGGAATCCAGTGCTACAGCAGCTCTGCTTGAGAAAAGCAGAAGGTTGGAAATCAGCACAGCAGAGAACTGCAGGAGTCTTCCCTTAATGAAGTACAAACCATTATCCACTGAAAGAACGGCTTTAAATACAGCTAAATATTGAATAAATTATTTTGAAACACTTTACTGTAAATAATAAGAAAATGTGCCCATAGTCATCTGGCACTTTTTAATTGCAATTAATGATCTTTGTTGCTTACTCATTTAGGCAATTTAACTTTGGCAATTTACTTGTCTTTATCCATTCTTGCTTTACATCTGGGAAAAAAAGAACTTGAATGACTTTGTTTCTAAATTTCTAAATTAATACTTCTGTTGATTTAATATTAATTTCATATTGGCTCTTCTCTGATTCATTGCTACTTCTAAAATGAAGCACTCTGTAGTTAGTGCTTTTCTTAAGAGAGACTTGACAAGCACTCCGTCATGATGCTGGCAAGCCTGCAGCCTCCAGTTCTCATTTCACGTGCCTGTCAGGGGTTTAAAATACTCTATTTCCAGAAGGTAACACTGAATGTTTCAGCTTGACCTATGCAGTTGCCCTGAGTCAAATTTTGGAATAGCATATTACATGCTGCTAAGAACTCATAATCTAAATTTTAGGGAATGCTGTCTAGCCCTGTTGGAGCAGTGCATTTGTAACAAGGCAGTACAACTCCACTGATGAGCAGACACCAAGAAAACCCTGTCTAAACACTTGCTAAATAATTGATAGATACTGTGATGGCGTTGTTGTAATTTTCTTTTCACACTCAATTAAATGAAATTAAATGCAGGTAGAAACTTGCAAGCCAGTCCTTGAATGTACCTTCTCGCAGGAGTCAGTAACTGCGGCTTTCAGGGTGCTGCTCAGACTGAGTGCTGCAGAGCTCTTCAGGTGCGTGGTGGGTCTTCTGTAGAGTGGCCACTCTGAGCAAGGCCACACATCTGTCTAGCCCAGCATCTTGTCCATGACTCCAGGTGGATTCCAGAGGAAGAGTGAACACAGCAAACAAGCATCGTATTTCTCCCACGTATATTCCAAGCTTCTGACAGTTTCCTGTGTGATGCGTTTCCTAAGCAAGGTGGAGGGTTCTGCCTGGTTAGTTAACCCTCCATGTACTTACTCAGTTTCTTCTTGAACCCAACTCTTGGCATCCTTGACATCTTTAGTAAGTTTTTTTTCCCCCCTCTGCACAAAGAATAATTTTCTGTTTGCTTTGAAAGCTTTTCCTCTTGGCTGAATTTTGAGTGTCTGCTCCTGTACTGGGAAGGATTGAACAGTCAATCCCTGTACATGTTCCTGGTGCTGAGTGTTGTTGTCACCCTCTGTTATATTTCTGTAGCTTTCTCAGCTGCAGGCTTGAAGAGGATTGTACTTTGTACTAAAAGCTAACACTCCTTACATGCTCATGCCCATGGTGGCTGTTTCTGATAGTCAGCTTTTTAAACTCTCAAAGATGCTGCCAGCTGTGGTGTGAGCAGATTGTTGTACTGGTGTCTCAGGCAGTAAGTGAGCATCACTCTGCTGGCCTGGGCATAACGTGACCTCAAGCACAGGACAGCTCCAGAGCAGAGAGCAAATTGACAGGCTGAGCTCAAAGTGCCATCTTGGCAGTGTGCCCTTCCTCCTTGGTTTGCTCTACAGATCTGCTGCTCTCCCTCTTAGCAAACCTGTGAATTGAAGATGTGCCAGAGATGGGTGTGGCGAGGTTGATTTATAATCTGGACTGTTGCTGGTTATAACCTATATTCAGATTTTATACAGTCACAGAATATTCTGAGTTGGAAGGGACCCACAGATCTGATTCTCTTGAATAATCTTAATAGCAAATATTTTAATCTCTTTTGGTCCTTTTTTCAGTTTCTGAATAATCTGAGCCGCATATGAGCATGTACTGGTGTCAGCCTCTCCTGGAACCTTGTGGGTGCAGTGTCCTTCCCACTGTGAAAACTGACCATTTTCTGTTCTTGCTTTCTTACCTTGATTGCACTCTGAACGTGGTGCCTTCCTTTTTATCCTGCTACTCACATAAGAACCTTTGAGGAATCTGCATGACTGCTGCTCCATCAGTGATCTTTTTGAAATGCCCAGGTGTAAATGTGCTTTTAAGTGCAGACCAAGAGGCTTGGGTGTTTATTTTGGGATTTTTCCTTTTGGTGAAGGGGGGGAAGCACCTGACCTTGGGGACAGATGTGTGACTGTACTCATACCTGGTGGTACAGTACCTGTTCTGTGTACCAGAGTGTCTAAGAACACCAGAAATAACCACGAAAATAAAATCTAGGTCTGGCTGAAGTTTTTAAGAGTATTTCTGTGCTCTGTCATGAAATCCGGATTTGGTTTTTGATGTCTTATTTGTGACTCATACCTCACAAAGTAATATAAAAATTGAATAGCTCTCAAATAAGTGACATGTAATTTTCTTTTTGTTCCTAGAGAGCAAATCCAAAGGCCTCCAGTGGGTGATAGATACAACCATTGCATATCCCAAAGCTGAACCTATAGACATCCAAACCTGGATTCTTGGCTACCGACAACCAACAGTGACACATGTACATTACAGGTAGGAAATAAACCTGCTCCTCCCACATGGAACTCACGTATTCATAGATCAGTTGTGTCCTTTCAGGATATGGGAAATCAGTTGCAGTGGGAGTGGGGGTTTTGTGTCACACAGGTGGGCAAGTCATATTATTTAAACACAGTCCATTTTCTTTAGAAAGTTCAGTGATTATTCCATATGTTAGGACAGACATTTAAGTTTTGAACCAATGTTCTATGGTTGAATAGAGTTATGGGGAATACTTTTGAAGGCTAGGTCATCATCTCCAGCACCTTAATGTTGGAGATGATGACCTACTTGAATTTTTTAAATTTAATTTTTTAGTAATGACAACAGATTAAACCAACTTGAATTTTTTAAATTTAATTTTTTAGTAATGACAACAGATTAAAAATCACTGTTGTTAAATGAACAGATTTCCTAGTAGATTATTGTATTTAACTTTCTGACAAAGAAATGCCAGCTTTTTCACTCAAAGAATACTTCTAAGTAGTTGAGCAAAGCAACTGGAAAAAGCATCTGGAAATTGTTGCAGCTCTCATTGTCAGCTAGGATGGAGACCATTGAAACTTTTCTCCTCAGCAGTTCTTTGTCTCAAGACCTAAACTGATGGAGAGAGAAGTTGTATTTTGCTTGTAGTTTCAGTGAACTACAAGTCTGAAATCTCCAGCAGTATTTTAACACTTTTCCTATACCAAATAAGTTGTTGCATTTTATCCCAAAGTCACGTTATTTTGCCTTACTCTCTCTTGATAATTTGGAGAGCTGTTAGACTTCTACAGAAAACTTTCAGGTATCCTTGTGTTGATCCCCTGGGTGGCAGTTCAGGTGGGGATGACCTTCTCCAGCATCACTGCTGTGTCAGTGTTGTGTGATGCAGAGTACAGGCTGCTTGCTGGAGCTCCTTTCCACAGCCGTGGTTAAATCCGTCCTTACTTTTTATAGAAAGCTGCCTTCCAAGTTTCCCTGAAGGTGAACATACTTACACCCTAATTTATATAAGATAGCATTATATCTGTTGTGCTTTTTTCAGGTCATCTTAGTACTCTCTCAGATCTCTGGGATAATAATTGTAAGTTGAATGTGTTTAGAATTCTTCTAAAGGGTATTTCCAAAAATACTTTACATAAAAACAACAGTAAGTTAACATAAGTTGAATTCATTTCCTGCTTATAAATAGAAATTCAGACCTATTTTTGAGCACGAGCATAAATATGATGTAACCTTCTTTCCATTGAATTTGTATGTTTAAGTTCTTGTAGTACTGAAATTCTAAGAAAAATATTGGAGATGATTTATCTTGGGGTGTAAGTTTGTTAAGGAGGGTCTAAGTTACTGGTTTAGACAGGGGCAAGCCTCTCTATTTGACTACTTTATGTATGTTTTGAATAACCTCTGTTAGTTATGGCTGACCCTGTGAAGGGTGCCCCAAATGGAAAGTCACACAACAACTCACCTTGGCTGAGCACAGGGTGTGATGGCTCTGAAATGAGAGCAGAGCATCTTGGCTCTGGCTGGAGCTCAGCCTGACCTCCAGCCCTGGTTGTTCTTGAGGCACACGGACCCTCCACTGTAGTGGGTGCAGGTTGGCAGCCCTTGGGTTGGATTTCACAAGGTGCCCTGGGTTCTGGCAGTGGATGAGAAGGCAGCCCCTGTGCTGTCCCTCTGCATGGAAACACATGGAGACTGTAGCGTGTTCTGAGCAGGCATCACACCTGGAGCGCACTTTGGGAAGTTCCTGAGTCTCAGGAACTTGTCCAGTACCACTTTAACCTGCTTAGACTGCAGCAATTTCCCAGCACACCATGTATAGCTGCTTGGGAGGGTGGCAGCTGCAACCATTGCTGTTTGATCCTGCTCAGTTCTCCACCTGATGCCTTCAGTGGGAGCACCCCATTTCCCATGTCCTGCCAGGAGTGGATTAGTGGTATCTCAGTGATGCTCTGGGATTTTACAGGGCTTGCTCATATCCTGCCTTAGCTGTCCCCAGCTGTTCCTCAGGAGTTCTTAATTTTGGTAACAGTTGTGTGTTGGCTACTCCTTGTTTGAATCAGTGAAGGCAAGGATTAAATCGGTGACTGAGATCTGAAAACGCCTGTGTGATGTTAAGCCCTGAGATGTCCCTTGTAAAGTTGTGCTGAAGTTGTTAAAGGGTTAAAGAAGTTCTTTGAAACAAGTTCAGTTAGGAAAGAAAAACCCAAGTTAAAGTGGACTTTGTCTTTGAAACAATGGAAACTTTCAGAGGTGTGTTTCTATTTTCCTGCATTTGACATGGATGTCCTCTGAATTTTTCTTAAAATGTACATCAAGTCTGTCTGCATTGGTGTTATGCCTCACTTTTCCTCCATTTAGTGCAATAAAATTTTGCTTTTTTTTCTGCAACTTGGAATGTTTTGGTAGATTACATTTGAAATAAAGGTTAAGAGTAACTTTTAAATAACTTGGAAGAGAGCACAATAGTTTCTCATGTTATTTCTTTTAACAGAGTTATGGGGGGGGAAAAAGCACCCCCTTGGAAAAAGCAAAGAACAGTTTTGTCCAGCTGCCATCTCTGCTGCATGAAAGAAGAATCAGGATTCAAACATGCTTATTCCCTTTTAGAGTAGTCCAGAGCGAGTTATTGATGTATGACAGACATGAGGAAGAAAGGAACATTTTCCGTGCCACTCAAACTGCAGCAGAAGAGACTGCAGAGCTGCTTTTGTTCAGGTGGCTCAGTCAGTCCCTTCTGCTGTGCCCCTTGATCACCACCTGCCTCTTTCTGCCTTACAGACATTCAGATCTAGTGATTTCCTTTTCTCATAGCCTGGGCCTTTGCTGCAGGATTATTTCTTTTTCATCCTGCTCAGGAGCAACAGGAGACTGTAGAGAACACATCAAGGAGCCTTATGTTACCATTTTTAGGTGCTTTTCTAGCAAATGGAAATGGCAGAGTAGGCTTGATTAAATCCAGTAATCTTATTTTTTGAAAGCTCAGTTTTGATAATGAGATGAACCTTGCTTTTCAAACTTCAATTTTCAGTCCAAATGACACGATTTTCAGAAGTTCATAATTAGGCTAAGCTGTGGCCTGATTTTCCTCAGAATGTCAAAAGAAACTTCCCCAGAAAAAAGAACAATTACCAGGTTTGAATCTAAAGGTGTGAGAACTTCACCCATCTGTTGAACAGCTTTTTGACCCTGACTGACTTGTCTCAGAACTTAGTGGAAAGTGCTGCAATACCAGATTTACTCTGTGAAACAAAATACTCAAGGAAAATTCTAATGAACTTCCTCCAGGGCAGATGGCACTGGGATTTTTGTGGGAGATTCCAATCCATCTGGTGCAAGGCTTGTCAAACTAGAGGCATCACTATGAGACCTGCTTTACAATGAGTCTGTTGGAAAGGTTTGTTTGCTCTTCTCAAACGGTTTAGCTTTATGTTTGGGTGATTGTGTGCTGATTGTAAACCCAGACTCACTACAATTGCACTCAGCTGAAATAAGCTGAGTGGTTTGGTGTCCGTGTAGCAAGGCCACAGACTGGCTGCTCTTCTCAGCTCCCACCATTTCTGTGCCATGAGTTGAGTTTGGGGTTTATTTCTTTTCTTCTTGCACCAGGCCCTTGTTCAGTCTGATTGCTTGGTGTTTCTCAGTTGATCATCAGTTTCTCCAGCAGTAATTTCTCGAGTGCTGCAGTTCTGTTGGCAAAAACCAACACTTGCAAACTGAAAACACCCTGGGTATGAAGTTGGCGTGGTGCTTAGCTTCCCCTCAGTCAGGAACAGTGTGAGGTTGGGGTTTTGTAATTTTTTTGAGTTGGGTGATGCCCTTGGATGCTCACATTCCACTTTTGGGCTGTGTGACGGTGGCTGTGCTGCTGCAGCCCTGACGTCAGAGCCAGCCCGAGCCAGCTCTGACGCAGGGGTGGCCGTGCATGAAGTGCCTCACAGGCTGCTCCCAGCTCTGCCACTCTCCTTTGCTCTTTCTCTATCAGCTTTTGTGCTGTGTGGCTGCTGAAACAAGCTTTCAGCTGCTGAGGGAGTTCTATTTTTGTGTCTGCATTGATACAGATTTATTGAAATCAGCCAGGCTGCGAGCTATAAATAAGATGAAATGCATTGTGGCTGCTGAATGAGTGTTGCAGAAGGGCATCCCGTTTGGCAGTGTATTCAGAACCCTTTTTTTATGCAAGTAACTTATTTTGGGTCATGCCTGACATCCACCAACAGCCTCCACTGTCCTGGATTTATTTAGAGCCATTGAAGCAGCAAATAATATCATGACTTATGTGGAGTAGTGAGTAATACAGAACTTCATTTCAGGGTAGCACAGGTGATAAAAGGCAATTAGTACTTAAAGTGATAGCTATGAACTTCAGAATTGAAATACAGAATTGGTTGCTTCTCCAGTAAGGACCACTTAAAGGAGATAAGTATTGTTGAAAATCCTTAGGTGTCTTCAGAGAAACGGCCTATGAGTAGCTGATTCTCCACATTTCTTCTATATTCCAGCATGTCTTTGGCAGTTAGATCTCCTTTTTAACAGGAATTAGATCTTCTTTCCTGGACTGTTATTTATTCTGATATAATCTGGTTTGGGACGTGGACACAGATGTGTGTAGTGGTTTAAGATGTCACCATCCCTCAGTCAGGTACCTGGAGTGTCCTGCAGGTGTTGTCACCTCGCAGCTGCCAGCAGGCACCTCCAGCTGGAGGGTGATGCTTCATTACTGAAAAAGGATTCTTCACAGGTTCCCATTGAAATCTGGCTTTATTTCCACCACCACTTCTAACTTCCCAGGGTACAGCCTCTGCTGTCACTGCTTTTAGACCCTTTCCCACTTTCCCTAGTGACAGAAAATCAGCTGTTCCAGTGATGAGAAGCAAAAGAAGGTATTTCCATTCTGCTTGAATTTTCTGGTCAAATTCGAATCCAGTCCTATTAAATTCCTTGTTTGTTCCACCAGGAACAAAGATGTTCTTAATTTAATGCAATCTGAGGTTAGTTTTGCCTAAAAGCTGGAAAGATCCAAGTTCCCCATAGACTGCAGAAACTTCAGATGTTAACTTGTTGACCTTATTCATTGCCTTGGCAGTTCTGTTTGATGATATGTGATTTTCCTGAGATGAGCAAACTGTTTGCTTCTGAGGGCCTTCCTGATCCTCCATACCCAGAGCTGGGGTAGAGCCAAGGTGATGATCATTCTTGACCTCGTGGACACCTGTTTATCTCACTGAAATTAATAAACTGCATCTTTTAACACTGGACCTGGCAGGTGTCAGCATCCAATGGTTGGGGATGAGCCTGCTCCCAGAGCAATGGCTCTCTGCTGTTATTTTGGATTGCCTGTGTGGGGAGTTTTGTAACAGAAGACTTGCTCACTCACCTTCCTGAGCCCAGTCTCCTTCAAGAGAGTGTTCTTGTAAAATACAGATGCCAGCTGAGCCATCTGATGGGCAGAGAACGATGGCATTAGCAGTATGTTTAGTTTAAATATAGGGGGGTTATCTTTGCCTTATTGAGTACAGAAAGGGCTTCTTTCCAGAGTTTGAGGATTTTTTTTTAATATTTAATCTCTAATTTAGATCAGTCATTAGGAAGAATGTTCTGCTGGTAAAAATAACTCTGGATAATCTAAAAATATGCTTGAAAATGCTTCTAAATACACTAGCATTTACCATTGCTAAATTGTGGCAGCCAGTGTAGCGGTATTGGAAAACCAGTTGTTTTTCAGTCTGCTAATATTTGTTCAGACTGGGTGTAGCAGTGATTGCTTCTCAGACTTCTAAGCAGCAGAGTTTATATCCAGAGCTTGAAGCACACAGGAGCCTGGATGGATTCAAGCAGGGAAGTGGTGTGCAGCATTCCATTAGTCTCTCACATGCTGGTATCACCTGTGCTATTCTCTGCTCCATTGAAGTGCCAGCTCAGGAATTGTTTCTAACAGGTATCTTGCAAGATTCTGTGATGTTTTCAGACTAGAAGGTGTGGTCTTGACAAAACAGCTATGTTACCCATTGGGTCAAGGAGAAGTGAAGGCAGAGGTGAAGAATATTTTGCAGTGTACAATGGAGACTGCGTGTGAAGCCAGGTAACCCTACACTTGTGTTCTGAGGCAACACGCGTTCTCTCAGCTCTTAAAACCTGCGTAAGCAGCGTCTGTCCTTCAGAAATACTCTGTGAAACACAATATTCAGTTGCTGAGCCTTTTATCTCTTCACAGCAGATAGGCAGAAGAGAGTAAAAATAGTGCTTGAGTGCTTGGCAGCTCAGTAGTGTTTGGGGACACAGAGGAGTCTTCTTAGTGTTTTGCCTTCAACAAAATGGTCCTTGCTCTGTGTGTTTTTTACTTGCTGCTCGTGGTTTAATTTTAACCTGCTGTATAGCATCTGGGCTTCAAGATAAAATAGTTCTTTATTGTTTGTCTTTGTTCTTAATATGCAGACTGAAAACTTGAGCTGCTTACTGAAGCACCATTTCATAACATTTGTCTGTGGCCAAAGACTTCCTTTCAAACTGTGTTTTATCTGTTTATCTGAGATAACAGTTGCTATTTTCTGGTTATCAATACTGACTTTACTGGAGTATAGAGAACTCACAGTGCAAGGAAGATGTAGGTAGAGTTACTCCAAAGGCTACAGAGGTAGCTGAGTTCATATTGATACCATAGTTTGTAAATAAAGTTGTTAGTTTCTTAAAATTGAAGTTGTCACTGTGTGCCACAAAGCACCATAATTCACTCATTAGAGCAATGCTTTGCTGCTTGACTCCCCCACTTACAAGTTATTTTTCCATGCATCAGACTGAAAGGAGGAAGGACAAATGACAAACAAACAAAGCTGGCAAAGATGTTGAAAACTATAACAGCAACAAAAGTATTCTTCAGAAGTGCCTTATTTTCTTATTCTGACATTCCCATATCTGTCCAGATGATTGTGGTGTTACTTCCAATTCTTTGCAGTATAATCAGTTAAGACTGTGTTGGAAATGAAAGAAAAAATCCAGTAATGAAAATATTAAATGAGAGGCTAATTGGGAGCTCACCTAGAAAGAGAAACCTACAGTAAAGGCCTTGCACTTCAGAGTGTGAATTTTTCAGGTTAACCTGATACACAAACCTCTTCAGCAGACCCTCAGTGCCTTTTGATATATACAAGTACTTAATATATCCACTACATGGTACTGGGAGGTCAATGCAGAAGAGGTTTCATAGTTACTGTGAGACTGGAAATTCTATTTTGAAAATAATCCAGTGAGGTATGGTGGGTTATTTGGGGGTTTCAGGGTGAGTGTACCACCGTGAATTCTGCCCCGGGTATGTTTTTCTAATGAGAACAAATATTCAGCACAGAAGTGTCAAAGCACTGGCAATTCTTCCATTGGTGTTCTTAAAACAGAGCAGCAATATTTGAGTACAGGGTCAGTTTTCAGTGTAAAACATGCCTTGGAAATTTCTGACAAAGCATCCTTTGAAAAGCACAGAGGGCTTGTTTTCTGGCATATGGAAGAGTTGTTGGTGCTCAGTGTGATGTGGCTTCTTCCTGCTGAATTATTTCCTCAGAGCTGTGGATGAACTTCCTTATTTTTTCTTTCTTTAATTTCTTATTGGTTTATATTTTTTTTAGGGATAGTAAGATAGTGTGGTGGTATTCTGTTAAAAAAAACCCAAACAGTGCCTTAGTAGCTTTTATCAAAAGCACTTGATGGAGACTGATGCTTGTGTCTTCTGTGTGCTCCTGGGTGATAACCTGGAGTTTCCCACTTCTGTGTCCTTAATGCCTCTGTGATCTGTGAGTTGAAGAGAGTGCAAATCATGCAGTTAGATTTATACAAGTCTTGTTCTCTCTGTTTTGTGGTGGGCTGGGGCAGAAGAGTTTTGTTCTCCACATGCACAATACATTTGCTGGGTTTAATTTATATTTGTTTCTTTGTTAGGATTTTTCCAGTGAAAGATATACCTGCAGAGCCTGAAGCTCTCACAAACTGGCTGTATCAACGATTCATTGAGAAGGAGGACCTCTTGACACATTTCTATGAAACAGGTAGGATGATACTTAGCAAAGAGAACTGTGCTTTGCTAATGATTTTCCTTACAAGGATCTCAAAATGGTTTAAGGATGTGTAAGCATTCTTCACATGAGTACAGGAGATATTATTATCATTATTACTATTACTCCTTTTTATGTGGTAAAAAGTATGATTAAAGAATTACCTAGGAAAGGTAAGTTACCCTGGCAACATTAGAATTTGGTAGTGTTTGGAAGCTGTCAAAACAGTAACACACAGTTCAGCTGTGAAACGTGCTGCCATGGGATTTCATGGCAAAGATCCATGACTGGAAGAATGATAGAAGGAGCTGTGAGAATTCCATGGCACACAGTCTCTGGAGCCCTGATCTACAGCCCTGTGTGTCTCAGTTGTTGATGGGGAGAGTGTTCAGTGTCTCAAATCAGCTGAGTTCAGTATTCCTGAGTGACTCGTACATGAAGATGCTGCTTCTGTGAGGTGATTTATTGCAAAGGCTGCTTTAATTTAGTTTTGAGTGCTTAATTTATCAATCCAAGTGCTTTAAGAGATTAACAGTACTCTTTAAAAACCCAGAGTTGGATTTTATTTCATTAAATACTGCTGTCATTCAGTCATCATTGATGACAAAGTCAGACCCTGCTATATAAATCACATCTAAATGCATGTATTGGACTTTATTAAAGAAATAACTTCATAAGTATCTTTAAAAATACAAGTGTGGCAAATAGATGGTAAGAATTCTTGGTTTTGTGACGTTATTTTATGCTGTTGAAATAAGTCATACCCAGAAAATCTAACTCGTCCAAAAATCTGAGAGTATAATTAATATAATCAGATTTATTCATTAAAATGCACTTCCAAAATAGGATAATTGGTAATAATTTGCAAGTGCAATCAGTATGAGTTAATAAAAACATGTTTTAAATGTAAATGCTGTGACATAGGACCTTACTAGGCATAAATTAGCAAAATTTAAAGTTACTGCCATTTATAGCTTTTGAGAATTTGGTTGCATTGCTTTAGTGGCCCACTGAAAAAGCGCTGTTACACTTTTGGAAACCCCTTGGAAAGGTCCTGAGGTTGAATGGAAGGGGAATCCCTGAGGCTTCTCAAGAGTCAGCTTTGAACTTAGCTGGTACATGGTCACAAGTGGGTGTGGTTTTAAGACTTAAGACTGTTTCTATTATTATTATTAATAATAATTATTATTATCATCATCAAATTATCGTTATATTATTTTACAATACACACTGCTTAGAAACTGCTCGCTGTTAATAAAGCTTAATTCATAAAGTTGGAGTAACATTTAATGCTCCATGAAACTTCAAAAGCTTGTATTGAGAGGGTCATTGTAAGAATACATCCTCTTGGCATATTTTTATTTGGGAAGAGAAAGAAACAAAGCCTAGAGCACCTTTCTTCATTTTGCTACATTCGTAAGTGTTAAGAACTTAAATGACCTGGGGCAAACCTGTAATATTAGACCTCTTGAAATTAAATAAAGTATGCCTGAAATTTGTCATGAAGCTGTCCTATAATTTCTTACAGGTGCATTTTACATATTTCATTTATAAAATTAAAACCCATTTGAGTTAATAGCTCTAGGTAGCAGACCCCTGTTTTAGGCAGCTGGTGGAAAACTTGTAATGGCAAGTTCTTGATTTCTCTGAAGTCTTCAGCAGGATGACCTTGAAGCCCATGGTAACACAAGTGAGATACATTTAGCAGGAAGAAAAACTCGGGGACCAATTAAGGAGAAAACCCCAGCCAAAACTAGGAGCAGGTGGAAATGAGTGATGGTGTACTGGAGGCATCGTGCTCCTCATTCCCTGTGCTCAGAAGCCAAGTGGTGTGAGGTGATGAAAAAATGGCATCCCCAGTGCTGTGGAAACACTTTGTTGTACCAGATCTGAAACCTCATCTGGAATCCTGTGTACAGGTCCATCATCCCTGTCAAGGGATACAGACTGGGCTGGGAAGATGGACAGATAATGGGAGCTAAGATTAAGAGACCAGTGGAGAAGTTTCCCTGAAGGACAACTAAAAGTACTTGGCTTGTCTCTGCTGGGAAAGGGAAGGGTCAAAGATGGCTTGGGAGAGGGGGAAGAGGCAGCTATCTGTACCTAGCAGGGAAAAAGGAAAGTGTTTAAACCAGAAGTCAGTGTTTGTACAGAAAAACAAATGGGCCATGGAAGAACAAATTCAGCATAGAGTGCACAGATGGAAGCTTAGCTGTGAGTTACTGGGGAATAATGATGTGACAAATCTGCCCAAGTGTGAAATACCTATCAGGGAGATGTGGATGGGGCTCATCAAGGGGGTTTTAAGGCTTTTTTTCTGTTTGCTTTGGTTTTGCTTTTTTTTTTTAATTAAGAGCATTCATGCAGGAAGAAAAGCTTTGTCTCAAACGCTTGATTGCAGTTCCTCCACTGATTGCACATGTGAAGCACAGAGATAAGGTGCTGATGGTATCTAATTGCCCAAATTGTGTGGCTCTTAAGATTAAAAATTGACACTGCTGCATCTTTACACTTTGAATCATTAATTTCATGTTCTTCCGAGAGAAGTTGAGAGTCCATAATGCTGCATCTTCTCTGGTATATTCAGAGTTTTATATCCCTGTTCAGGATTAACAACAACAAAAGTGCTTTGTGTCATCAGGGCTTTGTGCATCTCAGTACAATGCAACACAGTTTATTTAATATGCTGATGTAAATATATGCAAATATAGTTTGCTTATGATCATAAAGCTCTGATGTATTCAGGCACATTTAATTAAGTGTTGCAAGTCAGAAAGAGTCAAAGTATGGAAAAGCTAAATTTTATTGTCAGATGAATCCCTTCCAGTCTTTCCTGTCTAAGCAAGGATTTCAGTAAAAAATTTCTGGAAAACTCCATGGCAAATTACAATATTTCCTTCATCACTATGACTGAGTGTTCAAACAATGTGTAGAAACTGTTCTTTAAAATAATGTGTGTATTTATGTTTTCAAGAGGGACCTCAGGAATGTATGTGTATTGCTTCTTCACATTACACAATATCACCACCAAATAGGTGTAAAATTTAATTTGGAATCCATTCAATATGAACATGGAGATACTAATAAAACTTCAAAAATAACACAAAACTTAGTTGACAGTTGGATGTCTGCAAAGGTTGAGTACAGTGATAGCAGCTTCTAAGGAATGCTTTCAGGCTTATGCTCAAAGTTTATAAGGAAATTGAAATCGTTCTTAGTAATTAAGATAACGGGTTGTGTTTTGATTTGGGGTTTTGTATTTTCTTGAAGGTATCTGGAGAATCTTTCATAAGTTTGACAGCATAATAGAGCAGTACCCAATTAATTGTGTGTGGGCACCATTGCTGGGACAAGCAGTGGTGGTAAGGAATTGTGCGTCAAGGCTGTCATTCCTGTGCAAATCATTGAATGTGTTTTCTTTTCTCTTGTAGGAGCTTTTCCACCACCCCAGGGTCAGACAAAAGCGATTTCTCGGGAGATGACCCTCAGTAACCTGTGGCTGGTTGCCATACAATCATTTGCATTTTTGTCAGGAGGGATGTGGTACTGCCTCTTTCAGTATTTGTACCATTGCCTATTTTAAAAGTGGAATGGGACCTGAGGACACAATGGGAATCCAAGCTAATGCAAATGAGTATCATGTTGTATGTGCAAATGTGAATATTCAAGAGTAAAGGAAAATACTGGATGGACTTTTACCTCTCTTTGGGGCAATTTTAAACTCCACTAAAGTGAAGATCAGTAACATAGTGACCTGATGATGTATTATTTTAAGAATTGTCTGTATTTTTAAAAATGTATACTCTCCCCGACACTTAAGCAAATTCAGCATTTGGACAAAAGGTGCAATCGTACAACCACCGTAGAAGAATGTCTGTGACAAGAAAGCTTTGTCACCACAAGTATTTCTTGGCATTGTAGTTAGAGCTCAGAAAATTCAGCAACTTGTCTCTTCAGTAGTGTGTACAGCATCGGTGTGGTAGAGATTCCTCATTTGCACAACATGTACTTTATTGCAGCTCATTGTGCTGGAGCCAGAGATCCTCGACAGAGCTGGTGGAGGTGTCTTTGTGGCTACACAGCAGTTGTACCAGACACATTGATCTAAACCCAACACCCAAATAAGATCCAGTGTCAGGTCTGTCCTGTGAGGAACTGCTCCTCAGACAAGCATTGCAGCATCACAGTGTGATTAAAAGCTGTCCACGTGGGATGAATCAGCCCATCCCTGTTGTGGTCCTACCATCAGCTCTCCGAGTTCTGTGTGCTACACCAGTGTCTTGTGTTATAGGGAAACTTGGAAAATACAAAGCACTCGGTTAAATTCCCTTTTTGTTCAGAATGCAGCTCAACCCTCATCATCAGTTTTGAAAATGCACTTTTAAAGATGAAAAGACAGTGAAGGAAAGACATAAAACTTAGGGAACAGAGGGAAGCTTTGTTTGTCACGCGTTGGAAGGCAGAGCAATTCTAGCTGTTTCTGAAGGTCTGCTGGTGCTGCCGGTGATTTTTAGCCACCTTTGTATTTTGTGTACTGCAGTCCAACCAAGGTGACCTTGGAGTGGTTTATAGAGGCCTTTTTCTCCCCGCTAGTTGCAACAGTGCTAAATGTACTTGTGGGAGAGTTTAAATAATTCAATGCCAACCATCTTAATGTTTTGCTAAGGAGTAATAGAAGAAAAAGTAGTTTAATAAGAAGAAAAAATAGGTATAATTGCTATCATAAATCTGTAGGAAGATACTACTGAAAAAATAAGTATGGTACATATTCTGAATAACTACATGGAGGGCAGTATTAATTAGCTCACCACTAAAATCTTACTGCTAAAATCTCACTGAAAGAAGGACGGGTTGAACTGAAGGGCAGATGGGAACAGAAGACACTTTCAGATGTGTAGTGCAGGATCCTTTTGAAAGGATGTCTGTGATGTACAGCCTTACTTCTGGCAGGTCTGGTTGGCATTGTGTTTATGTGATTATGCACAGATTTGCGAGAACTGTTCCTAAAATAAAACTAATCTCTCTAAATACAGGCAGGGTAGCCAGAACTTCAAATGCTGGCATACTGCCTTTTACAGAGTAATTTTGTTGAGAACAAAGTAAGCCCTCAGTAGTTTTGGCTCTGAGCTAGCAATATTGATTCCCCTTCTGTCTCCCTCTGCTGCTACATGAATCACAGGAGGTGGTGTGCAGAATACAAAACCTTGCCAGTGTTCCCTTTCTGGGGGGGGAGCAAAGAGCATACCAAAACACGAGGCAGTGCCAATTTCCCTGGCTTTGTGGAAAAATACCTTGTCGACTATGCCATCCCTGCTCCCCCCCCACATGCAGCAGTGGTTACTCAGTGGGGTGGATGCAAAATGAGACACCACAGTGAGGTCCCCTGAAGTGTTCTCTGACTCCACAGAACTACTGCAGGCTGGAGGCAAAGGACAGTGGTTGCCAATAGCTCCACGTTTTAGGCAAGGATGCTGTTTATAAATACCATATCTGCACCTGAATTCTGGTGTAACCATTAAAAAGAGATAGGTATACTCCGAGAGGGAGGGAGTCTGGAGAGTATTTGTTGTTTCATGTTGCTCTTGCTAAAGTTCAACTGATGGAATGAATGTATTTAATCTGCCATTTTACAGGGGCATGCTGGGACAGCCCAGCACTGTTATGGGTAAGCAGTTATTTCTGCTGCCCATGGGACTGATTCTTACAACTGCAAAATATAGGTGGCAAGCTACTCACTGCTGTCCTCCCCCACGTAGTTTGATCAGAACAGAGATGCCCAGAGTACAGCTCATTTTATTTTGAGCTGGGACAGACTGGACTGATGCAAAAAGGGAAGTTTATATAAGCAGATTGCACAGCAGTTACTCACATCAGGAGACTGTTCCTGCTAGACCCTGTGAACTCCATGTAAGAGCATCTTGTTTTGTCAAGTGCAGTATTTTTATTTTCTTTTCCCAGTGGGTTGCAGTCAATAGCGAGCGTTCACGTGCTGCCTCAAGAAATGAGCACTGCGCAATAATGTTTCAGACAAGCGTTTGATGGATCTGGTTCTGTTCATTTTCACTTTGTTCTTCTGTAGTTCTTACTCTTGCGAGAGGTTTGTTTCCAAGCACTGGTTGTTGTTTCAGTAGGGTGAGGGAATCGTGTCAGGTCCCAGGTTTCTCTCCTGCCTGCACTGGGGAATGGGAAGAGCGCCTGACACGGCGGCTCCGTGCGGCTGAGCTGCTGTGGGTGACACTGGAATGAAACCGCTGGAAAGCAACTCCAAAGGACCCTCCCAGCACGATCCTGGATGCTGCTTCATGAAAGAATAAATTGGATTAAAGAAGTTTTGCTATGAAGGAAAAAATGTAAAATGGATACAACATGTAGGAAATTTAGTGCTCAAAATACCATGCTGGTCCAGGCTGTCTGGAGCTTAGCAGGCAAGTCTGTAAAACATGAATTCCTGTCGGCTGCAGTTCGGTTCTATCTTCTAGCAGTTGGCTGCAGTTCTGGAGGTAGTGGGCATTTTGCTGCACCCTCCATGGGTTGCCACCTCTGGAGAGTTCAAAATGTGTTTTGATAGAAAGTGATGTTAATGAATCATACAGCTGGTCACAAACTAATAGAACACTGAATTTATACTAGGAGAAAAGTAATGGAAAAGTGTATAAAATGATCAAAAGTGAAAAGTTCACATAAATTCTAACTGAAAGCGTTGCACATAGAAGTGAGAACAGAGCAATTCGAATGCATTGCAGATAATAAGAATAATAAGAATAAAGATGGTTCTCTGCCAGGGTTGCCCACGAAACATCTCCACATTTCTATGTTTAATTGTTCATAAAGAAGTTGTAACAGTTGAAGTTGTGTCAGTCCTCACGGTTTAGCTTTGCTGCTCTATGAATCCCATGATGTGAAAAGCACCTGCCCATCCATGCCGAGCAGTTTCTTCAGTGCCCTGGGGTGAGTGCACCTTCATTTCAGTCTCACTTGGGTTCCACGTGTGGTTCTGTTGAGTCTTGCAACTGTGGTGTCTTTTTCTTATTTTCTTTTTTTTTCTTTTTTTTAAGTTGCTGTCACCAGATGTTGAAAAGTGAAATTTCAGTTTACCTTGCTTTCCTGGAAAATTAAAGTTTCCCTGTCCCTCCCCCAGCATTACAAATGAGGTGCATCTTCTTGCAGTAACAATAAAGCGATCACTGTGGTACTGTTCACTGTTCACTTGGTTTGCAGATGATGTAACTTTCTTTTGTGTGACACTGCCATAAAGTGCTGTTAACTTTTCTCACCTGTTTGTACAAGATAATAACAGATACCGATCACTGTGTGTGACAGGATTCAACTGCTCCGCTTTGCCTTGACATAAATTTTGGGACCAAAGGTACTTAAAACTGGGATTTCCAAATCACAAGCCCAGGGTTGGATGCATTCTCTTGACAGCTGGAGATTTTATGGTGATCTGATACAATCACACAGGATAATTATACATCTGGGGTTCTGTATTTTTTGGAAATAATGGAGCCATATGAAATAAAGGGTTATTTTGGAAAAGTGCATATTTGATAGTTTTTACACTTCTTTTAAAAAATACAAAGTAACAATGGGAACAGTAAAATGGAAACCATACTCTGGTTTAAAATACCTGCACACATCAGAAATGCTTCTGAGCAGCTCTACTTTTTCTGTAGGAACTGTAAGCTGCCTGGCTGTGATAGAAGAAGTCATTGAAAGGATTCTATGCATTTTAAAGTTAGTCCTTTTATTTTATCATGAGATAATGAAGTAATTATTCACTGAAAAACTGTCCCATTAAAATGAGTTAGTTCTTTAAAATTACTCCACCATGATGTTCATATTGTATAATGAACAGGGTTTTTTTTATACAAGTTATCTTCACCTCCAATTTTCTCCTTCGCAGTTACCTGTATTTTTGTTTGTGTGATAAAATAGATGTGGAAGCCTGGAGCGACTGTCAGTGGTTTTGCAAAGGGCCAGTCACATTTGGAATTATTTTGCTGAATTTTTTTCATTGGTTTGTTTGTTTTTTTTTTTTATAAAATCTTTCCAGCAGCCAAGATGTCTTTCAGAAATGTATACAGACACCAGAAGAAGCATTTCTCTTTCTTTTCGCTGGGCTGGTTTTTTTTTATTTTGGTTTTTGGTTTGTTTTTTTTGGTTTTTTTTCTGTGGCAAAAATAGAGTTGATTTTTTTTCAATACTATTTTATATGCTTTTGATCCTTAATAGAGGAGAAGATTTTCTTTGATGGTTGTATTTATTGTGCTTATGACTAATGGATACACAACCTTTACTGTGCTTACCATAAACACAAGAAATAGTAAAATACTGCTTTGGTTCACTATACAGCTGCAGTGTTAATTTGTGATAGAAAACATTGATTAGGAAGGATACAGAGAGAAATGTTTCAGTGCTAGAAGTGGTAAGGGGAGGAGTGGAGCAGTAGGGGAGAGTGGGGCAGCAGCTTCTGCAGCCCTCGCTCACTCCTGCACTCACTGGAAGCTGTGCCAGTGCCTGGGCTGCAGAATTCCTCTGCAAGTCTCTGTAGCAATGAGTCTTAAAGTTTCTGAGTGCTGAGGGCGTGCCAAGTGCAGAACCTGAGCCCCCTTGACCCTGGTTTGCCTCCTAGAAGGATGTGACTCCTGCCTTGTTGGGAGCAAGGCTGTCGTCATTGGGAGATCCGTGCAGTTTTAAGGAGGGATCTGTTTTTAAGCAACTCCAGCTGGGCAGAGCAACACCAGGTGGGACAGCCCTGCTCCTTCTGCAGCCCTGGCATCTCTCACTGGCGATGGCTCTTGGCTCCTGGCACCTCTTGTGTTCGCTGCTGGGGCTCAGTTCTGCAACCTCTGATGAAGGGAAAAGGAACTCCTTGGAGCATCATGAGACATCTCGCACAATTTCCAAAACAGCGCCATGGTTGTAGTGACGTCTACCTCTTTGTTTCCCTTCTGGGTTCTGTCTTGTTTTTCTGTGTGGTGTTTTTCTGTCTGGGGTGGGGGGAATCAGGGAGTGGGAGGGAAAATTTGAAACCTGAATATTAAGACACTGGTGAGGGATCCAGTGCTTACCAGCCGTGTTGTCATACTGAAAAAGCCATTGTTTTTAATTCCTGCCTAGTATGAAATGTTTGTTTAAAAAAAAAAAATCCTTCCTGCTGGAAAGAAAAATGTATTTTTAAAAAGAAAAAACATCCCTTGGCTATGAGAATGTCAGCTGTATGAGTTGTGACCATATCATGACATGCTGATCAGATAAATAAATTTTTATCTCTCAGGACTCTATTGTATTTTTGCTGTTCTGGTAACAGTCAGCTTTTCTGAAAGGATGTTCTTCATTTTTAAATATCACTAATTTCAGCTGAAACAGCAAATAAAAAAGATGTGAATGTCACGTAAGCTTATTCTGGTTTACAGAAAAACATTTTTGTCTCAATGTAGCAAAAAAAAAAATATATCCAGTGAAAAATACTGAAAGGCTACAGGTGAAAAACCAGGCACCTGAGGTGGTGGGAGAAAAAAAAAAATGTTTTCTTGTCAATACCTTTTTACAGCTAGAACCTGTTAGTACTTCTGTATGTCCTTGGGCTCTCTGTGGAATAGTGAAGTCTCTTGGGTCAGTTGTCCCATGCCAGTCACCTGATTTGCTACCAGGTTGGACTAAAGCTTCTCCATGGGCCTGGAGAAGTTGTGCAT
Source organism: Petroica traversi (assembly GCA_025920805.1). Classification (NCBI taxonomy): domain Eukaryota; kingdom Metazoa; phylum Chordata; class Aves; order Passeriformes; family Petroicidae; genus Petroica; species Petroica traversi. The sequence goes on from JAHLSL010000010.1 coordinate 12,382,612, forward strand.
CAGGAGTTTCAGAGCAGCCAGTGCGGGGATCTGGGGCAGCTGAATAAAGGCTGCCAATATCTTCGCTTAAAAATAAATCATTGAGTTTGTTGTAAATTACATTACTGGGTAAGTATTAAAGGCTGGTAAGAACAGATAGTGGATTTATGTGGATTAAAGGTGACAAGGAGCTTGCTGGATGGTAATGTGCAGATTTTTAAGTGTACCTAGGAAAATGGGGGAAGTTCCAAAAAGTGGATGTTATGAAAGGAATCAGTAAGATCAAACTCCAGGTCTATTCAAAGAGTAAATAATAAGCTAACTTCAGTAGAGCTCTTCATGTGGCTTTGGGAAAAAGCAACACTGGTCTTGCTGAACAAAACTACAGGACTAAATCAGATAGTAAATGTGGCTGATTATCGTATGACAGAATTATAGTTGTTTTTTTATAATCTCACTTGAGAACCTGAAGGAGAAAACCCAAAAGGTCAATTTATACCAAAATACTTTTGAAGAGGAAATTTTTCATTTGCAGTTGACTAGTATAATTCTGCAGATCTGTTCAGCTGTGTACAATATTTTCATAAATTATTTGAAATAAACCACAAATTTTTTATTACTGTTTTTGTTATTAATGAGGACAAGTTGCTGAGTGGTCAAAGTCAGTGCAGTCAGTGTATGTTTGATACTGAGCAAAAGGAAGGTCATCTAGCCACAAGGAATAGATGTCTCCTAGGAAGAGAAGTTGTCCCAGAAAACACAAAGAGTTGAGAGATTCTGGCAACTGAGGGCTGTATCAGCATTTCCACTGTAAATAAATACACAGAAATAAATAAAAGGGCTGATCTGATTCCTTGACCAGATAGACCAAGTAGTAGATTTCCTCTTTAACACTAGTGAGATCATATATTGAATATGACTCAAAACGGCAAGGCAAGTCGGAAGTGAAGAGCCTGGCAGTGTTTTCTACTCCGTCTACACTTTTGGAAACACTGAAGATGCTTCTGATACTGTTCCTGTTCTGTTCCCTTCTCTCTGTATTTCTCTTAGGCAGACACACTGGGTCTTCCTCATCAGCAAGGATTTGAAAGGCAGAGACCCAGAGCTGTTAGACAGGAGCCTTGAAGTGCGCGAGATGTCGGGCATCCCGAAAGAGAAAACTCCCATCACTGGATGAGATGGTAATTTCCCTGCACTGAAAATGCCAAACTTAGACTCTGTTAGAACAGAACTACTGGTTTGCTGTTTGGGTTTGGGTTTGGTTATTTTGCCACTGCTCTCTTGCAGCTGGCAAGACCAATGGAACATTTTATGTGCAATGCTCTGGTATTACGCCATGGCCAAAGGATTTACGGGACCTTGCCTGGCAAGCAGTTTTAAGAGCCTTCTGAGCTGAACCTTGTATCCTATAAGGTGGGTGGGGTTGCTTTTCCAGGAAATTCCTAATCCAAAACTGATGACAAAAACAGGTATAAATAATATTTAATATTTATTAGGGTCTTAAAACTAAGCTCTGTTCACTGCCCACAGGGTTGCAGTAATATTTGCTGAAGCAATATTGCTTAGCTAGCACTGGATTAGTTTCTGTCAAATAAATATTCTCTCACTTATGTTTATTCCAGTAATAAGTTGTTATTCCCCTGTCAAGTTAAAGTAATGGCTGATGGGTTTTCTTACTCCAGCCATTCCCCATGGGAAATACTCAAAAGCTGCAGTTGCATGTTCCATGTTTGCACCACAGCTGATCCCTAAAGTTCAGAACAGCAGCTAAGGATTTGCTAAGGGGGGCAGAAGCACCTGTGGGTGAGAACACCCACCAAGGGTTGCCTCTAACACCTCCTCCTCTGAGGCACTTACCCAAGTCTCTCTGTTGTGTTGAGAGAAGGATCTCCGTCAAGACTGATTTTTTGCGTTAATCATTGAATAAGCCTTACAGACACAAAGTGAAGCTGTGCCAACACAACCCCTAAAAGACCCCTGGCAGAGACAATTAAAGCTAGAAGTCAATCTGGGGAAACTTAGTCAAGAGAAAGACAGAAGTCTCGTCTGCTTAGCTTACCCAAGGGTTAAGTAAAATACCAATGTGTTATGTACAAGTACTCAGCAGGTGCTGCCAGTCATGGACTCCAGGCTGGAAAAAAAGGCTGAAGAGGCAGGAGATCCATGCAAAATGTAATGAGCTGAGCTCAGGATGAGGAAGGGAAAGAAAGCCCCAGCTTGGGCTTAGTTCTCCATCTCTCAAGTCCTGAAATCAGAACTGTTGCCTTAAATGTTTTATTATAGAGCTGAAATAGAAGTAGGTACTGTTTAGCCTAATTACACAGGCAGGTTGTGACCTACATTATGCAGGTAACAAGACTAAATAATTCATAGGCTTTGGCCCAAAAGTCTGTGAAACTTAGAATTTTATTAGCAGCAAATTCCTTTTCTATGCTTTTACCTTCTCCATGCAACATTTCTGTTTTCTGCTCCAGGCTTACAAACCCCAATTCTGCAACAAATTGCAATAAATGGAATGTTAATTTTTCAGACTAATAATTTTCATCTGTGGACTAACTACTAAAATGTCTTCCTTTTTAAAATAAACACAGATTATTTGAACTGCATAGAGAATCAGGCCCTGGATATGTCCGAGCCATTATCCTCACACCCAGGATAGCCAGGACAAGTGCCTCAGGGAAAATTGTAGGATTCCCTGGAGTGGACAAGCATTAAGGAACCTTGCTATATATAGGAATTTTCTTCCTACCCCTTCCATTAGAAGTTGGTTTATGTCCTGGCCCACTGAAATTTACATCCCTGTTTTGTTTTACTTTTAGTTTACCTCCTCACTGTCAGGGTTCGTTGGTTTTGTTCTAAGTTTTATTTTGTTGACCTGATGATTTTTGAGCTTGGGAAGGTTAATGAGTCCTGTGGGCCACTTAAAAGCTCTGTCAGAAAGTCCACTTCAGAAAAAGCTTAATTCTTTATAAACTTTTTGAGTTTGCATTGGTTCTTCCTTCCTTCTTGTGAGAGATTAAAAAAAACCAAACAACCTCGATGTATTTTTTCCTCTGCCTTTCCTGCTTTTATATCCTCTGTCAGTCTACCTCAATTGAGTATTTCTGAACTATTTAAATTTCTGTTCTTATTGTGGTAGATCCATCTCCTACATAGTTAAGTTCCTTCTGCTTTTTATTACAACATTCAGAGAACTGATTGTCCTATCAGTATAATTTATTTAAATACTTATCCATAAAGCCTGATGGTGAGAGGATTACATTTATTAGTGGATTAGTGATTTCCTGACTCCAGTGACACATATAAATCAAACAATAAATAAGTTAGTAGCTACAGAACAAAAATTTTCTGCCAATAGTTTTTAATCTTCTACACAAAAATATGCATATTTAATTTTATTGCATAGTGAAGAAGACTAAAAAGCTAAAGCTGTTCTCTAAAGTAAAGTGAGAACAGGGAAGTTGCTTCCTTCATATTAATCTGTCTTTCTTTTAAAAATAAAAATAAATTTAAAAAACCCAAATAAGCAGTCACATGAGGTCAAGTTTAATAAGATTGTGCTCGTATCTCCCCGAAATTTTTGAGATCCTTGAAGCTGTTATAGAAACTAACAAACTGCTAGCCTGACCCAGAGCCACTGATCAAGACATTTTGGGGAATTTCCTTATCTCCTAAAGGATCTATGAAATTTGGCCCCTGTGTTTTATTTGTGATCCTCTAATTTGTTATATGGAAATAAATACAAAATATTCAGTCAACCCAAAGGATGAGGATGTGGAGAAACAGCATATAGCCATGCAAAAGGCTCCTGACCTTTATTTTCTGGTTTGCATTTCTCTCTGCAGCACTTTGTTGTGTAAGGAGGTATTATATATGGTAATGCAGGCAGCACAGCCAATCTGAGTGTATTAAGAGTAGAAATCACAAGGTCAGAGTGCCAGTTGTACTAATTAGTGCAATCCTGACTAAGAACAGTTACATGACTTTATTTTTAATGAGCACAAGGATTATGGGAATTTAGATAGAACAATAATCTATTTTTATCTGGTATTTTGTAAGCTCAGACGATGAATCAGGAATAAGCTGCATAGTAAGACAGGCCAGAGATGCAGCTAAATTATCAAAATTGCAGGAACAAAACATTCCTTACTTAGAGCACTGCATGGAAATCTCTAGGTTAGGGCAATAATACTTTTCTTGGTATCAAAGGTACATGTTACAGTGACAAGGTAAAGTACAAGTATGCATCCACCTAAGAAATTAGTATGACAAAATTTGTTACATCTTTTTTTAACACTTCAGTCTTTGAAAGTCAGGAGGGAGAGAAAATATATTTTGATGGTGGTTAATTATACTTATTTCTTCTAATTGCTGCATCATCTGCTATTGAAGGCTAAGAAAGCTAAAACTGTTAAAAGCAAAAAAAAAAAAGTAAAGGCAAAAAGGAGCTGTTGGGGAGGGGTTTCCATAAAGGGTAGGAGCTGACTTACGTGTTTATGTAAAATGTATGTTCTCTGTATGGAAAAGCTCTGCACTGAGATTTGCTTAATCTCTTTCCTGCCTTGTGCACTGGCTGCTGGAAGTTAAATCAAACATAAAAGGTGGGGTCTTTTTCTTGCCAGGAAAATATTTGCATTGCTGCAAAGCTGGAGGCAGACAAAATCAAATCAGTGGGAAAGTCAAAACAACTTTCCACATCTTGGGAGAAGGGAAAGGGGACACATGGCTTTTAGAGGACCATTAAATCAGAAAAGGATGGGGATAGAAAGCCAGCTTGTTTCTGGGCTCTCTCTAAATGCAGCCTTGCCTGGAACCTGCAGCCCATGCAGCTTATGTGGGTAGGCACAGCATCTGCACTTTGTCAGCTTAACACCTGCCCTTGAAAGTCCCCAGGGTTGGGTTCAGGAAAGTGACGTGTGACTCTTTCTTCCGTCCTTACAAACCGCAGTAAAACTTTCCACACTTTTCACCACTGCTTTTATCCTCTCCTGAGCAAAGCCACATGTATTTCGATGATGACCAGATCTCATGAGGGTGCCATCTCCTTGGACAGGTAATTCAACAAACTGACACATTCTGGTAGGTCTCTGCATTCCAGCACATTTTCCAGAGAGCTGAAAAGATAATGAAGTGCACCCCGCTATCCTACACGAGCTGGTTGAGCCAGCAATGTTTTCGAATTTGAATTTGTTGAATTTGCAATATAAGCATTGCTGTGGTCACAATATTTTCTAGTGGCTCCTCTTAATTGGGAATGTAGGGTGAGTTCCGGTATCCTGTGGGAATTTGTATTAACCAATACAAATCATAATTTAGACTTTTTTAGATATTACCTTTTCAGATAGGACATCGAACAGGATTTTTCCTATATCAGAAAAACTTAACTTGGGCCTGATTTAAATTGTGCTGCTATTAGTCAAGTGAATTCCCAACATACTAAAAATCACTGGGAGATTTAACTTTTGAGTTGCAGTTTCATGCCCAGGATCCTGTTTTAGGTTGAAAACAAGTTTAAGAGCACCTGAAGAAACTTAAGTTTAATATAAAGGATAAAATGAATGTTCCAGCTTGTACAAGGCTTTGGGCTGCTGAGTTGGTTTGTTCTTTGTAGTTTAAGGATCTGCCACAAACAATTGCACAGGCTGTACTGTCTTGACCTTGGGCAAAGCCCACAGTTTTCTTAAGATGATAAATCTCTGCTGAACACATCCCAAATGGAAAATCCTTCCAGAAATTATCTGCCACAGCTAGAGAGAAACGTGTTTCTGTCTAATTTCCATTTGGAAATGGAAACCATTTCTCAAAGAACATCCCATAGGCACCAGCTGCCCCTGGATTGCTCAGTGCCTCTCTGTCTGGTAGTGCAGCCTGACAGTGGTTCTGCAGAGGCTCAGCTACCTCAGTCCTTCAGGACACCGAGTATCTTTCTTCCAACTTGCATCACCAGTGGAAGTTTCCAGTACTGAAATGTTAAGAGTCCTTCATCCCCTCCAAAAGGAGATATATAAATAAGAGGATTATTACATCTGTGCTGAGATTTTTGGACCTGACTTGTTTGTTATATAAGATCTGTCAAACTGGTTGTTGTCCTCAGTTTTCTCTGAGGACAGCAGGTTACTAATCATCTTGCATTCCCCTGATCCCTGGTAGGTATCTGGTATTTGATAAACTGACCATCAAACAGATTTCCTAGGAAGGGCTGGGCTTCTGTGGCATTGGCTTAGCATTGGTACCACTTGCTATGCTGTGCTGGCCCAAACAGGAATTTCTCAGGCAAAGATCTGTGGGATCATGAGCTTCTACTCAAGCAGTGACTGAGAGATTTTACAATCTCTCAGCCAAATAGCCAATGAGATACTACTCTCTTCTCAGCCTAACTTTCTCCCTGCTTACCTGTTCTCCCAGAGCTGGGTAAGAACTCTGCTGACAGCATTCCGTCTGTATTTTTTAGCTGAGTACTGGCTCACACTTAAAGCCTCAAATGATGAGAAAGCTGACTTACTTATCTCAGAACTGCACCTTAAAACACAGAAAATAAAGAGGCTGGAAGGTATTTCTATTCAGCTGAGTCACAGACCTACAAGAAAGACTAAGAAAGAAATTTAGAGATTGAAATTTGCTTCAACATTTAAACAAAAATGGAAAGAAAAGGTAGTAAGTGCATATGTGGCAAAATAAAAAAGAGTGGCATTTATAATGATGAGCAAATATGATGAAAGGCGTGCACTACATTTTTGCACTGTACTAGGAAGTCTTTTCTTCCAGCTTTATAAAACATGAATTCTTATGTTTTTATTGGAGGGAGTGAATTACAAAGTAAATGCCTGAGGCTGCAGCTGGGGCAGCTGTTGCCTCACTGGGGTGAGATGCCCTGTGGAAGAGAACTGCTCACGCACAATCTCTCAAACCCAGTCACGTCTACATTGCTGGGTACTGTTTAAAACAGAACCTGCAGTCAGTTCTAATGCTGCATGCAGTTCATGAAAAGCAGCCTCTGGAGCTACCTGCTCATGGCAGTGCCTCTCCTATCTGCAGTACTGGCTCTCACAGGCTTCCCAAAGGGTGGGAGCATTGGGGGTCTTCATTCATGGTCATTTCCTGATTTATTTGAGGCAGATGCAGAGCTTACTCCTACCCCTCTCAGTTTCTCTGCCAGTGGTGACCACTACATTAAAAAGTGTAGGTAGGTGTTCTCCCTTCAGATGTTCCATCCAGAGTCAGGCATATTGGTTTGGACAGGCTCTGATTTAGGTCTGTATGAACACACCAGGCCATGGACCAAGGCAGCAGAGGGCTAACTGATAGTGCTCATTAGATCTCACAGCATTGCTCCAGGAGGTTTCCAAACAGAGCTAGAGGAGGGGAAGGAAAGTTCAATGGAAAAAAACAGACTTTAGGACAAGGGTCTGGTGAGCTCACCACTGAAGATGAAGTTATGGGATAAGTACTCAGCATTCACCCTTATGGGGGTTTGTTGTGCATTCAGTGACAATTAAATGCCCCACCCTGCCCTCTTTTGAACTGTTCCTTGTTAGAGGACTCAGTATTTTTATTACAAGTTATCTCTTCCTGTCTTTTATTCTTTTCTGATATAGGCACCTTTCTTCTAGGTTGTTCTTTCCAAAAAGCTGAAGAATTACTTAGCTGAAGAAGTTATTTTGAATGGTAGACATAGGAAGCTGTTTTGTAGAAGTAATTATGATAGAATCATCAAGGCTGGGAAAGATCTTGTATACTCACATATAAGCTTGCCATGGTTTAGTTTATTGGCTCAGGCATGTGCAAGCACACTTATTTAGCTTCCTGCTAGGCCTGCTAGTGCACCAGTTGTAGTGTTGTAAGTATTGCCATGATCTGATGCTGCAGTGTAGCTCTGCGTGTAGGCCAATTTCTCCCTTTTCTCCCCTAAATCCATTGCTGCAGGAGTATCACTCCGACTTCCCAGTTTTTATAACCGTGAAGTAGCCTGTTCTGACAAACCGTATCAAGCTTTGAAAACAGATTAGCATAACCAAGCAGAGATGATTTTGTTCTTCTTTCAGGAAGAATGAGAACAATGCCTTAAGAAAGCCAGGCTACCTGCTTCTGGATCCATTTCCATGGGGTGTCTGCTCATCCCTCTGATGTGTTAGCAGGAACATTGATCCCTCTCAGCATATGCCTCTCGTCCTTGTCACAAACACACACCAATAGATGCTGTGGGTGATGCATCATTATGTAATTGTGCTTGTGGTGCAGACATTGAACCTCCTATGATATTACAGATCCTGTATTAAAGGCAGAAGCAGCTTTATCCTAGGTATTATTGCTGATGTGAACAGACCTAAACACGAGTAGATGCACTGCTGCTACATGCAATGTTAGGCAACTGTGACATTAATAATTTGCAATTTAAAAACTATGTTTTGTTTAACTATGTTTGTTCATAGAGAAAAAACAAATATTTGGGTTCTAAAGATTTTGTAGATTAACATCTGATGTATAGGCTTGGTGTTAGATAACTGTAAGATGTACTTTAAGAAACATATTTTGACCTTGACTACTCAGACTTTGATTATTCAACCCTTCCAGTTATTATAAAAGGGGTCAGGTCCTCTTGTGTCTACTAATTAAAATTAAAAGCTAAAATATTCCAAATTTTTCTGAAACCTCAAAACAAATTTAGTATACCAGCAGAGAGAAAGAGATTAAAAATGTGGGAAGGGAGAAGAAATAGAATCAGAATTCTATTGATTTTGACACTGAAATGTTGGAGGCTATTTCAATATTTTAAGCAACACATGAAGCCTTGTGGTCACTCTACTGGACTGGCATTGGAAAAGCACTGGGAGCTGATCCCCTCTGGCCCACCAAGTCACTTTGCCTCCCTGGGCTTCTGTGTTCTGCACTGAATAGCTCTGACACAAACCTTATGGCCACCCAAACCAAAGCTAGCTATTTTCTGCCAGCACAATATGCTGAATTAGCTTGTGGTGGGATCAAAGAGACACCAGATTGAAACTACAAAGATTAGGTAATGGGTCAGTATTTCCCATTGGAGGTGACCAACATGACTTTTACCTCAGACACACAGGACTTTCAACTCCATTTCACATGAGGTATCAATTCTGGTCCTGCACCTTGTGGTATGTCTTCTAAGCTTCCTCTTTTCTTCTGAAACCCATGCAGCCACAAACTGTGTCCTCAGATCATCTAATCACAGAGACCTTATTCTCAGTCAGAACTACAATTGATTTTACTTTGATTATCACTCCAGTACACTAGCACTATTCAAACAATGAATATTAGAGGACATTGCTATTTTTCACAAGGAGTTGAACCATAGATGGCAGCAATCTTCATCTGAGTTTTTCATTTAAAAAATGAAACCTTTCATGGAGCTGACTAAGCTGTCTGTGTGAGGCACCAGGAGACAGGATTGATGGATGTCACAGGGACTGTGACAAAGTCAGTGATCTGAACCACTGAAAAGCACAGAGCACATGGTCACACCCTTACTGAAGACACTGAATTAAAGCTGTCAGTTAGAGCTGCACAGAAGAATTCAGAGCCAGCTCTTGTTAATTAGGAGTCACATAATTATGTAGTTTTTTTCCCATTCAAGACATTAGGGAAGGCCTCTTAGGAAAAGAACTGTATTTTATGGGCTGAATAAGGAAAGACACTATCTTGTCATTCAATCTTGGTTGAGTCATATCCATGTAGTTGCAATATAGTTGATGTCTTTATAGCTGTCAGCTTTCCGGGGTGCTCCTGTTAGCTAAGGTAAAACTGAGCTTATCTACAACCTTGCTAGTGCTAGTGCTGTAAGCACAAATGCATGACACTGTAATTCTCCTAACAGAGCAAGATGTATTAAAATAACTATTTGGACTGTCTGCAGTTAGCCAGGCCAAAGAACAGGCTGCTGCTTCTCCTATAACCTACACGTCTTTCATCAGCCTGTGACTTAATGGAATACTGATCTTAAGGCCAAAAAGCTAAATTCAATTGTAAAAAGGACAGCTTCAGAATGACACTCAATACTTTATATTTTTAAGACATTAGAAATGTAGTTTTTCCCTATATGACATTTTTCTTTATGCAATTTTAGACAAAATTACCATGTCTATTCACTCCATCATACTAGCAATTTTCAATAAAATGTGCTATACGAATTATCCCCATACCAAGAGGTTTGAAAATCTATAATGATTATATTAAGATACAAGATTGTTATATTCTTATCTAGAACATGAAAAAGGATTTAACCCTGTCGTGTCAACATAGGGAAACTTCTTTAAAACACAAATATGCCCTAAATTTAATTGTATTGCCATAAAAAAATGAGTTGTCTGTGAGTCTTGATATTACATTTCCATCCCACGCATGAGAGGTGGGACAAACATCCCCAGTTTCCTAAAGACAGATTTTTGTGGTTGATTCATTTGTTGTTATTCTGCCCCACAGATTTCAGGCCTATTGGGCATCCTCAGCTTCATTTAAATCCTACAAGTGTGATCCTAAGACGGGTTTTTACTGAAAAACATAATAACTATCCAAAGGGCAGACTCTCCAGCTATATACCCCCATATGAGAAAAAAGTGGTCAGAATACAGGCATTTTATTTAACCTGGTCAGCTGGCCAGTCTGTGCTGACTGTGGTGACTGCAGGGCTCTCCATACTCAGTGGGTGTTGCAGGGACCATGCAGCAAAGGGAGGAGGAAGCAGAGTTCAGGAGACAAATAACTCAAATCTGTAGGAATCCAGCATTCCCTGGCTCTGTCACTCATAAAACAGCTCAAGAGGATTTATCTTCTACACTTCTTAGAGGAATAATTCTTGGCTCGTGCAATGAATTACTACAGGATGAATGTATGAGAATATTAATAATGAAAGCATCTTGCTCTTCTGTGCTGCAGCTCATCAAAAGATCAAAATCCTGATCATTACCTGTCTCCTGAGAAGCTGGGAGCAGAGCTCGTTTCATTCCAGAGAAGCAGAAGTGACACACAGCCCCTGTGCCTGACTTGCCCATGGCCGCACAGGAAACCAACAGGGAGGGTTTCAGTAAAAACAAAACACCCCATTTTTATCAGCAGCATGTGGGATAACTGATGTTCCTGTTGTCAGTGTTTGAAGGAAAGGAAGGACTTGACTGTGTTCTGGTTGAGTCTACTGAAATATTTTTTACCTGGAACTGGCAAATATTGTTTATTAGATTAGACCAAGTAGGCAGTGTTCTTATTCCTGTAAAAGCTATATTTACTCAGCTCCCATGGAATCATCTTGTTTCCTGAAACTTTCCAAGTATAATACTGATAAAGCTGATAAAAATCATAAAACTGGTTGTTATACACGATAGTTGCTGTGATACAGGGCTAGTTACTAAAATAAACCTACACCAGCTATTCGGTGTGAAGTCAGAGATGAGGTCCTATTGACTTGAAAGAAGCCAAGACTTTGGGTTAATACCCTTTGTAGGACATTAAGTTCTGATTTCACAAATTCAGCTGCCGAGACATTAAAAGTTAAGGAAATTTCTTTCATCAGCTGGATAGGAACCCGTCCTTGCTTGCAATGCCTGTCCTCACACATCTTGACATTTTTGCCATTTTTTGGGTTTCTTCAGTGACCAGCTCCAGCATCCATCTTTAGTGCAGCTCTCCACAGGAAGGGCACAAACTCATTATGTCCAGCAGGTTGGGATCAGGGAGAGGCCACTGGCAGTGAGCCTGGAGCAGCTCTGTGCTGTGCTTCCTGTGGGTAAGTGCTGCAGGCCGGGTGGAACGCGGCTCTCTGCTGAGCAGGGATATCCGGCATGGCAGGAGCCAAGCTCCCACAAGGCAGGTTGAAATCACATTACATTTGAGAAAGGGGAAGAGATGGCCAAGGGAAATGAAGTGCTTTTGAGTGCTGATGAAGAGGCTGCTGCTCAGTTTTCTTCACCCTATGCCATTCATCATTTCAGGACTTTGCCCTCCTTCTCAGGGTTGCAAGACCCATGTTACAAAGTATGTATTAATACATCAAACCATTTCAGATAGGGAGAGGACCCAGTCTGATACTGAGTAGTGATTGTAGCCAGTTGTGTCTGTTTATATTATGATATTGGCCTCAGTGCTATTCTGCACTGATACCTGTGCTAGAAAGAAAGGAACTGCACATATTTTAAATTTAACCTGCACTGTTTTTTCTAGTAATGTACACAGAATGCATCCTTCCACCACCAGTTTCTTTTGGGCATTTTAATTAGAAAGAGAGCCAGAAAGAAAAGAATGAGCATTTTTGCCTAAGATACTCTACAATTTTAGCAAACTGTTGGGCCACATGAGCTCCAAAAATTCACTCCAACCAAAGGCCTGACTCCTGTTTAGAAGGAATTGCCACTTCCCATGGATCTGTGTGTGTCATGTACTTTGAAGCCCCTTGCTGATGGAGCTGTTTTATACCTCTAAGCTATAGCTGCTCTATCCAAAGAAGTCAAGTCCAAAGTTGCTGCTGTGGCTGGACAGCAGGGTATATGTGTGTGCATTGTGTATGAGGTTATCTGCTGCTCAGAGATTCCCTGTAACACCAAAACTCGGGGAGGGACGTGGGGTATGTGTAAAATGAGGACAGGATGACAATATTTATAGCAGAAATACCTCACAGTAATAGCTGTCAACTCCATTACTGTCAAATTAATTCTGAATTGTTGCCCATCATACACTGTTCAGCTTGAGGGAAGGGAAATGGTGGCTCTGCCTCTGTGGCAGAAAAGAGAGTAGCTCAGGCCTCTGAGGAGCCTTGCAGAGTGGCAAAGGAAATGTCAAATATCATTTGGTCAGAGAGCGTTTTTAAAGTCCTCCAAGGAACAGTCCTCGCTCTATACACTTTATCTCCACTAGATATATGAAACAGAGGGTGCTCTTCATTTAGGAAGTATCAGCTTTCATACAAAGCTGGGGATGTTTGGAGTTGAGGCTACTTTTGGACTGAGACAATGTAATTTGATTTTATAGGCCAAATTTGCATCTCCAAGCAGCTAAACCTCTGACTTGAGAGCAGTAAAGAATAGTAGATGAAACAACAGACTGAAATTCATCATTAGCAGGCTCAGTTTCTGGATCAACAATTAACTTGGCATGTGACACCAGGCAGGCCCATGGCATTATCAGCACTCCTCCTCTAATCTGGCACAGCAAGAATCAGTGCAGCAGACAGACCTTCAAGTCCAAACAATGTCAATATTTGAACTCTTAGGCAATACCTCAATGTGTTTACACATTCTGGTAAGTGAGTTTACATGACAATGAGTGTTAAAGATCTATCTATTTAGTTGCCTAGTTAGAATTTAAATCCCCAAAGAAGTTTTTTCCTACTTTTGTACTGTGTCCAGAGAAAGGAAAATATAAGAACAGGCTGAAAACAAGGGAAACTGATCCCTCAGAGGACCTTAATAATTCCCTGGATGCTTTTCTATTGAGCTGCTGGTTCATTTAATTTATTTTCCTTCCCTCACAAGGAAAGATCTACAGGAGTTGTTCTTGAATCTCCAGGCTTACCAAACTGAAATTTTGTGGAAACACATTGAAGGAGACACTGGGAAAGTGCAGTGCAAGTCTGTCTCTGCGAGCCAGGTAGAGATCTTGAGAAAGGAGTTGAGCGTGCTGAGGGAGTTAAATGTGACAGTCTTGTCTAGAAAGCGCAACAAAGCTGAGTGCTACTGAACCTGTACATTAATACCAGGACTATCTTAAATGCATGGAGTGTGAGATAATGACCAGGCCTTCTGATCTGTAATGTTACTGATGAGAATGCTACTGGTACAGAGAGAATGAAATGTTTAAAAGTCGTATACTTGGGGTGATCACTCAAAACCTGGATTATTCTCTGGAGTCAAGCAACTGCTGTTGTTGCTTAGGGCTTCACAGTTGTTCTCCATCTTGCAAAGTGACCTTAAAATTGCAGTCAAAAAGGAACTTAGAAATTACAATGACAGTCTGCACTAATTACTCTGTTAGTGTACGAGCATTTTGCTATCCATGCATTCTGTGTGCCAGGCTAACAACAATGCAAGATCCCAGCAGGTGCTGGGAGGTGGTGAGAAAACAGGTGTAACTGGTGGGGTAATCTCAAGGAGAGAACAACCCCTGTTGCAAACTCCTCTGGCAGGGACTTTACAGACTCGACAGATTTTGCCCTTCCCCTTGCTTTCATCCCTGGGGCTCACAGCAGTGGTCGTGTGGCTCCCTGTGGCCAGAGGGAGAATTGCTTTTCCTGAGCAATCCCAGGGAAGATTTTATTTGCAGGGTCACTTTGACATAATTCTAGGAGGTGGCATTGTAACTTATGACTTTTAAATGCTTCAGTCTTATCCATATAAAGCTTTGGAGCATGACCAATTATACAAAAATAACCTCTTGCAGAGAACACATTAACTCTCTGAACTCTCAGGACTTAGAGGATCAGAGAGAACGCTGGAAGTGGCTGAGAAATTGAATTAGCAGATTCTCAGGATGGAAACCAGTAAGGGGCTTCATGCCCTCATGTGTGTTGAGGAATGAGCACCAAGCCCCAAGGACCCAGGTAAAGCTGCTGTCTTTGCTGGGATTACACCTGAGGACAAAAGGGAAGGAGCTCCAGAGAGATTTGGAGCTCTGTGTTTATTCAAACTAATATTCTCTGAATCAAATGATCTAATTAACTAAACATGCATTTGACCACAAAAATCTTATGTTATTTTTAGTTGACATTGCAAACCTACATCAGGGTTGCATGCTTTTCCACACTGAAACTCTGCATCAATTCTCTACAAAAATTCCCCGATTTCTTCTGCTTTCATTCATCAGTGACTTGCGTGACTGCTCTTCCGTTTTGATTCTCAGAGCCTGTTATGTTTCTTCATTCCTTTTAATAATGAGAGAAGCCTAGAAAGATGGACGGAAGTAATCAGGATGTTTGAAATTATTTGTACCCAACAATACAAGTAATGTCTTTCTGTTTGTAAGTAGAAAAAGAGAGGGCAATTACGGATCAGTATGATCCATGAAATTAATTCCAATCTGTATTTTTATTACAGATTTCCAGGCTTCAAGGCAAATTCAAGATGATACTGAAATCACCAAGATGGAAGCAAAAGTCTCAGATTTTGAGCTTCAGCCCCTCCAAAACTGAATAAGGTATCACAGAAATCAGATTTCACATTCAGAGAGGGAAGTTCTCCACGGATTTAAGCATTTGTTTGTCACATACCACAATAATTGTTATCACCCTAATTTTGCAGACTTGGGGACTGTGGACTGCCTGAGGTGTCAGCAGCCATTATCCTAAAGTGTCTCATTTACACTGTAGCTACTCACAATGCATTGCCCCGTTGTGTACATCACTGTAACATTTTGTCCCTTTCTCTCTTTCCAGAAGGATGGTAGATAGCAATCTGGAAGAAAAAACAGAACATAATCAAAAGCTGCACAGATGGTTGTGTAACAGCTGATAGGTAGCTGCAGTTGCTGATAAGTATTTTGGAGGTGGCAGACAGCAAGGGCAATGAAGAATTACAGCCAGCATTTAAGGGGACTCTGCCACGCCACAATATAATTGATAAAAGAAATACCTATCAATTTTTGCAGCAATAGGACTACTTAAATGGGTATAAATTCCCCCAAGAAAAGCTTCCTTCCTTCCTTCCTTCCGGAATTCCTTCCTTCCTTCCTTCCTTCCTTCCTCCCTCCCTCCCTTCCTCCCTCCCTCCCTCCCTTCCTGAATTCCTTCATGAATTCCTTCCTTCCTGAATTCCTTCCTAAATTCCTTCCTTCCTTCCTTCCTCCCTCCCTCCCTCCCTCCCTCCCTCCCTCCCTTCCTCCCTCCCTCCCTTCCTTCCTTCCTTCCTTCCTTCATCCCTCCTTCCCTTCCTGAATTCCTGAATTCCTTCCTTCCTGAATTCCTGAATTCCTTCCTGAATTCCTTCCTGAATTCCTTCCTTCCTGAATTCCTTCCTTCCTGAAT
>JAHLSL010000010.1:12398660-12411717 GCA_025920805.1 Petroica traversi
CCTGAATTCCTGAATTCCTTCCTGAATTCCTTCCTGAATTCCTTCCTGACTTCCTTCCTTCCTTCCTTCCTTCCTTCCTTCCTTCCTTCCTTCCTCTCTCCCTCCCTCCATTCCTGAATTCCTGAATTCTTTCCTGAATTCCTTCCTGAATTCATTCCTTCCTGAATTCCTTCCTTCCTGAATACTTGAATTCCTTCCTTCCTTCCTTCATTCCTTCTTGAATTCCTTCTTGAATTCCTTCCTTCCTGAATTCCTTCCTTCCTGAATACTTGAATTCCTTCCTCCCTCCCTTCCTTCCTTCCTCCCTCCCTTCCTTCCTGAATTCCTTCGTTCCTGAATTCTTGAATTCCTTCCTTCCTGAATTCCTGAATTCCTTCCTGAATTCCTGAATTCCTTCCTTTCCTTCCTTCCTTCCTTCCTTCCTTCCTTCCTTCCTTCCTTCCTTCCTGAATTCCTCCCTCCCTCTCTCCCTCCCTCCCTCCTTTCCTGAATTCCTGAATTCATTCCTTCCTGAATTCCTGAATTCCTTCCTTCCTTCCGGAATTACTGAATTCCTTCCTTCCTTCCTTCCTTCCTTCCTCTTTCCCTCCCTCCCTCCCTCCCTCCTTCCCTCCTTCCCTCCTTCCCTCCCTGAATTCCTTCCTTCCTTCCTTCCTTCCTTCCTTCCTCCCTCTCTCCCTTCCTTCCTTCCTTTCCTTCCTTCCTGAATTCCTTCTTGAATTCCTTCTTGAATTCCTGAATTCCTTTCTGAATACCTTCCTTCCTTCATTCCTGAATTCCTTCCTTCCTTCCTTTTAAGCGTCTTGCAAAAGCTGTTTGCTGTTCCCCACTCTGACTAAGTGCCTTGTAGGAAAGAGCTTGGGTTGTGACAATAATCACAATTCCCATCAAGTTGACTTTTGATGGAGTGCCAGTTGTGTATCACAGCAAACTGCAGAAGGGACTCACTGTGGAGATTGTCTGACATAGGAGGGAGATGTGTGTTGTCCTTTAGGAAAAGCCTTGGCAAGCACCATGAGACCAAAGCCATCAGCACGTGGTTGTTTGTAGCCCAGAGTGCTGCTGGCTCATGGCACAGTCAGCCAGACCCGAACTACTTTTCATGTTTCCCAGTCATCCTTAGCAATGGGTTTGGAATGTGGTGTAACAATCAGATATGGTTCTGACATAATGCTCTCTTTAAGCCCTGAATGACAAGGACTGGTGTTGGTTTAGGATACTGTGTTAGGAGCTCATCCTTACTCAAAATTCAGAGTCATTCCTGATGCATACAGACTCTTTAGACAGTCCTGCTCATTTTGAAGGTGTCCTTGCTTTGTTTGAGGGCCCACTCCATGTACAGACAATTGAAGCATAGCCATAACGTGTAACTAAGTTCTGTTCTTGTTGGGCATTTTCCTTAAGCACTCTAAGGTGCCTCTAAGTTCTGACAGTGCAGTCCAGCCTTTCTAGGAAAGCCTGACAAAAGCTATTCACATAAAAATATAGAACTACCCTCTATTGCAGTGACTTTTTACTCCCTATGGGCTGTCACAGGAGGGCAAATAATCCAACTGACAAGTAATTTCCCTGGAAAGTTCTAAGTAGAGATCTTCCATACAGCAGGTTCTCCCTCTGGTCCCAGATATTTTCAGGTAGCTTTTGACATTTTCTGTTGCTGGATTTGCTGAGTGCCAAAATAACTCCCCTTTGAACATGACAGGAACAGCTTCAGTGACCTGGAAAATCAGGATCTGTTTCTTCTCTTCCACTTGGAAGATTAGCCTTGAACTTCTCGTGCTGCCACCAGCAGCTGAGTCTCAGGGCTTGGCACGTTGTGATGGGCACCATGAGTCGCAGAGCTTGACCTTTGTGCTGAGCCTGCCTGGTGCCTGTGGCCACACAGAAACTGCAAAAGTTCCCCCATCTCTGATCACAGGTGTCCTTAGCTCACTCACTGAATCGTTCTGAGCCTGGTTTCCCAGTCCCAGCCTCACTCCTCTCTTCTGCAGAGTGGGTAATATACATCTAGTCAGCACTTCAGTGTGGGCTCCAAGAGTGTAAGTCAGGCTGTTGCTGCAGGATGGCATTCAGGATCATGGGTGAAGTATAGAAAAGACAAATACACTGAGAGTATTGGAGAATCCTTCAATAAAGGGCTGTGCTAGAGTTAAGAAACAGCCCAAATGACTCCCACTGAAGGCAAACAAATCTGGTTGCACAAAAAAAAAAGTATGCATGTATGTATATATATGTATATATATATGTATACACACACACATATATACTTTTTTTTTTAAATTCCCTTCTCAAGGCATTTATATATGAACAAAATGTGAAGCAAAGGACAAGATTTCATAACCATATTGGCTGTACCAGTCCTGCAATAGCTGGCTCCCTGCTCTCTCCTATTAACCTGAATGTGTTGTGCCTGTCTTTTCCATAATGAGTTCGACTCAGAAGTTGGTGCTGCCTAGGCAAGAGGTCATATTGATCTCATTAAGTGTCTTCCTGGAAGCCTCCCACAGAAATAAAGCTTAAAAACTGTGAGAAAAAAAGAAGTAAGGTGGCCACCTTGCTCTTTAAATACTTATGTCTAACCACTGTGTTTGTTGATTGTTTCAAATGAGAACAGCTGAAAATATTTAAACATATTTGAGCAGGAAAGCAAAAGTTGCTAAAATGTATCTGTCAAGTGTAAATGGGCCCTGCCTTGCAGAAGGGATATGGTGAGGTAGTGAATTCCTTAAAGCTATATTCATCCAAGCTATTTCCCTTCTGTGATTTCCATTGATTACAGTGTCCCTACAACCCTCACTGCCCACCTCTTGCTTGCTCCTAAAGTTTAAGCCAGAAAGAAACATGCTGCCATCTGTCTGAACTTTCTGATGAGAAGCTTTCACCCTGCTAACATAGATACAACCCTGGTTAAAGTTTATCTCTCAAAAAGAAACACTGTCCTGATTAGTAAACATAAAAAAATCAGAGAATGCCCGCTCACATTAGTTGTCTGCTCCTAAATTTACCTGCCCAGTTAAAAATCTGTTCCTTTTCCTCCAATTTGTCTGATTTCATCTTCCAAAAACCAGTTCATGTTGCACCTTTCTCCATCAGTCTAAAGAGCTTGTAAGTATCAGGCATTTTCTCCGCATGAAAGCATTTATTCACTGTAATCACCTTACTGTACTATCAGTAGAACTGGATTTCAGCTTGGTTTGAGAATAAAACACCACAGATTGATAAAACATGTAGTTCAGGAAGCAGTGGAGCTAATGAAGTTCATATTCCTGAGGATTTGTATCTCATAGTTAAATTCTCTGGTGTCTCAACGGCACACAATACTCAAAGGTTTTCCCAGCAGTGAACCTATACATCATCATTATCATCCATGAGGACCCTCAGGTATAGTGATATAGTTCAGCACTTTGGGATGTTTCTTTCCTTTTTGCTGAGTTATTTTCTTGGAATTTGTAGGAGGACAAGTAACACAGAGACCAAGAGAAATCTATGATCAGTTAAGGTATATTTGGGAACCAGACCAAAAAAACAGTCAGTTTATCCAAAGAAAACAGAAGCTTTTAAATCTTTGCAGTGGAATATACCGCTCTAGATGCTTCCATTTGAACTGTCTTGTCTTCAAAACCTATTTTTATTATTGTCATTAGGAAACGCACATACCAAGGCTATGGAGGTTACACTTGTATGGCAGCTACAAAATTCAAATCTTCCCTGTTGAAAATCCGGCAGCCAGTTTCTTTTAATTTGAGCTTAGGGACACCAGGGGGTTCTGCACCATACGGTACCAGAATATTTGCCTTCTGCAAAAAATTTCTGTCTCCCCATCCTCTGCTACAACCACATTGCCTTTTTTTCCTAATGTTCAGTTGCATCAGATTAACTGATGTTCTTGGCTTAAGAATTTATTCAGCCTGCAAAGCAAAGGATTGTTATGAGGTTTCTCTGTATATTTTACAGGGAGCTATAGGATATCACGTACTTGGATTGTCAAGAGTACCAAAAGTGACAAGTGGTGCTGCTACAACAGTATATGGATCTTGCTCCATGGAATATACTCTCTACCCCATCTATCTCACACTCTGGTCACCTTTAACATTGCAAAATCTGACCATACATTATGGGCAGAGTTCAATTAAATGAGGCATTGCAATTTGAGATCAATCTCGTATGAAAACCCATTCCTTCAGTATCTGCTACCAAAACCCATACCTGAAACAGGTATTCTACTTAATAAGCACCATTTTCTCTTCTCCTTTTGCTACTAAATAAGCAAAATGTAGGTCTGATGATGACTAAACTCTGCTGTTGTCCAAAGAGATCAGGAATAAAGGTCACACTGTCTCTGCTGGCAGCTGTGTTTTTAAAATAGATGATCAGTTCTTGGGTTGAGAGATGAGTGTCATCCTGTGTGAAGAGAAATGTGTTTCATTTGATGCTTTCTTTTGGTATATGCAGGTAGCACAGGTTGTTAGACATTTTATGTTCTGTTTCACAGCATCCTCCCTTGACAACAGTGGATGTGGAACTTTGAAACTTACAGATAGAACTATATGGAATGAACCAAACCATGGTCTTCATAAGCAACATGTGGTGGCCAGCTATTTGCAGTTCTGCTGGCAAATCTTCATGTCTCATTACATACAGAAAGTAGATTTGACTATTATAGATCATTAGAGCACTTCCCTTAAAGACAGGAATTTCCAGTTGCTCTCCAACAGGACTAAGAGATGAAAATGTTAACACATTCTTATAATCCTGATTCTTGATATTGTTGAGTGACTTCAAAATTTCTGAAACAACTCATCTGTTAGATGAGTTTAAAATAAGAGAGGATCTTGCTGTCTGTCTGGCTCTTCTTGTGCAACCTCTGTTATTGAGGTTATTTGGGAATGTTTCTCATCTTCAGTTACAGCAGGACTAGAACAATGTCTTCTTAAGTCTGAGTTGCTTTGTATTGAAGATTTTGGAAAATTGTGCCAAAAGGAGCTGGAACTCTCTTCCATCTTTATTTAATGGCCACATATAAATTACAGATTATGTTTCTGTAGCTTGCCTTACTTCAGAGACACTTTTTGCTGTGGCTAACAGCAGTTGCTGTAGTTTAGATGGGAAAAAGGATAATGGCATTGATGTGATTTTGGCTTGATATGGTATCTCTAGATAAGGTTTAAAATCTGTGCCTGAGGTTCTTCAGCAACTTGAAGAGGATCAGAGGTTCCACCAACGGATGCTTTGTCCTCTTGGTTAGCACGAGTCAGTGAGGAGCCTCATTGCAGAAAGTGCTCTCCAGCTGAGGTTTCATTGCTCTGAGCATTGAAATCTATTGAGAACTTTCCTCTGCCACCAGAGGTCATGCCTTGATCTTCTAGCACGTTGAAGTCTTCCTCACTTTTCACTTGCTGATCTTCTGGCATCAGAGCATATGTAGGACTTGTATCCATCTCCAAAAAAGAGACTTCCAACTTGGATTTAAACTGGCAGGGAGTTTCTACTTGTTTCAGTAGGAATTTACCCAATTGTGCAAGCTGCTGGTGGACAGGATCTATTTTGTTTAGATGTAGCATCTTCTTAGACACAACACCAGTGAAATCGATGCACGTTTTAATAAATATGGTCTTAACTAACGACCTTTACAATCAGTTTTGCACTTTGCATGCAGAATTATTTCACTTCAGCAATCAATCCTAGCCTACACTCCTCTCTGCTGTAGCAGAATCAGACACAGTAGCTTTCTCATGGCATTAATAAAGATATAAAAAAAAATCAAGTTCAGATGCTTATGTGATACATATTAAAACCTATAAGCACCTGTGCTAGACAACCATAAGAATGTAACTGAATCTACAGCAGAAGGAAATGTGAAATGTGTATCACAAGAGAAAGACAAAGACTGAGATGGACTAAAAACACACTAACTTTAAATTAACTGCTGCTTCTCCAATGGTTATATTCCCCTAGGAATAACCTACTCATCTTAACACTACAGGCTTGATTTTGTAGAAAGGAAGCACACTCACACTACTTGCGTGTCAATCACACAACTCTAAAGTGCTTCTTAACCTTCCAAAATATTTAAAAAACAGTGAATTTTGCCTCCAGAACTGCAGAGGTTCTACTACTTAGCTCCCAAAAAGAAATGTAATAAGGACAAGTTCAGTGAGCCTCTGTTTAGGATCATGAAAATTCAATTTTGTCAATCTTTTTATCTAGTAAAAATGAATAAATTGAAAAATAAAATTACATTTCCTCCTCATCTAGGCTGTACCTCCTGCCTTTATGATGCCTGCATCTAGATGTAATCACATAATTCTAGGACTCTAACCAAGAATAATTAGAAATAATTATATCAATTTTTCAACAAGTTATTCGAATAATTCATTGCACATATAGGAGGAATGAGGCAGATTGTAAATCAAATTTTTTCACTTGCTTTATCTGATGAGTGGGGATTTTTTTGTCATGCTTTTTTTACTTATGGTTTTAGGGATTTTCACTACATCCAGCATTGCAGTGTGACAAAGCTGCAATTGTTCTTCTGAGCAGGAAGTCTCTTAACATCTTAAAAACCAGAAAGTCTTAGAAACCCAGAGACACAGCAACAAAATTGACATTAAAAAAAAAAAAAAAGGTAAGAAAAAAGGTATATGGTTTTGAGGCAAAAAAATCCTGGTTAACTGTGATGCGAAATGAAAAAGCAGCAAATATAGCTGCAGAAGAGAAAGTCCCCTTGATTCTCAGAAGCCACAGCTCTTCTGTGAAGGTTCTGAACTGACTGATGTACTGATGTGGCTCCTTTGCCCAGTCTCCATCTTTGCTCCATAAGATCCTATGCACCACTTTAAGACTTCCTAGCCAGCTGTCATTGTTAAATGACTCCCACAGAAAGCACCAAAAATCAAACAAACTATGTTTGGACAAAGAGACCAGCAAAACAGATCTGAATTTTTGTGTCACCGTGGTAGAAAGGCTCCCTGAGTTCACAGACTGAAGGTGGCTCAAAGAGGGGAAAGCTGCCCATTCCTCTTGGAGATGACTAAAACTTTGTGAGCACCAGCACTGTTAAAACACCTCAGTTTCTCTTGCCAGCAGACACAGGGAAGCACACTTGGTGCCACTGCCACTGACTTGTGCAGAGGATATACTTTTTGCTCTGTTCATCACAGAGATGCCAAGACCCCTTTGTTCTTGACTTGAGAGAGCAGGGAATGGAACTGAGAGCTCTGACCAAACGTCCCTGCACTGATGGTGCTGAACTTGTGGCTCCTGAGCCCCAGAGGTTTCCTCCTAAATATTTGCCCTAAACCAGGACACTCACCCAAACAAATCTGACAGAATCACAGAAAGGTTTGGGCTGGAAGAGGCCTTAAAGATCACCTGGTTCCAACCCCCTGCTGTGGGCATGGTCACCTTCCACAGGTGCTCAGAGCTCCATCCAACCTGGCAGTGAACACTTCCAGGGATGGCACATCCACAGCTTCTCTGGGCAACCTGTGCCAGTGCCTCAGCACCCTCTCAGGAAAGAATTTTTTCCCAACAGCTAATCTAAACCTCCTCTCTTTCAGTTTAAAGCCACTTCCCCTTGTCCTGTCCCTACATTTTTTCAGTCCCTGAGTTTAAGAGAGAATCCCTTGTGTTATGGATCTCCAGGTCGTGAACACAAATGAAAAAAGAGTAACTATATTCCTTAAATAAAACATACCTCAAAATGTCCTTATTTATACACTAAAAAAAAAAAATCTGTAAGAAATCCATCTTTCTTCTCCCACCTTAAACCTCACTGACTGCAAAGCAGAACCTTAGACTTAAAACATAAACAGCCCAGATTCCACAGTGACTTGGAGTTCAAAGATACAAATCTTTGCTATCTGAAGTGGTCTCACAACCTGATTGTTATGACTGTGGCTTACCCTTCCCCGAGTGCAAGGCAAGGCAGATTCTTGCAGGGCTCCTCTGGCTCCTTTACAGACACTGGCCTTTTACATTGCAATTTTCTGCACACTACTGAGGCACATTACAAATTTTTGATTTAACAGCATTTTGATTTAGGAAACCCACAGAGGTTTTGTGGATTTTATGCAGTGCAAATGCTTCATTTACTATGTACTTTCCTGAAAACATATGTTGTCAACATAAAAATGCTAGAAAGCTTTCTTTCATTTTTGTTCCTCCTACTCCTGTAATTCTCTCTTTTATGTATAAAGCCTTCCACTGATGTATACAACAATTTATTTGGAAGCTTAATAACAGAGACAGCATAGTGGAAAAGACTCTTCAGAGGATTCTGAGAGGCAGAAGAGAGTAACAGAAGGATGAATATCAGTCTTTGTTTACTGGAAACAAATAAAACTGTGGTGACAGCCTCCCTGCCACTGCTCTGCCAATCGTGGAAGCAAGGGGAATAGTCCTTAGTGAATTACACATCTTTGTTAAAAAATGCAAAAGGCAAAATACTGTGCATAGTGCATAAAATATCAGTGATTTTCCCAAATATCAAATTCCTAACATTTCCCTGGCTAAAATTTATCACAGAATTTTGGTGACAGGATAATCAGCACAACAATTCAAACCTTAAAAAAATATTTCACAACCTTAAGCCATGTCTTTTTTTCCAGTAATTTTTTATGTTGGTATTTTCAACTTTATCAACATGTGATTGAAAACAAAGGCCTCTTGCCCCCAGGTGTACAGAAGGGTGCTGGATTCAGGGAAAGCTGGAGCTGCACAACATTTTGCAGCTGATGTGATGACCTGGGAGAGAACCTGGAAGAGATTCTGCCATCATTGCTCATGATACGACTTTCATGTGATCTCAGTGCATTTTTCTCCCACAGGATAAACAAGGCAGGGGGGGGAGTCTCATTACTGGGATAATATCATGGGCTTGTAGACATTGGGAGTTAGAGAAATAGTGACTGACCTGGTAATGAAAATATCTGTTATAGTAATGATGCATGGAAATCTGGTGATGGCCATGCTTGAAAAACTTTCTCCCAGTATATCTGAAGGGCTTGTAAGTACAGTAATTTTAATCTGGAAGGTGTACACCAACCTCCCTTTAAAAACAGGAGAAACTGAGGCACAGATCCTAAACTTGTCTGCTTTCCTAGGAAAGACTTAGTAAGTGAGCCAACAGAGATCATGGATTATCAAACTAGACTCCTTCCTTAGAGATAATACCAATTCTTTAAATTTTGCTTCATTAAGGATTTAAGGACAGTCTGAATTTTCACTTTTGACGTTCTATACACCCCAAATAATCAGTCTTTTAATCAGTTTAATTTGTGGTCTTAGAGATCAATTCAAGCACTTTCTGTTCTTAAGGTTAATGAATACTATTTTGAAAATTAGCATTTATATGAAGACATATATAACATATAGGGTTGCTAGTTTAATTAAAAGAAAGAGAGCTAAGTAATTACATTACTTTCAAAATGTCCAGCCATGCACTATATTTAAGTATTACTTTACAGAACTTAAGGAATGGATAATAAAAAAACTGCAGTTAGTAGAATTCATATGCTCCCCTTTCTGAATATGAAAATGTGTCTTTCCTCCTCAGCCTCCTCCTCACTGATTCCCATCCTATTACCTTGTTGATTTTACAGTCCTGTGCGTAAAGACTTGACCTCCTGCTGAATTTATTTCATGTGGGTTTATGTTTTCCTCATCTGAAGGGTTTGTAATGCAAAGCCTTCAAGGCAGAGCTGCTGCAACAAACTGCCTCACTGAAGCTTGCCTTGCTGCACACATTGCTCTTGGAGTCTCACCCAAGCGTTACAGAAGATGAAAAGTAGCACAGTCTCAAGTACTATAATTAATACTGTTAAATTTTGTTCCTTTGCAGTCCTGTCCAGGGGTGTGTTGTGCAGAATTTCTTCAATGGACATGTTCTTTGTTTCCCTCACAAAGCAATAGAGGGAAATTTTATCCATTGGTACTTTTTAGAGTATCGCAGTACTTTATGTTTTTGTTAATCCTGTGTATGACTTTTGGCATTAAATTCAGGAACCAGGACATTACCAAAAAAAATATGTCATCTGTACAACAGACCTGTAAATGTAAAATTTCTGGGCATGGACCAAATGAGAGAAAGTGAAGGGGAAAAACCCAATGTGCATAAAGACATGTAAGGACAAATGCAATTGAATATTAAAACCCCCAAACTACTACTGTGGTGAGAAACAAACTAAAAAAAAAAACCCCACTCATTGTCTCAGTCACTCCAGTATTTAATTCCTCTTGCTGTAATGTAAAAATATTTCTAAGATCTCTTACCTGTCTAGTAGTGAATATCCAATGTCTCCTGTTTTTTGCTAGAAGACTTTGGCACATTTCTGAGATCCTGGTCTATGACTTTACAGGTCTTTCACCTCTTTGAAAAGAAAAAAACTATATTTTTCTCAGCTGTTTTTCTATTTATTTTTATAAAGTGTATTGCTTTTTCATTATTAATCATTTTTATGGTTTTATTTTCAATACTTTTCCTATTGAACTTATTCTAACATTCTGAACCTGTGCAATCGTCTCTGATTGGAAAACAAAAAAAGCTGCCAGGAAACATAACTTCATTTCCTTCAGTACTTTACTACTACATGTTTTTTGCTATCAATCTGTAAATTATATTGTGTTGGATTTTCACAGCAAAGTGTTAGACATTTATTTTTATCTATTTTCATGTGCAAACAAGAAAATATCTTTAGAGAAATATCAAGTTGCCTACCATATTATTTATGTTGATGTAAAAAAAAAAAGAAAAAAGAAAAAAAAATTAAAAGCAGATAAAAGCAATATAAACAGATTATTGAAAACTATTTGCTGGCTTCCGAGGGCCTGAAGTCAGCACATATATTTTCAGGATTAGAAATCTGAGAGTTGCTCCTGAACTGGAGACCAGAATTGAAAATACAATACCTGACAAAAGAGTTTCAAACTTGATACATGTTTTTGGAATTATTCATGTTTGGGTTCACTTGTCCATAAATAAGAGGAAAAAATTCTTATAATTTTTATAAAGGTGAAAACCAGAAAGAAAGAAAATGGAGTGCCTGTTAAAAATTTTAATAACCACTTATAGAAATGCTTTTCACTCAAAATTAGCCAGCCCTTAATAAGTATAATAAAAAGTAAAATGACTCTGTTGATAGCTTTTGAAGCATGACATTTTGACATTTCTCTGATTCAAACCTACATCTCTAAAGAAACTTTTAAGATAGTCCCTAGGCAAAACACAGTATTGAAATCCTACTCTATTTCTTTTGAAATATAAATAGAAAGTCTCCCATTGATAACAGTGGGAATGCACTACGACCTTTTGCTAATTTGAAAGTACAGATGTCTCAAATGGAGATATTTGAAACCAGAAATGAAGCTTGCAGCCTGAATAATACATACTGTACTGCTTGTCATTTTTGTGTAATGCCACCTTTCATTCACTATGCCAATGGTGCATGTGAGGATTTTCTTTCAAGGTAATTGAAATCGGTAATAAACACGAATCCTTTAGATCACCCTGTTACTCATTATTTACAAAACTAAAGTGTCTTTACACTGTATAATTCATTTGCTCATTTTTTCCTGTAATCACCCTACATTCTCTACAGATAGAAATCCATACAATTTTTATAATGGGCAGCAGGAGTTTTTGTGCCTCCTGGTGATCAAAGGCTTCGATTTTTCTAAAGACTAATAGATTAGTATTTCATAAATATTCAGTAATAGCATGACACTTTCTCCCATCAAACCTATTTCCAACCTGAAACAAAACTGGGAAATAATTGAGAACTATGAGGAGATGCAATATGAGGAACTACTCTGTCCTGTTGCTGAATTTCTAGGTCAGGACATACAACTGTTCTCTTTCACAGCTAATTCAGGAAAGGTGTCCCTGCCCATGGCAGGGGGTTGGAACAAGATGATCTTCAATGACCCTTCCAGCCCAAAACATTCAGTGATTCTGTGATTATACAAGCATGTTACAATGCTTTGCTGAAGGAGTTCTGTTCCAGCCACAGCCACTTCCACATGGAGAGAGATTAAACTGAATCCAGAATTGCACCCTGTAATCATTCCTTATCATAAAAGGTGATAAAAGATGCTAGAAAATACACGACATTCTTCTTAAAATTTTTAATATGTCATTAGTATATTGTGGTGTTATTCAATGCCATTTAATGTAACCACAGTGTCTGCTGGCTCAGTGTTTGGATGTGGACCCACACATCCCTGTTTCTAAATTTTACGTTTTAAGCCATTACATTATTTGGTTTATCTTCAGCAGGCGGTTTGCGTATGATGCAGCATTGGTATTCATATATGGTGGACAGGAGAGCTGCCACGACTTTTGTGGTTTTCCATGCACGACTTTTTGAAGAACTATGAGAAATTTTCCTCACCGTTTTTAAAGGACGATTTTCACAGAACATATCGAGTTGGAAGGGACCCACAAGCATCATTGAGTCCAGCACAAGACACACCAAGAGTCACACTATACGCCTGAGATAATTGTTCAAATACTTTTTGAGCTCTCTCAGGCCTGGTGCTGTAGCCAGGGCAAGTGCCAGTGCCCAACCATCTTCTGAGGGAAGAACTTCTTTCTAATATCCAGCCTAAACCTCCCTGACACAGCTTCAGGCCATTCCCTCGGGTCCTATCCTGGGCACCACAGAGCAGAGATCAGCGCCTGCCTCTCTCTTCCCCTCAGGGGGAACCTGCAGACTGCAATAAATCCAGATTAGACTGCTACAATTTTAAACAGCTTAAATCTTCTTACGCATTTCTGAATGTTAAAAGCCCCTGCTAAGACGTTCCAACCTTCTCTCACCACCTATCAGATAGGTGTAACCATTTCAGGAAAGGCGACGATTTACTGTTACTTTTAATAGGAAAAAAAAAACCAAACAAAAAACAAAAACACCCCTTCCTGAAGAGCTGTGATTACGTGACTTATCGATACCTGCAGGCGCGGTGATTTGACTAATCAGGACGAAGGAAAGGACGAAGAATGGGGAAAGACGGGGAAAGCGGCGGCGGGCGCCTCCCTCAGCCGCGGGCGGGGCGAGAG
>JAHLSL010000010.1:12412117-12425283 GCA_025920805.1 Petroica traversi
CCGCCGGTCCCCCCGCGCGGCCCTGGCCCGGCCCTAACCCAGTCGCTCCCCGGGGCGTTTCTGCCTCCGCAGATCCTGGTATGGAAGGAGCTGGATTATGGCTCGATGACCGAGTCGGAGAAGCAGATGCTCGTGTCGGAGGTGAACCTGCTGAGGGAGTTGCGGCACCCCAACATCGTGCGCTACTACGATCGTATCATTGACAGGAGCAGCACCACCCTGTACATCGTCATGGAGTACTGCGACGGGGGAGACCTGGCCACCCTGATCGCCAAGTGCGCCAAGGAAAGGCACGTGGAATGTGCTCTTGCACCCCTCTCGCGCAGCCCAGAGAGAAGGGAAACTTGTTTTGTAAATTCTGAGCAGTTTCGGGTTTAACCCTTTGGACCCAACAAACAACCCTTCTCAGACGTGAAAGGTTTTGTCCAAAGTTACAACAGCGATGGAAATGGTGCTATTGAATGCATCACCGGGCTGAATGTTGGTGCTGAACTCTCCTGTGAGGCACAAGCTGTTGAGGGGTTTCTGGCTATGAATGGGGTTGAGAACATAAACCAGGAGGTCAAAGCTCTTGTGGGCAGGCAGCTTGGTCTGAGGGTTCTGGCCTTCCCCATGAGAAAAACTACTGGGACCCTTTGTTTTATGAGAATACTAAAATGTGTGGAAGGGAGGAGTGTTTTTAAACACAATGCGAGAAGCTGTTTTATGTGTCTGCATATAAAGCTTGGGAGACATGAAGTTGATAAGACTTCACTTTTTTATCTTAGACTTAGCATCCTACTTAAGTGTAGTGTCAGTTTTCACATTCTTAGGTCAAACAGGTACATGGCACCACCTCTATTACTTTGTGATAACTAAAACAGTTCTGCAGCTGCCCCCCAGCATCAGTGTTTTCTTTTAAGGAAGTTTGTATTAAAAAATCAGCCCTGTTTTGGCAGTTACTGTATGTTGCTCATTATTAACAGCTGACAACATATTGTTGTCTTAAGTGGTCATAGGGACGGATCTCATCACAAAAGCATCAAATTGATATTTGTATTGTAAGTAGTGAAAGTTCTATGTGGGTTTTTAAAATCGGTTTTAAAAGTAGAATACATAGATGGCTGTTGCTGATAGTGGTTATTTCAGTGGTCTTTCATGATAGTAGTATTATTATAGAACTAAACTGGCAGTGACTAATCAAACTGCTGTGTGCTCAGAAAATCCATTAAACAATGTGTTCATTTTTCAGGCATTTCTTGGATGAAAGCTTTATTCTCCGAGTGTTGACTCAATTAACGTTGGCCTTGAAGGAGTGTCACAGGCGGAGCGATGGTGGAGTCACTGTGCACCGTGACCTGAAACCAGCAAATGTCTTTCTAGACAGCAAGCAGAATGTGAAACTTGGAGATTTTGGACTGGCTAGGATATTGCACCATGACACCAGCTTTGCCACAACGTTTGTTGGAACTCCTTATTACATGTCTCCAGTAAGATCTCTCTTCTATACATCATGTTCCCTTTTTCCCCTCCAAGGTGTGCTGTGTTGGTCTCAGAGTCCACGAATGTTTGGGATGTTTTAATGAAGCCTTATTGGTCTGAAATGCAGGTGATTTTTTTCATAGAGTATGCATGTTCTGAAGGCAAGGTTATTTTGCAGTTGTTTTCATCTCCTTTCTTCCCCACACAATCAACTTCCTTCTAATTACAGTTGCTCTTCACTGTATAAGTTTTGTTACATTCTTGGGACGTTAGAGATGTTGGAGTAGATTGTTTCTGAAAAGGAATGGGGAAGTTAGAGAGCTTTTATGTTTCATAATGTTAAGGTAAAGAGCTTATTAAATTATCTCTTAATTTTAATTTAGGATTTTGATTTGTAATGGAAATGAGCAGGAATGACTTATTTCCCTGATACAGGGCATTTTGTGTGGAAAGATAA
Organism: Petroica traversi; assembly: GCA_025920805.1. Classification (NCBI taxonomy): domain Eukaryota; kingdom Metazoa; phylum Chordata; class Aves; order Passeriformes; family Petroicidae; genus Petroica; species Petroica traversi. Next base: position 12,414,036 of record JAHLSL010000010.1, read on the forward strand.
ATGTTGATTGAAATGGAGTTGCATCAATTAAAGATTGGTGCAACACTTCAGTGTAGTACTGCCACAAATTGCAAAAATCCTCCTAGTAAGTGTAGATATGGGTCTTAATTAAGATGGAATATTAGAAGTGACTCCACTATATAATAGTGTATTTCAGGTTTGAATAGTAGCTGATTATCCTGTAACAGTGGGACCATGTCTCCATTAATAAACCTAAGATTGTTCTTGTTCTTTAGGAACAAATGAACTACTTGTCATACAATGAAAAGTCTGACATCTGGTCGCTGGGGTGTCTCGTGTATGAATTATGTGCTCTCTCGTAAGTATGGTAATGTGATAACAAATGTGGAAACATAACTGCTAATGTAGATGTGATTATATTTTTCATAGGTGAAAGCTTAAAGGTGTCAGACACTAGTACTAGATTTTTATTTCTGTATTGGTCTTGACGTTAGGCAGTCAAAACAAACCTTGACTGCAGGGTTTTTTCATAGTCTGATACTTTTTTTTTTCCTGAAAATAAGTTCTGTAAAACTAGTGAAAGAATCAAAGAAAAATTTTCTTCTTCAGACCTCCATTTACAGCTTGCAACCAAAAGGAGCTGGCAGAAAAGATAAGGGAAGGGAAGTTCAGGCGAATTCCATATCGCTACTCAGATGCGCTGAACGACCTTCTCCGGGAGATGCTGAATGTAAAGGTAAGAACCAATTGCTATTTTTTTCCATCTATCATTTGATCTAGTACTGAAATACTAGTTTTTCTTTCAATTATGAAGCAAACTAACCTGAAGTAGTGTTTATCACCTTGTCACTGTCAGTGTAGATGAAGGAGGGAGGAGTTGTGCTTTGAGTCCATCAAGCAAAGGCAGCAGCTCAAGTGTCATGCCAGGGTCACAGGATGCCAAAAGGCTGCCTTAGTATTGGCTTACACGGGATTTCCTGACAGCATGCTCATTGAGGTCTTATAATTTCAGGGTTAAAATGGCTCCAGTGTGTTTAGACTTTGAAAGGGGCTGTTTTGTCTTCACTTTGGGGTTTGCTTTGTGTGGCTAATGTATAGCTTGCTCCTCCATGGCTGGTGTGGGGGTGTTGAGAAGAACATGGCGTGGGACAACAAAGCTGTAACAAGCACCCAAGCCTCCAGCCAGGCATGGATTGTTCACCTGAGTGTTAGCTGAGGAATCTGCTGGCAGCTGCCTCTGCAGGCTCACCCACCCCCTTCTGACTCTGCAAGGAGAGGGGACCTGGGTTGGGAGACACAGACTTGCAGCTCTGGATCTGAAGGCTGGTAACAGCCTCCTCCCTCAGCTTTTATCATCTGATTGTGCTACCCCTTCCTAAATTCAGTTTTCTCTAATCTCTCCTTCATTTTCTAGCACCTCAGCTGGTCTTGCTTCGGAATCTCTGGCCTTAATGTTTCTTCTTACAGATAAAACCTCTTGGTAATGTTTTTCCTTTAGGATTACTGCCGACCTTCTGTTGAAGATATTCTGCAGCACCCCCTGGTACAGGACTTGGTGGCAGAAGATCAAAAACAGAATCTTGAGAGAAGAGGCTTGAGACCATGGGAGCCGGAAAGGCTGCACTCCTCAGATATTGCATTGAATGAGCTGAAACGGAAGGAACAACTATTACAGGAGCGAGAGCAAGCCATTAAAGAGAGGGAACAACGCCTGGAGCGTATGCTATTCCATTTTGTGAAGGGGGGTGTCAGTGGGATTCTGATTCAGTTGGAGGAAGAAGTAGTAGACAGGTTTCACAGCCTTCATTTTAAAGCACTAGGATATATTAATCCTGTATTCACCACTAGAATTGTCCAAAGACGAAACCAAGAATGCTCAGGGCTTACTCTGCTATACCAGTTTCTGTTTTAAGTTACTAAGATAGGATTGGCAGTTTAGATATGGAAGTCTGGTTTGTGAAGATTATTAAACATGAGTGGCAGTTAGGAAAGTATAGAGAAAAGTAGGGTCTCCCACTGTATGTGTAGGTTGCTTGTAAATATTGCCCATACTAACATGCAACCTAAGGTGAGCCTCATGCTGGAGAAAAAAAATCTTTAAGTAAACTGTTAGCTGCTTTTATCAAAGCTGCACCCCACAGGTAGCTTAGCTGTGAGTTTATAGACGGCTGGTCCTCAGTTGTTGGCATTTCCTGCCCACATAAAATATCTCTTTGCATATAGTAGGCTCTGCAATAGTTTTTAACCATATGTATTTTTTTATCTGAGCCTGAATAATAGCTGCTACCTTTGTACGCAGGGTATTTTGTCATAGCTGAATTATAATGTCTGGTATATAAATATTTAAATCTGGTGTCATGTGTGCCCTGAGTTAATGTGCAGAACAGAAAGTTGCTATCTCTCTGTTGTTGCAGACACATCAGAGTTTGGGACAGAAGCATGCCTGGCATTTCAGAGTACTTGACAGTGCTTTATTAATAGTGCATTGATAAAGGTCTATCTACAGAGCAGTTACCTTTGTTAGAGCCAAAGAATCAGAAGTGTGGGTGCATCTGACTGGCTGTTACTGCTGTCTTTCCCTTAAAGACAAGCTCACCACGCACAGCCACTCTAACATTTCCATGTTCACGCTGCATACTTGCGTATTTCTGCTTCCAGAGAGAGAACGGGAGCTCTGTGTTCGGGAGAGACTGGCAGAGGACAAACTTGCTAGGTATCTTACTAACCTATAATAGTCTATATTAGATGCTCTGCATTCTTGCAACAAAAAGCTTAAACTTCTCTTCCCAACCCAGAGCTGAAAGCCTGCTGAAGAGGTGCAATCTCCACAAGCTGCAGCGGGAGGTAACATGCGCAGAAGGTCCAGGTATGCAAATACACAAGAGGGCGTTTGCACAGGTAAATGTAGGCTGTTGTGACCAGAAGAGAAGCCCTGGTGCTCAACGTGTTCAGCACAGTCCCCGTGGGGCAAGGCTAAGCCCAGCTATGGCTGCGTGGTTGGGAAGAGACTTTTGATTTCTGCTTTGCAGAAGGACTTAATGAATGATGCTCAACCATAAGTCTGAGTTAGCACTGTTTGCACTGCTTGTGCTGTCTTTGCAGTCTTGTGCTGTCTGGGAAATAAGGTTCTTGTGGTGAGCTAAGGGAAGCATGTCCTTGTAACCCAAACCTTTCTCAGAGCTGCGCTTGTTTTATGTATTGATGTCTTTTTACAGACCTTTAATTTAGTCAATTTTAATAAAATTGCACGTCTAATAAATTCAACTTTAATTAAACTTCCAACAGCTTCAACATCGGAAATATTATTTGTTGTAAGGGACGCAACTGTGATCATACAAACTATGAAAAATACACACTGCTAGTGCAGAAGGAAAGAAAAATTCAAATTTGAAAATGTGCTAAAGTACTTCCTGACTGCTTCTAGTCCAATCTGCTTTACAGTAGTATTTTATACTCACTTTGCCCTTAGTTGTTCAATCCTTGCTATCATAAGGGTATCATCTGTTTATTGCTTCCATCTTCTATTATTAAAAATAATATTCAAGTACCTAAATGCTTTTTTAAAGAGTGATAGGAATAGTGAAGGTCGGGATCAGAAGTAGTACTCTAGAACCAAAGACATGTGGACACTCTTTAACATGCAGTAACACTCTCTTCATTTAGTTTTGGTCTGATAAAGCAAGATAAGCATGTCACTGCCTCCAAAGCAAATAAAACTGAAGTAGCTTTTTTTTTCTTTCCAAGACATGCCTATCACAGCAGGAAAGGACACAAGTAAAATGCCCCTAAAAAGTGGGTCTGCTCCTTGAGCTGTTTCTAACATTTCTGTCAACTTTGAGAATTCCACCCGTCTCTCAACATCTTGTCTGACATCGGCACATTAAAGAATTTGAGAACAAACTTGCTTTTGGCTTTCTGATGTTGCATCTAAAACTGGATGACTGAAGGCAAATGAGCTTCAGCTCTTGCTTCTGTTCTCTTCTGCATCTCTTCTGCACCCCTTTACATGATGTTTGACCTTACCAGGCATATTAGTTTTTGAGGCTGGGCAAAATCAGTTTGGGTGGTTAATACCTCAAGAGAGATAATGCAGCAAAGTGAACATAGTTGTCACAAAACTGACCAAATCTTACAATATCTGTAGAGCATGTGCTTTGCTGCTCTTCCAATTCATTCCATGGTGCTCTTGTAACACTGTTCCTAAAATCCTGCTTGTTCTTCTATAAATGGACCAAGTGTTTCTCCAGTATTGGTACCAAGATTGCTTTCTTGTATTTTCAGTTGCTCAAATATTGCTGTATTTTCCACAACTGGATTGCATCTCACACATCTCTAGATCTCTAATTTTTCCCAGAAGTCTACTGGGTGGTTCACTTGACAGTAAAAGGGAATACCAACAATCCTGGTTTTCAAGACAGTGTCCTAGACACTACCCTATTTTTGCAGGGATTTTCTGAATCTTAGTGAACCATTTAATGATAAAACAGATCTGACTTATGCTAATGAAGCTAAAAAAAATGCTAAATATTTGCTGGCTTTTTAAATTCCTGCTTTTGTGCTTGTTGCATCCTTGCTGTAGCCTCATAAATTGACAGTTATAATTTCAGTGTTAAGATTAGAATAGTTAGATCTTTGACTAAATAAAATCACACCTTCAGTTGGGCCTTGTGAAGTTGGCTCTTATGAGAGGCAACTCAGCTGTTACAATAGCTTTTGATGGTAGTTTTTGTGCTCATTAACTGCCTTTTGGTAGTGGCATGCTATAAGATACACTATGGAAATTCCTATTCTGGAGGCTGCAGTGAAAGTAACTTGTTAATTTGTAATGCACCTAAATTCATTACTCCTCAAGTCAGGGTCTAATTTGTACCCCAGTAGGTTAATACAAGGTTAGAGTTAGAAAAATGTGGGTAACGTACAAAGACAACTGGGCAGATTGAGTCTGCCCCTGCTGTGAAGCAAAGACAAGTTTTTTCAGTAGTTTAAAACAATTTAAAAGCTGAAAATTCATTCTGCATTTTCTTTTGGCACTGGCTTATGCTACTGTTTATTTAATTTCTGTCCTTCAGAAGAAACATCATGTCTTTTTTTCTTAATCAGCTAATATTTCCCTAGGTATTGGGATGCACCCTAAAAACTACTATGGCATATATCCTTTTACCACTGTCATTTAAAAGGCTTGTTTTGAATTTTTTTTTTCTCAAAAAACAGAAAATAATTATTGCTATTAACTGAGATGCATTTAATTAGCTCCCTTAAAGCCATAGGTAGATGTCAAAATGGGCACCAGGGTTAAAAGCAATAAATGCTGGAAGATGCACTAATGCAGTACTTTTTGATTTCTTAAGATAACACACTCCTGCTTCCCCTTTCTACAACCAAGAAGAACTCACTCTCTGGTGGAAGTGAAGAGAAAGCTGTGCCTCCTCAGAATATGGAAAACTATTTACTTCCCAAAGGGAAAGGCTCTGATCTCAAAAAGCGTCTATATGCTGCAAATCTACGGGCTCAAGCACTGGCTGAACTGGAAAAAAACTATCAACAAAAGAGCAGACAAATCTTGGGCATGCGTTGAACCGTAACAGATGTATTTATCTTTGAAAATAAGATTAAATGTATAGGCAGATACTTGTGCCTCTCTCTCTTAAGATAGAACCTACTGAAAAATTATTTCTAGAGTTGTACAAACTCTTAGTTAATGACAGGTAGTTTATGATAAATGCATAAGATTCAATGTGGTGAAATTAGGTACTTCTGATACCAAATAAAACAAACAGAATTAATTGTATTATTAAAGAGAAGTACTTTGGTCCTCCTGTTTACCATACTTTACTCTTCTGAAAATATAAATAATGAATATATATAAATTATTTGTTTAAAATCTGATGTGAAAAATTTTTCAGGTGAAAAATGTACAGAGAATCAAAGTCTGACGGTTCAAATGATGCTGTATGTAATGCACAGTTGTTGATAAAGGAAGTATTGATATTCTATATATGTGAGAAAATAGTGCCTTCTTTTCTGCACTTGTAAATATTTTTTTTTTAAAGAGCACAAAGATTTGATGTGTCTCTTCGTACTAAGTAAATGACCTATCAAAGCAGGTTACTTTTAATGTGATGTTTTGACTAATGAGTGCGATGGGTTAGAATAACATAATTTCTGAGTTTATATTCCTTTCTGCCTGAGCAGCTGAATGCCTTGTCCGTCAGCTCCTGCATGGCCTATGCCAGGGCATGGCATTGGAAACAGCACCTTCTTTGCCTTGCCTTGAAACTCTGTTACAGCCTGAGCCCCTGGACAGCTGTCCAGGATGGGACACCATCCAGGGTATTAGCAGCTGTGTTTTGAGATGGAGCAGCTGTCCTTTAAATAGTAAATCCTTATTTTCTTGAAGCTTAGGAGGTATCTCCATCTTACCCTTAGCAATGCTCTGCTGGAGTAGGAGATGCTCACTTAAGGTAATGTAAGATTTATGCACTCAGACTTGTGAATTTTAAAATATCCTTTGAAACTGAAATGTCTGGCATATGTTTTATATAAAAGATTTTTTTTTTTCTCTGGATTGCAATGCCATAAAACATACATTCTTAGAAAACAGCTTGTTTTCAAAACATTTATTTCCTTTGGGCTATGAATGTTATCTGAGGAGGTCTCCTAGATGGTTTTTACTTTATAAGAGAGAACCTTTTTTGAAAAATCAATTTATTTTGGCATATTGAACATCTCAAGGGCCCCCTCCAACCGAAACCATTTTGTCATTTGCTAATAGAGAAGTACTTGTGTAACCCAACAACAGATCTGCTCCAGCAGATTCTTGAACACCCAGCAGAACTTAACATTTGCTTGCAGAGTGGTTGCTGTTTTCACCACAACCTTTGCTTAAAAGAATTAGACATTACTATTTCGTTTGCTAATCTAAAACTTTCCAACATTCTGGTGGTCACTCCCCAGCACTAGGTGTGCTGGGAATGTCTGGCAGGTGTATACACAGCCAGAGCAGCTGTGCCTTGTGGGTCAGTGCAGCTTTTCTCTGCATTCTTTCATATTTCTGGAGCTGCTCACACCTATGTGGAGGGTGAATCCCTGCTTTGTAACCGTGTTTGCACACTCACATTTTTCTGCTCTGTGCCTCAATCAGAAGAACTGTAATGGAGTTCTGGCCTTCATGTGGATCTTTATGGTTTAACTCATAAAACCTTAAAGGTAAGATATGCAGTGGTGTTAGTGCAATCAGAAAAAAATAGGTAGGGTGCAAGAATGTCTTGTCTGTAAAATGTAGGTAACTGTGAAAGGAGGAAAACGAGCAGCCAAGAAAATAATGATTCATGAAAGACCATTTTCATAGTGTCACAGAATGGTTTGGGTTGGAAAGGACCTTAGAGATCATCTGGTTCCAACCTCACTGCCATGGACAGGGCACCCAGGAAACATCTCTACTTCTCTGGGCAACCTGTTCCACCACCCTCACAGCAAAGAATTTCTTCCTAGAATCTATTTCAGTTGAAAGCTATTCCCTCTTGTCTTGTCATGATATGCTCGTGTAAATAGACTCATCTTTCTTGTAGGCTCCCTCCAGGTACAGGAAGGCCACAATCAGGTCACTCCAAAGCCTTCTCCAAGCTGTACAATCCCAATTCTCTTAACCCTCCCTCATAGGGGAGGTGCTCCCTCCTTCTAATCACCTTGTGAAAGGGCTGATGTTTACAAATGCTTTACTTTTAACACGACCAAGATAAGAATGTCTTGGAATAGTTTTTGTTTGTTTGTTTGGTTTTTTTTTGTTTGTTTGTTGGGTTTTTTTTGGAACACACGTTTCTGTATTTAAAAGTAAAATGCCTTGAGAGCACTGTTTGCGGCTTTCCTCTTCCTTTGATACTTAGTGACCTCAAGATGGCACTGTTGCCTTGTCATTTATAAGAACTTCCTCTTACACATTAATCCAAAATCTAATCTCTTATTTACATTTATTTTTACCTGTTTTGTTCTAAGCATGTTGCCATAAGATGCTGGCTTTCTTTGGTTACGGATGCTTTAGTACTTGCTGGTGCAATTAATTATAATTATCTCCGATTTGCCATTTTTCGTCTTTTATGCACGCATTATAAAAAAAGCTGAATCAAAGTCCTGGTTAACAACTACACTGTTAGGAATCGAAATGCTACAGATGTGCAACTGTATCAATCACAATGGCAGTAATAAATGAGAACATCTTAGGTTACAACTGTAGCATTAAACTGTTAACTGTGTTATTTACAGTGTCTTCTTGAAGTATTATCACTCTAATATGATAAATGCAGTATTTCTTGAGATTTTTGAAATAAGAACTTCCTACCAGTATGAGTCAAACACAGTGAAAGGCATCCTGGAGACAGTCTTCGTTCTCTCTCAGGATTTTTGTTTTGGAATCCTAAAATTCACATTTTCCTACAAGGGCGTAATTGTTTTGCCAATAGAACGTGTGTGGCATGGGAATCACACTCAGGATGCAATTTTCAAGCATATTCAGGAAATAGGACATTCACAAGTGGAACATTTAGGGGAATGGTGACTGCCATCATGCTGATGGATATACTTAGGTCTTAAAAGGGAAGGTAAGTGTGTACATACAGATATGGTACAGCTTAAGCCTTACAGGATGATAATAATGGAGTACACTGTGGAATGTTGTGAGAGAAATTAATTAATATTTAATACAGATGTCAGGAATTTTAATAATAGGATTAGTTTACAGAAGTTTTATATGCAGAAGAACATCATGGATAGCCTAGAGGGGAAGTTGCATCATCTTTGAAAAATACAGAGCAGTTTCCTGATTTTCAGCCCTGTCCCCTCTGCAGCCAGCTGAACAGCACTTAAACAGTGTGATAGCGCTGGCCAGTTGGGTAGATAAAAAGTTTAATAAAAATCAGATATAAACATAGAGGAGCATGGAGCTTCTTCATAAAAGTGGAAGATGCCACGTCTCTCCCTGTGGCAAGTGTGGCCCCTGCACCCCAGAAGAGTTTTCTCCTTGGTGGCAATCCATTTTTCTCCAGCTGTGGCAGACCTTCAGCTGTTGCTCACCACCCATTCCAACAAAGGGATGTGGAAATTATGTGGGGAGATCATGATGCCATCAGTGGAGCTGATGCTGTGCCAGAGACCCAGTACCCTCCACATGGGGTATTAACAGAGTCTAGATGTAATAGTATAGAGAATTTCTCAGAAACTCTATCTGACAGCCAGAACCCACTGTTCTCTGTCGTGTTCTCCACCTCCAAAAACAGTTCAGTTAAAGGTGTTAAACACCAGTTAGCAGCATTTCCAGGTTTTCACCCAGCTTCAGCGGTTATTGCGGAGGGTTGATGTTTTAGCCTTCAGTGTTTGCCAAAAATTGCCAGGAGTTTATGGCTTACAGAGCATCCCTGTGGTCCAGGGCCTGTGGTTTATCGATCCCTGTGCTCTCACGCCTCCTCCTTTTTGCGTTTAAGATTCATAGCCTGTGTTTAGTGTTCTGTGGTTTGCTAGAGTAAATTATAAACTCTCGAAAGATACAATTCTCAAATTCTACCCCTGAAGTAAGATTTGTAATCTGCTTTCCTCACTGTGCAGGGTTCATCTCTCTGTGGTCTGTATTGACTGATACTGGGACTGCTCTTGGTTTAGTTAATGAAGCCCAAAGAATGGATCAGACACTGGAGTGAGGAAAGGCCTGGATGGATGGGGAGGTGTCAGGTGTAAACCCAGGGTAGGCATTTCTCTTCATGGGGATAGAAAGGAGAGGCAAGAAGAGACTTCCCTCTCTCCCGTGATCCCCTTCTTCCTTCGTATCCATTTCCAATCAATACGTACTATTGTTTATTTGATCACTTTTATGCCAGCACTCCAAACTGAACCTTGCTGGAGCCCAGCTCTGCCTGGCCATTTTGCAGGGGCCTACAGGTGGAAGATGAACATTTTGGGCAGGGGTTGAGGGGTCACTTCTGATTTCCTCCTAGCTTTCACAGCAGGGAGAGATCTTGGTCCCTGCAACCACTTGCTTTTCATATTCACACGTGTGCCTGGGTGGCAGTTCAGGGTCACTGAAGTGGCTGCTGCAGTTTGGAACAGGGGCTGTTGTTCCATTCTTTGGGTTGCTTAACCCCCTCCTAACTGCAGTGAAGCTGATGAGTAAAGACACAAAAAGATGGCCTTGGAGGAGGGGGACCAAAAGCAGTGAATAAGTGTTTATTTTAGACAGTGAATAAAGTGTTTTGTCCTCCTAAGAAGTGTTTTCTGCTAACCCCATTCCTTCAGACTCAGAGGTTGAGTGATGATGTTTTGATGTTGTGTCCACCCTTTCCCAGTGTCCCCAGTGCTCAGGCCACACTGGGGCTGCTCAGAGCTGCACCCAGGCATCCCAATCGATTCTCCATTTTAGAGAAGAGCAGGATGCAGGGATATGTGCCGGCTTCTCCAGAGCTGCAGGAGTGGGATGCTTGTGTGCCACTTGCACCCTCCCAACACTGTTATTTGCTCCATGCCATGAAGCCAGGTACCCAGCCCAATACTCCTGTGGTGGGGAGAACAGCCAGCCCTGATGATGTCCCCATTGCTGTCGACAGGAAGGTCCCCACAGACTGTGTCGTAGAGCAGGATGTCCCGGGACTGGATATCCCTGAGTGGCCACGACAGCAGTGGAAGCAGATCCACCCTGGTGGGCTGTACTTTGGCACTCCTGCAGGACACAGACAGAGCTCCTCAAGTGGATGCTGCTCCCTCTCAGACCCTCGTGGGTTCAGGCAATCCAGGGGATGGGACAAGGCACACCCACTGCCTTCTCACCAGCACCTGACTCTTGTTTACAAACTTGGGTTGTGAAAGAAAGCCTCTGGTGCTGGAAGAGGGCAGCAGAGTAGGGGAAACCCTGCCTTTATCCCCTTACCCCCTACACCTGTATTGGCCAAGAAAAATACCATAGGCCAAAGCTGAAAAAGGGAGTAGAACAACCCAAATCCTCCTGCGACTGAAAACAAAAACGGAATCCCTGCTCCCCCAGGACATCCCAGAAATCCTGAGTGCACTCTGGAAGCTCCACCAAGTACAAAGCCGTAGGGGAGATCCAATCAGTCCGGGAGCCTCACGGCGGCCGCGGAAGCCACAGAAGGACCCGTGAGGAGCAGCACCGGCTCCAGGGGAGGGGGGACCGCGATCCCTCCAGAGGGACTGGTGCTGCCCCGGGGTTCCGCTACATCCCCAAGGGGATGCCCCGGTGTCCCCCTGCCCGGCCCCGCCCGTGCCCGGCATTCCCGGGCCCGGGTGCTCC